>CM024698.1:2149603-3349603 GCA_014182845.1 Corymbia calophylla | reverse complement strand
AATATCTTTTACGGTAAATGTACAGTTAACCCCTCTCTTTGGTTACATTAGTTGTCTTGTGTACACAGGTGGGTTTGGGCTTGTTTTGCCTCCAACTCATGGCTCCAACATAAATCTAGATTTTAAAATTGTTAAAATTATGTTGTAGGTGTATATGGTTGTATGAATTGGTTATAAATACAATAAACTCATTATGTGCTTTTAGATTGCAAGTACTTCTGTCACATGTTTTTCAAGATTTGAAGTGTTCAATATGGCAATTCTCACGTATGCCTGTTCTCTGATCAGAAAACCTACAGTTTGCCCCTGTTTTAGATTGTTTATCATTCCATCATGGTTAATGACAATCTCTATAAGCCATGTTGTCGAATCTGGCTTGATTTTGCTTCTAGTAACACCAGATGGATTATTAAAATTTTCTGACGGGATGCATTGATATTTATATAAGAAGGGGTGTGGGTTTATGATTCCTCTGAAAGACGGAGGACATTTATGTTAATTAAGACCTCTTTTGACGTAGCCTCCAATGGGAATATAACTGCTGCAATACTCTGCGTCAGTTTTTACTGTTGATTTTTAAGCAAAATGCTGGAGCTTAGTATTAGCTTCCCCAAGAAGGACAAATGAATAGTTTTGACAAATTCATGTTGATTTCATTTTCCATGTTCTGTATATACTTTGGAACCTCTTGCTGTCCTGATGTCATGGGAGATCTTTGCAACTTGTAAACCGAAGGAATATTTAATAATTTCAAACCGTTGGGCTGCTTGTGAAATTATTGGGTTAAGAGCTGGAAAGTAGTGTGCTCTGGATGGTCACTATTTTTTTTTTTTTAAGCTGGCGAGGTAACAGTCCTTGTACATGCAATTGACCTACATGTCTCATTTGCACACTTGCACTTGCTTACCAAGCATATGCACACTCTTTGATTCTCAGCCCATGTTCTCGAGAATTATCTCCTGGCTTTGCAAGGAACCTGAAGTTGGAGGAATAGACCGCCTGTACAAATGTTTATGACCAGTCGTGTGATCTGGTAGGCCTTGAACTTCTTTTTGGTCTGTTTTGGCTTATTTGTCTATGTGATATCAGTTGTCATGCTTTTATCTTGTGCACATTGCAGGTATGAATCACTATGGTAGGGAAATACACAAGGCTGTCAGATTCTTATCTCTCTGTCTTGAAGGTGAGATTGGCTCATTGAAAGGTCATATTTTTGCAGGCATTTTGTATAACATGTCTCTTGGACGATTCTGCAATGCTTGCAATTTGTTTTGACGACTTTGTGGCATTTTGATTCAAAGATCTTCAACATGCTTTGGGGTATTGCCTTTTCTGCAAGTCTGAGTGGATGATTTGTGGAGACTGGGTTTTGTTTGATTCTAGTTCCTTTATTTTTTATTCAAGCCAGAGGATCGTATTCAATTCTCTTTCTTTTGTAGGTCAGAATTTGGTTAATGCAATGACACGGTTTAGAGGAATGAAAAAACACAGAAAGAAGCTGTTTTGAAATCTGTGATGAATCGAATTCTCTTTCTTTTGAAGTGATGTAATGCCTTTCTGCAAGTTTTTTCACACAAAAATCTGCGAGGGTTCTTTTTTAACCATTGATGAAATCAGAGTATGAATGGCTGCTTACAACATAGAAGGTTTCTTCTGTATAATGCCACCATTTATACTTTTGATGCTGGTGGTTTTGATAGTTTGAATTCAAGAGCCTTTGACGTAGTTGGTCTGTACGGGCAAAGATTTCTGGGACTAATTGCTTTTTTCAATTTGCGTTCTTCCTTCTCCTTCTGAATAAAAGGTGGAAAACACTTCTGAACAGTTTTTAACTGCACATTCATCATAGATGGTAACTTGCTGAATTCATATCCTCAGCTGCAAAATTACATGATACAAGTCCTTAAAAAAGTTTTTCGTCTATGTTGCTTGTCCATTTCATGAATCCAGCGGTGAATTCGTCTTTCCTTATCCTTTGGTCGCAGTCAATGTCAAATTCCTTGATGACTTCATCTACCGCTTTTATCTCTGTCCACGAGCTCATGTTTGAACTCGATTTCTAGCAATAACTCTTCTAATTTGGATGGCGATATACATCGTCCCCATCTTGATCGATTTCTTCAATTAGCCTGCAGTTTGCCAACCCTTTATCACCAATTAGTATGACACCATCTTGCTCGTATGAGGTGTAGTGGCATTGGAGAGAAGGCTCCTTGTAGCATCATGTATGCAGGATTTTTTGGACAATTTTCCTAGCATTTGATGATGCCCGTCAAATGCTCTTTTCATAATCCACCGTCATGCCTCCCTGATGGTGGCCCCTTAAATCTTCGATATTGTGATTGGGCTTCTATCGGCCAGGCCCAAGAAAAAAGCCCAGGACCAATAAACTACCCGAAGCCCACAAACGTGAAGCCTATTACTAGGAAAGAGCCCAATTTGATGCATGAGCCAATGAAGGCACCTGCCAGCCCACGAAAAATGTTGGCGAGCAAGGAGTCGGCCAGCGACCTGGGATGGCCGCTGTGAAGATTCAGCGATACAACCTCGGATAGGATGAGAAGTTCCGCTCCCCTACTACATCAAATATTAATAGGTTGAGTGCTTATAAGATAGAGAGCAAGACCAGCAACTGGCAAGTAAGGATGCTTTGAGAAAATCCTCTCATTATTTTCGACTTTTCATGGTTGTCTTGCTTTAACTGAAGTATCCGAGGCATTACCCCAGCACAAGTCCGGACTCCAAGCTTATAATCACACCTTCGATGATCAATCTGGAAAATTTAAACAAAATTGGCAACAAAAATTTTCAAGCACTAACATACGTGTGCAGTCCTAGGAGTAATTGAGGACATCATCAAGAACATAGACCAAGAGAAGAGACAGAGGGTACAAGAAGTAAGCCAAGATTGATGTCCATGCTGGAAAGGTTGACCTGAAACTTGCAGTCAGACCCACCGCACCACACACGATTAGCACCACAAGAACTTCAGCAGAGAATTCCCATGTCAAGTCTCTAGCGTATATCAGTGACAAGAGGACGCAGAAGCCAAGTACGTTGCTCATGAACACCTCTCCATAGATCTGCATCACCGCACAGGCAAAACCGATAAGCACATTTACTCACTTGTCCTATCTAACAAACTGGTCTGAATCAATATGACGATCCATCGTCACTCATCTGGATACACATTCTGTTTCAATGATGCGAAGAAACATCGAGTAGTACTTTCCAATCTCACAGTATAATTGACAGGGTCATATCAACAGGTGAGCGAAACTTGAGGACATTGAGAAGGTGCTGGCTTTCTACACCTACAGACAAAAGTGTTTCCTTGAAATTACAGAATTAGTTGAACAGACCTCGGAAAGTGTTAGAGAAGTGGTCCGCGCCTTCTTATTTCTGCAGGCTTTGATTGCTGAAATAGCTCCCCTTGCATTTGTGGCCAGAGGAACCATTATGAATGACATGAAGAAAGACGGTACACCTGCTGCTTTCGAAAAACTCTGCACACTGGAAATGAGAGGTTCTGCAAGGACCGATAATATGATAACACCGAGCAACAGCAACGATAAAGACTTGACCCAATTCCACCAGGACTTCTCTTCGTCGCCTTTTCCATTTTCCTCATCCACCAACTTGTCAGTTTCTTCCCAAGATTCCTTGCATAATCAAGCCGCAATATCACATGTGTGAGAAGAATCACGGCAGTATCCAGCATTGCGTTAAGAAAACCGAGTTATAGACAGCCTTACTTGGTAGAAATCGTCTTGACTGATGTTTGACTTAGGCGCTTGGTTCTTACTCCCTTCACCTGAAGGGTTGAGCAAACTCACAAGTCCGGCAACAAATTCCTCCTCGTTTATCTGGCGGTCTCCGTTTCTGTCAAAAACCTCGATGACCTTTAAAACTACTTCGTCCACGTCAAAAGGTATGTCACCAAATTTGACACCCCTTATTAGTTCACTCAGCTCAGATTGTGATATGCTGTTGTCTCCACCGCGATCAATCTGTTCGAATAAGCTAAAACCGAAATGCAGGTGGTCATAATTCATAAGAGAAAAACTAACTAATTACTTTCCTCTATAAGTTACTAACAGTAGCACATCAGAAAGTAATTAACAGAGCCTAACCTTCTAATAGCAGGTAGATCAGGTGTGCCATTTTCGGTGAATAGGGTTTCGATGGACTTGGTCTGTACATGCCCAAGAATTTCTGCGACTCTTTGCTTTTTCAGTTTGCGTTCTTCTTTTTTCCTCTGAATGAAAGGTTGAAAGAGCTGGAAAAAACTTCAGAACAGTTTAACTGCACATTCATCATAGAAGGTAGATTAACTTGCAGAATTCGTCTCCTCAAATGCAGAATTACCTGATACGAGTCCTTAAAAGATTTTTTCGAGTAAGGTTGCTTGTCAATTGCGACCTTTGCCTGCCCAAGCCATTTTGTGAATCCAGTGACGAATTCATCTTTGCTAATCCTTTGGTCACTGTCAATGTCAAATTCCTTTATAACTTCATCTACCGCTTTATCGTTGTCCACGTGCCCATGTTTGAACTTGATTTCTAGCAACAGCTCTTTTAATTCCAATGGCGATATAGCATCGTCCTCATCTTGATCGATTTCTTCAAATAGCCTGCATTATGCAGACTTTGTTAGTACCAATTAGAAAGACACCATCTTGCTCATACTAGGCAATGAGACATGTTGTAGAATGAAGACTAGCCTCCTTATTGCATGGAATTTTGGCGCTCCATCCTCTGTGAGAAGTCTTTCTGATGCGTGTTGTTGGAGATGTTGTATGATACGTAGCATTAGGTGCTCATGTTTCACATACTCGAGTCTTCTCTTTTGAATCCATGGCTGAAATATCTGCAATAAGTAGCCAAAGGAAATGCGCACTTAGACATTTAGTCTACCTGAAGACATTAGTTGTTGCTTTCTCAATGATCCCAGAGATTATGGCACATGAACTTAAAGCTAAACTTTTCTTTTGAACACTGGGCTCAATATCATTATCGAAACTATGGATGCCTCAAAATATTTGGCTTTGAAAAGGCTTCATGCTATGCTCAGCAATATACATAGACATATGGGCATGCATGATTTACCTGATAGATGAAGTACAGGAGCAGCAAAACAACTGAAACAGCAAGAGCACACAGGATCACAATCCCTTGAGCCGAATGTATTGAAAAAATTTCGGGGATTTGTATAATGATGAATGGTATTGCTGAGAATACCATTATCCTGGCAGTATAGCTAGTCTCCAAATCAGTGGTAATACCGGAGCCTAGGATCCCGAATAAGAAAGTTCAATCAGATTCCTGTCTTAAGTTAGAGATGACATAACCAAGTTTCCTTCTCTTTTGCTCTTCGAGCTATTCCTACAGCCACTAATGAATTAGTACATAACAACAAATAAAGGTCATCCATTCTGAGTATTAAGAATTTCAAAGATTTTAGAGGATAGTTAGGACATAAAAACATAACTTGGAAGCATAAGAATCAAGTTGAAGCATGTGCATATACATGAGAAAATGCCTGCAGCAAGATGGCGTGGACCTTTGCCACAGCAGCCTTAGAAACAGAACCAAGTGAGACCTGTGTCTTGAAAATTTTCCTCTCAATAGACTTCAGTCTCTGATTTTTGAATTTTCTTGAACTATGTGGAGAACTTTACATACAAGCACATTCCAACAATGTACTCTTCTTTCAAATCCTGACATGATGAAGTCAATGCTTGACAAAAATCGGGAATTACTACCTTTCAAGGAAGATAAGAACTTCTTAAATGAAAATTGGCTTGAATTTGAGGGGTTGTACTCCATTCCATCACAGGACTCTCTGCTACCAAGGAGGACGCAAGTTCCCCATAACAATGTCAGAAGCAGGATTGAGGATCCAGCCATCAAGCCAAAACCGGTCACGACATATTCCTGCGCCACCTCTTCACTGTTTAGAAGTCCGGATGCTGGAAAAAAGCAGGAAAAATGATAAAATGAATATAATTCCCTCGTCAATTGAGGATTTTGTGAGATGTAATTCAATACCATAGTTTTTACTTTCAGCACTTATGTCTTCAGTGAATTCGAATGATGAAACTTCAATTGTAGAGATGATAGGAGAGAGTGACTGGATGTTATTAGGAAAGGGAGAGCTACAGCAATATGCAATCAACGTACTCGATTGAAAAAAAAAAATTTAACAATGCACAAGTTTTTGCATAAAGAAAGGTCCACTGTCCCATGAAAATCCCAACATTACTATTTCTCTGCCAAAACTCTGCTCTTTCTTAACTTTTACTCGAGTTTACTTTTCAGCTTCCTTTTTTCTTGAACTGCCGATTTTGTTACTTATGGTTTCAGAAATATTCTCCATCAGTAACTTTTACACACGGCAAAAAAAATTGAAAATTCTAAAGAATGTGAATCTGATTTCAAAAAAGAGCAATTGGGATACAATATCATTCAAAATTGACAGAAGATGATGAGCTTCCTGTTACATGGTACACAAGTTGCCAAGTGACATTTGGAAATTGAATGAACCAAGAAAAATCTTAATACCCCCATGACTCACGAGTCATACATGGCAGCCCTGCAATGCCAACTTGAAAATTTTTGGTCATGTTTGGAAGCATAGGGCCAGCTTCAACTTCTCGCAGAAGGCACCTAGACTGAAGGCTAGCTAAACTTGCATTGACACAAAATTTGCTGACAAGCAGCAATTATTCATTAAATTTCAATTTTAACCCATACTTGTATCTTTTTCCTCTCAGATTCTAACTTGGGGGAGTTCAATTTTACCAGCACATCTTCAATTTACAGTAAATTTTCAAGAATCATTAGCTCTCAGAGTTCATCTTTTGCTTCTTACTAAAGTAATTGATTAAAGCACAAACTCGGCCATCTAAGAAGAGGAAGATGATGATAAACACAGGAGAAGAAAGACTTCGCAGAAAAAGATTATGGAGATGAATACCTAGAAGTATTAAGGCCTCTGGTAGAGCACCAAGGACATGGAATGCACTGGCACCAAATATTCCAGGACCAAGCATCCTAAATATCTGCTCGCTTGCAGAAGCAACGTAGGACTCCCCATGAAACAGCAGATACTCGTAAAGCAATATCAAGAACAGTTGACCTGCTGTGCTGTACGAGCATGGCAAGAATCCATACATCTGCTCACAGACTTCACCCTCATCGTCCCAAACACCAGCTGCTCCTTTGAGAAGAAGCAGTTCAGGAGGTTCATTATGCTGATCATGGCCACGATCAGTGCCATCTGAAATTAGCTGCGAAGAATCACCTGGCACAGACCGGCCATCAATTGTCAAGATGACTATAAGAATTGCAACAAGAGTGAAGATGCTTCGGATGCACATCATATGCAGAGTCATGCACGTGCTGTTTGCAGATGAATTGAAAAGAAGAGTTTGATACTTGAGGAGGGGAGATCGGATCGGTCTATTTCAATCTTGAATTAGCTTGGGCAAAAGAAATTCTTCAAATGACAGTGCAGTTTACAGTCACGCAGGACAAACGGGAATAAGCCAATATACGGTTTTTTTAATGCATTTGGTGAAGCCATGTTGCAATTGGCGAAAGACGTCCATTAAATTAAGGAAAGACTTTCTTGCAGTACTAGACTAACGAAAATTAGGTTGGCTTGTCGGACAATTAGCTGTCTGACCGTGCATGTTTCAGGTTGATCCTTGTCGTCTTCATTTTCTTCCTTTCCCTCGACCTACTTCGTCCTCTACATCGATAGTTTACTGACGACACTTGCGCTGGTACATAAACGGATCTTTAATGGAACAATCTCAATCTGGGCGAAAGATCACGATTGCCCATACAGAGGATGTTTAAGACATGTCAGAGACCGAAGACCATTGCTGATTGATGACCGGGTCATGAAGTAACGATTGAGTCGACCTCTCCTTTTTGGTCGAAATGCTGAATAGGAGTTCACCTTCGACAGGGCTTATTATGGATTGGAACGACTTTCCCAGAATCTGCGACAAGAGCTGTGGAACCAACCTCATGTTGGTGTGACGTACCCCGTTCATGGTATCTATCATTCAAGAATGTCATTCCATCCAGTCTATCTTCATTGACCCCCCACGAAGAAAATCCGATCCAGCTTGAATTATTTTCTGAGTTGAGCTTCAACATAAAAATCAATAATAGCACCTGAAGATGAAGTCTTCTCGATTATGGGTTTTGTGTATTTATCAATTCGACCTGTTCTTGAAGCAAATCAATTTAACCAAAGCGCAAATTAAGCTCTGATCTAGCAAATCAATGTCTATATACTCCAGCAAAATCATTAATGATCAAGGTAGGAATAACCACCTTCTTTTTATTTATATATAAACAAGGAATAAGCAACGATCACTCCATTACAAACCTTAGTTGCCCACGTTTACAATCGCAATCTAGTTAACTACATGTAACGAGGTAGCAGACTAGATGTCACGTCATAATCATTTGATCGCCTCAAGGAGAGCGACAATAGTACCCAGAACCACGGTACATTTCGTGTGACGCATGCAAGACGCTTGTACTATGTACAAATATTCGGTATCTGTTATCTACATGGAGGTAGGAGGATCCTGTGTCCCTTTACCATCCTGCTCAACCATTCTGATACAAAACCATGACAGCGTGAGCTAGACACCTGCACGTCCATTTTCTGTATTGTGACCTTCAATCTTCATCCCTTCAAAGTGGGATCTGAGTCCGATCCAGCACTTGTAATAATCAGGATCCATGGAGGGAGAATCAAGTGCCCAATGGCAAACTCAGGGGGTTAAGCACGACTCAAACATGAACGCCATGGTATTGGTAATTCTATGGGGCGCTGCCTCATTTCCTTGAGCAATGGTTGCCTGGCAGCCAAAAGGATCAATAATCAGTGACCTATGGAAGTTAATCCACTTACAACTAGCTACCCCATTCTCCAACTGTAAAAACAATGAAAACACCTTTTAAAGTTGTCCTATCAATAGAAAAGAAGATTAGCAAATTAATAAGTAGTTGCCAGGGGAAAACTCAGCACCATTATTATGTACCCAAAAGCTATCTCAGTGTAATTCAAATTTCTAGCCTCTGAGTCCACTCCTCGATGCCAAACCACTCAAACAATGATACAAAACTCTACTTTCAAAATGCCTTTTCTAGTCATCCTCATTTAAACGGTTGAAGGCGAGAAAATTCCATTACTTCCAGGAAAAAATCAGTGTAGCTGAATGCAATAGCTAACCTCATAAGTCTTGGTATCAGGACCATGTGGAGTCATACAGCTGTGAAGGCTAGCACCACCTGGGAGAAAACCGTCAGCTTTTGCCTGAAGAGAATCAGTATTCAAGTCAAATACATTATAAACGATATGAAAGAGCTTAACCAATCAGAAAATTAAATCAGCCAAGAAAAATGCCAAAATTTATAGAATGGTTTTAGCTTCAGATTTAGAATCTTGCCACAATGGCTCCTCACCTCCTTTCCCCTTCCACCATTAAGAAAAGTACAGATAAAACTCCTCGACCAAAAGCTTTATGCAAATACTTCTCTTCATTAAGTTAAGACTATAGAGCTCTTCTGAGTTTTTTATGCTCTCTAAGTTAGCAATGCAACCAAAGAAGTTATTACCTCATATCCACCATGGATAAGGCCCATGAATTCACCCATGCAATTGCGATGGTAATAGGGAGGTCTGAATGTATGTTCTGCAACCAACCACCGAGGAGGGAATATGACAAAATCCAATAATGCCACTCCAGGTTTATCGGTCAGTGCTGTCAATACTGCATTATAATCACCAGGAATTGATCAAGCCCATTCCCCATATAAACTGATAAATGGGGAAAGCAAATTGCTAAAAGCATAAGAAGCATAATGACCCATTCTGCATACCAGTGTTTATTGATGGATCGCTATGATCAAATAAGACGGTATTATAGGGACAAAACTTGCTTAGGTCATACTGCAAGGAAAACAGGAATATACTCCAATTAGCTATTTGAAAATGCAGTTAGATTGATTGCTTATTTCAGGTATAAGAAAAAAGTTATGCAAATTTCTTCATATAGAAACGCCACCTTAGTTCATTCAAATAGTCGAAAGCAGAAGCAATGAGAGTATTCACCTTATAAGGAACATAGTTTCCATGCCATGCGGCCACGTTAAAAGGAGAGAAGTCCTGCTTCGCTGTAAATAGTTGGCCACCAAACTTTTGTATTATCGTGTACCCAGGACAAGACTTCTCTTCAAACCGAGCTTTGGGTACAAGAAAGTGTCTCGGATCAGCAAGACCATTGGCACCTGATAGAAACAAAACTCACATTTTCACTATGTAGTAATTTCAACATCTAACTGGGGAAACCTTTTTCATGAGAAGCTTTGACCACTGATAATTCAACTTTAATCAATTAACATGGAAACTTAATTGAATATCTATTACCTATTGGTCCCAAATCAGGAAGTTGAAAATGAGTGCCAAATATCTCAGCAACATAGCCACGAGATGGGCCATCTTTTGCAGGTCAGGATTTGGTTAATGCAATGACGCGGTTTAGAGGAATGGAAAACCACAGAGAGAAGCCGTTTGAAATCTGTGATGAATCGAATTCTCTTTCTTTTGAAGTGAAGTAATGCCTTTCTGCAAGTTTTTTCACTTGAAAATCTGTGAGGGTTCTTTTTTAACCATTGATGAAATAAGAGTATGAATGGCTGCTTGCAACATAGAGGGTTTGTTCTGTATAATGCCACCATTTATACTTTGATGTTGGTGGTTTTGATAGTTTGAATCCAAGAGCCTTCGACATAGTTGGTCTGTACGGGCAAAGATTTCTGGGACTAATTGCTTTTTTCAATTCGCGTTCTTCCTTCTCCTTCTGAATAATAGGTGGAAAACACTTCTGAACAGTTTTAACTGCACATTCATCATAGATGGTAACTTAATTTGCCGAATTCATATCCTCAACTGCAAAATTACATGATACAAGTCCTTAAAAAAGTTTTTCGTGTATGTGCTTGTCCATTTCATGAATCCAGCGACGAATTCGTCTTTCCTTATGCTTTGGTCCCAGTCAATGTCAAATTCCTTTATGACTTCATCTACCGCTTTTATGTCTGTCCACGAGCTCATGTTTGAACTCGATTTCTAGCAATAACTCTTCTAATTTGGATGGCGATGTAGCATCGTCCCCATCTTGATCGATTTCTTCAAATAACCTGCAGTTTGCCAACCCTTTATCACCAATTAGTATGACACCATCTTGCTCCTACGAGGTGAAGTGGCATTGGAGTGAAGGCTCCTTATAGCATTATATATGCAGGATTTTTTGGACAATTTTCCTAGCATTTGACAATGCCCGTCAAATGGTCTTTTCATAATCCACCGTCATGCGCCCCTGATGGTGGCCCCGTAAATCTTCTATATTGTGATTGGGCTTCTATCGGCCAGGCCCAAGAAAAAAGCCCAGGACCAATAAACTACCCGAAGCCCACAAACGTGAAGCCTATTACTTGGAAAGAGCCCAATTTGATGCATGAGCCAATGAAGGCACCTGCCAGCCCACGAAAAATGTTGGTGAGCAAGGAGTCGGCCGGCGACCTGGGACGGCCACTGTGAAGATTCAGCGAGCCGACCTTGGATAGGATGAGAAGTTCCGTTTCCCCTACTACGTCAAATATTAATAGGTCGAGTGCTTATAAGATAGAGAGCAAGACCAGCAACTAGCAAATAAGGATACCTTGAGAAGATCCTCTCATTATTTTCGACTTTTCACGATTGTCTCACTTTAACTCAAGTATCTAAGGCATTACCCCGGCATGAGTTCGGACTCCAAGCTTAGAATTACACCTTCGATGATCAATCTGGAATGAGCTAATTTAAACAAAATTGGCAACAAAAATTTTCAAGCACCAACTTACGTGCGCAGTCCTAGGAGTAATTGAGGACATCATCAAGAACATAGACCAAGAGAAGTGACAGAGGGTACAAGAAGTAAGCCAAGATTGATGTCCATGCTGGGAAGGTTGACCTGAAACTTGCAGTTAGACCCACCGCACCACACACGATTAGCACCACAAGAACTTCAGCAGAGAATTCCCATGTCAAGTCTCTAGCGTATATCAGTGACAAGAGGACGCAGAAGCCGAGTACGTTGTTCATGAACACCTCTCCATAGATCTGCATCACCGCACGGGAAAAACTGATGAGCATGTTTACTTGTCCTATCTGAGAAACTGGTCCGAATCAGTATGACGATCCATGGTCACTCATTTAGATACACATTCTGTTTCGATGATGCAAAGAAACATCAACTAGTACTTTCCAACTCGCAATATAATTGAGAGGGTCATATCAACAGGTGAGCGAAACTTGAGGACATTGAGAAGGTGCTGGCTTTCTACACCTACAGACAAAGTAATTCCTTGAAATTACAGAATTAGTTGAACAGACCTCGGAAAGTGTTAGAGAAGTGGTCCGCGCCTTCTTATTTCTGCAGGCTTTGATTGCTGAAATAGCTCCCCTTGCATTTGTGGCCAGAGGAACCATTATGAATGACATGAAGAAAGACGGTACACCTGCGGCTTTCGAAAAACTCTGCACACTGGAAATGAGAGGGTCTGCAAGGACCGATAATATGATAACACCGAGCAACAGCAACGATAAAGACTTGACCCAATTCCACCAGGACTTCTCTTCATCGCCTTTTCCATTTTCCTCATCCACCAACTTGTCAGTTTCTTCCCAAGATTCCTTGCATAATCAAGCCGCAATATCACGTGTGAGAAGAATCATGGCAGTATCCAGCATTGCGTTAAAAAAACCGAGTTATAGATAGCCTTACTAGGTAGAAATCGTCTTGACTGATGTTTGACTTAGGCGCTTGGTTCTTACTCCCTTCACCTGAAGGGTTGAGCAAACTCACAAGTCCGGCAACAAATTCCTCCTCGTTTATCTGGCGGTCTCCATTTCTGTCAAAAACCTCGATGACCTTTAAAACTACTTCGTCCACGTCAAAAGGTATGTCACCAAATTTGACACCCCTTATTAGTTCACTCAGCTCAGATTGTGATATGCTGTTGTCTCCACTGCGACGATCTGTTCAAATAAGCTAAAACCGAAATGCAGGTGGTCATAATTCATAAGAGAAGAACTAACTAATTACTTTCCTCTATAAGTTACTAACAGTAGCGCATTGGAAAGTAATTAACAGAGCCTAACCTTCTAATAGCAGGTAGATCAGGTGTGCCATTTTCAGTGAATAGGGTTTCAATGGACTTGGTCTGTACATGCCCAAGAATTTCTGCGACTATTTGCTTTTTCAGTTTGCGTTCTTCTTTTTTCCTCTGAATGAAAGGTTGAAAGAGCTGGAAAAAACTTCAGAACAGTTTAACTGCACATTCATCATAGAAGGTAGATTAACTTGCAGAATTCGTCTCCTCAAATGCAGAATTACCTGATACGAGTCCTTAAAAGATTTTTTCGAGTAAGGTTGCTTGTCAATTGCGACCTTTGCCTGCCCAAGCCATTTTGTGAATCCAGTGATGAATTCATCTTTGCTAATCCTTTGGTCACCGTCAATGTCAAATTCCTTTATAACTTCATCTACCGCTTTATCGTTGTCCATGTGCCCATGTTTGAACTTGATTTCTAGCAACAGCTCTTTTAATTCCAATGGTGATATAGCATCGTCCCCATCTTGATCGATTTCTTCAAATAGCCTGCATTATGCAGACTTTGTTAGTACCAATTAGAAAGACACCATCTTGCTCATACTACGCAATGAGACACGTTGTAGAATGAAGACTAGCCTCCTTATTGCATGGAATTTTGGCGCTCCATCCTCTGTGAGAAGTCTTTCTGATGCGTGTAGTTGGAGATGTATGATTCGTAGCATTAGGTGCTCATGTTTCACATACTCGAGTCTTCTCTTTTGAATCCACGGCTGAAATATCTGCAATAAGTAGCCAAAGGAAATGCGCACTTAGACATTTAGTCTACCTGAAGACATTAGTTGTTGCTTTCTCAATGATCCCAGAGATTATGGTGCATGAACTTAAAGCTAAACTTTTCTTTTGAACACTGGGCTCAATATTATTATCGAAACAATGGATGCCTCCAAATATTTGGCTTTGAAAAGGCTTCATGCTATGCTCAGCAATATAAATAGACATATGGGCATGCATTATTTACCTGATAGATGAAGTACAAGAGCAGCAAAACAACTGAAACAGCAAGAGCACACAAAATCACAATCCCTTGAGCCGAATGTATTGAAATAATTTCCGGGATTTGTATAATGATGAATGGTATTGCTGAGAATACCATTATCCTGGCAGTATAGCTAGTCTCCAAATCAGTGGTAATACCGGAGCCTGGGATCCCGAATAAGAAAGTTTAATCAGATTCCTGTCTAAGTTAGAGATGACATCACCAATTTTCCTTCTCTTTTGCTCTTCGAGCTATTCCTACAGCCACTAATGAGTTAGTACATAACAACAAATAAAGGTCATCCATTCTGAGAATTAAGAATTTCAAAGATTTTAGAGGATAGTTAGGACATAAAAACATAACTTGGAAGCATAAGAATCAAGTCGAAGCATGTGCATATACATGAGAAAATGCCTGCAGCAAGATGGCGTGGACCTTTGCCACAGCAGCCTTAGAAACAGAACCAATTGAGACCTGTGTCTTGAAAATTTTCCTCTCAATAGACTTCAGTCTCTGATTTTTGAATTTTCTTGAACTATGTGGAGAACCTTATATACAAGCACATTCCAACAATGTACTCTTCTTTCAAATGCTGGCATGATGAAGTCAATGCTTGACGAAAATCTGGAATTACTACCTTTCAAGGAAGATAAGAACTTCTTCGATGAAAATTGGCTTGAATTTGAGGGGTTGTACTCCATTCCATCACAGGACTCTCTGCTACCAAGGAGGACGCAAGTTCCCCATAACAATGTCAGAAGCAGGATTGAGGATCCGGCCATCAAGCCAAAACCAGTCAGGACATATTCCTGCGCCACCTCTTCGCTGTTTAGAAGTCCGGATGCTGGAAAAAAGCAGGAAAAATGATAAAATGAATATAATTCCCTCGTCAATTGAGGATTTTGTGAGATGTAATTCAATACTATAGTTTTTACTTTCAGCACTTATGTCTTCAGTGAATTCGAATGATGAAACTTCAATTGTAGAAATGATTGGAGAGAGTGACTGGATGTTAATAGGAAAGGGAGAGCTACTGCAATATGCAATCAGCATACTCGATTGAAAAAAAAAATTAACAATGCACTAGTTTTTGCATAAAGAAAGGTCCACCACTGTCCCATGAAAATCCCAACGTTACTATTTCTCTGCCAAAACTCTTCTCTTTCTTATCTTTTACTCGAGTTTCCTTTTCAGCTTCCTTTTTTCTTGAACTGCTGATTTCACGTTACTCATGGTTTCGGAAATATTCTTCATTAGTAACTTTTACACACGGCAAAAAAAATTGAAAAATCTAAATAATGTGAATCTGATTTCAAAAAAGAGCAATTGGGATACAATATCATTCAAAATTGACAGAAGATGATGAGCTTCCTGTTACATGGTACACAAGTTGCCAAGTGACATTTGGAAATTGAATGAACCAAGCTAAATCTTAATATCCCCATGACTCACGAGTCATACATGGCAGCCCTGCAATGCCAACTTGAAAATTTTTGGTCATGTTTGGAAGCATAGGGCCAGCTTCAACTTCTTGCAGAAGGCACCTAGACTGAAGGCTAGCTAAACTTGCATTGACACGAAATTTGCTGACAAGCAGCAATTATTCATTAAATTTCAATTTTAACCCATACTTGTATCTTTTTCCTCTCAGATTCTAACTTGGGAGAGTTCAATTTTACCAGCACGTCTTCAATTTACCGTAAATTTTCAAGAATCATTAGCTCTCAGAATTCATCTTTTGCTTCTTACTAAAGTAATTGATTAAAGCACAAACTTGGCCATCTAAGAAGAGGAAGATGATGATGAACACGGGAGAAGAAAGACCTTGCAGAAAAAGATTATGGAGACGAATATCTAGAAGTATTAAGGCCTCTGGTAGAGCACCAAGGACATGGAATGCACTGGCACCAAATATTCCAGGACCGAGCATCCTAAATATCTGCTCGCTCGCAGAAGCAACGTAGGACTCCCCATGAAACAGCAGATACTCGTAAAGCAATATCAAGAACAGTTGACCTGCTGTGCTGTACGAGCATGGCAAGAATCCATACATCTGCTCACAAACTTCATCCTCATCGTCCCAAACACCAGCTGCTCCTTTGAGAAGAAGCAGTTCAGGAGGTTCATTATGCTGATCATGGCCACGATCAGTGCCATCTGAAATTAGCTGCGAAGAATCACCCAGTACAGACCGGCCATCAATTGTCGAGATGACTATAAGAATTGCGACAAGAGTGAAGATGCTCTGGATGCACATCATATGCAGAGTCATGCACGTGCTGTTTGCAGATAAATTGAAAAGAAGAGTTTGATACTTGAGGAGGGGAGATCGGATCGGTCTATTTCAATCTTGAATTAGCTTGGGCAAAAGAAATTCTTCAAATGACAGTGCAGTTGACATTCACGCAGGACAAACGGGAATATACTGGTCAAGCCAATATACGGTTTTTTTAATGCATTTAGTGAAGCCATGTTGCAATTGGCCAAAGACGTCCATTAAATTAAGGAAAGACTTTCTTGCAGTACTAGGTTAGCTGTCTGACCATGCATGTTTTAGGTTGATCCTTGTCTCCTTCATTTTCTTCCTTTCCCTCGACTTACTTCGTCCTCTACATCGATAGTTTACTGACGACACTTGCGCTGGTACATAAACGGATCTTTAATGGAACAATCTCAATCTGGGCGAAAGATCACGATTTGCCCATACAGAGGATGTTTAAGACATGTCAGAGACCGAAGACCTTTGCTGATTGATGACTGGGTCATGAAGTAACGATTGAGTCGACCTCTCCTGTTTGGTCGAAATGCTGAATAGGAGTTTCACCTTCGACAGGGCTTATTATGGATTGGAACGACTTTCCCAGAATCTGCGACAAGAGCTGTGGAACCAACCTCATGTTGGTGTGACGTACCCCGTTCATGGTATCTATCATTCAAGAATGTCGTTCCATCCAGTCCATCTTCATTGACCCCACACAAAGAAAATCCGATCCAGCTCAAATTATTTTCCGAGTTGACTTCAACATAAAAATCAATAATAGCACCTTAAGATGGAGTCTCCTCGATTATGGGTTTTGTGTATTTATCAATTCGACCTATTCTTGAAGCAAATCAATTTTAACCAAAGCGAAAATTAAGCTCTGATCTAGGATTGAACTTCAATGTCTATATACTCCAGCAAAATCATTAATGATCAAAGTAGAAATAAGCAACCTTCTTTTATTTAATATATAAACAAGGAATAAGCAACAATCACTCCATTACAAACCTTAGTTGCTCACGTTTACAATTACAATCTAGTAAACTACACGTAATGAGGTAGCAGACTAGATGTCACGTCATAATCATTTGATCACCTCAAGGAGAGCGACAATAGTACCCAGAACCACGTAGACGCATGCAAGACGCTTGTACTATGTGCAATTATTCGGTATCTGTTATCTACATGGAGGTAGGAGGATCCTGTGTCCCTTTACCATCCTGCTCAACCATTCTGATACAAAACCATGACAGCGCAAGCTAGACACCTGCACGTCCATTTTCTGTATTGTGACCTTCAATCTTCATCCCTTCAAAGTGGGATCTGAGTCCGATCCAGCACTTGTAATAATCAGGATCCATGGAGGGAGAATCAAGTGCCCAATGGCAAACTCGCGGGATTAAGCACGACTCGAACATGAACGCCATGGTATTGGTAATTCTATGGGGCGCTGCCTCATTTCCTTGAGCAATGGTTGCCTGGCAGCCAAAAGGATCAAGAATCAGTGACCTATGGAAGTTAATCCACTTACAACTAGCTACCCCATTCTCCAACTGTAGAAACAATGGAAACACCTTTAAAGTTGTCCTATCAATAGAAAAGAAGATTAGCAAATTAATAAGTAGTTGCCAGGGGAAAACTCAGCACCATTATCATGTACCCAAAAGCTATCTCAGTGTAATTCAAATTTCTAGCCTCTGAGTCCACTCCTCGATGCCAAACCACTCAAACAATGATACAAAACTCTACTTTCAAAATGCCTTTTCCAGTCATCCTCATTTAAATGGTTGAAGACGAGAAAATTCCATTACTTCCAGGAAAAAATCAGTGTAGCTGAATGCAATAGCTAACCTCATAAGTCTTGGTATCAGGACCATGTGGAGTCATACAGCTGTGAAGGCTAGCACCACCTGGGAGAAAACCGTCAGCTTTTGCCTGAAGAGAATCAGTATTCAAGTCAAATACATTATAACCAAAATGAAAGAGCTTAACCAATCAGAATATTAAATCAGCCAAGAAAAATGCCAAAATTTATAGAATGGTTTTAGCTTCAGATTTAGAATCTTGCCACAATGGCTCCTCACCTCCTTCCCCCTTCCACCATTAAGAAAAGTACAGATAAAACTCTTCAACCAAAAGCTTTATGCAAATTCTTCTCTTCATTAAGTTAAGACTATAGAGCTCTTCTGAGCTTTTTATGCTCTCTAAGTTAGCAATGCAACCAAAGAAGTTATTACCTCATATCCACCATGGATAAGGCCCATGAATTCACTCATGCAATTGCGATGGTAATAGGGAGGTCTGAATGTATGTTCTGCAACCAACCACCGAGGAGGGAATATGACAAAATCCAATAATGCCACTCCAGGTTTATCGGTCAGTGCTGTCAATACTGCATTATAATCACCAGGAATTGATCAAGCCCATTCCCCATATAAACTGATAAATGGGGAAAGCAAATTGCTAAAAGCATGAGAAGCATAATAACCCATTCTGCATACCAGTGTTTATTGATGGATCGCTATGATCAAATAAGACGGTATTATAGGGACAAAACTTGCTTAGGTCATACTGCAAGGAAAACAGGAATATACTCCAATTAGCTATTTGAAAATGGAGTCAGATTGATTGCTTATTTCAGGTATAAGAAAAAAGGTATGCAAATTTCTTCATATAGAAACGCCACCTTAGTTCATTCAAATAGTCGAAAGCAGAAGCAATGAGAGTATTCACCTTATAAGGAACATAGTTTCCATGCCATGCGGCCACGTTAAAAGGAGAGAAGTCCTGCTTCGCTGTAAATAGTTGGCCACCAAACTTTTGTATTATCGTGTACCCAGGACAAGACTTCTCTTCAAACCAAGCTTTGGGTACAAGAAAGTGTCTCGGATCAGCAAGACCATTGGCACCTAATAGAAACAAAACTCACATTTTCAATATGTAGTAATTTCAACATCTAACTGGGGAAACCTTTTTCATGAGAAGCTTTGACCACTGATAATTCAACTTTAATCAATTAACATGGAAACTTAATTGAATATCTATTACCTATTGGTCCCAAATCAGGAAGTTGAAAATGAGTGCCGAATATCTCAGCAACATAGCCACGAGATGGGCCATCTGGAAGGTCCACAGAAAAACGAAATCCTTGAGGTAAAACAGCAGCTTCACCGGGGGAAACCAACAATTTTCCACATTCTGTGGTGATCCACAACCCTACATAATAGTTCAAAGAGTGAGATCTCCTTCTTCATTAGATCCCCACATTAATCAAATGTAGTGTAAAAGGAAAATGAATTTCACTGGTATGTTTTGAGATTTAGTTTGAAATCAATTCTAATGTTGCAGAGCACCTCTATACATGTAGAGTACCATCATTTAACAAGAGATTGCAATTGTCAAGTAAAACTACTTCTTCCAAATTTTGCAAGCAGTGCGCAGGAAGAGAGTACGAGGGCTCAGGAAGGAGGAAGATGACATCCAGAATTCAAAATGCACTTACTTCCTTTCTGTGGAACAATTAGAAAATCACCATCAGCATTGCAGAATGCACAGTTATCCATTGATTTATTGGCAGTGTACCTACAAAGGAAGACAAGTTTCTCATCAGAAGTGAACATATACTCCATGCTGGATCTATTAGGTTAATCTATTGCAGAATATGTGCAGAGAAGTTGTTAACCAATCTCCTATCATTAGGAATTGAATGTGCAGAAAAATGAAGTTTTTGTGGGAGCCAATAGAAGAGAAGTGCATTACATGTCACGTTCTTTTTTACTGCAGCCATGGCTCAAAGATACATCATGGGGAAAACACAAGTAATGCCAAGCTCAAACAAGCACTGGAGCCGTTTTCCAAGCTATAAGCACCATTTTATCCACTTCCATTAGTTTAAGGTTAAGAGGGAAAATAATCAGTCGGAACTCCACAAATTGCAGATTTTATCAACTGTATATATGATGCAAAGTCAATGCCCTAATCTCTGTCAGACAAAAAATGAAAAAAAGTATGTAACTAGTCTTCCTCATGATTTGAACACACCCAAAGAGACAATTAAAACTGGGTCTCCCACGAATTCTAGCAAAAGGGTTTCCATAGTGGGTCCTTAGACAGTTATAAGTAGAATCTTGAAGCCTTTAGCATCAAAGAAAGCACAATAACATGAACAGATAAAAATAGATAGAGGAAGAAAAAAATAGATAGAGGAACCACTTGCAAGAATCAGTCATACGAAAAGCAATCAAAATAAGCTCAGATAAAGAACTAGCAAAAAGATGCCCCTTACATGTGAACAGCGAATCCATGCCGAAGGAATGAGCTTCCAGCCCCGCACACAGTCAACAATCCATCAACAAAATCAGTTGGTGCATCGGGAATTTCTAAAGGCTTCCAGCGTAATTGAGTCGGAGTAGCAGAGCTATTGGACTGGTTGAACTCACTAAGAAGCTTATCATGTGCTGGAACACGGAGCTTAAATGGTTCGTGTGTGACCGATGGTTTGATCCGATATAACCAACTGCTCAATGGCAAAAAAAATCAGTCATTTAACGAATGATTGACCGAACGAATCCACAACAATATATGTGTTTGTGATCAGCGCTTTTTCTTAAATTACGGTGAGAGCGAGTTTAGTACAGCGCAAATGAGCACACATTCACCAGAAGAAGCAAGCACCGAAAGAAGTTCGCTAGATGATATCAAACAGGGTCGAATTCACATGACCTACAGTTGAAGAACTAACGACCGCAACACATATAGAATGTACTTTCCAAGGCAAGAAACAGGTCAACGATCTTTTCGACGACAGCAACCGGATGCTCGACGATAGCGCGTTCAATCTGCTCGCGCGAAAAGGAAAAAGAAGCACTATCGACGTCAAAAAATGCAAAGTACGTCCCGGCGATCACCTGCGCTGATTGAGCTTGTGCGGAGAGGTGAAGGAGGTGCCGGATATCTGCTCGGCGTACAGCCCGTAGGGGCAAACGAGGGGGCTGTTCTGGCCGAGCGGGAGGGCTCCGGCGATCGCCTCCGACGAGAAGTGGTTGCCGAAGCCGGCGAGGTACTCGACGCCGGCGACGCCATCGGAGCCCGCCCTTCCCCCCTCCTCCTCCGCCGGCGGCCGCCGCGCCATGAGAGCTCAAGGGGGGTTCGGAGCCGAGGAATCCGCAGAGGTGGGGGGGAGAGGGAAGAAGAGAGCGAACCGGCCGGGGGGTGAACGGTCTCGTGAGCGAGCCGGGAGAAGGAGTGAAGCGGTATTAATAGCGAGGAAGGAGGCGGGGAGAGAAGGATTAGGCGAGTGACGTGACATGCTGATCCGAACACCGGAGAGACGTGTCGGGATTGAGGAACGACTGAAGCGGGACGGGAGGGGAGGGAAGGGGAGAGCGATGGCGAGGGGATTGTCGCGACGCGACCGACCGGGTACGCTGTTCTTTCCTAGCTCTAGCGAATTCGATCCGAATACGAGGGAGAGAGAGAGAGAGAGAGAGAGAGAGAGAGTGCGTGATCGGACAGAAAGCAAAAGCTACGCAAAGCTCAATCAATAATCGACCATGATGATGTCGCCGGGGCACGATCCCAATCATTAGATTCTTCCCGGGTCATCGGCATGCTTTTGGATTGGGAATATGATCGGCCAGAGCCAGGATCATATCTTAACTTTGAAACTTAACCAATCCGGACGAGTTTCTGCCTTCTTTTCTGGAATCGGTTTTTATGGAACCCGGCTCGTTTCCGTCTGAAGGCTACATGCCGGGTGTGGGATCTTGATGCCACCTGTTCATTGTATTGGTATATATGATCAACTTGATTTTGATTAGTTAGCTAGATTCATAATCCTAATATTAAGGTCATGTCTCCATAATCTCAAGAATTAAAAAAATTCAGAGGTCCAGGTAGAGGCTTGGTGAATGGTTTTGTAATTAACGCATTAGTTTCCTTGGCAAAATGGTTGAAGCACTTTCGAGTCGTGGATCGGTTTCAATGTGTCATATTAATATAGTATCGAGTAGAATCACTCTTCTTGGATCATAAGTTTCGATTTTCAAATGATGGAGGGGAGAACAGCCAAATTAAAATAGACCTTACAAACCCCAATCAGGTTGCTTGAGTGATTGGGTGTAAGATATGTTTGGTGTGAATTTAAATCCCCATCGGGGCAATGATTAAGAGAGGGCGTGACCTCATGCTTCCACAAGGAGTTTACCACCGCAGATGGCACGAATAAGGAGGCATTACTCCCCCACCATTATTATTAAACAAAAAACAAGAGACGTCATGAAATGATGGGAAATTCCTAAGATACATTATTTTACTATACCTCTAATTTTTTTCAACTCTTTTACATTGTGATTATGACAACACATTGTGATGTGATGTCGTATAAAAACAAGTTATCGTAAAAGTGCTCTAGAACCGCGTGTTCTATATCTATAGATGCGATGCAAGTGGCCCACCCTTTGCTAGATAGAAAATCTTGAGTCCGTAAAAACCATGAAAAAGAAATGCAATAAGAAAGATTTTCAAACAAAACACGATAAGCACGTAACATGAAAATCCGAGGGATTTTTGAACAGGATTATGGGGGTGAATCTATGGTCCCAAGATGGGATGCTATCTCGTGGGCTTTTCATTGTTGGATCCAAAAAAAATTTAATATCATAATCATTTAGATTAAGATTCATTAAACAACTGATATCCGTTGCATTTCTATCCAACAGTGAAAAATTATAACGGACATGATAGATGATTAAATCATGCATCCAAACAAGGTGCATAAATTTTTATCTAGAAGTTTTCAAATTGTATTTGTTTTTTATCCCATAAGTTGAGCCTACTTGTGCTCCCTCTTCTTTATTCTCGTTCAATGTGTTCAAACATCGTTCTCAAAAAGAGGTCATCCAATCTCACTTGACCACCTTTCACGCGCCACGACAAAAATTTTAAAAAAAAAAAAAAAGCCTGCTCCTCCGCTCAGGCCTGGTTGGCCCAGGGAAAAATGGACGGGCCTAAACGAACAAGACTCAGTCCGGCCCTCAAGCCCGTTAATTCATACACTTATAACCATTGACTATCATGGGCCGAGGAAAGCCCAAGGAGCGAAAGAGATTGGGCCTGTTTTGAGATGAGCTGGCAATTACTTCGTGCTTTGGTCATCTCCTCCAATGTTTTAATGCTCTCTCTCTCTTCCCTCGTCTTCAAGCATCACGATTTGATTCAGTGGAAGCTGAAAATCTGACAGAATTCTCTCGCTAAAACCCACGGCCGTCTCCGTTTTCGAGCTTCGATCCGCAGGGAAGGGAAGAAGCTCCGAGCAATGGCGGGCGGCTACAGAGCGGACGACGACTACGACTACCTCTTCAAGGTGGTGTTGATCGGCGACTCCGGCGTCGGCAAATCCAACCTCCTGTCCAGATTCACGCGGAACGAGTTCAGCTTGGAGTCCAAGTCCACCATCGGGGTCGAGTTCGCCACCAGGAGTATCCGCGTCGACGACAAGGTCGTCAAGGCCCAGATTTGGGACACCGCCGGCCAAGAGAGGTTTGCACTTCCTGCCCTCGCTGTGCTCTTGTCGATGTCGCGCAGTTTAGCGGCCCAGGATGAGATCTCGAATCAGGCTAGTTGTAGCTGCTTAACGAATAGAATGTTGAATCGGACGCTGCGGAGTCCGTGTTAAATTGAGATCTGAGATGGTTTTGATCTTCTTCTTCTGAGGGTTGGATTGTAAAGGCTTAGGCTTAGGCTTGGAAGATTTTGAATATTCATCGGTTCTAGACTGGGTTTGGTGAATGTGAATCCGGGAGCAAATGAGAGTAAGTAGTGAATTGAGGCTTCAGGACTAACTCTGACTTGGTGTTTGATATAAAGTTTCGTGATTTAGGCGTTTGTATATATAAGATCCATGATAATCGAAGTTTAATATTGTGCACTATCGTGTTCTGTGTGGATCATACTGTGAATGACGTGAGATGCCATACAGTGGATGGTTTATGTCGTCAACTTTTAAGGTCTCTGACACGAAGGATTCGGGGATTATGGTGTAAGTGTAGTTTGACTATGCTTAGACAATATCACATGTGTTCTTCCGCATGAATTCGTGTATCAAGAACATGGGTAATGACGCTGGATCTACTGGTTATATGGACAATAGCTTTACTCTGTAGCACTGCCACGTTATGTATCTGAACTTATTTCAATAGGATCAAAAGTATATAAATAGTTTCTATGCTTTAGATGACGGTGTTGGGGTTAGGCTGATAGTTTTCATAAAGAAAATGGAATCACCAACTTTCCTTTTGTTTATTTATTGCAACATGTAATGTCTATTGTCTTGTAGCAAATGCAATTCCTCCTAAAAGAGTGGCAATACAAGGCAATTGACAGTCTTACTACCTATTTAGTTATTTTCTTTTAAGCTTTCAATACTACGCATGACATTTTCTCTGAAGTCATGAATTTTCCTTTTTCTTCATGATGAAGATATCGTGCAATCACAAGTGCCTACTACAGAGGAGCGGTTGGCGCATTGCTTGTTTATGATGTTACAAGACATGTCACTTTTGAGAATGTCGAAAGATGGTTGAAGGAGCTGCGGGACCACACGGACTCTAATATTGTGATAATGCTGGTAGGAAACAAAGCAGATCTGAGGCACTTGCGTGCCGTGTCTACGGAGGACGCCCAGGCCTTTGCAGAAAGAGAGAGCACTTACTTCATGGAGACTTCTGCCCTTGAATCTATGAATGTAGAGAATGCATTCACTGAAGTGCTCACACAAATATACCATGTGGTGAGTCGAAAAGCACTTGATGTTGGGGATGATCCAGCGGCGCTTCCCAAGGGACAAACCATCAATGTTGGTTCAAAGGATGACGTTTCCGCAGTCAAGAAAGTTGGCTGTTGCTCCGCTTGAAATTTATAGTAACAGTGTGAAGATTTTGGGGGAAATGTTATTGAATCCTAATCTGCTGCCCAGAGAATTGGAAGATGTTACACGGGAAGTGCAGACCTCTCTGACCTTGCACCGTCATCTCCATGCGTGGGGATGCTAAAGCTTTTGCCTGATCAATTTAAGTTTGAAGTCCATGGAAACCAGATGTTAGGGCTTCGTATATTTCATTTGTTTCAGTTCCAGATGCTTAATTTTCTGTTCCCATCCCGTGTTGATTTGTTTGTTGGGCTCTCAGTTTTTAAGCTGAATCGGTCATGTCACACAGGGAACTGTCTTTGGGCGAGTTTAATCATGTATCTGATTTACGATTGGTGTTATGTATGTCGGATCCTGAGAAGATACAGGGAAACTTGACTTTTGAATGACGGTAACTGTGCAAGTTGGATGTCACTACATTGAAGGCATACCTTCACACCCTTATCATGTTCATACTCTTCTCAGGAATATTGTGCATGCGATCTTGTGATGTCACCTCAAAGGAATCGGCCATTGCTGGCGTGACGAGCAGTGATTCCGCATTCTTAGAAAAAGGAGGTGAATCCAGATAGAAACTGTTTTTCGCCTACAAAATCGATGTCGAATCTCTGGAGCACAGCTGCTATAATTCAGTATAATAAATTTGATTTAAGTAATCTTGTGAAAATGCAGGACAAGATTTTGAACAACTATTTTCCTTCTAAGTGCAGGCAACCTTTTAGGAGCCCTAAAGATTCTACATTCAACTCAATCCCCACCTAATCAATCACCCCCCAAATTCATAATATAAGCAGTGGTCGGCTTGTTGAATTGCTTGAGGAAGAATAAGCGCTCAAAAGAGGAAACGCCACTTGCCATTTCAGATAAAGAAAAAACCTATTTAATTCCACTAAGAAGCTGGTTATTTTTATCAAGCTTAGTATAGAGACAGAAAATACCCTCAAAAGTAATGAAATTGAAATTAGCATGACAAACCATGGTCACGCTTCCCATGAAGCTACCAAATTGTAGGAAATTATGAATGCTTCAGCCTCTACATGGTTAGTCATCCAAAAATATATCAGTTCGCAACCAAAAATAGCTACCATATTTTGCAAACACTATCCATGAACATCAACGCAAAAAAGCACATGCATATATTATCCAAGTCTGTACAAGTCATTAACAAGGCAAAAGCATCCATTAACAGGATGCAAAAAATTAGTTTGGGGACGGGGATCGCTAAATCATCCGAAACGAAACAAATATCGTTAGCCGAATATCTACAAGTACACAAATGAATTACACGACCGACATCCAAATTATGAATTAGTACTTTCACTTTTCCTCTCTTATGGAGGAATAAAATGGCAAGTGTTTCACTGAATCTCATATGGTGATTTTGACGTCACCCATCCACCCCTACAATCCCCTTTTTGCCGTGGGCAGCCCTTCGGATTTGCATACAGGGCAAACATTCTTCACGAGGAGCCACTTCTTCAAGCAATCAGCATGATATTCATGCCCACAATCGAGGGTGCCTATTTGATCTTGGTGCTCATAAACATCCTGCGACATTTCAGCAATGGAGCAATCATACATAAGTCATAATTTGTTTATGATTGGTAAATGTGATGTGTACAACTGGTTGAAATTCCATAAATCCAAAACCGTGAACAGGAAAGTACCTGGCAAATGATGCAAGAAGCTGCTTCCTTCTCCAAACTAGGCACCTCTTCTAGATTAATAGAGTTCGAAGGCAACATATGTCTTCTTGTTTTTAGCTGACTGCTTATCGTTTCCTCAGACAACCCGGTATTTACGCTGCCAATCCGCTCCCCCAATGCAAGGAGCTCCTGCAGTAAAACGAGACAGTGGTTCGACATAAATCAGCTTACCCTCATTTAGAGAATAAGATCATGCCATCATTCCCTCTATGTGACAAATGGAAATAAATTGCCACACTAATACTATACCAACATTTTGTGCAGTTACCTCATAAGACATGTCCTCTATATCCATGCGCATGTCCCTATGATGGTCAATGTGATTCCCCACTCTGTAGTAATCAGGAAGATCCAGTATTGCAACTTCCTGCACATAACAAACAGTGAGTACATCACAATCCATTCGCATAAAGAAAAAGAGGAACAAAGGTCGTCTAGATAAATGTTTACATCAGCCGGCAAAATTCTCGGTTGGGGAACATTGCAATGTATCGGGTTCCTCTCTGGAGCTATTCCCTCGACCAGAGGTTGGTACATCCTGAATCCAGGCAATGCAAAAGATCCCACATGTCTCGGGCCCCTAACACCATCTACAGGGATGTTCATGGCACCATGCAGAACCGGAAATGAAGCTGCTGGAACTTGAGGGGAAAATGGGGCACTATGGTCTCTGATTCCATGCACATGAGGCACTTGGTGAACGTTATTATAGCCCATGTGGCCAAAGTGTGAAGAATGCAGGAAATTTGGCGCCCTTCTTTCTCTGTCTGTCTCGTGAGATCCTCGCACACCCATGTTGCCAACTTCTACAGGAATTCCATCCACAGGGCCCGCTGAGAGAGAGAGAGAGAGAGAGAGAGAGAGAGATCCATTAGTCACAAAGATATAAACATAAGCATAAAAGCTCTTCATCACAGAATAAATATTTTCTTTTCAGGTATTTACACATGCAAGAATGGCATGAAAAATGGCAACAATACATCGCTTAAACTTAATGGAGTTGAGATGTTTCAAACATGACCACAACCACATGGAAACTACTCTGTACTGAACCTGATTGCCACTATTCTTCTTATAAAGAATAACATAATTAGATGTCGCCACATCTCAGAGACCATATGAATTCACACTTTGCGTAAAGAGGCACTAGGAATACCATGACATAGTTGATCAATATGTGCAATATCGACAAAATCAAGAACTCACCATGCATATAAGGAATTACAGGGGCCTGATTCCAAGCCACAACACCTCCAGCAAGGGCATTACTTCTCGACGGTTGGTCAAACGAAAAGGCACTGGTTGGCTGAATAGACCGTGCAACAAAACTTCCTGGCATCAGATTGCTACCATTATGTGGATAAATAGAGTTTATCCCGAAAGCACCTGATCTAACTCTCACGCTCCTGTCCAATCCCTCATCCATGACTGAAAGACCATCATTTTCTCTATACCCAGGCAATGCTTGAGGTGGAGGATCCATGATGGTCCCACCATCAGTCCTCATATCTACAGGAGCAGTGAAAGAATCGCTTGTGCTTTCAGCATTCTTTCTCTTGTATGCACCTCCAAAATGATCCTTATAGTGGCTCCTTCCGTGCTCATCAGATGAACCCCCAATGAGCCCAGCATTACTGAAGGATATCAGCTGTTCAGACGACCCATAATTCATGGGAACAGCGGATACTCTGGGAACAGCTAAAGGGGCTAGATATGGATAGTAGACAATTGAAGGAATTGAAGTGGCCATATCATATCTTGCTGCATGATTTTGAACACCATCATATGGCATCATCTGATACAATGCAGAACTGTCATGTCCTTCTGCTAACTGATTGAGATTTATGCTACTTCTGACCCCTGAAGCTGTGGCAGAGGGCATGTTAGATTGCCAGGCACCCCCCACGAGAATGCTGGGTTCTGGATGTGCATAGCTTAAGACTCCTCGTTCCATTTGCAAGTCAATGATCTGACTTGTATAAGGCATTCTTTGACTCATGTTTAATATTTTAGCACAAATATTTCCCTTCAACTGTAGCAAAGATAATTGAATACAGTCAGAATTACATGGAGCAGCAAAAAAAATTGGAAGAACTATAGTATCAGAAGCAAAATCAAACAGCAAATTCCTTGCCGATCCAACATGTGTACCTGCTTAATTAGGTAGTTACATAAACAAGCCATTATTAACATCTAGCTAAAGAGATGTAGCAGATATGAGATAAAGATGGTGTATCAAAGATGATGGGCACTGTTAAGAAACAATATTTCCATCTTGACATGCAATTTACTTAGCCAATCACCTGACAACCTACATTACACCCTCCGCTCTGCATAATCTCAATAAAAAGATGTACAGCGGTCATTTTTCACCTAAGCAACTTCATCCACACGCAATAAATCACAGCAACAATATCCCGCATCTCAAAATGAAGCATTCCACACCAATAAATGACTAATGATCTGATAAAACTAGCTCACTTAATCAGGAAATCTCTCAGCTGTCTAGAAAAATCTTACTTCCCAATGTCAATGCTATCAATCCCCATTTCGACAAAGAATCACTACTCTCTGCACATACTTGCCTCCTTACTTCTGTTTGGTTAGTAGCAAATATGAAGCTGTCTAAATGCAGAAGCCTTTAGGGTAAGATTAGGCTGATATTTTTCACTTTTGTCAGATTTAGAGGGTCTCCACATATCCAAAGGAGCACTTACCTCACCAATAGATTAACATAAAGAAATGCTTCTTGAATTCAAGCAACCATCCCAAGAGATGCCACAAGGAAACTCTACTCTCAAAGTTTCAGAAGACAAATCTTAAAAATTCACTTGCAGAAACTAGGCACACGTTCCCCTTCTCATGCATTGATTGCAAGAAATGCCGCTCGGTGAAAACTCGTCCTCTCAGAATCTCCTTAGCTGGGCCTTTTTCTTATCCCAAGCATTTAGGTCTCACCCCTTCTTTCTCTCTCCAATTTGGGATGACACCATCTTCTGATATTTCACTTTCTGTCACTAGTTTGGATTAAACCGCTTAGGCCAGTACAGATATTGTATTAAACTAGCAGTTTGGATTATCAACTATCAAGATGCGATGAACTTCTTGAACTGATAGAGCATTCATCCTTCTAACTGAAATCACATGAATCCGCAAAACAAAAAACCCATGATCTTATCAAACTTAAAAAATGCCGAAGCGGCAGAATGCATTCACGGAACACAAGAACTAGACATCTTTGGAGAAAGAAGCGAGACAAGTTTGTTTAGAACAAACTTGTTTTACCAAACAAACTTGGCAGTAATAACATCGAACTCATGATCCAAACTCACCTAATCAACCTGGCCCAACTATATGCTCGGATTAAAAATCAAAACTTTACCATGAGATCTACAGATAAAGTCTCCAATTATACGGGGAAAAAATACAGAGTCAAAACACTGAAAAAAAAATCTTAAAACAGAGCTAAATTGAGAAACCGATGATATTTACGCACATCAAAACTACTTTCTTGGAAATCCACGAAGCATCGGATAAAAAATCAAAACTTGAAATCATCTTCCAACTTTTCCCACATAATATTCACAATATGCGGCTACCCATAAGTCATTGATTCGGAGCATGCACGTTGCGCGGACAAAAACAGGTGAAACAAAAAAGGAGTGAACTACAAGCGTTCGAGGGAATTTCTCATAAAGAAGATTCAGGGAAAAAAAAGGAGGAAGAAGAAAAACAACGGAGAAGTGAAACGGCGACAGCATCGATGATCGCATAATGGGTATGCCAGAATTGCAAGTAAACAGCAACAAAATCCTCGAAGGAGCATCGTATCGCAAAATTCAATGGATTGAAGAGCCGGGGAAAATCGGAGGATACCCGCAAAACCAACCGGCTAAAGAGAGATGAAGAATCGCTGATCGCCCTGGGTCCTGAAGAATTTCGCAGCCTGGAGATGAGGAGAGAGCGAGAGCTCATAATGCAAAGAGAAAATTTTCTTCTTTGTTGTTGTTGCCAGAGATGTGATTCTTTCTTCTCTTTAGGTTCTTGCAAACAGAGAGCTTTTCTTTAACCGCTCATGGAGCTTTCCTCTTATTAATGGAAATAAGTCCTTGAAGAGGGGAAGTTACCAGTACGGTTATAATAAAATATAATATATTTCCATTATTTCCTATTTCTTCACCCTTTCCTCTTTTGAATTTCCCCAATCTTGTTATTTATTCTTTACGCACCTTCCTCTCTTTTTCCTAATTTCGCGATTGCCTTTCGGAAGATTAAGGTACTTTCCTTTTCTATTTTAGAGGAAATACAGAGAATATCTTGGTTATTTCCTATTTAATCCATCAAATTCTGTTTCTTATTTTTGTGAAAAAGAGAATGACCCATATTTTTTTTTTCCTCGAGCGATTTTTTTATCGAAAAAAGGGTCCAACTTATCACCATCATTTAAAGAAGTCCAATCGACGATTGGGTGAACTTTCCTGCTCGATCATTAGCTCAATGCATGATTATTTATGCATATTAATGGAAGGTAAATGAGTTAAGATAAAACAATAATAAATTATTGCTCTTAATCACACGAGAAGGCTTCTTGAAGCTCACCCAAGAAAAGAATCCACCGGAAATTAAAATAACAATAATTAAAAAAATTCACCTAGGCCATTAGGTTCCTAAAACCATCACACCACTCGAGCTTGATAACCACCCACTATCTTATTACACCTTAGAATTCGGAGGCAGGTGAATCTTGTTGACCCTTCAGGGGCAAAAGGAGGAGGAGGACGGAAAGAACCCAAAAAAACAAAAACAAAAAATAGACCCTTTAAAACGAAATTACACACTTCTTTTCTTCAGGATTTTTTTAAAAAAATTTGGAGAAAAATTAAATGGAATATAGAATCTAAGCGAAACGGATCCAATAAGCAAAAGATGTGTGCGGGGGTCAGCAATTGCTGCAGAGAATATACTTAAACTCCTTGATAAATACTTGGACTCTTCTTTTTCGATTGCAGCCAAAACAAAAAGGAAGGGGAGGTTATATTCGGAATATTGAATAACATTACGTATTGCGAAGAGCGAGGAGAGGATGAAAGAGAGACCATAAAATGCCGAAAGCATATTTCCATGCCCCAAAAAAAAAAAAAAAAAAAGACACTCTTTTCGTTTAGATGGGTCCTCGGTCTTCAGCCACAAAAAAATTAAGGTCCACGGACATGTCTGTCCCATGTTGGTTAGAAGTTTCCATTTTTTTTTTAAGATTGTGCTTCGTTTTTTTTTTTTTTTTTTTTCCCTGGTTTTGACCGATTTAGCTTGTGTTGTCTTCGATCTCTCCTTAGGTTCGCTGAAAAGATCGATACCTATTTATTTGTGAAAATAATGTGAAAGCCTACTGATGTTCTGATTAAAGTCTAATGCGAGATGATAAACTTACCGGCCAAATCGATGAGGGATGATGCTTCACAGGGGGAAGTCCACCGTCAAAAATCCACCGTAAAAAAGAACTCGCTCAGAAAATTCACAATAAGGGTATTCTGACACTTCTCTTATTTGTTCTTGTATATGATAATCAAATAGAGTTTGAAGGGGTATATAAATAATAATTGTATCCGAATAGAAACCCAATTTAGGAAATCTAACAAGAAACTTTCTTAAACAAGGTAACATTTTTAAAATAGGATATCTACTTTGATTAAATTACCTAGTTGGGCCGAGTCTTCCTAACGAGCCGGTTCATATCGAAGACGTCTTCTCGACACTATACATCTCGAAAAGTCGTTCTAGCTTGTTATTTATGTGGCGAACAATTTTTAAACGAAACCCATCTTGCAATTAAACAAGGGTAATAATTATGCCGTACTAAACACGCGAATCTCATCATTTTGCTCCTCTTATTCAATTCGAATAAACATCAGTTATACATGCGGTTCCATAAATGACGCCAAGATAATAATGCACACACGATAAGAAATCAATCAGATCAATCGTCGATCGTTTCATAAATAAGTTTCAATTGGGCATGCTAATTTTCACATCGGTTACGATGTCAATCTTTCTTTCTATATCGATTGGAAACGGGGAAAACGCGCTGGCTAACGCTGCAAGGCCATGTGATCAGCTACTTTAAGATTAGGTTAAATTTGCCGGCATGGGGACCGAGGTCAACACGTTTTGAGCCGGCGAAGAGCGCGGTCAAAGAAGCTATTCGTAACTGTGCTGACTACTAACTCCAACCGCTTTCCTGGGGATTTCCGAATTCAATCACGAGCTTAATATGAAACCATCGAACTGTCGGCGTCGTTTCTTCCTCGTACGCTCATGAACAAAATCGCTCAGTCTGCCGCTTTGAACGCGGTAAAAAGGGACGACGAGAATACTCGATTGGTTCGATTGAATTCCAATCGGCACGTGAAAAACGACCTCAACATGTGTAGCTCGTGTGCTCCATCTTCGCTTCTTTTACTCAGTCGTATGCATCTTAGTCGGGCTAAAGGAATTACGGTGACCGTATCAAAGTTTTTCACCGCCCTTCTAATTAGGGGCAAAAGTACCGGGGAATTACCTCGTCGGGACTTGACTCCAAGAGATCATATTCGAGAATGACGAGATCTTCTCGTGCTTCTCGGGAAAAAAGCTTAATTTGTTTTCCTTTTGATAATGATATCGCTTGAACTGACTCATTCAAATTTATCAGCAACTTGTTTAAACATCACGGAGATGATTTTTTGGGAATTTGGCACCCAATACAAGTTCTGTTATTCGCCCTACTAAATCGCAACTGATCGAAAATCCACCATCCACTCAAATTCGGGTTGCTTCCTTTATCGCCCAAAGTTGAGTGGAATATCTCACAAGTAACTTACCTACTTAGAACATGAGCTTGTTGCTTGGTTAAAAAAAAAAAATTATATAAGGATGTATTTGGTAATCATTCTATCCTTGAGAACAATTTTTGCTTATAAATGATTTTTTTATTCTATTCCTAAAAATAATTTCGGCGATTTAAAATATTTGGTAATCGCCTAAAAATATATATTCTCATAATAGAGTTGTCTTTGGAATCACCCTCAAAATTTTTAATCCAAACAATTTTCTTTTAATTTTTTAATAACTTTATTACTTTTTTTTTTTTCTTTTTTTTCTTCTTCTTCTTCTTCAAGCTTTGGCCAATTGCTGGCCTCGGGATGATCGATGATCGGTTAGACAAGGGCTTGCGACCTCATTGAAGTGTTGTCGGCCCCCGATGAGGTCGCACAACATTGGCCGAGCCTCATGAAGCTGTCGGCAAGGTTCGGCTGAGCTTGCCAAGCCACCGATAGGGCTCGACCTTGCCTTGGTTGAGCGACGCCCGACCTCACGGTGACCTAGCGAGGTCGAGCCCCACCAACAGCTGGGTAAGCTTGGCTTCACTGGGCTAGGTTGACCTTGCCCGACCATTGGCAAGGCTTGGCCTCATCCAAATTGGGCAAGGTGCCTCACCAGATCTCGCCCTATCGATTATTAGTGATCATTGGCGATGGACGACAACAATGGTGGAAGAAGAAGAGAGGAGGAAGAAGAAAAAGAAAAAGAGGAGAAAAATGAAATTTTGATTGGCTTGATTATGAAATTGCTCCTAGAAATAAAAAAAAAATTTTTTTTACTTATTGATTATGTTACAAATCTATTATGAAAAATAAATTTGTTCCTAAAAATAAAAAAAAAAATTTATCAAATGAATCTTTATTCTTTTTTTGTTATTGGGAATAAAAAAATTGAATCAGTTACTATTGGGGAAGTTAGGCTTTGTTTGGCAATTTGCCAAATGGTAACTATTTCTATTATTTTGTTTTTAAAAGCAGATTTGGAACAGAAATTCGTATAATAAATTTTTTGTTTTCAAGAACAAATAGATTTGAAATAAAATCAAGAAAAAAAAATTGCTTCTTTTTTCCCATGATCAATTCCAAAATCAATGCCAATTTTTTTTATTTCTTCTCTTCTCATCCCTTTCATTTTCTTCTTCTTCTTCCTTTTGGCCAATGAGGGCACCAAGCCACAACGAGGCTTGCTAGCCTACCGCCAAGTCGATGTAGGCTTGGATAGGCGACGTTGCCCAACCAAACCTACCCACCACCAGGTCGACATTGCCCAGCCAAGTTGACGCCAAGCCTCACCAAGCTCACGGTGAGGCTCGGGCCAAGAGCCTCACCGTAGCTCAGTGTAGGTCATCAGCCTAACCCTGGTCAATCGCCAACCAAAGGACAAGCTGATAAGGAAAAAAGAAGGGAAAAAAAAGAAAAATATAATAAAATCATTAAAAAATTAAAAGAAAATGGTTTGGACTATAAATTTTAAGGATTTTACCAAAAGTATTTCTATCATTGGAATAAAAATTTTAAGCAGTTGCCATATATCTTCAAATGCTCAAAAAATATTTTTGGAAATAAATTAAAAGGAATCATTTTTAAGCAGAAATTAATTTTGGACACAAAATCATTACCATACACTACCTTACCATTGTGCACCCTAAGTGGCAATCTCTAATCTTAATTAAAGCTTAAATCTATAAAAATAAAAACCAAGACAACAAATTCAGGGACAAGCATAGCTGGTTGCCACATTGCACAGTGTTAGGAACCCATTTCAATCCGTGGCCAAGTGATGAGAATTGGCCACCTAATCATCCTTCAAAGCCAGAGGTATCTTCCGTCTCCCTTACTAATCTATTCTTCTTCTTTTCCTTTTTTTCTTTTTCTTTGTTTTTTTGTTTTTGGAATTTCGGATCTCGTGAGTTTTAGCTTGAACAGAAGGGGACGAATGAAGGATCGGATTCTCATTCCCTCCTCTATCCTTATCCCGCACCTAAAGACAAACGAACGTGGTTGGTTCTCTTCCGGCTTTAGGAGGCCGACCCTTACCTACACCACCACTAGAACTGCCACCACCATTCCACCTCAATCTTTCCCCACTGGAAAATTTGTTGTTGGGCCTTGGCCTTTCTTCGCTTGAGCTAGGCCCTGCTTGCCCGCCTTCCTGCAAAGCCTGCCTGGGCCGTTGACAGGGATGGGCTCGACGGGCCCAGTACAAGCCCCCCAAAACAACACGGCCATGCTCGAAGTTCTAGATGCCGATAATGGCATTTTGCATTTGCTAGTAATTGAAAGTTCTAGGTACCCGTTACGTCTAGACATATTCTATTAGAAGACCCTAGATGGTCGAGCTTGAAGGTTTTTTGTTCACAAAATTCTAGACAAATGTACATATGACACATTTTGATCTAGGTGATTGACAATTGTTATCTGGATTTTTGCATTAAGAGAAGGCCTAGTTCTCGATCAATGAACCATCTTTCAGTCACCATTTCATATTGGCCATCCCTTACAAATGTACAATTGAGATTCTTTGCTTTAGGCGACCAACAACTGTCATCCAAATATCTACACTAAAGGAAGGCTTAGTTCCCAGTCGACAAACCATCTTTTGGTCACCATTTCACGTTGACCATCACTTACAATTTTTACAATGAGCAATACATTGGTCTCTACTCATCTAAATTTAAGTCGTGCAGGTAGAGTGAGAGAAAGGATGGGAGTCGAATTATCATTACGAAGGTCATTTTTGTGGAATATAATGGAAAAACATCAGAATAATAATTCCCTCCAAATTAATCGCACCAGAACTCTTATCGGGCCTTGGGCCGAAGCCTCTTAATGGGCCGAAATCACGAGACAAACATTATCTCGAAACGGGCCGAACCTTCAAGGCCCATTCGCCCCGCCCATCGTCTCCCTCCCCATTTTCGGGATTTTACCCTGCAAAATGGGGAAAAAAAAGAAGAAAAAAAAAAAGAGGAAAATCGAGAAATCGACGTGCCCCCGTTTCTCCTCAGCTTCACGTGAAGCAGATGCACGCCAGATGAAATCGAGAGCACCGCCAGCATCGTCGTGAGCTCTCTTGGCTGCGCTCTCTTTCTCTCCGTCTCTTCTTCGGCTTCTTTCACCATGGGAAGACCTCCCAGCAATGGCGGCCCCGCTTTCCGTTTCGCGCCTTCCGAGGTAACAGATTTCGCGGACCTCGTCTCTCCTTTCACTCTTCTTCGCCCGCTCTTCCTTCCGCTCGTTATCTTCGAATTTCTGTCCGCCTGGGCACGGCGGGGTCGGTTTTGCATCTTTTGATTCGCGCTAGTTCGTTCTCTTGAGTTGAATTCATGCGGAGAACCCTGTGGATTTGTCTACCCTACTCTCGCTTCTCCTTTTGGAATACAGTTTCGCTGCACGCGTACCCTTTTTTCCCTTCTCGAGATTGACGATGACTGGTTCGTCATATGCAATGCCGGATGACGGCGGCTCGCATTAATTGTTTTGATAAGGAATTTCTGCTTCGATATCCTGAAACTGAATCTGGGATTGCTTTGTCTAGCTATAGCTATACGGTGCTGAAAGATCTGCTCTTGATGGGAAGTTCAAGCTTATGATGATCCGTGGCATGTCTTCATTGCGTAATAATTATTAGGGAAAATTCCAAATCCCATGAATTGGTGCATGTTTATCAAACTTGCTCCTGAACTTGATCACCTTGACCTAATAATAATGTCTGAGCTCTTGTTGTGGAAATAATGGCTGGTTTACTAACACGGGCTCGTTGCATGCGCATTTCAAGCCTTACCGTTACGTTAAAACCCTCAATTGCAATAGGAAAAAAGAAAACCCTCAATTGACCTTGCCATCTCGCATGCAAGAAAGAGCATAGCTAGTTTCACTTCAGTCTGCAACATTCTCATTACAACTCTTCACCTAATTGCAGTGATCATCCAACTCCAATTTTTCGATCTATGCTCGAGAAGTGCTTGCCATTTCATTCTTATTTGTAATGTTGGGGCAAATTTGGGGCCTTTGACGTTTGTCATGCGCACGTGAGTGGCATGGGAGAAATGTGTCTTGTACAATTAACACTCCCCTTTGAAAGGCGCAAATACTGCACATGACAACCGTGTGTTCATTGGCCGGCCATTAATTTCAACGGCAATAAGCTCCAGTGGTTATTGGATTAATTGATCGAGTTTAGGGGTATTTTGAAACAAAGTCAAGTCTGGTTTAACTTTAAGAAACAAGCACCACTTTGGGGGATTTGTGGAATTTTTCCTCTTTATTATTGTTGTCGTTTTTTAATGTTGTTGGAATTACATTTTTGAAATGTGAAGGGAATTCGTTTTTTTGGGAGCAACATAAACAAGTTTCCATTGACAAGGTCCTTTGATTGTTCGCATTTGTAGACATAGTGTGATCCATTGTGCAGTTTGGCTTTGATGCCGAGGAATTAAGTAAATTTAAGCATTCTTTGCTGTAATTACAGGGCTGGAATGCCCATTGGCTCCACCTGGAAATCTTTAATGGCCTAGATTCATCCAGTTAGTTCAGCCATTTTATTACTCTTCACTGGTCAATTTTGTGAATGCTTAATCTATATAAAGGCCTTAAAGTTTCATAATACGGAAGTATGGACATAGGATATATTGTAGTGGCCTGAAAAAAAGAGAGAAGGACATGTAGTTCTCCATGGCCCATCTATATATGCATGGCTCTCTCTAGGAGAATTTCGTTTCTGCATGATATAATTATTGGAAGGGATGGTTAGTTTCTGTTAACCCTTATTTGAATCCATTCTTTTACTTTTCCACAAGTAATGTCTAATGATGGTCCTTGGCCAGATTTTTGACTAAACACTTAAGGCAATAGGATGTCCAGAACAGGGCTGCTGTTTGATGAAATTAAGCATTACCAATTTGCAGTTGAAGAATCTTCACCCAATTGTTGTGGAATCAATTGGTTTCCTCTTAGTCTTTTTTTCTGGACTTTTACAATTCCGCTAATGTAATATCATTCTTCGTCAAGGTTACTGAGATGGAAGCTATTCTACAACAACACAACAATACCATGCCGGCACGTGAAGTTCTTGTAGCTCTTGCGGAGAAATTTAGGTATGTCCCATTTTAAGAATTGATTTCTGGATGATTAGTTCTTCTCTGTTAACTGCAGTTGGAATTGAGAGCCCTTCTTATTTTATGCAGTAATGCACCTGAACGGAAAGGGTTAGCTGTGCAGATGAAGCAAGTAAGAATTGCACTTTCAAGTCATGGCATTATAGTGTGGTTTTACCATTGTCGTTCTTTATGCTTTGTGTAGGTCTGGAATTGGTTCCAGAATAAACGGTATTCAATCAGGGCAAAAACAAGTAAGGTTCCTGGGAAGTTAAATGTTTCTCCTTTTACTCGGGATGACTCGATCCCAATGAGGAATGTCATTCAACCTATGGCTGCTCCAGTATCTGCACCTATTCCTGCTCCAACTGGTAGGACTTTATAAATTGAGGCGTTGATGCCCGGTTAAAGTTTTTGTAAATGCTGATGACGAGTGTAATGTGGCCCTCTTACTATTCCTAAGTCAGTTGCATCGATTGATATTTCGAAAGTGGGCCATTTCTTTAACTGTTCTTATGAATTTCTTCCTAAAGGCTTGATCCATTTACCTAGATAACTCTACAAGCTGATAAATTGATCCTCTGATAGTGATGGTTACGTGTTTTCAGCAAGTTGGTGGTGACTGTAAAGTCCAGGATAGGACGTAATCTGAAAAATACAATTCTACTATAAAGATGGGTTCTGTGATACTCCTCTTCCCAGACGGCAAGTTGTCCCAAGTTTCCCAATGAGTGTATTGATTCATCACTCCCTTTTTCTTGTTATTCTCTTCAAACATGGCTAATTGAAATAACACAATTTGATGATTGCCACTGATAAGTAGTTGTGCTATCATTTATCCTAGACACTCTGGAACTTATTTATGAAACAATAGGTAGGCCCTGGCATGTTTCAGGATGGACCAGTTCATGTTGCCATATGACTTCGCGGTCTACTCTATAGTCTAAACCTTGCATCTTGTGATACTACAAACTGTCTTTGAAGTACCACCCCTTTGTCTGACATTAGTTTCCTATTCAAATGGAATGCATTTAGTTGGTGCTTTTAATGAATATGCTGTGAAGGAGGCTGAAAGAGTTTTTTAATCAATTTTATGATCTGGGAATTTAACCACACTAGACTTGATATAAAAAGGATAATGGTTTCGTCTTCTTTACTTTTTGCTGCGTAGTTTAAAGGCACTTCGAAATCTAGTCGTCTCATTTTTTAGCCAGTTCCAAGTGCAGGAAGGGCTGCTTCGGATAATGTTATGGAGTTTGAAGCTAAGTCAGCTAGGGATGGTGCATGGTTGGTATTTATAGTTTTTGAGATCTAGAATTCTATGTACTTCTTTTTTAGTGCTTTCTTGGTTGCTTGTTCTTTTATCACATCCCCTTCCTTAGTTTGTCATTTGTAATTGGTTGGTTTTCCCCAGGTATGATGTTTCAACCTTTTTGGCACATAGGAATTTGGAGACCGGTGACCCGGTAAATGTGCTGCTCTGCTTCTTGGTTTAATGAAGATATCCTCCACTGTCTGGAAGCACATTAACTTGCTTTCCTGCCTTCTTTTTTTATATTCTGGTGTGGTAAACTTTGGAAGCTTTTTTCAGGAAGTATTGGTAAGATTTTCCGGTTTTGGAGCTGAGGAGGATGAATGGGTTAATATTCGTAAGCATGTCAGGATGCGCTCTCTCCCTTGTGAAGCATCAGAATGTGTAGCTGTACTTCCAGGAGATCTCATACTTTGTTTTCAGGTATCTCAATATACGCCCTGTTTGCTGTGTTGCTTGTTATTGAAGGACGAAAGAATTTGGCTGTCCATAAATGTCATGGAAACTTGTGATTGATGTTTCAGGAAGGTAAAGATCAGGCACTGTACTTCGATGCTCATGTCCTTGATGCACAAAGACGAAGGCATGATGTAAGAGGTTGTCGATGTCGATTTTTGGTGCGTTATGACCATGATGAATCAGAGGTAAGAGTCTATTTCATCCAACTGGTAAAAAAAGATTATGCATTGATGCTTTATTTTCCTCATTGAAATTCTGTTTACCTTCTTTAGTTTGTCGCTGGAACTGTTGTCTTGTCAGTTTCTTATACCTCTTATTGTATATTTCTGATTTAAATAAACAGTTTTCTCTATGAATAAATTTGTATCTTATATGAAAAAAAGAAAAGTCATCTTGTTAGTCTTCAACCATGAGAATTGAACCGTACCATTGTGTGTGTATATAATTTAGGCTGCTCATCAAGACATTGTGATGGCTTAGCACTGTATGTCCGTGAGAGACATAAAAGTTGATCATGTTTTTGTTTCCATTCTTTAAGAATTAGTTAACTAATGACAAGACCTATTTAGACACAGATGCTTCTGAGGTAACTTTTTAATAGTAATGAATTGCTTGAGAGTAGGGACTTATGCTGTTAATTATGTGTTACTTGATGGTTAAGTAGTCAGAAGTATAGTTGAGAGGGACTGAGGTGACAATCTTTCGTGTTCCTGTCAACTTACTTTGTCCTGTATATCAGGAAATTGTGCCCTTAAGAAAGGTGTGCCGGCGGCCTGAAACTGACTACAGGCTGCAGCAGCTGCATGCAACTGATTTGGCCTCTGTGGACCAGCCAAAAACTGGCGGAGACTCATCAACTGGCTTGACTGCTCGAACTGTCAGTTCTTCTGCTGAAACGCCACAAAAACAGCGAGTGACAGGCGTATCTCCCGTGACCCCTGTTTCACACGAAAGTGTGCCATCATCTACTGGAGTCATCAACGTGGAAAGAAAAGCTACTACCGAAGCCAGCAGCATAATCCAGACCGGAAGTCCTAACCTGCCTTCTGGTGCTAGCGCTACTGCAGTTATTAGCGCTACTGCAGTTATTAGCGCCACTCCTGCTGGTTCTGCTGACCAAGCACCGGAAGTATAATAGGTCTTTTTGTCATACAAATTCTCGCACAAAAAAAGAATCTTTTCCTTTTCTTTTTGCGCTTCCTTTTCTGTGGATAGCAGCAATCCTCTTGAACCCTTTTGATGGCCTAGTGATTATTCTGCCTGTGACCTTGAGCTTGTTCATCATCGTCGAACTCTATGTTCGAAAGAATATGTACATCTGCCTTTAGTAGCCAAAGTGTCAAGTTCATATGGTCCTTTTTTGCCTTGGACTTACGGAGCTCTGTTTGGCTGTCCATCATTGTGTCTTGGCAAAAGAAAAAATGCTAGTTGTCCATGCATGCCGATGCGTTTTCAAGCGTTGTCTTCATCTGTCTTGCTTTTAACAGAATCCCATCAAAACTGAAGAATATCTTTGTATAGGATCCACTGACCGCTACCGGTTATGAGAAAATCAGCGGACAATTGTAATTACCTTTGAGAAGTCTGCTGGCAAATAAAGATGGCCCAAGCCGTTTTTGGTCAATGGTAACTTTTTTTTTTTTTTTGGGGGTCGAATTTCAATATTAACTTCTTTTTTATCAATATCAACTTTGAAAATCATTTTTTGTAAAGAAAAGGCCGCAAGGAAAGCAAAAAAAATTCAAATTCATATATTGCAATATTGAAAAAAAATTGAACGAAATGGAAATATAATAACAAGATACAACTTCAAAGGCTAGTATAATTCATTTGGAACATGACTTACTTGGATACTAAAAGTATTTAAAATTTGATATTCTGCATCCACTCTTGATTGGCTGGCTAGGGTCTACATACATGACCCTGTTAACAGCAGTTACACCCTTGTGCCGCCACAAATGTCCCTGTTCCTTGTTCAGGTAATAAGCAAATTTGTGCATATATTGTTTGCACACTACGCGACAGCTCAGGTCGGACATTTCTTTACAATCGAACAGTTTCCTAGTGTTGGTGCCTCTTTACTCTGTCGAATACTCAACACGGGCATGTTTAAATTGGCCGTATGTTGTTTTGTAGGATTGCTATTTTGAAGAGTGCGAAGTTTCCCGACTTTTGAATATTGATTTAGGAATTAATGGGGTTTGTCCCAGTGAGCCACCCTTTTCATATAAGAAGGAAGAGATGGGAGGTTCGAATCCTTACCTGTTCAGAGAGGGTTGGGGGTAGAGACGATTTAATTTCAAGAAGTGGGTTTCGACTTCCATGCCTTGTAAAGAAGTAGGGTAAAAATTTGAACGCTAGGGTAAAAATTTGAACACTAGCGTAGAAAAAGAGTAGGGCGTAAAATAGGACCGACTAAAAAAATAAAAGAATGTTGATTTAGGTATTTCCGATTTACCTCTTCCTTTGGTTTGGGTGCTCTATATATAGGCAGATTGGTTTGGTGCTCTAAATATCCAATCCATTATCTCCGCCATGAAATCAGTTCTCTTTGATGTATGTTGCAGATTTTCTATATGTGCATGTAAATTGTCCATGAAATCATCAGCCTCTCCTCTCCTAATATATCTTCAGTCCTCTTGTCTAATGTCTTAAGCATATGATATTCCCTTATGAACGCTAATTAGGGATTCTTGCTCGCTAGCAGATTGTCCTTCTGTCTAATGTCTTAAAATATTACAGGGGAAAAGTCACAAAAAAGCTCAAACTATACCTATTGTTACACATTTACTCTGAATTTTTTTTTGTAACATCAAAATCCCAAAACTATATGTTGTTTTTGTTTTACTTAAGTCACGTGAGCGCCATGTCAATACCATTTACTCTCTGGCATTCACGTATGTAGATTTTTAACGATTCTCGTTAACAGAAATTTGACGAAAAGTAAATGTGTTACACAGGTATAAGTTTAAGATTTTCGGTATCACGACAAAAATATTTAGGGTAAATGTGTCACGGTAAGCATAGTTTAGAACTTTTAATGGTTTTTTCTCAATATAATACATAGAGAGATTTTACGTGATAAATAGAATTGCCCTAAAGTATAAAGTTCACTTACAGGTGATGAAATTAAACCACATGGAATGAAATGGGACGAGATGGACGACAATGAACCCAAAGAAATCTATCATTTAGCGGAGATAGTTAGAGGGTTAAAACTCGGTTTGATGGTATATTTAGTTACTTTCTAATCCAGAAGTGGAGGAACTACACGAGGAAAGACTGCAGCTATAGAAAGACATTGTACATTTCGTATATAAATGGTGTGGAACACTTTAATAGCGCTAAAAAGATTTTCGAAATTCAACATTTTTGGGAAGAGCCTTGGCTTGATTGGGCATAAGAATTAAAGGTATGCAAAATGGACCATGTTGCTTTTTTCTGGAATTAGCCCCTTCTACTTATAAAGGCAAAAGAAAAAGTTGGCACCTAGGCCGCACCACCAGGCCATGGACCAACTATTCAATCGGGCCCGTACGTGCCGGGCCGACAAGGCCGAGTGGTAGACCTAGGTTTTATCTATCTATACTAAGCCAACAAATTTGTAATAATAGCAAATTCTAATTTTGTTATTAAGAGCGCCTGTTAAGCACCAAATTAAGGAGGATCTATCGTTTTCAATGCACCATTTCTGGTGTTAATGCGTGTTAACGACTTCGACGAGAGGGAAACTTTTTCCGAGTTGGACCCGGCCGTCGCCTCTGTGCGGACGCAGAACCGTCCACGTACCGGAACAATTCCCCGCAGAAAGGCCTTCGCGAATCGCTTTCGGGCCCCGACCCGAATGATACAAAACCGCCCCTTCGCAGCCACGATCGCCGTCTCCCTCCTCCGACTCCCCTCGACCGATCGACGGAACACGCCATGAGATTCTTGCAGTCTCGCGTGATCAACGACGGCGGCCGGCGAATCACCGCCCTCGCGGACGGATCCTCGGTTGCAAATGCGCCGGCGGCGAAGGATCGCTTGCTCGTCCCGCTTCGAGGTCCATCGCCACGGCTTGCAGAGCCGTGCTGTTGCCGAGGTTCGGCGGGCCGGAAGCGTTGCAGCTCCGCGACAATGTCGAGGTCCCTGATCTCAAGCAGAATGAGGTCCTCGTTCGCGCGCGTGCCGTGTCCATCAATCCGCTGGATACTAGAGTGAGTTACTGAGTTGCTTTTTTGGTCGTCGTCCGGAGCTTAGGTGATCTGACAGAGACAATTGAAAGTTGTGATGAGCTCAATCTCTTTTGCTTTAGCTGTTTGGTGAGCTCTGTTGCAAATTCGAACTGGGAATTATGTAGCTGACGAAGGTAGATGTGAACTCGAAACACTTTGGGTTGCAGCCAGTTACGTATTGCATGTTGCCATTAGTGATCTTAGATAGGATGGTGAAGTGTATTGGTAATGCCTGCGGATTTTTTTCCGGCGTGGATTGAGGTCAATTAGGTGGTGAACCTTGGTTCGATACTTTACTTAATAGCGCAAGGCACATAATTCAACTAGTTCGATACGATTGGTGTTCCCTTGGAAACAGTTTATTTGATCCAATGGTATGCGTGAAAATGCATGGATGGTTGGCTCAGGGTCTCCATTTGTTTTGAAGTTATTTCTACAGGGCGTGGCTGTTGTGTGTTCTAGTCATAACTCATTCAATTTGCAGATGCGTTCTGGTTACGGTCGCTCAATATTTGAACCACTTCTACCTCTCATTTTGGGCCGCGATATCAGTGGAGAGGTTGCAGCAGTTGGAGCTTCAGTTCGGTCTTTGACTGTAGGCCAAGAAGTTTTTGGTGCATTGCATCCTACTGCCATTAGGGGCACTTACACTGACTCTGCAATATTGTCGGAAGATGAACTTACTCAAAAACCAAAGTCAATCACACATGAGGTGGGCGTTGAGTTGTTTTTATGAAGTTTTATGTGAAAGTATTTTTCACACTTGTATCGGTCTTGCAATTATGCATGTTTATTGTAGTGCTCACTGTGCTTATTAGCTACCATTGGAAAATGACATCAGAAGCTTCGCACCTTATAGGAAGCGTCGGCCATCCCTTTTGCTGCTCTGACTGCATGGAGAGCTTTAAAAAGTATCGCTAGGATAAGTGAAGGGTGCGTTCTGAATTTCCACTGCATTCAACTTTAGAATATCTCCATATCAGATTGAACTTCTAGTTTGCTTCTAGTTGTCTGATGCTCTGTCTGACTTTTCTCTAGCTGATTTTTTTTTTTCCCTTGTTTGATCTTCATGGCCCATCTTCACATAGTTTTTGGAAAACATTCAAGTAAGAAGGATGGTGCATGGGAGAAAGCAGACTATCTTTGAAATACTGTCCAAAATGAAGATATTCAAAGTTTGTTTGATTTTCCTGGCATGTGATGGAAAGATTTGAGTTATTTAACACATTCTACCCTAGTGAAACCAAGTCATTTTTTCGTTAGGAATTCCATTGAGCTTTCTACTTTGAGTTTATGTGTGTGTATCTTGTACTTAAATTATTCTTGCTAATAAATGATCTAGTAACTCATCTAATCTGTTCAACTTGGTGGAACAGAGTATAGGTTATGAATTTACAGCTTTTAATACAACTCCCTCTGCCTATTCTAAGAGTTGCCCTGTTGTTTCCTTTTGGTAGGCAAAGGGTGCTAGTTATTGGTGGTGGAGGTGCTGTAGGTTTTGCAGCAATTCAGCTTGCAGTGGCTAATGAATGTCAAGTTGTAACCACTTGTGGCAGTCAAAGCATTGATCGGTCTTTGGCAGCTGGTACTCAGCAGGCTGTTGACTACACAGCTGAGGTATGCCATTGGTTGTTACTATACTTTTTGTATTTTCATAATTTATAGGGGAGAAAAATCATTTAAATGGTAAAACATTGAGAGTGCTCGACTGTGGAGGCTAATTCATTTGTAGGCACCTTTGTCTGTAGTACCGTCTACTTATTCATTTTGTGTGTTTGCTTTCACTATTTCATCACATGGTTGGCCAAAAGAAAAAAAAGAAACCATTTCTTTACATGGAAATAAGGAAGTTCCATGCCTATTACAAGAGCCATATATTTTTGCATAGAACTTTATGGTAGGAATCAATGGTATCTGATTTCTCGTCTTTAAACAAATGATTTCTGTTGCTTGACAGGACATTGAATTGGCAATAAAAGGGAAGTTTGATGCGGTTTTAGATACTATAGGGGGACCAGAGACTGAGAGAATAGGCATTAATTTTTTGAAAAGAGGTGGACACTATATGACACTCCAGGTAGGATAAAGCTGAATTCTATGGTTTCCTCCTTTCTCAGAGTATTGCAAGCTTAAATTTCTTTTGGCCTATGTTGCAGGGGGAGGCAGCATCATTAGCTGATAGATATGGATTAGCTGTTGGGCTCCCTGCAGCTACAGCAATGTTAATGAAGAAACAATTTCAGTACCGCTACTCTCACGGAATAGGTATGGTTATGTTTTTTTCTACTTGAATCTTCCACTCTGGATAATTCGGTAGTTAGACAAAATGATATCCCTCAACATTCTTTTGGCTTTACTGCCACTGTGTCTTGACACTCTTTTGCATTGTCCAATTCCATCTATAGTTTTTTCTTCAAAATTACAAGAACCCCTCAAGGTACAATGACTTAGTGATAGGGCCCTATTTGGTAAATCTGGGGCCTCGGCTAGTACTGCTTCACAAAGCGTGGCAAACTTTCGCGGTTACCATGCAGGCTTACACTTCCTTTGTTTGAAATTATTAATTTGCTGGACCATCTACTTGTTTGAAATATTTGATGTGATTGAGATTGGGTTCAATAAAAAAAATTACAGAGAAAGAATAGTCGCAACATACTGACAATGTTTAGGATCACTTTTCCTTTTGTATCGGAGCTGAATGGATGTAATACAGCTGTCCCATCTCCATTATGTTCCAAAAGGCAGCTTGAATCTCACAGAGTACTTTCCAACAAGTACATTACTATGGAATTACGCTAGAAATTCAAATGGTCTAACAGCAGTGAGTTATGCAAATGCCTAATTATCTGAACTTGCCTGATCCAAATTCGGCCTTTATTGAATGGGCTAGCCTTTTCATTAAGCAGATTAGTGGAAACTTGAGAAATTGATTTTAAAGTAGGTTAATACCTCCTGGAAAGCCCAGCATGTGACATATTCTCGCATTCTTCTGTACACATTTTGTAAATTAATCATCTATGTTCCTTGATGGTTAAAAGCGATTGTGTATTGTCTATGTTATTTAAAATAAATAGGACTGTGCTTGGGAGTGTTGTGTATAATGGACATAATTCATCGATGTAAAAAAATTGACTGATGAAAAAGAAAACCAGTTATACTAAGTATAGGAATTGAGGATCATCAGGTGGGCGAATCAATTATTTCCTGCTTGTGATTTTTTTCATGTTCAAATTCATGTCCCTCGGTTCATTGGATACAATGTTCATCTAATAAATCTCGCCATCTTCGATACTACAGTATTTTTCCTTTCCTTTTGTTGGTATACGTGTCTGTCAGTCATGCCTCATTATACATATTCATCCTCCTTTGGCATCCTGATGGTGGCAGAATACTCTTGGACATACATGAGGGCTGACTCCGAAGGTTTAGTGGAGATCCGCAGGCTATCTGAAGCGGGGAGGTTGCATATTCCTGTTGATAAAATATTCCCAATCACACAAGTGAGAGAGGCTCACGAGGCTAAAGAGAGAAAGCAAATTCCCGGTAAAGTGGTGCTGAAATTCGACTGAAATATGGAAAAGTTAATGGCTTTTTTACAAGTCTCTGTAAAGGTTCTCTACTTTTTCTTTTTCTTTTTTAAATTGAACAAAATTCTCAGAATTTAGTTCGATTCAAAATATTCATTCACCTTGGGACCTGTAAATATGTGAGCACATTTTTTTCAAATGAACTTTGTGTTAATAACATGTGATTCGATCTCCTTTGTGAAGAATGAAAATTCGCATGGTAGTTCCCTTAAAAAAATCAGAATCTAGCTCTAGGGTAGAGATGAGTACATGAGCACCTATTTTTCTATGGATAGTTTTTATAGAGAGAGAGGCTCTGAGAAAGAACGAATAGTGGATTAATACAAATGAGAGAGAGGGCGCTCATATTTATACAAGAGTTTCACTCGTTAATAGATTTTCTCTAAATCTAATGGTGGACACATCTATGATAAAAATGCTCTAGAGTGCTCTGGAAACCTTAGGAGATTCATTCGGTCTTTTTGGATTGTACACGGTATTTTGTTCATGTGAAATCTTGGGATTATGACATTATGCTCGGACTTGTTGATGTCACTTAAGAGGAGGACTTAATGATTGCATTAATGAACTCTATAAACTCGGTTGCATATTGATTTTTTTTTTCCTCGTTGGAATGGAAACTGTCAAGACATTTCATGATTAAGTTATGCGAAAATGCATACAGAGAGGGAAAGTTTAATAGCTATTTGAGGTTGCATCGTATTTAAAGCTGTTCTGAAACTGGTGAAGGATTACAGAAGTCGAAAATAAGCTGAGGAATGTAATGTGGGCGAAGCATGGGACACAGCATTACCTTCGTCCCTTCTGAAGAAGATTTCGAAGCAGTGTAGCTATGCATCTAAGCGCAGGAAAGCGACTCCAATCGGTAGCTCCTTGGCTTCCGAGTACTTTGACTCATTTATTATCCCTCTTGAGCTGCAGCTTCGACCCCATCCGTGATTAAATACAGTCAGCAACCAAATCAGAAGTGACAGCATAATAGCAGCTCTGTCCCTGATGATGACTAATGAGACTTGATAGTGTAGCACCCTTCGATAGAGAACCAGAGAGGACTCCTTTCCGAACTCAGCGTTCAGGGTTAGGACATTTCACCCGTAAAGCAAGAGTTCCATCTGAATTACAAATTTACAAACCCGAGATAACCGTGCAGCCTAGCGTCTCTCCAGCAATTAAAGCCGATTGTCTCCATTTTGCGCACTCCCATGTAAAGAAAAGAATCGAGAACTGGGACTCTCGAAATTGCTATACCGTGACGCGACGGAATTTAGCCTATTTTATTGCTTGATTATAACCACACAGATAATCTTCTGTGGAGCGTTTATGCTCATGGGATTATCCCAATTTAACCAACAAAGGAGCTTCTTTTTTTTCTTTTTTTCGGGAAAACGAACCACTTTCATTTTACTGAAACAGATGATAGAAAATCACAATTAGTGTCAAATCATAATAAATCCCAAAAGGAATTGAATTTAAAGATAGGTAATGCGATATGTTGTACGACCAAAAGCCTGGCCCAATCTGCGACCCAGCTATGGACTGAATATCTTAGCCCACTGTGGGTGGGGGCCACGGGGCGTCGTGGTAAGACCAAGAAAGGGGGTTACATTAATTGCTAGACTGATGAAACAAAGACACCGGTTGAACACGTGCCCGATGAATCTTAACCGTTGGATCATACAAATCCATTTCGTCCATTGGCTGAGATTCATTGGGGGCACTAGTACATTGCTGGTTCCTCACCTCATTTACCTGCCTATCCGACGGTCATTTGAAGTATTGAAGCACTGATGTGATGTCTACCCTAATCCCATTTCCAAGTAAATCTCTGACATTAGGAGGTTTCCTTTTTCAGGAGAATCCCGCTTATTTCTTCTTTTGTTTTTAGCCTTTTAGTCACTCACTCAATCTTCAAACGATCCTCGTCAACTCCTGTTTTCCCCATTACAGCTGGCATTAGCAGAACTTGGGGGGAGATGATGAGACCAGCCCAAGAATCCCTCCTTTAGAAGCTCGGTTTTAAGAATATTATAAAGCAAAGGGGGGCAAAAGCCCCCAGACTAATGCAGCTTTTAATGCTCCGTTCTCGTCCTTGCCAATGCCTCTTTTGCTCAGGGCCTCATTTAACAACGTCTGGTCAAACCACCGCTTCGGCTTTCCCCCAGCGACCCCCTTTGACTCGCTCGCTCATTGGCCCCACGCCCCCCTCGCTCCGCCTGCAACCTGCAGCTGCAGCTCTCTAAGTCTAGTCTAGTCTAGTCTAATCTAAGGACTTCAGCTCCTAGATTTTAATTAAAGTCCTCCGAGACTTGCCCTGAGAAGGTCGCGCCAATCGACGTTCGCCACGCGGCCAGCCAGCTGTCCACTTTACCCTTTTCCCACATTCGATCAATACATATCGTCGTATTGTTGGATTTCTCGGGCCGCGTTAGGTGGCGCATTCGTACTCTAGTACATATCGCTCGGGCCCGAAAGCCCGACCCGGCCCGCCCCGAGATTCTCGGGCAGGGAACTTGATTTTTTTCTCGTCGAATTTTAGCTTTAATTACACAGTGTTCAAAGAGTAGCTTTCGAGAGAGAGAGAGAGTGCTAGAGACTCCGGACGCGACAAGAAGCTCTTTTGTTATTTATATCTTTAATTCTCAATTCTCGGGAGGATTATTAAAAGGCGTTTAGTAAATCTTCCGCATCCCTCGTTCAACCCTCTCTCGCTCATCTCCACGCGCGCTGTCCGTAGGAGCCCGGTTCTCGATGTCGTCCTCTCTCGTGCGCGCGGGGGGGAGGGGGCGTCTCGGCACGCGGCCACGCGCGGGGAACAGAGGTCAGACGGAACGGTACGCGAGGGCCGTACTCGTGTCCGTCCGAGGGGAAGGTGGCGTCCACTCTCCGACTCGGCGCGCGTGGGTCTTTCCCCGCCCCTTTGTCACCCCCGGCCCCCACTCTCTTATCATTACCACATCTCCCGGTCTCAAGTCACGTGCGCCTTCGGATTCTCTTCTTTTCCGAGTCACGGTCGCCCCTCCCCATGTGACCTCGCTACCGAATGGCCCACCGTTCCGGGGACTATTTACGGAATAGCCACTGGGGTGATTATGAAAGTGGGTCTTCCGCCATCGACAGGGTTACGGGAGAACGGCTATTATTTATTTATTTATTTGTTTATTATTATAATGTGAATTTCGAGAAATACCAAAAGGCCACGTACGCGAGGCTGTCCCGAAGCTTTTACAGTGGTTTTTTAATTTTTGATATTCCCGAGGGGGGACACGCGGCCTATTTACCCTTTCGCCCCTGGCATCGTGTCGTATTCTCTGTCTGCTTCCCCCTTCTTCCCTTCCTCCCCAATCTCAAGGTGGGCACTGTCCATGATGATCTGGCCACGTTCGATGAACCATCACATGGCTATAATGGCAGCGACACATTCTCTCCATTATTTTCAGCTCGAGCTCTCGTTCCAAGTCGTGGCCTCACTAATTGCTAGCATCCTACTATCAATTCAACGTGTAGGTCAAACTCATAGCTTAATGGCTCCAACCTCGTTTGACTTATAATTTTTGGTTTCCTAAGATCAAGAGGTGAAATTTTCATTGATGGATGTTGGAATGGGGTGATTTGATGAAGGATGGCTCGCCTTGATATTGATGGCTTAATGTTCAGTGCAATTTTTTTACTAATTTTTGTGTTTGTTGCTGTCTTTGTCAACGTGTCTAAACCGTTGAAGCATGAGAAATTCAACTCAAATCATGGGTCGATCGGAATCTTATTATGTGCATGAGGAAAGAAACCAGGCACGACATGATATGTTGTCCTGGAAAATGTGTTATCCACATGGACGAACAGATCATCATCATCATCAGTATTCGGTCCTTAAACGGGAAGGAGGACCAGGGCCATTATGGTCACAGCATAATTACAATGTCGCACTAATTTTGCAAGATCGAACCCGACCCACTCCTCGCTCGGTTCCATTGTACTAAAGACAAAGAGCATTTCGTCATCTTCCACTCTCTCTCTCTCTCTCTCCTCAGTCACTCCCATCTGCAATCTGTACCTCTTCTGCAACTTTCACACAAAACTCCATCACAAGCAGGTCCTCCATCTATCCTCCATTCCCCCCTTACTCTCACCAAACACATTCTCCATTTCATCCTCTCTCTCACAGCCAAACTCAGTCCACCTCTCTCTCTCCTCCACGATGATTGAATGATCTTTTGATTTTCACCCTCTATGCAAAAGATCCCAAAAACCCACCTATCACTCACAGTCAAATCTTTCACCCTCCCAACGATGGTCAAATCACGGTGAAAAAAAAAAAAACAGAGAAGCAGAGGGGGATGGACTTGGATAGACCCCATCGCACGACAAGCATCAATAGCAGCAGCAGCAGCAGCAACAGCAACGCTACTGGCGAGCTTTTTATTTGCTTCACGTCTCGTCTCTCGTCTTCTTCTTCCATGAAGATCTCCAAATCCATCCTCAGCCCAGGTCGTGCCAGAGACCACCAAACCCCTCAGATCTCGCTCTCCTCTTCTCTGAGCAGGAGGCTCAGGAGCAACGGCAGCTTGAAAGGCGCAGGCCAAGCTTCGCCGATGTTCCCCACAAATGGCAAGAAACGTGGGTCCGCTTTCGAGAACCCGGAGCCGTCGTCTCCGAAGGTGACCTGCATTGGGCAAGTGAGGGTCAAGACCAAGAAGCAGGGCAAGAAGCTGAGGGCTCGCGCGAGGCGCGGTGGTGGAGGTGGAGAGGTCAGTTTCAGGAAGCTCGAAATCAGTAATGGCGCGCCGACCACGGAGGCACCGCAGAACTTCTACTTCCAGAACCAGCAGGGCAACAATCCAGAATGCTTACCTCACAGAAACCAAAGGTGGGTCCACTTCCCCGTGACGATCTGCGAGGCCTTGAGGACTTTCGGGGCGGATTGGAACTGCTTCTTGCCGTGCAGATCGTCATGCATGTCCAAGGAAGAGAAGACAGAGGGAGGGCCTAACAATGGCGTGAATGGCGATTCGGGTAATCATAACAGTAGTTCCTGTGGAGCTGTGATTGCGAGGTGGCTCGTGGCGTTGCAGGAAGGAGAGGGTAGAGGCAGAGAAGTGGAGATAATCGTTGGGGATGAGGAGAGGACAACGGCAGCAGCGGCTGCGGCTGAAGTGGAGAGCAGCGGGAGTTACAGGAGGAGGGCCTTTGAGGGAATGGAGTTTAATGAAGAAGAAATACGCAGAGCGAAAACTGAAGTTGAGGAAGACGATGGAGGAGGAAGGGCGAGCGTTTGCGTTCCGCCCAAGAATGCGCTCTTGCTCATGAGGTGTAGATCTGATCCTGTGAAAATGGCTGCTCTTGCTAGCAAATTCTGTGAGGCCCCTCCGGTTGTAGTGGACGATAATGATGAAGATGAGAATCAGAGTGAGAATTTTGTCGCGAGTGGTGGCGAAGATGAGGGAGTTGAAGTGAAGAGAGGTGGTGAAGTCGAGCATGAAATGGATGATGATAAAGAAGAGGAAGCGAGTGAAAAGTGGGTTTCTGCTGAAGCTAGCTTGGAGAGTAGAGTTCTCAGAGAGTCAAATTTGACCGTGGCGGAAAGAGAGGAGGACGACCAAGAAGTGAACCAGCTGGTCAATGTGCTAGGGGAACAATTAGACCAGAAGATCATGGAAGAAGAAGATGAAGAAGAAGATGAAGAAGAAGTCAAGGAGGTGTTAGTGCTAGAGCAAGAAGAAGAAGGTGAAGAGAAGGAGTTAATGGAGGTGACTAGTGAGGTAGTGACAATGCAAGAAACAGAACTAAGGTGTTTCGCAGTCCCAGACGGAGAAAGCTTGCAGCTTTCAGTACAAGATCACACCTACACTGAAGAAGGCGAAGCCCACTATCAGCATGGAGCTGAATCAGATGATGGAGATCATGATAATGAGGTAATGTCTGGACAACTAAGTCAAGAATCAGAAGCAGATGAAGAACACGAAACAGAGTCAGAGTTTCACGTTGAAGTTGTAGCTCCAACAGAGGAGGCCCTTGGCCTAGACCCAGAGACCCAAGTGACCGTCCCCCACAGGAGGTCCGAATCCGATGGCCTGAAGCCGCCACGGCCCGAGGTGAAATTGACGGAGAGAGAGGGAAGCCAACAGAAGTCACATCTGCCGGATTGCTTGCTCTTGATGATGTGCGAGCCCAAGCTCTCAATGGAGGTCTCCAAGGAAACATGGGTCTGCAGTACGGACTTCATCCGATGGCTACCGGAAAGGCACGTCGGCAAAGTCCCCGTCAAGACCGACGGCGGCAAGGAGGAGCCCAAGAAAAGGATCGGCAATGCGGAATCCAAGCGCGCTGCTTCGGCTCTCACGGCTCAGCAAACCCACATTCTGCAGCAGCCGCGGAGGAACTCGTGTTCCCTGCCGCCAAAAGCAGCGGCTCGAGCCACTGGCGCCGAGTCGATGGCCACGATGATTGAGCAGAAGCTGGAGAGCGCCAAGGCTTACGAGCCATTCGTCCTCACAAGATGCAAGTCTGAGCCGATGCGGTCGGCAAACAAGCTCGCGCCGGATGCTTGTTGTTGGAAGAACAGGAAGCTCGAGCCGCATCGCCCGGCTACGCACGGTGTCAAGGCGGCTGGGGTTGGCTTCTGAACCCAGCTTGATCGATGATTGTATAGGTAATTCCGCTAGAAACTATGGAAGTCAATGGATTTCTTCTTCTTCTTTTTTTTTTTTTTTTTTTTAAACTTTTGGTCCTCTGTTTTTGTTGGTTCAAGAAAGTTTGTGATATGGGGTTAGCTTCAAAAGTGTAGTTTTTTGCAGGTTATTTCACTGCTGTAGCTTCTCTGTAAATTTTCTCTTTTGGGACTATCGAATGAGTTCATTTGCCTTCAATCTTAATCATCGACCTGATAATGACTTTCTACAGCACTGCTCTGCTTTTTTCAAACCTTACGTCACATGTCGGATGCCAATGCCTTTACGGTTCAAATGTCAACTTCTGCTTTGCGTTGGATTGAGTGATGCGGCCAAAGCTTTATCCATGTGAGTCTTGGCAATGAATTGAGAGCGAAAGGAAGAGACTAGAGAGATGTATCGGGCTTGCCTATTTTGGTGATGTTGCGTTTTGTTTTTAGGTTCTAGTCTAGTTTTCATGATTTTGTGTGGATGTCGAGCAACTGTTGAAGGTGGTCCGAGAGTCGCTCACGGGACCTTTTAGCGACAAGATGAAGATGGGTCAATTTTAGGCCCTTGGATGATGAGATAAGAACGACAAGGTGGTAGGTACTCCGAATGGAGTTTTGCTTCATTATGATAATCACGTTCCAAGGGCAAAGTTAACGATTTCCTTGACCCCACTCTTCTATCTGAAGCTGAACCCATTATACCACATCTTCCCGAAAGAGGTTATATGAAAGTGGAGGAGAAGAACTCAGATCGGATCCGATCAAAACTAGGTTTCTCCTGGGTTTCAATGAAATTCATTGGGTTCTCAGAGAAGGGTCGGTTAAATTTAAGACAAAATGCAAGTATGGGAATGAAAAGTTTATGATAAAACCCTGCCCGTGCCACTACAAAGTGAGAATTGTTCTTATGGAAACGTCCGGTGATAGTTGAAAACTCAAAACTCGGGTCCGGCGATTCCCCTAATAATTACGTAGTTGTAAAATTGCTTCGTCTGAGGCTTGTGTAAATTTCGGCATCCCTCGGTCATTAAGCACATAGAGGATAGAGCAGGATACGAGGCTTGAAAAAGATACTGTTCCAACGAGGGGGTGTTGGGCATCTAGACACCAACATATAAAAATAACGAACATACTGTTCCAATGAGGGGGTGTGGGCGTCTAGACACCAACATATAAAAATAACGAACGCATTCTTGTAGTTCGGTCTATGGTGCCGCACATCTCAAGCCCCCAATTTCCCTTGTATCTTTTTATTCCCAAAGAGGAAAGAACACCCTCTAAATATCTTACATTCGAAGGATGATAAAATCCGCACAACATGAGACCTCAAACGAATCAATTTTAGGTCATATATATGGAAAATACCATCAAAAACCCTAAACTATACTACTTATGATAAATTTATCCTGAACTTTTTTTGGGAGACAAAAAATCCTAAACTTGTACTCGTATAATACATTTATCACCAAATTATTTGACCAAAAGACATTTTTGTCCTTTTCCTTTTTCTATTTTTTGCTTCTTTTTTTCTATTTCTTTTCTTTTTTTTCTTCTTCTTCTTCTTTCCTTTTGTCAGCCATGGCAGAGGGAAGCCAACGAGGCCAACCCTTCTCGGTGTTGGAGCTGAGGCAAGGGTCATTGGCTTCTCTCCACCAAGGCTAGGGTCTCACCAGCCTCCCTCCACCATGATCAGTGGAAGGAAAGAATAACAAAAAAGAAAAAGAAAAGAAATAGACAAAAAAAAAAGAGAGAAGAAAACAAAAATTTCCACCAAACAGTTTAGGGATAAATGTGTCGCACGAATACACATTTATTATTTTTGTGTTACAAAAATTTATGGTAAATTTATCCCAATTATATAGTTTGGAGCTTTTAGTGTCACAAAAAAAATTAAAAATAAATTTATCTCAAATGGAAGTGATTTGAAATTTTTATGGTATTTTCCCTTATATTTATAGGTCATCCTAAGGACCAACTCTTAACCAATGTTATTATTTTTTTTTTTTATTACTGTGGTATTCTTGGTGTATGTTAAAGTTCGGTATGTGGCCCTGTTTTGGTGAGGCAGAGATTTGACAGGGCTTGAGAAACCTGAGGGATCACCACAGATGGAAATGGGTAATGGGATGGGAAAGGAGAGTTAGAAATTAAAATGCAACGGTTAATGGGTTTTTCTAAAGCAATTAGTATCTTCCGGTACTCCAATTCCCATTGGAGTAAAAGGTCTGGCGGAGCATCCAAAGAATGCCTCATCCTTTCCATGCTGTAGCCCAAATGGTTTCTCATTTTTGGATTTTTCTCTGCCAAGTTCGTGCTTTTCTCCCCTTCTCTTTGAGATGAAAGGACAAGCACAGAAAGTGAAAAATGGTTGAGACTAAAACCAAAGAAAAAGGGAAGAAAAAAAGCAGGGTAAGTGCAGGTGCAGAGTACAAGATTGTGCTTGGGCATTGGCCTAAAGATGGGTCAATAATGGAGATGCAGGGGTTATGCAAGCTGCTTTCCTTTGGCCTTTTTTCGTATATGGAATAGGTACAAGTTTTTCTTTCTCAAAGAAATCTTTGAGCAGCAAGAAGCTGCCCCCCATCTGTTTATTTGTTTGATACCCGGCGTCCTGATCTCGACTCCACGTGAAAACTCTTTGGATCTCACCACCTACATGCATGGGGCGCGTACTTGTAGGAAATACATCAGTGGAATTCGAAATAGTCCGGGCAAGATAGAGATAAGACATGTCTTCTGAACTTGAATCCTCCGGATGGGTTTTGGAGGTTTGCTATGAACGTGGAATCATCAGGTGCACTTGGACAGCAAAACAGAGAAACTGGGGGCATCACTAGTTCAAAATCTTACATGATCCAGCAAGTGGTCCTTCAAGATAAAACCCTATCAGCAAGCAAAGCCCCTGATAGTGCAGCAGCCAGGTTTTCTCAGAAGAGTGCAGCATGCGTTGGCACTGAGAGAATCCAGAATCGTAGTGATGTCTTTTTCTGGGCCTAAAAGATGAATCAGATTGATGGCCCCGTTCTTTATTCTTATTAATAATCTGCACTTTTCAGGATAAGGAAATTAGGGGGGATTGCAAAAGCCTCAAAAAGTGGGACGACTGTTTTTTCTTTATGATGTTGTTGGTCTGTGATGGTACAAGGATAGGTGGATTAACCCCATATCTTTGCATGTAAAGTATGTAATAGCTGTAAAAGAGATTCAAAAGACTTATTATAATGGTGGGTTTGCTTTCTAGTTTTGTTCTCTTTTCCCGCTTTTCTCTTTGTTGCTTTTTGTGTTGAGTTCTGTAAATTAGGTCTTAAGATTCCTTGTCCACCAATTTCCAACGAAGGAACCTAGGCAGAAAATTTCAGCCTTTCCGGGGCACAGAAATTTTCGCCTTTTTTCTTTTCCAGGTTCAGTCGGTGCGGCTATCTTTTTCAGGGGCACCACGTCTCCTAGCCTAACATATAACCACAGCCGCGTGCCTCGAAATCGATTTTTTTTTCTTTTTATCGAAATGATTGAACAGCTGAGACAAGTAACATTTCGACCCTACCATGAAAAATTATAAGAGACCTGAAAATCATAATATCACCCCTAAGGACAAGTGATACATGTATCAAGGATCTTGTCGATGATCGCTCTCGCTACCGTTTATATAGAAAATGATAAACTTAAGGCGTTTAACGAGTGTCCTAACAAAATCCAATTAAGAAATACCAAAAGAAAATTGATCTTGTCAACAAGTGTCCATGGGGCACTTCTTGTCAAATATCACTACCAAAGAAAGTTCACACTACAAAACCGGCTCTCTCATGTCACGTATAATCGGTACATTAAGAATAAATAAAATTCTTTATTAAGTACATCCAACGAATGCTTCTGGGACATAGAATTAAAAAAACCAAGAGGGAAGGCCGGGTGCAGGAGTAGGAGGAACATATTTCATTCTGTGTTTGCTAGTGTTGTCAACAACGGACATATTTTTCTGCTAAGAAAAGATTGGAGATTCTACAATACTCGAATAATCACTTGTCCAAGTGATCGAATCGTTTTATGAATTATGGCACTTCATATTAGAATTATAACAAGATGTTCATGATTAGCAGAGTACGGTGGAGGGATCGACCCTAAGACTGATCAAAGAGATGCCAGAGACTATTGTCGACTCATTTAAAGACTTCTGTAAATAATATACCTGCGCACGAGATGAAGTGAATGAACTCTCAAAATTTGCAGTCACTAAGAACGTGATTTAGTGTTTAAATGCCATAACAGAACATGGCATGCTTCCAGTTAGAGGAACTCCGGGCTCTACAGTAATCAGCTATGCACTATGAGCTTGCTCTAAATTCATGAAATTCACTTTCTATTTCCTTGGCGTAGAAGGAAATCACCACGCTTTTCTATTACACGGAGTCCAAGGATGCATCTAGGGATTTCACATAGTAGCTCGGATTTCACACTCAGCAGAATTTGTCCCCGGAAAATTTTGATGATTCTTGTGAATTGGGCTCAAGTGAGTCAGGTTTGTCCAACAAAAGCTCATTAAAAAGGTTTGTAACTGGATTTGGTCGAGTACTAGGTTTGAAGAGAGAAGTTCGAGTATCGATAGTTTTATCAATCAAAGAACCAGTAACCCTCAATCTTGACTTCAGAGCAGGAGTTTTAACAGAATACCATACTAAAGCTATCTAAGGAAACTGCGAACGGTACAAGCCTCGATTGCTTCTTAGTACCTCTGGCTTCTATCTCCAACATGCTTTCTAAAGCAATCCGGTCGCAGTTTGCTTGAACTGTGCATGCAAAGGAGGAATAAGTGCAAGACTCTGAGATTGGTTTGCCCATCCTCAGGTTTGGCCAAACATTTATTCCTGCTGGTATATCATCCAAAACAAAGTGAACTCTTTGTTGACGATGATAGTGATTCTACAGACTCCAACATGAATTTAACCACTTTTACGAGGATCACCCATCTCTCTCACAACATTGTTAGACTTCACCACTGAATTTAACAGTCAAAACATCATCATATTTCATAAATAGGATTTGCAAACAGTAGAGTAAGGGAGCTGGAGGTCTATGAATTAATTCTTGGTCTCCATTAGCAGCTTTGCACAAGCTTCTCACAATTCATTTGTTTTAATTAGAGAAACAGAAAGAAAGGATCCCACCCCTAGCTAGGAGCAAAGTCCATGAAAGCAAGACAGGAATGAAGCTATGTGAATTCACTTGCTTTGTGCTGAGAATGCGGTAAACCAATAAATGACTATATTAAGAGTAAAAACAGGCATTTTATGCCATTACTCAGTTCTGAAAAACAAATGAAGTTGTGTAAAATGTCATTAACAATGATATCAAGCTCCATGGAGAAAATGCATGAAGGGAGTCCATGACCGAGAGTATAGTCATGATCCAACAGCTGACTCTTCTAAACAAAGTAAATCACCAAAACTACGTTCGACCAAAAGAATTCTTAACAGCTGGATATATGCAGATAATCTCCTGAACCGTGGTATGTAAATCAATTGATTAACCTATTAACATGCAGAACTATTATGAATAACCCAAAAGCATGCCTTAGCCACATATATAATGTTGACATCATTTCTAAATAGCAGATTAGCATTTCAAAAGTAGAAACAAAGATAGCAGATTGAGAAAAAAATTCGATTTAAATATATCCCCAGTAGAAGTTACAATACTTATCTTCTGTCATGGTGTGCTATCTGTTTTATCATTGCCTTTGCTGTCGTTTGTTTGAGGAGTATCGGTGAGACTCTCTGCTGACGTTAATTGGCCATCACTTTTGTTCATTTGTCTGCTTGGAGATTCTTCTGTGAAGGAGTTTATGGCAAGTTGCCCGGAATACAGAACTAGGCCGACGGAGTTGATACCGAATACGAATGTCGCAAGGTAGCATATCCCATTCACAATTGTCCTGCAAATATGAGACGATGAATGTGAGTATGCAAGCCTTGTGTGCCCCCTTCAGATAAAACTGACCACAGAGCACAAGGCTTAAAGAATCAGTGCCGCAAGATGAGAAAAACAGCTGGTGAAGCTTTACCTTATGGTTATTGATATCTGCCTCACCTGCAAAAGGGAAGCTTAAAACAGTGAGAAATGGGAAGGCGCAATCTTTATTCTTGCTCTAGTCACGGTGGAAGATTAATGAAAAAAAGAAAAATCGGCCTCAGGAAACATCCAGCTATTGCAGTCCAACTTCCTCAGTTATCATTATTGAATCGGAATGGGCATAATATGGCTGAGAAACGAAGGATTGGAGGACATACGGACATATTATCGGAAAGCGTCTGCCGGTTGAGGGACGCCTCAATGGTGGTGGTGAACTTGTAGAGGATGAGAGCAATGACACCAGCCGCGAGTCCACCCAGCAGTGCCTGCACAGGTGACGGTGGTGCCTTAGCAGGAATGGAGGTTGTCCCCATTGCTTTCAAGCTATCCAAGGCCTCATCTTTCAGCGTCTTCTTTGCTCCTGAAGACCTGAATTTCTACAGCAACAACAACAACACCACATTAAAGTCAAACACCAACAAGTAGTCACATTGCAGTATAGCTGCATGGACTGCTCCAATCACTCACAATGCAAGCCACGGTTTCAAAAACGAACCAAGGAAGAATTATCTCTCAATAAAATCGAACGATTAGAGAGCAACCGCAGAACCATCCAGCACCGTAACAGGGTAAAAGGAAGGCCTATTCTTTTTCCAAATTCAAGTTCGCAGGAGAAGCGCTTAAACCCAGAAGGACGAAACTCTGGAGCAACTGATGGACGGACAGGCTCAACTAATTCCAAATTCAATTCAAATATAATGCAACGAAAAGAGACTCGTGATAAGCATACCAGTTCCTTGGCACGCTTGGCGCGACGTCGAACGGCGCGGAAGAGGAAGACGGAGATAGCTCCGGTGAGAAGAACACTAGTGGCCACCTGGAGGGGAGTGGGATCGTCGGTGGACGCGAATATCGAAGGCGCCGAGGAAGGGAGCTCGACGGGACCCTCCGGCGGCTCCTCCTCGGCGGCGGCGGCGGCGGGCTCGGAGGCTCGGGCGAGCCATGATGGGTCGGCACTTGGTCGGGGTCGGCGACGAGGGAGGGCGGAGGCGGAGAGCGGAGGAGGAAAAGGGGAGAGAGAGACGGTGGAGTGGAGGGGAGAGAGCGGGAAGAGATGGGGAGAGAGGAAGTGGGGGTGATGAGGAGGCAACTGGAGTTGCAGCATTTGAGTAGCGAATACCTTGAGCGAGTTCAGCTCAAGGAGGAAGAAGATGAGTTTCTTGTGTCGAGTGCGTGCTTGTTCTTCAAAGCACTAGCTATGTTGCAGCTGTGGATCTTCTTCCTCGCAAAATCCTGCGGTGTTCTTCTCGGACAGAAGAAAAATATCCGCTCCTTCCTCAAACCTCGTTCCAATTTACACGTAGGCAATTGGCTTACGGATAAAATGCTCTGCTTTCTATCTCTCTCTGATAACACCGCTTCGATTCAAATTGTGAGTGAATTTTTGAACGGCTCACGTTGGGCCATCTAATCATGGAATACGGTTGTGTGAAAAGGCTTTCGGACTACTATCATCTTGGTGGGCTGGGACGACACGTTCAATCACTTCGGATTAATAAAAGTGAGATGAATATAGTATTACTCAAACAAGATGGGTAGTGCAGATCACCCCTATCCGTGTGCCTTCTTTCTTTCCTTTGATTTTTTGTGGAAGCCTTTTTAATTGTTAAGTACAATTTTGACTCGTTTAGATCATGGGGATGTAAAATGCCTACTTTGTGTTGTTGACTGAATTTGTCTCATGTTTCAATCTTTGGTTGGATGAAACGTAGACTTGGATTATGAAAGTTTGACTTGTTTTAGTATTTCCCACGTGAGGATGGGAAGGTGGAGAGGTGAAAACTTCCCTCCTTCAAATAGGGGGTTTGTGGATGTACGAGGTTTTCTTATGCGAGCCTACTAGAGACCCACCAAGGGAGTTTCAAAGTTCAGGAATATATCTAGCATACCAAAATATGTGTGTGGGGCGATTCGATTTATATTAGTTGCTACTATTTACATACAACCGCGGATTTTTTTTTCACCTTTCAATTCCACGATCTTAAGAAGGGAGAAGTTTGATTTAATTAAGAGACCAAGATTTTGCTCCTCATTCTTTTTATCTTAAACCATTCGTCATATGAAATTTCAATAGTCCTTACATTCATATGATCTTCATCTGCCTATTAATAGACTTTCTAATAATTCTTCATTTTTTTACTCCGTTTATTATGTTCAAGATTAGCCCTTATGCTATTTATATGACTCATTTCCCAAAACCTCTCCGACCAAAAATCTAAAGCTTGATCCATGCCTTGACCATTTTACCAGAATAAATTGACATAAAACTCATCACTAATGTCCCCCTGAAACAAAATCTGAAGCTTGCTGCAACTTTATCACCTTTACATACTATCAGTATTTGTATACTTATACCATACTAAGGGTCATCAAGGCATGAACAAGTACTCATCACAAGCACAATTGCTGGCATTAATGGTCAAGGTTCTAATGCAATAACTACCATGTAATAGACCTGCAGCTGCCATTATTGCTACACTTGGGACTAATCGATGGCTACTTTAAACCATGACAAAATGCAGCGCAAGCAATAGAGAAAGAACAGAAGCTGTTATGGAGAAGCACATGCGAGAAAATAATCTACCATTTCAAACTGATTCTCAGTTGTGACAAAATTGTGGTTGATTTAATCTCATAAGTAACATTTCACCAATGAACAGAGTAGAGAGGCTATTTCTATGCTGCCAAGCCCCAACATCTGCTCACCTGGGCAACTGCTTGGCAGATGACACTAACTCCATTAGGGAAGAAAGGCAAAAACTCTCCAATTTACAGTGACAGGCAACATCCCTGTCATGATTTGTAGATATCAGTACACCATTTCTGAAGACAAATTCAACAGTCTGTCCAAACTGAGACGCTCTGTCCCTATTTACCAATTCGCTTATACCTCCATCAGTGGAGTGGAATGCACACTCCACAAGGACACTCAATCTACACCCTGGACTATTGCAATCACATGTGCTTGCATCTGGACATAGAACCGAATTCCCCTGAATTCCACCAAATAAACTGCTAGCATTAGAAAACTCTTGCCTAACTGCTGAAACAAGATCCACGGACAATGATGCAACCATGTCATGAATGTCCTCTACATTCCAGCTGTTCTTACTTAAACCTGCTTCATGAATGAGAAGTTTGCGCATCACATCATGGAGTGAACTCATGCAGACAGAGCAACAGCGGTACAGACATACAGCCATGGAGTCAGCAAGAGCATTGATGTTTTTGCATGAAGAAAAATTGCCTGATGAGGGCTTATCGGAATCTGGGACACCATCAGAAGACAAAATGCTGTTGTCTTTTGAGGCCAAATCCTTAGCCTGGTCTTTTCCTCTGCTAGAGCCAGAGTAGGCAGCTCCACCCATTTGCCCTGAAGGGCAAGGACCATCCTTCAAAAGCACAACGTCATCTGCCAATACTGAATGGTAAGGATGATTTAACGACTGAGCCACATCATGTATACTAGTAGATTCTCCAGAGCTTTCGAGCTCAGTTATTGCATCCATCCCATTGCACTCAATCAATGAATTACCCACAGGAGTACCAGCAGGAATGGAACTACAAGGGTGTTCGTTAGGAGTAGAGTTTCCAAACAAGGAAACATTTTCTATGATGTCATCCTGCAAATGTCCAACTCTTTCTTTAAAATCATGAAGGCCAGAGTCACGATTCTCTTTGTTGCACACAGACTGATCATCATTTTCAGCAGCAGAGTCTTGCTGAGTTTCTTCCAAAACTCTGGCTTCAGGGGAACTCCTGCCAGAGATGGGTGGCTGATGTTCCTCAAGTTGAAGATTATTGGCTGAAGATGCTGCAGTTGACAGAACAGGGTTTGCTTGTGTAACTTGGGCATCAACCTCTAAACTGAAAACAAAATAAACCATGTTAACACTGTAGCATACTCAAAATTTAATCCAGCTTTCTAGTGAAAAAGATAAGTACCTTTGCAATGAAAATGCCCAACTGTTAACAATATCTTCCAGATAAGAAACTTGGGATAAAAGTTGAACATACTGATATCGATCTTTCCCAGCCTGAACCTTGACACTTATCTGCCCTACTAAGAGCTCAAGAACCCTGCGAATCTCAAAAGCAACTTCTTTTGCTGAAGTGTACAACCCTCTGTATGCCAACAAACCAACTGCCGCTATCCCTCTGACTAAAAGGGATCCTTCTTTGCTTTTGATGTTGCCAGGATTACAAGGTACAGCCATCTTCTCCAATGTGTTACTAGGGCGAGCAATACAGGAATTAAATGGCCAGCCCTTCCAAGGTCCACTTATGTCAGCAACAGGGCCTTCTTTCAATTTTGAGGTAACCCAACAAAGTTCAGCAAAATGGGGATATCTGAGTATTTGATAGCCAAGTGTTGATATCCCCAACATCAAACTCGATTTCCCCTTCAGATTACGCTTGTTCAAAAGCGGAGATGGTCTTGGCACAGAATCATCAGTATTTTGCGTTCTGGGGTCAGGCTCTTCTAATGGACGATCTAGGTTGTGATTTGGGGTTTGTTTTTTATCTCCACTTGGAGCAGAAGTTTCATTATCGAGACAGGGTGTTCATGAGCTTTTTGATAAAACAACTGCACAAACTGCCGAGCAACTATCCTTGACAATTCTGCGGCACAACGATTTACCACGATATCATAATTCATACTGCCATCAATTTGCACACTTAATCTTGGTAAAGTGTGCCCCAAGGAAGTAAATTGACTGCTATCTTGGACATCACAGCCAAAGAACTGTCGTATTCCAATGGGAAGTTCAGCATGAGGAACATCAGAAGTAGCCTGTTCGCACATCCCATGTGTGACATGACAACATTAGAAAGAGAAAGCAAAAAAAAAAAAAAAAAAAAACAGAAAGCGGAGGGATGGGGAGAGGACCTAGTAACAGTCATAAAATAATGGTTGTTCATGCTTGAGGACAAAGTAGGAGATCAAGGAAACAAAAACAGTGACCCAAGAAACTAAACAACCAAAACAACCAAGTCACCATCATCCCACCTGAGGTAGATGATGAAAATTTTCTTAAGCCAAAGCCACTGCGCTTAATTCTACATCAAGTCTTTTGTAAGATCTAAGGGTTCCTCCCAGAATCTAAACAACAGAAATTTTTTTCACATAGAACATTAGCATAACAAGGCTGCCCCCTGTTGGATCTGGTTAGTTTCTCTATGGAACTAACTTTCGAAAAATCATCATTTTCAAGCAAAGGAGTTATATGACAACAAAAAGCATTTACATCCTAATATTAAGATGGTCCAACAGTTCACTTTTCTTTGGAAACCGCTTTATTCTCACAGCAGGTTTCACAATAACTAAAGACAAGATCAAGTATTCCTCAAAGACTGATATAGTAGCCCTTCATTTCTATGCAGATATAAGAACAGAACTACTTTATAAATATATTAGCTATATCACATCAAGAAAGTTAAAATATAAGAAACAGCAGGCCAAAGAGCATTCCTACCAAAATCACCAGGGATGAATTCACACAAATTGCTTCGACCTGCTCTGCAAAAGAGCTCCAGGCATGCGAGGGGCTCTGGGAAGAACTTTGATGTCCGTCCCCTGCTGTTGATTTACCATTTTGCATATTAGATGTGATTTTTGTCTCATGTACTTGAGTATCCATGGAGCAGCTTGTTTTCTTCACTGGTGACTGATCATCAAATGAAGTGGAACTGTCTTCGTCATCAGAAACTTGCTGATGTGTCTGCACAGCCCAAAGATCTATCCTCGGCATAAATATAACACTAGAACTGACATTGGCACATTTCACTACAAAATAAGTACATAAGTGTTAGAACAAAATACACCAAAGTATTACTTCACCGCACTGACTCCCAGCACTGACTATGAGGGTCCAATGTTACAAGGAAATAACTTTGTAATAAGTACAGTCTAAGAAATACAAAACAAAGGGCATTAATTGCTACAGACCAGTGCCCCAATCACATCTTTCGATTCATTAGAACTTAGATGTAATTTGAAGAACCTTACTGTATATTTTTGTCTATTTTTTATGAATAACAAGGGTCGGACATTAGTAATCATGAACAGACCGTGGCTTGCAGAAGTAGCACAGGAAGAATTACACCACAATTCCAGTGTGTTGGACAATTAGGAAAGCACCCTTGCTCTATATAGAATTTCCTATTGTCAAAGGCAACTTCCAGTCTTCTACTATTGTATTTCTTGGGCACAGATTCAACCCAGTGATCTATAGGAACAGTATAGCTAATTATATTAGTTATTTCAAAGCTATCTATGTAGAACATATCAAATTGAAAGTATGAAGGCCACAGGTACGTTACATTGTGGTAGACAGCCCACATACTCTAGTCAAGTTACTGATGTCGAACATTAATCTTTTAAAATACATCATCTTTCTTATTTATCCGAGTACACTGGGGACAGTTTCTCAATGAATGGAACTGAATGAGCAGCCAAGTTGACTTTCAAATCAGACATGCATCAACAATCAGTGAGGAAAGAAAAGTCAATTTGATAGCAGACGATTTGAGACTAACTAGTGAGGAGATGCACATATTATGGGAAGTTTGGGATTGCAGCCAAAAGCATAGCTTGCTAATACTGCTGCACCACTTTTTATGAGCTAAGTTCATAGTTTCTTTAGGCCAATATCGAAAAAAGCCATGAAACATACTCAATATCTGCGTTAGCCCTTGCACCACATCTCCATGTCCTTCTTGTGAAGCTATAGCCAAATCAAGCTTATGGACTTCAACATTCCCAACATAACAATGAAGGAGGCAAGAAGCAAGATGCCGCTGACCAGATCTAGGACTTCCAGAAATTAATACTCGATATCCAGATTTTTTCCTTGATGAGAAAGGCATATTCCTCACTGAACCAGTACGACTGCTGCAGCTGTAGGTCACAGAAGCTTCAGAGTTCACATTTTCATGATTCTCTCCAACACCAAAAGCATCAGATTCGCCTATAACAATATCCGCCAAGGAAAGTTGTCTTTCAATCTCCTCGCCAACTTCAGCTTCTTGTATGAGAGCATGCAAATGAGACCGCCAGAGATGATTAGGCAATTTCTTTCTATCCAATGCAGAAAATATCACGTTTTTAACTCCAGCAGCAGCTTTAGAAAGAGCAGGAGGCAATGAAACATGCTCATCAAGACAAAGAGAAACAAGCAGCGTAGATAGTGGCTGCAGCAGGCAAGGAATGAGGTGGCATGGAAGAGAGGATGATGCTATGTCGGTAGCAGCTATTCCTGCTTCTCTACGAGAGCATGGAGGTGGGGAACTTGATAGAGCCTCCAACCAATCTCTCTCCCCAACAGCAAATGAAGGAAGAGGCACCCGTTCACTGCAAGAAGAATTCTTTCCAGCAGCAGATAAGACATCTTGTAAAGGAAAGTTCCGCTTCAAAGCAATAATAGCTGCCTGCGTACACAGAGCCTGCAGATCAGCACCAGCAAATCCGGCCGTCTTTCCAGCAATCCACCTTAACAAAGAACCTGAAACGGGTTTTGGCCACTTTTGAGTGTGAAGTGACAGAATGGCAGCCCTATCTTCTAAAGATGGCAATGGGAAATATATTTCCCTGTCAAACCTCCCAGGGCGCCTAAGTGCTGGATCAACAGCATCAGGCCGATTTGTGGCACCTATAACTACAACCGAGCCACGAGACTTTAAACCATCTAATAAAGCAAGGAGAGTTGATACTACTGAACTATGTGTCTGATCTGATTGCTTTGTGCGGCATGGTGCTAATCCATCTATCTCATCAAAGAATATTATGGAAGGTTGACATTTTTCAGCAACATGGAACAAAAGCCTCAGCTGACGTTCAGCATCACCAACATATTTTCCTAAGCAATCTGCACCTTTCCTGGCAAAATATGCTATTCGTTTATCACCACGAGCACATGAACCTATTAAGGAACGCACTACAAGAGTTTTTCCCGTTCCAGGATAACCATGCAAAAGGACTCCTCTAGGAGGCGTAATGCCCAAGTTATCAAAAAATTCAGGATACAGAAGGGGTAATATGACAACCTCCTTCATGCATCTGATGACATCTTGAAGGCCTGCAACAGATTCCCAACCTGCAAACAGTTTTTGATTCTCTTTATCTGTGCCTCCTATGTAGACAGGCGAAATTCTCATCAAATCTCGTTGGAGCCTCTTGCTCTCTCTTTTCAAGAATTCTTCATCTTCACCGCAATTTTCCAACCATTTCTCTTCTGCCTCAATATCCTTCCGCCAAGCATCATTAGATAGCTTCCTGTGTTCCATCTTCATTTTCTTAGCCTTCATTCTCTTTATCCGATCTGCCATCTTACTACCGAAAGGTTGGAAAATATGACGATGATCAATGCAAGCTATGAGAAATTTTCGATGATCAAAGATGCAACCATCAGCTCGAGCACAAGGCTGCAAAGCCCAGCATAAAATAAGTGTCACCAGATAGGTTTTGAACACAACCATGTATAAAATAATTAATGGTTATTCTGCGAAGTCTGCCAGAAAGACATGAAAAGACCACTCAAGAAATCAGAACACCAACCAAGTGGTAAGTTTTGGGACACCTATCAACACGGCATCCAATTGTTGCTCCAGGTCTCCCACAGCGGCTGCATTTCAGTGCCCTTCCTCTACAAAGTGCAGCCCTCACATTTTTCAAGCATCCCAGACCAGCAAAGTACACCTGAAAACACTGATACCAAGCATGGAAGCTTGTTGGAATCACATCGTCATATTCAACCAGCTTAGCTTTGAAAAGGATCAATCACATTGTCGTATCATATTAAAAGAAGACGGGATTCTACAGAGAAGAAACCAAAAGTTGTCTCATAAAAACAAACCCACATACCAAGCGAAGCATAGACAGTCATCATTTCCGCTAGATGATATTTTCAAAAGTGTCAGGTAAAAACAAACACCACAGATCAGAGTACCACGTGGCTTTCAATTTAACAAACTTCATTCAGGCAAAAGCCTATGCTACTGCTATTGAACCAAAGAAAGAGCACGCAGGGGGGTGGGGGGTGATCCTACTCTGCAAAGCATCATACTCCAAAGCATACTAAAAGAAGTGAGAACTAGTCGAAAGCATCATAAACAGAAATAAAATAATAAAGAGACACTACTCTGCAAAACAAAAGATGGAAGCAAACCTCTGGACTCCAAACAGCGCACTGCTGATGAACCCACGTCCCAGCAATGCCATATCGATCATTTATCGGGCCTAAAAGACGTCCAAGCCACCCTGGCTCATCGGCAAAACCATCCCATATGTCATAGTTTGCTTCATCGGAAGCTGAAGAGCCATTGGATGCTTCATTTTCACTTTCACCTATTTCATGTGTTGACCTCTTTGGAGGCTTACCATCGGTACCACCTCCACATAATCCACACCGTCTTCCCTCTTTGATCCGTGAATATATGGGCCTTTCACCAGAATGTTGAGAGGTATTTTTATCCTCTTTGGGGTTCCCTCCGCCATCCATAAGCTTCTCATCAAGCTTGACCAAATTCGAATCTTCACCATCGTGGGGGCCTCCTCTAACGTCATTGATTGATAAGTCAGCAACCACCTCATTCAAATCAACCATTACAGATTCGTCCATGCGCTCCCCTAGTTCCACATCGTCAGTAACTGTTATGCAGTCATTGACAGCACAATCCCCAACTGCTTGATTAGAGTTAGACAGCTCTTCTGGTTTTTCCACAACCAAGTCCGTGGCATTAACATCTGCTTTTTCATCCTCTTTTTCATCCTCACGGATATCAAGCATTTCACCTTCTAAAGGCATTACTTCTCCACAGTCATTCCCTTCGTCCGTTGTTTCATTATCCCAGGTGACATCCATCTTCTCAGAAACTAGGACATTATCTCTGGTCCTTGAAGCACCTGCCATGTTAAACCTCCGCTTTCTCTTCAATTTTACCTTCAGTGGGCGCTCAACTTCTGGTTCCTCTATCTTGTCAACCATTTCAACTTTTCCCTCCATCAAAACTCCCTCTATCCTCTTACATTCCTTTTCTACTCCATCCATTTCCGTGAAAAGCTTTCTCCTGGGAGAATTTCTCCCCTTGTTCCGCCCAAAGCCGACTCTCCTCCTGGATCTCAGCCTCGACCTCCAGGTCCCCGGAGTCTCTTCATCTTCCCAATTGTCAGACTCGTCCTCCTTTACCTGTGGAGACAACGCTCTCGCATTCTTCTCACGATTCAATCTCCCCTTCTTACCGAGCTTCCGCCTTTTCTTCGGGGGCGGAGGCGACGCATCCAACAATACCGGAGCTCGACGCGCCCTCGAGCTCCGCCGAAGCTCAGAACCAGCTCCTCCTGCCGCCGATGCCTCCGCCAACTCCTCATCCCCAGCGGCTTGCTTATTCGATTCGGCATGGTGGAGGTTATACGTCTCCTCGCATATGGCGTCGAGCCGCTTGTGTTTCGTGCGAGTGCGAGAGGCCGAGCAATGAGGAGTCTGCTGCTGCTGCTTCAGAGACGAAACAGGGGTGGATTTGACTCTCATGACAAGAATCCCCTCCCCTCCCCCGACACCACGCCCGTTCCCCTCCAATCTCTCTATCTAGGGCAGGCGGGCAAGGCACCGATCAAATCCCCTCAGCCGACCGATGCGCGGCTCGACGACGCGAGGAACGGTCGGACGATGACGCGGACGGTCGGACGATCGGTCATCGGCGAATCGCCGCGTCCACGGCCGGATTCACTGCGACTGTAGCGAATGAACAGCGGGCGAGAAGAACGGGATACCTCGAACCCTAGAATCGATGTCGAGCGGCTTTCGGGCGGCGGTTCCGATCGAGTTGATTCGCCGGATATCGGAGTTCGCCGGCGATTGCGGAGATTGCTCCGAGCGGAAGCGCGCTGTGTGTGTTTTTTTTGTGTTTGCTGGCGTTTATCTCGTTCTGTTTCTGATGCTCGCGAAGGAGAACTAGGGCGTACGAACAGAGTAAGAAAGCAACTCTCCCGACCAAACCATTGATATTTTCGCGCTACTCCTACGCGCGTGTAGGCACGGGCCATACTGGACGCTTCGAATATGCGTGAGTATTTTCGGTTTTTTAAATATTATTTACAAAATTAAAAATCTTTAAAGCCTCGTTCATGAATAAGGCGACGTGTGAAGTGCACTGTACCAATCTCCGATTTTAATCAAATGGGATCATCCATCTTCCTAATAAATTAAATTGAATACTGAAGGAGCCTCTACAAATAAATTAGGTACTGGATCCTGAGATTTATTCACAAATGAATGGGTTGGTTGATTTGATGACTTTATCGCATTTCTATGAATATGTTTTTTGACAGTTGACACGAGTAGAACTTTAGATTTTATGGGTAGGACTCAATTCGCAAGAACAACTTGGCTTTTATAAGATCATCATTAAGATTGACTTTAAAGTTTGCACCGGTCTTATTAGTCTAGACCTTATCATTATTTTGTTTAGAGATATCATAAGCCTGTAGCATTCTCATTTTTGAGTTTAAAGTGCAAAATAACCTTCGAAAAATAAATCGCTCCATCATCTAACTTACTACTTTTGGAATCCATCGCTCAAACAGTACATCCTTTTCATTTACCTCTTAAAGAATTACATCGTGTTTTACTGGATAATAAAACAAGGATGATATATTTACAACATCAAATTCCCTTATTCAGCTTTAGCCCTTTTTCGTACCCAAAAAAGTAATCATTTACGCCGTACCACAAATAATAGATGCTCGGAATTATTTAAAGATAATCAGCCTAAGAAAGGAAATTCATTAATTTCATCCTGCAATACGTGCTTTCAAAGTAATGGAAAGCCATTTTTTTTCAGCGACGCGCCTCGTTGAGAGCGTGGGATTGAATTTCAAGCGAATGGAAATTGGCAGCGATGGGCGTTTTGCTGGGTCACTTTCCAACCAAAATTTTGCCGCCAAATAGGAAGGCCACATACGTAGGAAGGTGCGATGGAAATATTAAGGGGCGGGGGGAGCAGGACTCGGGACCAACGGCACTTTTGCGGGGCAGGTCTCTTTTGTAATTTGTTGTTGGGGGGACATCTAAACGTGGCAGCACTACTAGTTCCGAATTTCTAATTACACTAATGGCTCATTTTTATTTAAAAAAATAAACGATATATTAGTTTTCGATGGGACTACCAAGGGCATATTTATTCGATAGGACTAAGAGGGCATATTAATCCCCCCCTCCCAAAAAAGGAAAAGACAAACAAAAAGAACGCATATTTATTGAATTATGCTGTTGTTCATTCATCTCAAAAACAATTTGCAAACACCTCATCTGAATAAAGAGAAAAAGAATGATTTCTTTCTTCAATTTTCAAATACCCCGTTGTTGTATCTACGGCCCCAACCACACAATTTCTTTTCTTTTCCCCATTTTTATAACAGCGGTGGCCATATAGGTCCCGAACCCGAACCACCCCCACCTCTCTCTCTCTCGGAGACCCACGCTTGGAGTTAAATTCGTCAATGGAACCGGTTCTTGCGGTCCGACTCCTCCCGGGCGGCCATTTTTTGGCGAGTCTCCCGGCGGGGGAAGACTATGGTTGTCTATTGGTGTCCCTTTTGTCCTTTACTGATCTGTTGCCTTTGGAATCCACGGCCAGATATGGTTTCTTATGCTCTCTCTCTCTCGTGCTCTCTTCCTCTCTCTTCTTCCAATTCCTTCGCTTTCAACCGCAAGGAGATCGAGAGGTAGGGATTTACAGGATGGAGACGAGACGCCAAAGGACCTTACATTGGAGGTTGACGACGCAAAGCTCTTTAAGCCAGGGAACATTGATGACTTTGTTGATAGCAGCGCCGGGGAGGGCAGTTGGGGAGGGATGTCGAGAGAAGGGGCGTTTTAGGTCTAGGTGATTGTGTGTACCGGTGTTCCGTATAAAAGGACGACACCCAGCAAAGTGCAGCTAAACCCTGCCCAATCAAAAAGCCGGAACGCCCTCAATAATACACACAAATTAGCCGTTCAAAAACAAAACTTTTGTCATCAGCAGTTATATACGATTTTGGTATGCAAATTGAACTCTATCAGGAGACTTGGAGCTCCTCCATGCAGTGATCCTCATAACGGCACCATTGACAAGCATGCGCTGCAACACCCTCGCTATGTTCTTGGTATCATCCATTCCGAGATGGTGACTTCCCTGGACCGATATATCTAGTTGCCTCATCATTGCCATCATTCCTCTGGCCTGTCGTAATAATATAAGCAACGTATCAAGCAGAAGAAGAAACGATGCACCATGAAAAGAAAATGAAAAAGGTGCAGTTTGGTCTCATGATGAACGGTTCTCTAACAAGAACCTCAATCATGTAACAAGAACCTCAATCATGTAACAAGAACCAGGCTGCTTTTTTAACACCTCATATGTTCGAAGAGCAAAGTCCCAGCAAATCAACGAGGTATGCAACAAGTGCCAAATCTCAAAAGTTACGTGTGAGAAGTCGAGCATGAACGCTTACCTCTCTGTGGTAGAAGTTTAGATAAACATCCTTCAGATTGATCCATTCCATGAAATATCCAGGAAGTTTTATCCTCGAGACTTTGCATTGCTGAGGGACCTTAGTTTTCAAATCCCAATTACCGCTAAGAGAAACAAAGCAAATATACATTAGCAAACCCACGGTTGGCTCTATTTTCCACCTTTCAGTGGATTAGTCAATCACAACTTAGGTCGCCATATTACTGAGAACAGCTTTTCCCCCCTCCTTTCAAAATATATCTTGTGGCAGACAGATTTAATCAACATATTCCCCATAGCTCAACACTCTCCCTTTCTCTATAATTTTTGGTCAGTTCAGTTCTAGAAAAGGGTTGCTAAAGATGCACTGGGACAGATTAAATATAGATCAGTGAAAGAAGTGTCAACATATATATACATGCGTGTGGGCATCTGAACTAGACTAATCAATAGGAGACACTTACATTCTACAGTTAAACAAAACATCAAACAAGTAAACAAACTTCAATACATGGTCAAGGGCAGGACAAAAATAAGCCAGGTAGGTCAGCTTCTCTATCCTGGTCTTTCTCCATCTCAGAAATGTTTTGCCGGAAAAAGTCTAGGATGGATGCAAACCACATTATGCATGCCGCTAGTCAATATTGCTGAATTAAAACTTGGAACGTTCAAAGTTGCAACCAACCAATAGGAGCCAGTAATAAGATATCAAGCAGAATAGTGAGTGATTGTGCTTGCCACATTAGGAGTTAAAACTAAAACTGACATTCATTATTAAATTGCTTTTTCTGATCTATCAGGCATTTGAGGTGCATATTAGCTCATCTCAAAGCATATTGCTGTTGAAAAAATAATAGTCAACTTATCACGGGCTACTAAATACTGACAGGAAGCACAGTGCAAAATATTTCTCTGATTTCAGGGTTCATTATTAACGTAGCTTCTAGTCTGTCAAAATTCTTTTTTGTGTCTGAAAGCCAAACATTCCATGATGAACACATGGTAACTCACCAAGTTACAAATGCTGCCCGATTAAGCTTGCCTCCTTGCTCCTTAGCCCAAGATGATGCTGAGCCAACCAAGTTTCAAATTCGCCAATGACTTCTTCAAATGGTATTGCTGTATCATGCCAGACACTGCACATTTGCATTTACAGACAAATATTCACAATTATATGTCAGAGAAAATTTGCCACTAAATTTCAAAACGCATCAAATTATTTTTATTGCACTATATCATTGTAACAATAAATCAGGCAGAAAAATTATTAGGTGGCAACAGTAAAATTGTGATTCATAACCTACTGCACAAGCCAAGCATGACATAGCAGAAAAAGCAAACCAAGAACTTACCGATCAACCCCAAATTTCCCATATTTTCCTTCGATATACTCATTTACTCTAGTCTCGGACATCTGTGACGGCCTTACGAACCTGTAAACTAATTATGAGAAGACAAATTAAAATGCAAGCAAAAGAATCCATCATAAATTCCATCAACAAAATTAATAAGAATAATACAGAAAATTTGATCACAAATATAGACCACAGAACATAGTAAGAGACCAGACTCATTATCACAAACTAGATAATAACAAACATATTTCACAAAAAACAGAGGACACATATCCCTTGCCCTGTTCTACTCCGTTGCATAATATGAAGATGCAATTGCTCTGCTCCAACTGAAAACAAATGTTCGAACTTTGGAATTTGCCCCACAAACACAGCAGAAAGCGTGAATCTAACCAAAAAGTTCGGATTGGAAAAGGAGAGAGAATATTCATGAACAGATAATGGCCCATGGGCCAAAAAGAAAAAATGAACAAGGGTTCAAAATGCATTCTCAGTTGACATTTGGTCTGGAAGAGTAAAACATGTACACAAAAATCCACATTTCCAGCATTCTACAATCATACAGTTGAACTGTACAGTTGAACTGGAATTCAAGAATTAGGCAGAGTAGGACCTGTGGAACAAATCTATGACGCTAGTGATTTAGCATCAATTATCAAGACTGGAAATTCCAGAATCTCAACTTTTCCTTCCAAATCAAGCACCAAAAAATGATCCAGGTCTTGAGGGCACACATGCTCAAGGTCAGCATCACTAACTTGAAGATCTCTGGCGGCATTGTGATTAAACTTCTCAAGGTGGATAGGATCATCCATCTGAAAGTCAGAATAACTTCGATTAGACAACTGAAACCGAAAATGGCTCATACTTAAGCCACGCTGCAGTTACGTTGAATGCTTCAATGGATCCAAACAAATCCCCGCTCCCAGGAACTGACACTGTTATCTCAATTTAAGTGGTGGGAAATACTAATTAACATACAGTGGAAGTTAAAAGTCGGCCACAGAAATCAAAAGTGCAGTGATCACAAAAGACCAAAGAGACGGCATCCAAGCATCCAAATTCCTTAATGACCCAGAAAAAAAGAAGAAGAAGAAGAAGAGCATCCAAATTCCTCATCATCTTCCAGAAATCCCAACTACACGAAGATGGGACTATTATTCGGGTGCAATCGTGGTGAGCGAACCAATTTCCAATATCAGGTAATTGCTATGCACGAATGCAAACCTCCTTCCATTAAGCCACGAAGAAGGCATGAACAGCCACTGAGGAATTTCGTTCGCCGGAGAAATGAGGAACGTTTCGAAAAAGAGAGCAAACGAGACGGATGGAAACTAGGACTTCACCACCATAGACCATCGAAAACACGAATTTAAGAAGCGTAAACACTACATAACTTCCAGCAACGTATAAGAAAGGCGGAGAAACTAGTACCTTGGTGCACTTGCCTTGGGTGTGGTACAAACACATCGGCCTCCAGCGACCGGCGTCGCGAGTGTGAGTGCTCGTGGACGGCATTTGGTCGGGGCGCACGGGTTGGGACGGGCTCGACATGTCAGAAGCGGTCGAGAGAGAGGAAGCAGAGAGACCGAGGGCGCGAGGTGCAGCAAGGGAGGAGGAGAGGGAGGGGGAGAGAGAAGGGAAGCGACGAGGCGAAACCCTAAACAGAGTTAGGACTCGGGACAGAGATGAAGAAGCCATCGTTTCTCGGTTTTAGATTTGGATTGCCTGTCGCACTTCGCGGGCGCAATTCACGCGGTTTATCTGATCTGGCGGTCATTGCTAGAAAAGGCTGGCCGGCGACCACGAAGGACGAGGTTCGGTCTTTCAAAAAAGGACAGCCAAAAAACCTTTATGACTGTGATGTTTTCTCAACAGCATTTAACTAAAGTTACTTCTTGATGTACTTTTACGTTAGACGTTGCCAAATATTATTTGCATTTCAAAACATCATTAAACTTAGTAAAGTCATTTGCATTTCCTCGAAAGCTGTCTCCAAAAGATTTCCCCAAACGTGACCTTGAATTCTTCCTAGACCATAACACGAACTGTTCCCCAAAAAGAAGAGGGAAAAGGAGCAACACAAGTGTGCCATTTCAAGCAAATTATAAATGCCTTTGCGCAGTTACCCACTCCTTTGACCACAATCTCAGAGACACTTTCCTACAGAGAGGGCAACAGCAAGAATTAAACTTCCACCAAGAAAACATCAATGTGGCAAGAGGCCAGCCTTTTCTATGTGCTTGAACCACAATCCTCGGCAGTTACCGACCTATCTGCCCACCCACGATCATGAAAGGACAAAAGAAGTATGAAACATTACGAGGGACAGTAAATAGAAAGTGATGATGGATTTAAATTAAAATCTTCTGTACAAAGTCATTTCTATTTAGCAGTTAGCGAAAAATGTTAGCAAGCCTAGTTGCTTTTTCCAGAATGCTTTGGTCAACGACAGTCAGAATCATCTCCTTCTTCACCAAGCGCAGTAAAATCTTCGAAGACTTCAGTCCCAGCATTCCGTTTGCGCATCTCCTCGATTTCGTAAAGTAACATAGGGTCGCAACTCACTTTATCTGCCAACAGTACCTTAGGGCAACCTGGCAGCAAATGACAAAGGAAAAATACATGTTTCTGTTACTCTATGGAATGAAAGTGAAGAAGGTAAAACTCGAGATTGAGATGGGCAGGGAAAACTTCAATATATTCAAAAGAAGCGAATCCCTAATTGAAAAGACTGTCTGGGTACCTCCAATAGGACACTTTGAGTTCCCACCCTTGGACCTTATATGCTGCAAGATAACCTCTTTTTCATATATATGCTTGCACTCCACACTGCACAGAGTAGGCGGACCTATAAGTATAACAGGTAAACAAACCACCAGACAATCCAATAAGAGACTTCAAAAAGGCATGGCAAAACCATATATTGCTAGAAAGAACGCTGAGCCTTCCTTCTCTAACTTTACTTTCATCACTTGAGCCCAAGTGAAAAAACTGACTAAGATGAGTAGTTTGTCATTACTTATCCAAGATTATCGTCCAAAAATGAGTTTTTGATTCTGCGAGTGGGAAGTTTTCAGAAGTGAACTCTTGGAAAATACTCAAATCATCCAGCAGTTATAAATAAACCAATCCATCGCCGGCAAGTTCACACGAAGATTAATATAATGGCCTAGTATTTCACAAAAAATGCACAATCGACTAATTGTATGAAAACATTGTCCCAGATTAATTAAATTAATCATGCTTTGCCTTCATCATAGTGAAGGATTAAGTTACCCAAGATCCTTCCTGAGGGCAAGAGTTTCCACAACGTAAAATCCAAACTTCGAGTCAATCATCAAATAGGAAATTCAAAGTTGGGAAATCCAGACCAACAGGAGTTGTCAGGAGACTCCAGTCATCAAATTATACCATGAATTTTCATCGTAGCTTGACAAAACGGAAGCAAGTGCAGTACCTGCGAACAGGAGCCGACAGTTCAGTAACTGGCTTTCCACTCAATGGGCAAGTGACATTCAAAAGGTTGCTCTGGGTACTGGTCATGATGATATCATCCTGCTCTTCACCAGGCATAGGCTGGCCACGATGATGAACATTCTGCAAATTCAAACAGGAAAAAGAAGAAGGACAATGAGAAAATACTTCTCTCAGAAGATGATGATCAAGACATGGTTATCAACAACAAATTTTCCATAATGACAACCAATGTATGACGGATGGGATATTTTCCATCCGAAAACCTCATCTTGCTGTAGGAGAATATAGCCATAAAAGATACAAAGACTAGATCACGAATACTAGAGCCAGAGGGGAAATTTCAGTTAGAGAAGTAGAAGTCATACCCATACTGCTTCCCTAAATTGGCGTATTAATTGGTGGTTTTGTGGATCTGTTGATGAATTTGACTTTTGCTTTGCAATCTCGTTGTCGAACAGCTTACCAAAATCAGTTAGCTGCATTTTGGATATCAAAGCAAATATTTATTGGCTAAAACACCAAGCAAAAACACCGTACTTTACTTTCCAGCAGGCAGAACATTCCCCCAAATAAAGGAATTAACTACCTCAGCACCAGGCTCATATGTATCACCAACAGATCTGATGGCTGTTGACAAAGTGCATACAATCTCCATAAGTTTGCAGCAACTCCACAGCAGCATTTTCAAGTTCTTTGACCTGGCGAATGACAAGCAATCAATTCAGCAGGTCAAATACCATCATGCTAGTTAGGGGATGATCAAATGACTTAACGACCCATCTATATAGCCACAGTCCATAGAGTTGTATCAACTCCTGTGAATCTACTTTGCATTGCAAGCTGAGGTTGCTTATATGACACAATTAATTATGCCAACTATGCCCAAATGGTTGGCCAAAAGAAAAACTTGGCACAAATGTACTATAGCAACAAAGCTCAAGCTTGTTTATAATGCAATCCAGAGACTTCTAGTCAGCATAGACCATAGAGTCAGAGTCAAAGAAAACTTGCTTTTCTGCTATTTTGCAGCCTGCATCGTCACAGTACTTTCAGTAACTTGTAACAGAAAATCAAGTATTCCCATGTGACGCGAGGAACAGTAAGTAAACATCCCACTAAATTATAATTAATACTTCACAGAAATTAGACTCGGCAAGAACCCAACAGGGTTGAGCTAATGCTTGAATCTAGCAGCAGATAAATAACTTTTAAAATCATAACTACCTTTTCTTTTAACAAAACTACAGTCACAGTCAAAGGGAGCATAAAACATGGCACATAATACCCAAGAGAAATAATATCAAAGTATTCTGCAATACCCCAAAAAAAGAAAAATCTGCCAAAAAAGTCTCTGATGAATGTATGGACAGGAGGTAGAAATTGATCAACAGACTAAATTCTCCTAATCCAAAAGGTACCTTTTGAGTCTCGTTGTCTTTCTCCAGAGCAACAGCAACTTCCTTTAAAATGCGGAAAGCCTTCAAAATTTCCTGAAACGCACAAAAATAGATAAATCGAAACGCGCAGTAAACCCCTAAATTTCTTCAAAAAGCAAGGACAAGAACCATCGGAAGCAATTCGAAATCAACACAGGCGGACAGCGTAGACCTGCAATCAATTGCGATCAAGCGCTATTTCCTCGTTACATTCCAAGAAAGAAAGAACGGCGTAAGCCGCTAATCCTAGGGTTAAAAACCCAGAGCGAGACGAGCCGTGTCAACCTTAAATTTTAAACGAGAAAAAACCGAAGCCGCAGATTAAAAAACGCGTCGGTCGAAGAGGATTGATGGAAATCGAGGGAATTACAGCGACAAGAGCCTGATTATCGTCCTGGAGCGTCACGGCGGCGTGCCGGATCCGTCCTGTGACGCCACCAGCCCGCGACGCCGAGGTCGATGCCATCTGAGTTCGTCTCGATCTCCCTCCGCTACTGAATATGAATGCTGGTCTCGGACAGATTCTTCAGTTCGTCGCTCTCCCCCTCTCGACGGAGTCTGAAGGTAGAAGAAGTTCAAGCTCGTGCTCGAAGGCGTTCGCTTTTTTGGAGGGAAGTCGGGGAGGGAAGGAACCAGACAAAGCTGCTTGAAACGCACCGTCTCATCATTCAGCTCATTAATTTAGGATTACAATTGCTACTCGACATAAAAATAGGGGAAAATTCCAAATAAAAGCTCAAAGCGCCATCATTTTTAGAAATAATCAATTCTCGATTCGGTCTAGTTCTAAGGTGAAACTAAAAACCGGATTGGGAGGATTGGTCCTCATCTTTTGGGATCAGTGACTAGATTAGATAGTCCTAAGTTAGTCCGATCCGGTCCAATAGAATCGACCATTTAGGAAAAAATTAAAAATACAATAATAATAATAATAATTATTATTATTATTATTATTATTATTATTATTATTATAGGGTTTATTGCATTTTTAAGAAATTAAAATATATATTTTTAAATAAAAAATAGTCGGTCCAATTCGTTGGACCGAAAATCAGCAGTTGCATTTTTATAAAACCAAGAATTGGACCAACAACCTCAAAAACCAGACTAAACCGGCTTGTCCAGTCCACTTCGTGCGATTCCCAATTTAGGCAATCCGATATGTTCACCCTTAATCATTTCTCAAATAAATCTTATTTCAAATAGAAATTTAATGTAGTAATGTCAATTTCAAAAAAGGCCTAGTTCACTAACTGATTAGGGCATTCTTGTTTTTTAATTTTTAAAAATTTATTTTACTTTTTTTCTTTTTTGTATTAGATGATGATGATAAATCACCAGCCATCCCCCACCATCACCACCCCTTCCAGTGAAGGTAAGGCGATGGTGATGAGGGCTTGTAGAGCCCTCGTCCTTTTCCCTTCCCCTTCCCTTTTTTTTATTTTTATTTTTTCATCCAACACAAAAAAGGAAATTTTTTTATAAAAAAAGAGTAAATGACAAAAATGCCCTTATTAACTAGTGAGTTAAGCACTTCTTTGAACTGACATAACTACTTCATATCCTTATTTGAGAAAATGAGAGTACTCCGGATTTATATTAAATTTTCCCTAAAAATAATTTATTCTATGTTTGATTTCTGTTTAAGACAAAAAAAAAAGATGGATGAAAGAGGGATAGTCCAAATAAAAATATTTCATGTATAATGTGGAATAAAGATGAATAGGATTTTTTTTGGTTCATAATGTAAAAGTTATATTCCTTGAATTACACACTTTTTAGTTAATAAAACTAAAATAAATTTTAAATATAAATAATATTTATATTCTAATATAAGGAAAAGAAAATTCATAATAACAAAAAAAATAACTTTCACTTTCTATTTATTTCAATTTTTATTTATATGCTCAAATTTCTTTATATTTTGTAATGTATATTTTGTGCGTGTATGCATTTAGTAGTTATATTCATTGCATATTTTAGACACATGAGTTTTTTAGGTGTATTAGTATAGTCTGTTATTTAACAAAAAATTGATTAAGGAATGACAGAAGGGAATGAAATAAATAAAAGAATTAAAATACGAGAATCCAGATTTTAAGTCAGCAAATTCAAATTGGAAAATGATCTCATGATTCTCAAAGAGTGAGGGTCAAAGAGACTGCTAAACCTTCTCTTTCTCATTCTCTTTTGTAGTTCTGGTTCACGTCAAAGCTTCACAAAAAATCTCACGAATATCGTTGTAACCCATTTACATCCATTACTATGACTGAACATGTGGTTTTGAAATGTTGCAATGAGCTCCTTTACCGTTAAAGGTTTAAATCATACAATAACCATGGATCGATTGCTTGAGGTTGTCTCCGTTTGTGCCTTCATGGTTTCCTTAATAGTGAATAATGAGAGATTCTTACCATTTTTATTTGTGTTTTTTCAAGTTCATTTACAATGATATACTTATCAAACAATTGATGGGAGAAGAGAGAAAAATATCCGGTTTTATTTATGTGACTTACCAAATGATAGGTAGAATAAGTAAAATCCGAATACAACCTACCTTGACTCTACTCGAGTATAATCAAGCTCGATTTTTAAGCTAAAGCTTAATATTAATAATTTTCAATCAGGTCCAGCTCGAAACTTGAACTCAGATTCGAACATATAAGTAGATTATTTATTGTTATCCCTTATTCACATTTATAAATGTGTGCGTGTGTATATATATGTGTGTGTAACTGTGTATTATATACTAAGTATGAGCATGCACTTAATCGACTAGTTTTGAAAGCTATTCAAACTCCAAAAGAGAACGAGCCCAGTGTGAGCAATACGCCAGTCGAATTCGAGAAGTTCGACCCGTTTATACCAGCAAGCACGTATAAATGGATTAGGTTCATGACAAAAATCTCCCGCTGAATACATTATTAAGTAGAGTTGTCAAATATAATCGAACTGGATCGAACTAAAATGAGCCTAAATATTTAGGTCGGGTTTCTTTCGATGCTGGTAATAGATTAAAAATAAGGAGGTGCATAAGTAGCTTCCGTTTGGTTTGGAAACTGGAACTGAATTGAAAGTATTTTAAACCATACATTGTTTTCGTTTTAGAGAATGCCCTCCAAGAAAGTCTTCATCATCGCTGTCTTTTGCACCTCGACCCGACCTGAACCGTCACAAACACACGTGTACCAAATATGATCGGGTCGGTTTTGATATCACGAAATTCCAAATAGTTGATCCCCTAAATTCAAGTATAAATCAACAATCCCATAGTTGCAATGTCCATTCATATCTCGACTTACACATATCATGTGATCCAAGAGGTTACAATGATAATGTTCAGATCCGTAATCATGTATTTAGATTTAGACAAGCTTTCCCATCCGAACGTATTGCCATGCGAAAGGGAAGTCTACGCAGATTGCTAGATTTTGTACAAGGTACGCACAAGAGGTATGCCATTTCCATCACAGGACCCATATGGTCATCCGTAGTCAAGAGCTGCTACATGTAAAACATTATTAATGTATCAAGACTCCATCTTTTATGCGAAAAATAAATAATTTGAAAAATATTTTTTTCAAAAATGATCGTTTATATTGTTGGCAAAAATAAATGAACGAAAAATATTGATCACCATCCATGAAAATGTTTATACATAAATTATTATTAAATAATGAAAATATTCTTCATCGATTAATTATTTCAATCAATACAAGCGATCATTTTTAGCAGGATATTTTCCAAATCATTCATTTTTTGCGAAACAAACTAAACTTAAAAGACAAAGCTATTAATGATTGATTGCGACTCATTTGTTTAGATACTTGTAGACCATCACATCGCTTATTAAATCAATTTCGCAAACTTTAGCACGGCACATTCCCCATATATGTGCATGCATGTAGTTTTATTGGCCTCAAGCAAGAAACATGTGATAAGGTAGCAGCTGTTCTTGAATTGGAACGATTCTGATAGGAACAAGAAGACTGCAACTTGCTTCTCATCAAGCCGATGGGAGCACTCTGTTCTTCATCTTTGCAAGTTGATATTTGCCCTTCTTATAGGCTTGCCCTAGCTAGTCATTCAACCATGGCCCCTCCCAAAGGCCCAACTAGCCTCGCTAAAATTACATCAATGCCCATGCACAAAATCAAGTCTTCATCTATATATATATATATATATATATCTATATAGATAGATAGAGAATGCTTTTGACTTTTGAAAAAAATAACTAAGACAAGCTATATTTCCCCAGCTGTGATTTGAAGAAATTTCCATCAACTGTACATTTTATTGATAGGTTATGAGTTACTGATATTGCCACATGTGAAATTAACAAAAATTAAATATGGGTGATGTCTATATTTGTAACCCATCTTATATATATGTATGTGTGTATGTAATTGAAGACTCCTTCGTGAAATTATAAGTGACAATGACTAAATTTCCGTGTACACAAAAAACCTACCGGGAGAACATTGATTAAAATCATACATGAAAATGACCTTTCTTTCCAAAAGAAAATACCATTTCGTCAAGAGAACATTGGTGATATGGTCCGAAATCAATTACATTAGGATGAACTCGGACACCCGACGATCGATCTCTCTTTCCATCTCCTCTCTCCTCAATCCAAGCGCGACCCATTATTAGTCAACATCCAACAGGCGTAGAGATCGTCGTCGTCGCCACCCTCCATTCGCAACACCTCATTGCCATCGCCCCAATCACACCAATTCACGTCGCCCTCGTCGAAAACATGACTCATTGGAACCTCAGGAACGGCGCTGTTGCTGCTCTCGATGTGGTTCTGGCCGTTGGTGCAAGTCGCGTCGAGCATCTCCCGAGCCCTGTCAAGCTCCTGGCGGAGCGACGCAACCTCCCGCTCGAGCTTCCGCTTCTCTGCCAGGGCGTCGTCGAGCTCGAGCTTGAGGGCGCCGCAGTCGAGCTCGAGGGTCTGCGTCCGCCACCGGGCGCGCCGGTTCTGGTACCAGATGGCGACCTGCCTGGGTGGGACACTGAGCTCGACCGCGAGCCGGAGCTTGAGGTCCGGATCGAGCTTCTTGTGGGTGGCGAAGCTCCGCTCCAGGAGCCTCACTTGCTCCGGAGCGAGCCTCTTTGTCGAGACCCGTTTGGGCGAGGAGGATGGCTGCTGCTGCTTCTGTTTTGGCTTCAGGTGGTGGTGAGCATCGAAAAATTCCATCTTTCAGGACCCGGAACGACGCATGAAGGAGGTGGCTTGGGTGTAATTAGAGTTAGATATGGTTTTTGCACTACTTTTTGATGTCTTTATATAAGGTTTTGGATTCGGAGAAACGAGTTTAGCCAAATGATATGAAGATGTGAATGTACGAGAGAGAGAGAGAGAGAATGAATGAAGACTTTTGGTGGGGGCTGACTTCATGTTCATGCAGTGTCACTGGTTGTTCACGTGGGTTTGGTCCTACCCTTGGAAAGGGTAAACACATTATCCTGTCCCTATATATATATATATATATATATATATATATAAGTTTAAATTTTACACACGCATGAACTGGCTGGTTACATTTTGGCTAAGGTTGTGGGGGTTATTATTATATTGTTCGGAGCGTGTTATCAAGATAAGCTTCAATATCTCCGCTCGGCAAGTCCATAAAAGAAGGGCAATCATAAGATGTGTTTTTAGTAAAGAATACAAAGAATTTTGATCAGGATATGGCTACTGAATATATTCAATACGAGTCATTTCGTTGAATTGCACGCGCACGTCTCGAGAGAACAGAAGTTATAAGCCTTTCGAACCTAATTCGCTAGGCTTTTCATTGGGTGATAATTTGACCAATTCTTCAATATCTGTTGAAGATGAGAGATTCACGAGGGCGCCCTCCAATTGGGTTTTTCTGCTTTTGGGTTAGGGATCATGTCAGGTTGCGGGAAAGACCAGAGAAGCAATTTTGAGAGGTGGTATTCGCTGTAGCGATGAGCCAAGGAGCAGGGCAATCGAATGGGAGGGATTGAAGCAAAGAAGCTCTTGTGCACGTGAAACTGCGATGACAGATCGCATGTTGGACCAGGAAGGCTGTGGCAGCAACACTGAATAGATAGCAGTCGCAGTTGATTATCTAAACAAAGTTTGGCCCACGCTCATCATTCCGGTCCTCGAAGTGGAAATCTTAGGGGGCGATGAAGCTTGGGAATGTACTTGTACTTCCCCTTCTATATTGGGGAAATATCATACCCCCTCGACCTTAGCTGTCGACCCATCTACAAAAGAATTAATTAAGGAGGTCCCTCTAGGGCTCTGCAACTAGGAGGAACTTTGTCCTCTATCGTCCTAATTCCTCGCCAAGCTTGGAGTCCCTTTAATGGAATCGTGACTTTGATGCTTTTATGTTTCGTCTAGAATGTGAGGAGTAACAACGACACCGACGAAACACAAGTTTAAAGTCGCCGCAACTTAAGATTAGGGTCTAATTTCTTAGATAGCCTCAAACTTTAGGTCAAATTTTGATTCTGCCTCAAAACTTTTGTTTTTATCTTAAAAAAAAATTACAAAATTTCACTTTAACTTCCCTATATCCAAAAACCGCTGTTATTTTCTTCAAAGTTACATCATTTTGAGGTTCATAATGAACCAGCGTTTTCCTGAACATCCTCACGTTGGTATGGAAGTAGAACGACCTTATAAAGTTAATAATTTTGAACAAACTAGTAGCAACTTATGAAGGAAGCGTTAACCGGGACAAATTTAAAATTAGAATGAAAATTAATTTTTTTCAGATAATCGGTATAATATTCGAATTAAACCTAAAGTTAGAAGTTTTTTTTAAAGGAATTGAGCTTAAAATTAGGTACCCTAATTTTTTTTTATAAATTAGACATGATAATTTTTTAAAAGCAAGATTTTGCGTTTATGAGTAAAACATTCAGAAAAAACCTTCCAAAATTTACACTCATTTTTACAATTCTAAACCAGAACACTTATCCAAACACCGTATTAAAGCTGAATTGATGGATTGATTTCCTACCTGAGGCAAATGTCTAATGAAGCTTAAAAGACAACATGGAACACCAGCCCCCCTCCCCCCCAAAAAAAAAAAATCAATTTTCCATGTATTTTATTCAGGAATGCTGATGAGACTCCATTCCATTGATGATTCACTTCATCCTTGTCTCTAAAAGAGTCACTGATACCAGCTAAGAGGTACCTAACAAGTGCATGAATCTCAGTTTATGTATTAAATAAGACGCTTCATCCAGGGTCTTCATATTGTATATACATAAACTTAACGATTATAAAGCCAACTTATTCTACCAATGGACGTATCATTGTCCACGTTGTCATTTGGACCCTAAATTCATGCATGTAACCAGATTTCTGGGGTCTATCCGGAACCATCAGATTCGGATTAAAATATCAGGACAACTCATATGCTCTATGGGAAATGATAAGAATCTGTTCATGCACTTAACAATCGACGCCCAAGATTTCTAACAGAGCACCCATCGTGGGTAAAGAAAAGATGTGTGTATGTTTGATTAATCCTAGTTATATACCCAAATCCCTAACAAACCTTCTACATGTTTGGCTCACTTCATCAAGAATTTGTGATTGCATTATTGGATTCATCACAAAAATGCAATCACCTTGTTGATATCAAGCATGAACATTCAGGTTAGCACTATATGGCATCATCATAATGCAGAGTAACGTAAAGAAGGAAGGATTCACTAGTAAAATCCATGTCAGGACCTGAAGGAGTTGTTCGCTTATCCACCATATCCCTGGCCTGGACCCTGGAAAGTAGAAACCTTCCTACTCCATGCTTCTCAAAGTAGAATCTCAGACATAAAGTATACCAATAGTACCGGCATATATCAGGAAACTATAATAGGAAACTGACTATAACAGCCTAAGAAATTCTTAAGTTAGCTCAAGATGACGATGCTGCAAACAGATATCAACTACTCCTCCGCGACATTTACCAGCTCATATTCAATCATCGAGAGATTGTTGTCCTCCTTTACTGTGAAATCAGCAGGTTCTGCGACTTCAACACGGCCCCATTTATCAACTGCTAGCCTCATTGAACCCTTAAACATATCGATCTTTGCATTGCGCAAAATCACAGTAGCACCGGGCTTCAACAGATCAACTGTACATATAATAAATATGTCAGGAACTCACTATAGAGCGGGTAGGTTCAGTTAAATGAAGTAGGATGGATGTATTATCACGTCCCCTGTTCGTATTTATAAACTTTAGCAATGTCATCAGAAGATAGATTGGAAATTGTGAAACAGATGACTGCAAAACCAAGCAAGCAACAGAGATCCTCAGAAGTAAATCATTGTACTTTTTCTAGTGAAAACAAAGCCCTGATGAATCAGAAAGGTGATCAACAAAATTAGCACTAAGAAAGCATCCAAAGTAAAGCAACTGAAACTGCAACAAAAGTCGTTAACAAAAAAATAATCACAGCTTTTAATTAGCTTTTGAATGTTATACGACTAGGTTGACATCATACCTACATACAAAGGCTATAGCCAAGAGAAAAATATACCCCTCTTTTTCTCATTTGTTCTAGGTAAATATAATCAGTCTCACTCCAATATCCAAGAAGCAGTTTGTTAAGCCCACTTCACCATACTAATAAATGTACTGAACCTTCATCAATTGATTTGAAGTTTCTAATATCGAGGTAAAGGCCAGAAAGTCTTCATATGGACACAAACTGCTGGACCGCACAGATTGGGGTATTACAAGGGATCTCTCGAGGAAAGACTTGCTGTGATTAAAAAAGGATGCTCACTATATATTCTCCTATGGAAAAGATCATATGTACTTAAGTTCATGTGTATCAAAAGATGTACAATCAAGTACCAGAAAAGCATTAAAACAAACTCTGTTAAGCAATCGATTAAGTCACATTGCCTATGAAAATCAGCACAAAATTACATAGAAGGAATCAAAGAAAATGGAGTATCAGACACAGAAAATGATATGATACCCCTAGATGTACAAGGTTTCTGTTTCTTTCAAAATTTGGAGACTAATGGAAAATGATATTAGAACACTCCTAAATTATTTTTCTAGCAACCCAGAAATCGTGACTATTACATAAATCCATTAACATACTCCATTTTGCTCAATAGTAATTAATAAATTTTTCCATGTGCAACCAAAAATTCTTGCATAGACTTGACACTCCAAGGTCACGGCCTATCGGTAACATTAACGTGTAAGCCCATTTAGGCCACACACAATCTGAGAAGGCAAAACAATGGTATCAAATCGATCAAATTGAAGCAAATCGAGCGTTTATAATTGTTCACATCAAATGTGAATGGAATGGTTCTGGCTTTCTTGTTTTGATTTTTCTTCTCTACTCAACTTAGGGAGGACGTGCCACATGGTTTCACAGATCTTAATTTTCGGAACACCTTTTAGTCGAAATACTTGCTTCACTTAGGTCCATTAATTTGGACAAGCTAGAAGGATCAAACATACACAAGTATCTCACATTGTGTGGAGAGTTTCTTCGTCAATCACAGGTAGTAGCACGGAAAATTAAAGGAACCCTTTCGGTTAAGTAATGATTCAATGGCAAAATGACATCCCAGGGCTCGTAAAGTGGGAAGATCAAGCTGTCTAACCGAACAAAATCTGTCCCCTCCTACTCCATTTCACAGTCAAACAACCAGTGCACCTTTCTCTACCTCTCTCGCCGTTCCATTTCCTCTTCTCTACCCTCCTATGCCGCACGATTCGAAAACCCCTTCTCCCATTGCCAATGGAAACCCCCAAAAGAAAAACTTCTCGGTCACATGCCAAGCAAATTAACGAACGGAAGGTATCTCAACCTCAGGACAACGATCAACAACAATACCGATTCTTCATGGCCTGAAACACGACTTCTGCTCCAAACACTTTAGAATACACTAAATTCCAGCAGCCAAACCTCAAATTCAATATCCCCAGTAAAACCAAACCAACGGCCTCAAATTTAGTATCCACAATTTCCCATCATTCTCCATTTCACGCCAAGAAATTAAAAATCCAACCCCACGACAGAGCCAAAAATCGAAAATTTAAAGTAAAAAGATACGAAAAGATCGCAAGCATATAAAAAGAGACGTAAATGCAGGCTCAAAAACACACCAAAAAGAAGAAAAAGAAAAACCAAACCTTGATCGTTCCGGGCGGTGAAGACGATGGTGCCGGTCTCGTCCCCGATGAGGCACTCGGCGATCCGAGCGTGGCGGAGCTGCGAGGAGACGGGGTTAGATTCGAGGACCTTGACGGTGAGAGTGTGGCCGTTGGTGCCGGGCTTGAGCTGGTCCACCTTGGTGAACACGGGCTTCCTCAGGCCGGGCTTCGCCGCGCCGGCGGGTGGATTCTGCGGCGGCTCTTCGGGGGACGACGTCGCCATCGAAGAAAGAGAGGGTTGGGGAGCGGTTTTTTCTTTTTCTTTTTTCGCGTGGGTCGGTGATGACAGTAACCCTAATCGGAACCCCAGCGGCGCGTGCGATGTGATGACGTGACCGATCGATCGATCCCCCCCTTTGGAGGTTTCTCTCCGCGCCTCGCTTTCGTTCGCGCGTGCGTGCGTGCGCGCGCGCGCGCGTGCGGGCTGGTCTAATTTAGAAGCGCCAGTCTCGGTGGGATGAAAATGCTATTTTTTGCTTTTGCTCTTTATTAGGAAAATGACCCATTTTTAATCATGTCGAGATCGAGGAATAAAATATATTACAAATCCTAAAATTTATTGCGAAAATATAATTGAATCTTAAAAATTTCAGTAAGTGTAATCAAATTGTAAAACTTATTATAAAAGTGAAAATTGAGATCCAATCAAATCTTTTCGTTGATTGCATTTTGGTAATAAATTTTATGATTTGATTATATGATGACAATTTTTAGGATTTAATTTTATTTTCGTAATAAGTTTTAAAATTTTCAATACACTTATCTCTAAGATTAAATACTATCTATCCATTTTTTGTCTTGTGATATCGAAAAGTCGGGTGAAATTATACAATTAAGAATTATGAAATCTTTAAGGTTTTTTTCCTTCTTTTCTTTTTCCCAGCTTAATGATGACCGGTTTTTAAGAATCCTATTCAATTGTTTGTGCAATTTCGAAAACTTTCATCTGGATTATCAGCTTGCAAAGAATTACTCTTGCTTGCTAGTAATTTGGAAGGATCGAATCAAAGGGCATGGTAATAGAAAGATGATCCTGCGATGTATTTCCCATTTGCATTGTAATTTCCATAATTATGGGCATCATCAATGATATTTTAGATCGTCCTCTTTGAACGTATTCATTTTTTACTTAGCCAGTTTTGTGGATTTTCTATTAGAATGAGATAAAAATTGTGATTTCGTGGAAAAATAGTTTTCCTATCTAATCTTAACACATTGAAGGTAGAATGTTAACTTCGCGTTTCACCTATTTCCATAGCCTTGCAAGTGGTAGTCTAGAATGGGGTAGAGATGACCATGTGAAGATTGTGTTAATTTTCCCTTTTTGCTTAAAATAGAATTGAATATTTACATTTTAAGTACAATTCAGTCATCAATTCGCCCTTATTGATTAGATGAAATAGTCTCACACTACTTTTACACTGGAAATGCCTATAACACTCCTCCTCATATTTAGTTGACGAAAATAATCTCGAGAGAATTAATTATTCAAAATCATCAATGGAAATAGTGAAAAATTAATGTTTATTGAAAATGTAAAAGTCCCGAGTAGTCATGAAAACACAAAATTATCCATATTTCTCAAAAAAATTATGTTTTATTGTACCATCTTCTAATGTTTTCCTTTCGTTTTTATACGAATTTAATTTCTTCACTTCGACTTACTTATGTGCTCAACTAATTTCGAAAATGGATTTTGGTATTGAGTTCTCAAGTACAAATTAAAACAAGAAACACAGCTTTAATAAAAAAAATTCCCAAAAAAAAAAACTCGAACAAAAGAATTGTATATTAAAAGGAGTTATTACAAATTGAACATTAGAGTGACATTTTAAATAAATTTTCTTTATTAATGTTCTTTTAATTAGAATCTCAATCATTAAATTTACTATTATACTTGAATCTTAGATGATTCTCGTCACAAAGCAACGAAATGCTCCAAATTTAAACATAAAAAAATATATATATAGAAAAGGTTGATAAAATCGTCAGATTGATCTACATTAAAGAAATATTTTTCCTCTTTCACCAATCTTACTATTAATGGATTTCCAACTAGGGTTGTTTAGGACCATTTAAATTTTAGAGTGTGTGTAAAGTTCTCCGAGGGGTAAAAGTGGTACAAATAGTACGAGCCAATAAAATAATATAAGGAAAAAACTATTTAGTAATTTTAGTTTCAACCGAAGAACCTCTCTTTTTTTTTTACTCTGTAGGCGAACTTTTTGAAGCAGAGACATCCAATCTTTTATTTGCCATTCAATAGATGAACATTGAACAAGGAGAATATAATACAGAAAGCTCTCCTTAAATTGCAGCAGGAAGGCTAATCAAAGGATTTAACAATCTTGAGTTCACCTCCGAGATCAGATAAAATGGAGGTTCTCTACACGTACGGAATGCGTAGCCTCTGTGTTTCTGGACCGGCCACCATATCATCCCAAACCAGATCTGAAAGTGCCATTGTTAATTTTCCCACCTTCCCTGCAATGAACACAAAGTATAATCTGTCAACCAAAACAGTATTCGACAAAGGGCCTCATTCATCCATGAAGTTATCTCATTTCTTAGGATGGCTTGTCTGAAGTTCTGTTCTCGAAACCTTTAGTGATTGATGAAGGTAGGTCGACACTGCACAAACCTTTAAATTCCAGCCAGTACAATTTATGATTGCATGGATAGACAATCAACTAAAGGACCTCATGTTTTATCTTCATAGTATTTGCCAAAAGAAAAGTTGGAGACTGGCAAAGTAATCAGGAAAACAGAATTTACCATCTCCGATTGGTTGGTCATCCCACGTGATGATCGGCAACAGAGGAAGGGTGCTTCCCACATACATCATCTCGGCTGCGCCTTTGGCTTCCTCCACAGTGAGATTGGCAGTTTTCACACTCTTGAGCAGTCCCTGCTCGACCAGTTTGGAGCCAGCTGAAGAAGCCTTTTGGCGGTGCACCCGGTGAGGATCTTATCGAACACAGGCAAGATCAGCTCTTTCTCGTGCGTTACAAAAGCCACATTCACATTCGGTCCTTCTGCAATATAACCTTCGTCATCAACCCAAATAGAAGCGAATGCTCCCTGCTCTTCAGCTTCCAATTTGGAAAGCACATTCGGTAGGTAGTTCACATTCTTCATGGTCGCAAACAGAGGTGACTTCATAGGGATCGTGGAAGTTATGACTTTCACTCCCTCTTCGCATTGAGAGAAGTCCTCCTCGATGACCACAGCATAGAAAGCAGAGGTCGGGCAACCAGCAGGTGAGAGCAGAAAATCCCCAGGGCCAGCACTTAACCAGTATCTCAGAGTTCCTTTCTTGCATTGTGATGCCACAGTCAATTGTATGAGAATGCTTCGGAGGGTTGACTGAGGGAAAGGAGAGGAAATTTTTGCCCTGGATGCTGATCTAAGGAAGCGATCCAAATGGACGTCCAGTTCATAGAGGTATCTGCAGCCAACAAGATAACATCCATGTAACTAGACTTTCTCTGTGAAATTGGAAAGTTAGTCTATCGGGATCAAAGAATTTATATCAATATTATTTGTGCTCCAAACCATAACCTTTGCTTACCCATCCAAAATGATTGCTGTATCAAACACGCCATGACCTCTATGAACCATGTGATCATCAATTGGTATGACCATCATAGCTGGATCGAGTATTATTCCACCAAAAACACTTGAATACATTGCAGGGTATGGCTGCCTTTTAACTGAACTCCACTTCTCATGCAGCTTATCAAGCAGCTGATAGAAATATAGATAAAATTGACAAATGAAATAAGACAAACAAGGTCAGAGGCATTCCGTTGACACTATTACACCTCAAGAAAACAAGAAGTTTAATTTGAGTAGGCAATCATTGTGAGAGATGCCTCGTCCATCGCTGGATTCATGGTGTAGTATCATCTAACTGGAAAAGCGAAATAGTGATGAGAGACCATTTGAAAGCCAAACAAATTTTCTTCAGAGTGCAAATCTTTTCCCAGGGCAGAAGTCAGTTTGCAAGAGGGTCGACCGCATTTAATGGAGATCTATGCAAGGCTTCAGTAGCTTAAACTATGCACCCTAGTACATAGCTGAGGAAAACAAAATACATCGCCTTATCATCTGATTCTACGAACGCTTGACCATCCTGCTATTAACATCTCATCCCCAAATTTGACTACTGCAAGGAACTCCGGATTCATTCAGCTATAATAGCCTGGAAGAACATGTCCTGCCTAGAATTGTCTGGGCCGAAAACTGAACAACCTCGAACTAATCAATTATAATATCCTATCCACGATCCAGTTGTGATTTTGTTCCATTCATCAGCACTGGAACTCAAAACACTATTATGCATGCACATGACTGAAAAGATCAAGCCCCGATAACCAGGATCAAGGGAAACATCATGATGGGTTATTACCTCGGACGACGACGAGAACACATGAACTTTGGAGTCGCCCCCATTTCCAATCTCCGAAGCATCTACACCGCAACAGAAAGATCACAAAAGTTCGTAACTTTAGGAACGACAGACACCAGAAGGAGAGAACAAATGGCTAAATAGACCACAGGCTCAATCACCTGATTTCTTGTCAGTGGAAGCGTTGCAAGAATCCATGGCTTCAACGGGATAGACAGGAAAGGGAAGCAGCAGAGGCGATGGGGAGAGAAACGGGGCGATGCGAGCCCAATTATACGCACTTTGCTGTGCATTTTTCAAATGGGTACAATCCAAAAGTCAGCCGCGTCACCCCCTCTTCTTGTCTCGACGCAATTGGCGCTACTGGAGAGAATACTGGGAAGTGCTCGAATCGAACGTGCAGAAGAGAACGGGATTAGGTGACTCGACCTTGTCTTACATGCCGCGCCTTTAGCGGGTGTACAGTGGGCGCATCGCGTCAAGGAAGAGTGCGTTCGTCGAGATCATGATGATCCGCACTAACAACAGCGTTTCAATATCATAAACATCTCATAAAAATTTTAAAAATTTTAACTTAACATTACTAAACTTTTAATTTATTTAATGTAATTTATAAATTTCAAAAGAATCACGTCATTGATTAAATTGTACGTCGAGCCAGAATTTAGAAATGGATCGAGTCATTATCCCTAAATAGTTCTTTACCTCTTTCAGAAACGTCTGAAATATCTGAACTGCGCCACTGGACGAACAACGGCTGCCTTAAGAAGAGTGAAAAGAAGGCAGTGAAGCGATGGAGAGGGACGGCAGAGCAGGGAAACCCCATTTGTCTGCATTCTCAGGAGAGACGAGAAGGACACGGAAGATGACGAATCTCCGACGGCATGAACGGGGGTGGGTGATCTGTGTCGTCATTTGTTTGCCGTCGCCGAGCGGCCCGACACGTGTTCGCTTGAAACGAAGAATCTCCACTTGGATTACCCAACCCGTAAAGAAAACAAGCACAAAGGGCCAAGGAGTATCGCTCTATCTTAGTATTTTACGAGAAAATTAACATAAATAATCTCTTAATTTTATTCTAATATATAATATCATATCTAAATTTTGAATTTGTTAAATATAATCTCTAAATTTTGTTCATATTTAATGTCGTATTTGAACTTTCTATTTATTCGATGTGATTCATAAAATTTTCAATATTCTCAAGAGTTCAGAGATGATGTTACGTATTGAATTAAAATTCATAAACTCCTATTTTTAATTGCGAGTTCGCTTAACCTTTATTGTTTTGTTAAGTCTGCGAGGGCCTCTTTTTTTTTTCCTTTTGAGTTAATATAAAAAATTATAAATTGATATATTTGTAACAAATTTAGCTTAAACTATTTTTTTTACCACTAAAAATCTCCGGCCAATATATCGATGACAAATTTACCACAAATTAATTTTTTTGCCACTAAAAATCCCAAATTAATTTTTTTGCCCACTAAAAACTCCTAACTGATACAGTTGTAACAAATTTATCTTTAAGTAGAAATCAGATTTATACCATAAAAAATCACAAATTAGTATATATGTGACAAGCGAAGGGTAAAACCTTAAACTAATATATCGTCAACTGCCAAATGTCATATAATTTAGCAATTCAACAGTAAAATTTAACGGAATTTAACAAAAAATAAATTTATCATAGTTTACTAAATTAGAGTTTTTTTGTAATGCTAACCCTTTTCTTTTCAATTAAAGTGCCGGTAGCCCTTTTATTGTAATCTTATATAGCCTTCTTTCACTAGAGAATACCATCTAAACAAACAACCAGAGGGTGCTCGATAAGGCCGGCATCTATAAATTTGATGTGAACATGTGAGATTCACAAGTCTTTTATACACCTTGAACTGTTGATTGCATGTTTAAAAAAAAGAAAAAAGAAATTGTTGATTGCATATATTTCGGCCATGGACATATGAGGGATACCAGAAACCCTTTTATTTCCCTAAACTCTGCAGGTTTAATGTATTTAGATCTTCTGATCTGCTTGTGGTCTTGTCCTTCGCTGTTTCTATGATTGCTTGGCATATCGCTGGCAGAAGGACTTGATCCTTCCAAGGCCTTCTTCGAGAGATGACGGATCGGCCGCGAAAGTGATGCGGACCCAATCCTTCAAGCCCACGGCAAGTCCTGCAAAACAGAGAATTTCCATGTCGTCAATGATTGAGCTTCGCTGTAATACAGTTCGGCTCCTAGTTTCTGTCAGATGAATGTCTTGCAGAGGTCGAAAACCATAAGCTAAAATGTCAATTCCCTTCAAAAGGCAGATTTTCTCTTCTGATCTGTGTGAAATTTTGAGCTAGAGCCTCAAAAGAAATGTAGGGCTTCAAAACCATCTAGGAAAAGAACAGTTTTCGTCCTTCAATCGTAAATAAGTTAAGGAACCAAGTATCATAATGGTCTTTCAAAGTAAAGATGGATCTGCTATATTGCGACAGATATGCAAAAACAGACCGGGTTCTGCCACTAGGAATCATACCTGGAAGGATGATAACTGATTCCTCCTTGGCCAGCTTGAAGCAGAAGTCGATATCATCACTGATGTCTTCCAGTAGCGAAAGGTTCAGCTTTACCTGCCCAGAGGAAAAGGAATTTTTCAAGTCATGCGCATTTAGCAGCATTAGGTATTATTCATTAGCTATGTAGGTGAATCTAAGAATTGGCCTCACCATCATAGCCATAGATCCCTTAGGTTTATCAGGACAAGTAAGGAAGGGAATCTCGCTGATCAGGCGGCAACAGATATCTGCAGTCAGTCTCAGCATGTTGATGTTTTTCTCGAAGAAAGCCTCATCGGTTTTCTCGATGATTTGAGGAACCGCTGCCTGGCAAAATAAGCAATGGAAAAGATAAGGAACATAAGTCGTTGGATTTTCATAAGGTCCGAACTCACAGTAGGCCCAAGCAAGAAGGAAGGCCTAGCCTCATGTAGAGGTTTAAGGTAAAGTTGTCAACGAAAATCATAGATTCACAGTTAAAAGACGATCCTTTTTATGCAAGGCACGACCACAATTATATATTTGGAAGAGCAACAGAATAGATTATGCTTCACTTAGGAGTGGATAGGAGGCACTGCATGTCTCCCTCAGTATGCTTAAATATGCATCTCTGTTGTTCTGTTGCCTAACTTTACCCTGTAAAATACATTGCCTAAGAAGAAACATCTATTTCTCTGCATATTCAACTGTTTAGCTGTGCAAAATAGCTTTTGCTCCAAGGTACAAGTTGCATCGTGATATCAATTTGAGCCATCATACGTAAATTAGTATGCTTGCCCTTCAATAATCAAAATGTGGACATATCTATTTGGAATCAAACCTGGATGAAAGTTGACGGGCCTCCCAATATGTCAAAATACTTCTTGATGCGCTCAACAACCTAAGTGAAGAAAAGGCGATAAAGAACTCAATAATTGCAATGAAATGGATAGTCAACTATATGCAAGAGCTCTTAGGAATTGTAATCCAATAAGCCAGGAAGGCAAAAGGGTGCACCCGCCACGCAGACACAACACAATACCTTGGGTTTCCTATACATGCCACAAGGATCACTTGTCACAAACCAGCCGAGTCTCCATCCAGGTACAATCCATCTCTTGGATAGAGACCCAAGAGTAAGAACAGGGACGATCGTCCCATATTGTCCCATCGGCACAAATGGGGTGTCCCCAAAAGCAAGGTGCCCATAAACTTCATCAGCAATCACAAGGATATTCAGCTTCTCTGCAGTTTCTGCGATCTAATTTCAATGCAAAAACAATCAATTCAGTTCAAATCTTTTTAAAGCGATGCAATGGCACTTAAAGCTGTATCATACAGAACCAACACCTACCTCCTTCAAATGTTGTTCAGTGTACACATTCCCACAGGGATTTCCTGGGTTTATAATTACCAAAGCCATTGTGTTCCGATCTGCTAAAGCTTGTATAGCATCAAGATCAACCTCCCAACCTTTGTTGGGGAGGAGATCATAATGCCGAACTTCAACATGCCTAAAAGCAGCACAAAGTTCATAAATCGGGAAACCAGGCCTTGGAATCAGTACGTTCGCTCCCGGTCTTGCTAGCATTGCCAATGCAACATCTATCGCTTGTGTGCAACCGGATGTAATGAACACGTCGTCGGATGACAACTTGTATGGGAGATCACGAGACAAGTATTCAGCAATTGCTCTGCCAAAGTGAAACATGCATTAACTTTTCAATATCTCAGCTTCTTACACGAATTTTTCAAAGCCATATGCCAATCGAGAAGTCAATTTTTTCAATGCCCAGAAGACGGAAGAAAATTCAGCTAATCAAATGAAGCCGGGATCGTTCAAAACCCAGTTGAGTTTTGGACAAATTCCGATTGAGACTTAAAAACTCGACTAAACAACACCAAAGAGGACACGCAAACCGCACATCATGCATGCGCCGGTCGACAACTTACGAGAACAAAGAAATAAAATTGCGTGCGAAAAAACACAAGCTTCCCTCAAAACTAGATTGCAGTGGCAGGAACGAGTGAACAGAAACTCGGCTTCCTGCTAATTGCAATTTGCAGCTCTGACTAATGTACTGAACTGATAATTGCACGCCACTTGAAACCATTCTCCCCGACATGAAATTAATCTAGGCGAGTGAAATTTAGATGTAGAACACAACGATTTTGCGACAGATAATCCCAAACAAACGGTAGTTTCGCTCACCTTCTCGTCTGGGGAAGACCGACGGTTGGTGAATACCCATTGAACTTCTGCGACTGAAGAGCGTCCACCACGGCGTCCTCGGCCGCCCGCGTGGTGCGGAAGCACGTGTAGGCGGAGGGGTCGCCCATGCCCAGCGAAATGACCCTCTTGCCGTTGCCCGCATCGACGTTCTCCATCAGCAAGCTGAGGATGCCTTTGATGGTAATGCGCGAAGGCGTCTCCACTTCATGGTTGGCGTTTCCGCTCTCCATTCCTCTCGTCCTCCCCTTTCTTTTCCCGCTTCAATTCGCTCTCGTTTTTCCTCTGTTTTTCCTCTCGAGGTTTTCCAAGGGTGGGATTTATGAAGAAACAGAGAGACGGAGGCAGGAGAGACGACCCAACTGCGCGATTGGTTCAGCGCATCGAAAGCCACACGTCTCCTGCAAGAAAACAAAACAAAAGTTTGGAGCCGTGTCTGGCCGAGAGCAGGAGAAATACAGAGCAAGGAAGTAGATATTGGCAAGAAAATGGAAAGAAACAAGGGATGTCCATCGAGAAGTAGCTTTCACCCCTGCCACGGCCGTCAAAGATTGCTCATTTGCATGGTGCGGGATGGCAAATGGGACTCGCGGGCGCTCCCCCGTCGGATGCTCTGTTCGGTCCGAGGCAGCGTTTGGCGACCGTGACATCAGCCCGGGTTCGGTGCCCATCCTGTTCTGCCATTGCTGACTAGATAAGATCCCGTGAGTCAGACCGGCCATTCGGCCCTGCCTAAGCTTAGCCTAATTCTCGGTTCTTGATATTTTGTCTGAATTGTGCATCCGTTACTCTATACGTGTCAAAATGGGTCATAAACCCATATTATGACCTACTTTTAGTTAAATGAGTCAAATATGGATCAAGTGAAAGTTAAATATGGGTCAAATATGGGTCGAGTAAAAATTAAATATTAGTTAAATATGGGTCAAGTAAAAATTAAATATGGGTCAAATATGAATTGAGTAGGTCATTTAACATAGAGCTTAGAGTGAATTTGGGTTTCTCTACAATAATAATGGCTTTTAGCAATACGGGTTGGGTCGGGTATAGGTCACTAGATTTACATTATATGAATTTGGGTCAAAACGGGTTAAATTGGTCAATATGGATCGGACCATTTTCGACCCGACCCAAACCCGACCCGACCCGATCCACCCATTTGACGGGTAATGATTATCATCTAATCCCCATATACATAAAAATCCCATCATTCTCTTTTTTTGTTCTTAACTTAATGTTTTTTATTAGTTTGTTACTCTTTTGTATTAGTCATTTGATGACTTAGGTTTGATATTTTATACTATTAATTAAATTAAGGGAGTAATTATTTGTGGTGTGTTATATTTCATGGTAATATGCATGTAATATGTAACCAGGGGAATGGCATTAATCGAAATGTGTTACATGTAATTCGGGCCATCCAAGGGATTTCACTCTGTCTTTTTGAGTAATAGAACCTTCATCCACGAGGCAAGCCGTTTAAACCGGTGAAAGTGACCATGTCCGGTAGCTTGTCCTCCTAATTGATGGTGTAGTGTTTTCTTCCCCACCATTAGGGAATACGAAATGCAACAAAATTGCTTATGCCCAATGATAAAGGATAATATCTATTAAAATAATAAGATTTTTCAATATGATATAAAATAAAATTAATAAATATAATGAGCCAAGAAGAGAAAAAGGAGCCAAGTCAAAAAGAGAAAGATATATGAATGTCTTTTCTATGATGGAAGTGATAGGTGTGTACTTTTCTCTCTTCAATTGTGTGAGGTGCATACATCTTCCATAGAGGGAGTGATAGACCAACCTAAACCTACTAAATTCAACCTTCAGTAAAAGTTCAAGATTTAGTTACTACATGCCTAATTTAGATGTCACAATATATTACCCATAATATATTTAACTAATATCACCCATAATATGTTTAATCAAATTAGGCACAAATATATTACTCATAGTATATTTTACTAAATTAGACATTTATTAAATAATAAACCTAATAAACCACATAAATAGGTTGGACCTCATCAAGGCCAACAATGTTGTCTTTAATAAAAGTCAAAAGTTCAAGTTACGTCATAAGTGAACTCTAACCAACTTATAAATAAGATGTTTGCTATCTCATATAAAGAGATTTTTTTGATTTTTAATGGGGCCATAGTGTATTCAGTACTGTACGGGCGATTCTTATGATAATGCCTCTTTTCATCGTCTTACTTACAAAATTTGAACACGGACTTGTGGCGGGACGATCGGGAACGGATCGGTGGTGGTGCGCGAAAGCTACAAAAGCTCGCGGCTCCTATGCGACCACTTGCGCTCATTCCGTCCTTGAAACCGACAAGGACAAACCCGTGCGACCCAATTCCAAGACGCATTCTCGTTCCGGCGTGTATCGGTTGCGTGGATCACTTCCTCTCGTTCGGGATAGCGGACGTGGGCTCTCCATGTCCAGCGGTGGACCATCGAGTTCGCAACCCAAGCGGGCACTCCTAGACAAAAGCCGTAGCGGGTTGACCCGACTTTGACCCGTCCTACCCACTTCTGAAATTATGACCCGACCCTAGTTGCACGGGTTTAAAAATTCATATCGTAACAATTAATTTCGTCGGTGCTCCTTATATGCTGGAAATCACTTCCCTTTGGATCACCAAAATCTTATCTCAATTGCTACTACTTCAATGCTTAGATGTTCCTTGGGAATCATGCAAAACTTTCATCCAAAGAGTACATCAACACTTGACAACTGAGGGAGGAGAAAGTGGTGAGACTCAATAAGTTGTACTCGGACTTACCTATCTGTCTATTTATCTATTTAGTAATATCAATATGACATAGTTTGGTTACACCCAATTTATCAAACAAGAAGATTCAATTATTAGTTGAATCGAGAGCTGCTCGGTAAATGCTCGATCAGTTCATCGAAGAAGCTAGCAAGTAGCAAGAAAGGTATGTTTTTGTACATATAACAAAGGAATGAGTATAGGGTCTATAGAGGCCGTACAGGAACCTATCTATAATTAGAATGTGTTTAGAGCATGCAATACAATCGTATCCACGTACCTGATCATTGACCCGAGATATTGCACGTTCTAGAAAGATAACACATGATCTCTAACGGGATGCACGAGTCTCCAAATACCGATGAGGCAAACAAATTGAAAACCCAACTTGTTCGCTCATGCTAAGATGTTGAAACGTCTGCGCGAAAGCGAAAGATCATTAGAGGACAGACCTGGATGAGGAGGACTTTAGGGATGTAGGCCGTTTTAGCTAAGAACTTGCCTAGAAGAAACCACCTCAGCTTCCAAGAAAGCATCACCCAGCGGGAGATTTCTATTTAGTCGATTCGGACATGGCCTCTCTCGGACATGGCTTCCTTTCCTTATGGGAAAGAGACGGCATTCGTGGGACGAGCTCACGTTTTCGCCTTCTTTTTCAAGATAAGTTCGCCGAGTCGTGTTTTGTCTGCACGTCCGTGCGGGCCACTGGCGCTGTCGAACGGGGTTGAGTACGATGGTTGTCCCCAGAGTTCTGCTCTCCGACGTCTCTGAGTTGGTGCGTTTATCGGGCTAACCCTTTCCCCATTCCCATGCTTTCCACGATCTTTCCTACCCTTTTTTTCTGGGCACGTGGATTGGATCGTCGCGTGGCACGATGATCACAATGCTCCAGATCAGGTTCAAATTCCATCGATCAATTATTGAGACGTCACTTGTCGGGGGCGGTGATGGAAACGTATTCCAGCCTTCTCTTGTTTGTTAGCTCGGATCCGTTCTTATGGAATTGATATGTTGTATATTCTTTAATGGACTTTGCTAGCACGATATCTCTAAGTTACCGTAAAAATAATAATTTATTGTGAATTACAAATTCTTAAAAAAATGGACCCTACAATAATTTATAATTATTTTATTTGATTTTTTGTGATTAAAAATAGACTTTTATTCTCACAATAGATTAAAGACTATCACAAAATCATTTACATTCTTTAATATAGGGGTGTGCATCGGTCCCGATTTGATTCGGGAGCTGGACCACAAGTAATTCTCACAAGAACCTCAATCTTGTTTCTTGATCTAGGACACTGATCTAGAGTATATTATTATTATTATTGTTTCACCCGTTTAGATTCCCGTGAAAAATCATTCACCCAATGGTGTGTTTCGATTTTTATTTTAGGGGATTTAGGTTATGTGTTGAGTATAAACAGAGAATGTCGAATGCGAATACAAATTTTATTCTCAATCTGTATGTACAACCCTATATTCTAACTCAAACTATATGAGAATTTAATCAACGACATAGCGTGTTTAGACATATAGCTGGAATTTAATCAGCAGCAATACTTTGTATAGGAAACTCAATGCCGGAATTTAATCAATAACACTAAGCTTGCGGAACAACATTGGAATTTAATCAACAATATTGGACCAAATAAAAATACATGCCAAAATTTAATTAATGATGAGAATCTGGCAAACTACAACTAAAACACGATAAAGTAAGATCGTTGTTGTGATATTTGGGGCTCTTAACTGTGTAGCTTGTGGCATTTATAGTGTAACTTGATCAATTGCTTTTCTTGAGCAGCACTCTTAATTTTCCCACATTTTTCTTCTCTTCTTGACCGTCTCTTAACCTGTTGTTGACGCTTGCATAATTTGCTCCTCGAGTAAATAACCACTTCCCTATTTTCTTGCACCTTACTTGCAACAGTTATTACTACTTGGAATTTAATGTCAATTTTGCTCAAATTCCAAGTCTAATGTGTTATTTCCATAGCTTGACATGTGGCAATTAAATACCTTGCCATTGACTTGGGTATATCCTTATAAAATCCTATCGGCACTCAACGCTAAATCCCTTTGAGAATGCTGGCAATTGTTAACTTTTATGAGCAAAACGAGGTGTATTACTCCTATTATTGCCCTTGTGACTAGCATGTGAGGACAGAGGTATTTTTGGGTGTCAACAATTATTATTATTATTATTATTATTATTTAATTCAATATGGGTAAATAGTACATATTATTTGTGGGAGTAATCTTCTCTTTTATTAATAACTTCCCTTTGGTTAGTAATTTCATCTTACATTGAAGTAACTTTCAAAATATTTAAGAACTTTTGAGAATATAAATAAAACATTTTAAAAAATTACACGCCATTGGTTCTTGGGATAATTCGGGAACCGGACCACCAATCCCAATACCAATCCAATTCAAGGGCAAAAAGAGTTACTTTCTAATTCCAAAAACTTGGAACCAATCATGTCCAGTTTAATTCATAGTTTCATGGTGAGAACCAATCCATCCTAAAATCATTCATTCCTATTTTAGTTGTTTGGGGAAGAAGAAATGCCCGATAATGAAAAACTCATAAGAAGTCACCGATTTCTCCTGGCATAAGCATTTATGTGGTATTGAAATTTCAATGTTGTAGTTGGTTCCTAACAAAATTCACCACTATTTAACGAGGTACGAATGCGTAAATCATTTTCTTTTCTTTTGGGGGAGGGATTTTTTGATAAAATAGAGCTTATTATAATGAAATTAGAAAAAAATTCAACTTTGATGAGATGCTAAATAGAGTAGAGTAAGGATCCATTCGAAAAGGATTTGCTTTGCATAATATCATATCGATGGAAATATATATTGTAATTGTTTCATTTAGGAAAGGGAAATCAAGCAATTCCCATCTTTCTTCTAACTTTGAAAAATAGATAAAATACTATCACTGAATAAGAGATGTTCTAATAATTTTATTCCTGGTGCGGAGATGAGATAGATGGACCGAGAACGGTTTGTTTTGTCGCGGAAATAGAATGTGACAGTCAATAATACTGGCTTCAGATTTAATAGTAAAGGTTCCATCATTCGAAGGTCGTCGTCTTCGATCGTCAGCCATGAAAGCTTCCCTTCAACCTCGAGAATTAGAAAAATGGAAGTGACTTGCACGAAAGGACTCCCGGAATAACCTTTGTTTGATGGCTGCATAGTCAAATCATGTCGCGATTTAATAAGCAATTTCCATGTGGTGCAACATCATCCGACTGACGTCAACTAGAATGGCACGAGTCTCGTGGTCCGAAATGACGGACCGGGAACGGTTTGTTTTATCGTGGGAATAATACAGGCTTCAGATTTAATAGTAAAGGTTTCATCATTCCCGTCTTCGATTCTCAGCGTGCAAGGTTCCCTCTAACCACGAGAATTAGAAAAATGGAGGTGAGTCGCACAGAAGGAATTTTGGCATAACCTCTGTTCGATGGCTGCACAGTCAAATCATGTCGCGATTTAAAAAGCGATTTCCATGCGGGCGCGACGACATCCGGCCCGACTCCGACGGCGGGCATCTCGCGTGGTCCGAAAGGACGGTCGGACCGTCGAGTCACGAGCGAGAATGGCCATGGCGGATAGCCCACGAGCCGAAAGCCCGCGAGCGTTTTCGTCGGAAGAAAGCCCACCGAGCGAGCGAGGCGAATCGACGACGGCCCAAACGGAATCGTAGGATGCTCCTCCTCTGCACGGCCGCGGTCGACCTTTCTCTCTCTCTCTCTCGGTCGCGTCCATGTCGGAAGCGCGACCTTTGAAAATTATATCATCGCCATTATTGGACTGTCCGACGCCTGCAAATTTCCTTTTGAGGTTGCGCAGAGCTCTGCGGAGATGGTACGGGGATGGGCGCGCAGTACGCACAGCCAGGGAAAAGAGGAGAAACCCGGAAAAAAATAAAAAAATGAAGGAGGGCCAGATCAAGGACTTACAGCACGAAAAATGTAACGTGTGTTTATCGAGTGATTCTACTGTATTTAGCTCCTGAATACATGTTCTGATACGGGTCGATTAGGCGGGTTGTGTTTGGGCTGGAAATCATATAATCGTGTTTGCACCCAATTGTGAAGATTAGTCGGTGACTTTAGTGTAATTGTTGGCACGTATCAACGAGTGATATATTAGATCACTAAAGTTGTTAGCGAACATGTTAACTAAGGAACGAGATGATTGACGCAGAGGATTTTATCAAGGCTTAAGTACTTGTAGACGAAGGAGATCATGGATAATAGTTTGGATTTTATCGAAATTTAAGCACTTGTGGATAAGGGAGATTGCGAAGAATGGTTAGAGCGACATGGAGAGATTGAAATATTATTTTAAATGAGCAACTGTTTTGAAAAAAAAACTTGACAACGTAGGAATACAAGGCTGAATTTTAGAAGATGTGGAGACACAATTATAAACATGAAGAAACTGCTGTAAAACGGTTATAATAGAAAGTCTATAAATATCAAATTCTCATCAATCAAAAAAGCCACATTCAACAATCAAAAAGTAATCTTTTATTGTCTTCACTTTCTTGCACTTTATTTTTCCTTAATTGTAACTTTTCTTATTCATGCTGTCGATTAAATTTTGAGACATATCTTTATCTCGATATTTCGTCATCAATTAAGTTCCAGTGTATATCTCTATCATGGGTGTCATGCTGTCGATTAAATTCTGACATAAATCTTGTACATGCGTTGCCGTTGAAGTAACTGTATTTTCAAGTTTTGTCGTTTATTGAATTCCAGCATGATTTGTATGTACAGTTTGGTTCGAAGTACGAAATAAAGGTTTGCAGTTATTTCTTATCCGCTTGAATATTTTCTATTTAGAGTCATCATAGAACCTGTCTCCTCTCATCAAAAGCTGAATAATGACTTTCGGAAAAATGTTTTATCGTTGATTAAATTCTAGCTAAACAAATCGAAAAGCCTCCAACTCTGCTTTTATGTACCCTAGGATCCGACAACTCCAGAGGTGTAAGGATCGAGGGATTTCTCATAGATTTGAAGCATACCCTACTTACGGTTCATCAGAAAAAAGTACCGCAAAAATCATAAACTAATAATCGTGAGATTTTACCATTAGGGTTTGTCTCAATAAAAGGGATAAGAGGGGAGGTTTGAACCCCCTCACCTTCTTAGGGACTGGGGTAGAAATGATTTAATTTAGATATGAATTTCGATTCCTATGTTTACAAATGAAGGTAGAATAAAAATCTAAGAGTGAAAATTAAAATAGGAGTATAGTAGGATCAATAAAAAAATATAGTGGGATTTCAAGTATTTCTCATAAATTCGAAGCATACCCGCTTAAGGTTTCTCAGGAAAAAGTACAAAAAAAATTTAAACCTATTACATTAGCAATAACTAGGCTTGAGACTTTTCTTGGTACTTTTTTTTCCAGTGCTGTCGTGATAGCGAAAACCCGAGCTCTTAACGGAATTACCATTGCGGTTAACAACTTTCACCGGGGGCGACGGCGAGTACAATGATTCCTCTAGCTGGAAAAACGACCGATGCCGCCTCGAGGCAGCATCGTTCCTCGGATCTCCCTATCGAGAACCGGACCGCTCTCGCACGGACGCGTAACGGCATGCTGGGTCAGTTCTCGGCATCGCATGACAAATGTTGGGCCGCGCACGATGATGCAATTTAAGAGCTTTCTTCGTCTCAGGAAACCGGGTCAGCGACTTGCCGCTGGCCTTGTAGGGGCGCCATTGAATGCCCGTCTTCCTTTGGTAAGAGAGGAGACGAGGAGAGGCCGCGGGCAATAAATTGCGGTTCGCGACGGAGGAGGAGGACGGGGTGGGGGTGGGGCCGACGACGGACGGCGAAGGGCGGTGGGGGCCCGAAAGCGGAGATGGGGCCCCGAATTGAAAAGGAGGGGGAGCGGCCGTATGTCGGGGCGGCGGATGGGTGACTTAAGGTTGTCGTCATGCGCGATCCACGACGCGATCTCTCGAGACATGAGCTCTTTTTTGTTTCTTTCTCTCTCTCTCTCTCTTTTTCACTTTTTGTTTCACTTGCCCGAATCCCATTAATTTGATTTTTTTTTTCACCTTTATATTCTGCCGAAAAGGAAGGAAAAAAGGGGGCTCTCTCTCTCTCTCTCTCTCTCTGTGTGTCAATATTTTGCCAAAAAAGTCAACATGAAAGTTGCCCGACTCGCTGGACCCAAATTTCCAAAAAGTTCGAATTGCATTTTTATGTATTTGGGATTAATTGTTAAAAATCGAGTGATGTTACTGGAATTTCTCGCCATAAAGTGAATATATTATCGGGCTTATTATATGTATTGAAACCCTTTTTTGAGACTCGTTGATGGAAACCGCAACTTTTTCGTCTTGTCAGATTATAGAATTTGCCCATCAAGAATCCGAGAAAGAGACATGGGTTTTCTTCATCTTCTTTTTATTTTTTTAAATAATAATACTCAGATACAGACAAGGGCGGACAAAAACCTGAGATTGGCGGGGCCGTGGGAGCGGGCCCCTCCAGTTTCTATTCACCCCCCAAATTAAATTATTCTTTTCCATAGTTTCATATAATTTTCATTTTAACTCTGCTTCCTAAAAAAAAACAAAAAACCCTTGGAATTATCTTATATCGCTCGCTCGCTCGCTTCCAGGAAAAGAGAAGAGTTCCCACGTCGAAGGAATCTCGAACGTTGTATCCTGTCGTTAAAAGAACGTGCAACGATGTTCATGGCATGGAGGCTCATTTACCCTCCCCCAAGAAACAAAACTCCGTTAGCTCTCTTTCTCTCTGGTTGCGAGAACAGAAGATATAAAAGCTGGGTTAGTCGCAGAACGAGATCACGCAACCTCTTGACGTTTTGCAGAACGGGATTTACATAGACCACTCCACTTTTATCCGCACGCATGACGTTAAACCTCATCTCGATCGCAGCACTAAGGCCCCTGCCTGCCCGCCTGCTGCGCACATCCCTCCTTCTTCCCTTCTGGTGCAAGGGGGGGGGAGGGGTGGTTTCCCCTCAGAAAAAACAAAGAGCTCCGCACGAGCGGTTTGATAAATAACTCTAGGACGCGGAGAGCGGCGTACGTTAAAACTTTACGCGGGACATTAAATGATTAACGTGGGATTAGAGAGGGGAAGGGGCGGGGGGGAGAATATGTTCGTTTGCCGCTGGGTTTGGACTTCACGATCGCCGAGGGGGAGGAGGGGAAAGGCGGAGCAGGACGTTAGCCAAAAAAGGGGGAGGGATCGGGAGGCGGGTTCTGGGCCATTTTAAGGAAACTGCTGCTTTGCTTGAGGTATAAGCCTACTGGCCTCTTCTCGGAAACCAGGAAAAGCAAAGGTGACTGTAAGAGAGGGAGAGAGAGAGAGAGAGAGAGATCCAGATCAAAGATTAGTGGGGGGAATGAATAGAGGAGGGACAGATAGAGAGAGGTGGGTGGTGTGTGATTTGATGTAAAGCCTGCGAAGCGAGCAGGTGAGGGGTCGGGAGAGAGGCCTCAAAATCCGAGCATGACGCGTCCAAATCCGGTAGCATCGCTCACCCCTCGACGACTCCTCCTCCTCCACCTCTCCTCTCCTCCCCCACTTTCTTCTGATCAGAGTTGATGGACGGGTTGATGGATGGATGGATGGATGGGACTTTTGAGTCGATGTATCGAGAGCGTTTTTTCAAAATGAAAAGGAAATGGAGAGAGAGAGAGAGAAACACAATAATCATTTCTTCAATCGCTGAAAAAAAATATTACGAATATGGAATTGTTCATATCAGAAAAATTAGGCCGTTCCTTTAATTTGCTAGAAATATCCGAGAGTTTTTTTTTTTTTTTTTGTTTGCCTATAGTAATAAAAATATTATCAACACGCTCTCCATTTTGAATTTTTATCCCATGCGTTTTTAGACTAACGAAATAAACTACAACATCGTTTAGAAAATGGAGCTAAAGGGGCTGAGATGCAATTTTGACACCTATTCGCAAGGAGGCTTATTTTGGAAAAAATGGATGACCTCAGTTATGGTAGAATTTTTTTCCTTAAATCACAAATGCTGCTTATTTTGAGCAATCCCGACATCATCCACATCACAAAATGTGAGTTCAAAGTGAAGCTCGAGCAATCCCTATTTAACACTCAAGCGCTACACAATACATCCACATGCATTTCACATTATCAATGAGTGACTTGAGAATTCGAACTTATGCTGAAAGGAAAGGTCGAGATCAAGCGAGAGTACATCTAACCTTCATCCTTGAAGCCTACTAAATAAGAGGACTAGTGACTGTCTAGACAAAATCGATTCGAAGATGTCGGTTTATTAAATGACGTTTTGTACCGTTAGCGGACTATACGCAAATTAATAGCCCCACGCTTCAAGGTACACTTTCAGGAATCAGTCTTCGCTAAGTTTGTCATTTTCCATGTCTATACGCCGTTCCTGGTGCGGACATTTGGGAAAATCCGTGCGAGCTTCGACTACGTGCAATTTATTGCTCTACGAGGACGGTACTTGCTCGTATCATGCAATGTCAAATCCACAGCCTCCCAATCAATCTTAATATTAATAATTAATAATGTAATATAATGGAAATCTCAAAAATTGCTATATTTATAATAAATTTATTTTAAATTCAAATTTTTACAAATTTTTACTATAAAAAATCTTAAATTATTTTATTGTAATTGTAATAAATTTATCTACAACTAAGTCTTTAATTTTTAAAAATCTCAAATTAATATATTTATGATAAATTTATTATTCAATATTTTTTGTTAAATTTGATTAATATCGAGAAAAATCTTAAATTAGTATATCGTCACGTGTTGTCTAACTCCACAATGTAAGGGTAAAATTTAACAAAAATTAGCGAGAATAAATTTATTATAAATATACTGATATGGGATTAATTAATTTTTTGATATATTTATTATAAGTGTGGTAATTTAAAGTTTTTTCGTAGTATTATTAATCTTTAATGGTATATCAATTTCGAAAATCAAATTTTCAGCATAATCACTTGTTTTTGGTATTTATAAAACCGATGATGATGTACGACATGTAACCCCCCGCCCGCCCATCAATCGTTCATTGGTGGCCCCGCTTCTAATGATGTGCCCCGATTTTGGGGAAGAAGCGGGGAAGATCTCCGGAGTGGGACAAGTAGCGACGACGATGGCCATGATTTCGTGGAAAGCAATACTCCCTTTTTGCTTTATATATTGGATTTGGGGAGTCCCGCCGGGGGGGAGGTCGCATGACGAGGATGTGCTGGGCGACCTAATTTGTTCGTTTCAACTTTAGGAAATCCCCACACTTCCCCCCGCCCCCGCAATCGATTTTTACCCCTGACGACCACGACCAATTTCACCGAGGAATAAATGCAGAGGGAATCATTCAGACGAACGAGACAACGTGACAATCATTCTCGGGTCCTCTTTTTTTCTTTTTTTCTCTTTTCCTTTTCTCTTCCCTGTTCGCACCCGAGACGATCTCAAATTGGAGCATATCCAATGAGGGGTTCATGCCTCAATTCGGTGTTTACTACAGAACAATGACCACCTCGGCGATGGTTGTCTGCGGATGGACTGACGATGTCCGCATCTTCCAGGTGGATCGAGGCGGGAATTGTGCAGTTTACACTGGTCATGAGAGCCAATGAGGTACACGGACAAATCTCGGATTCATTAGTTTGACACGTCCTAATCACGAAAGAGGGCCGAAGACAAGATTCACTAGCAAATTGCGATAGAATCGAACTATTCATCCTCAACCACGACGACTAACCTCCCAAGGTTTGTAGCTCCATTTGATAGAATAGACCACGTAAACCTCCCGAAAACTCTCTCCAAGGAGACCAAAATTAATATGAGACAGTACGAATTTTCACATGCTTGTCGTGGATTGTAGCCCAGCAAAGAGTAAGAAATAAAGGAGGCTAAGCACAAAGCCCTACAAAAAGTGTAGTGAATAAATTGTAAGTTTTGATTTTTCACCATTTGCTCTACTGCAAAACAGCTTGGGGTAATTTGTGCACAAATTAGGTTCCGCGGATTGTGTTATGGTGCTTAATCATTAGAGTAAACAACAACAGTGTTGGCTAAGTACAGAATCTGGCTCACTGGCAAAAAGTGGTGAGGCCGTGGTTGATTCAACCTCGCTTTTCCACGCCAAAAAACCACAAAATCATACAATAATTGTAATGAAATCTCGAGAAATAATTGAACGTTTATCAAAAATTTAAAAATTGTATCATGCAAATTAAAATTTCATGGACAGCATTATAATAAAAAAGTTCAAATACCATTTGTTTATTAGATAATGGACAATTGCTAACAAACAAAAATAACATATTCACTTTACAATAATAACTCTCGAATAATGATGGAATTATATGCAAGGCTGTCCACGTTTGGTTTGATTCGAGTTTTCATGAAATTCAAATTGAACCATTTTGATGTGCATTAATTTTGAACTAATCATGCTACAAACCAAATATAACCCTAATCAAAGACTTGGTTTTTTGGTTTTCTTTTTTGAAATATTATAAAGAGATTTAGTGAAAAATGATAGAGATTATGAAAAATTGTAATATTAAGAAAATAAGTGATTTTCTATTCAATCCAGTTAACCAAACCGTACTAGATTTCATTATTCAAATTGAACCAAAAATGTACGAAAAATTTGTTCGGTCTTTCAATTCAATTACAACTCTCCTAATTAAATGTAGATTTGTCTTTACATTTGGAACTAAACTTAATCGATAATCGTCCTTGTTGAGGCACGCCCATGTAAAAATGTTTTATTTTTCTTGAGCTAATTCCCTAAAAAATCCCAACTTTTTGTCCAATCTCAATTTTACTTTTTTTTTTGTTTAAATAAAAATTCCCAATTTTCACTTTAATCTAAAATCTACTTGTCCCAAAATCACCACTAATTTCTTTAAAATTACCAAATGAGCCTATTTATAGCTTTGCAGCTTGTTGATTCAGACATGGTATCGATAAACCTCTAACTGGCCACAATGTTCATAATTTCAAACAAATAAGTGGTGATTTTTCTAATGTGTTGGTTGATTTGGAATTAGAGTAAAAGTTAATGATTTACTATTTAACGAAAAAAAAAAGTTTGGGACAGAATTACAATTAGATATAAAGTTTACGATTCTTTAAGGAATTATGTTTGTTTTTCTTTCTACGGGAAATTTACAAAGTCCGAGCGTGTCAAGATAAGTGAACCCAATCGAAGAAGGAAATTACTTACTCAAAAGTCCGTTTTTCCATTTGATCCAATTTGGCCTAGGTGGGATAGCAAGTTGCTCATTCCTCGATCAAATTTAATTCGAACAAGTTATTATTAAGATATGATCATAATATGTTTATCACGTATTATTAGTTTAGATTGTAATACTCGATGAAATAGTGCTACGAGAGAACTAAATCAATTTTATGAATGGATATATAGATGTAACATTTTTTTTACTCAATTGAGTGGATAATCGATTTAACTAAGTATACAGTGCTTGATGCTTACCAAGGTCAATCGAACTCGACTTTTCCGGTTGAATTGAAAATTTTTGCTATTTGGTGGACTTATACTTGGTCAGACTTAGACAGTTAATTTTTTTTTAAATCAAACATTTTTGATCTATCTAAATACTTCACAAATGAATTTACAAGATAAAATTACTCGAATCGACTGGAAAATAAAAAAAATTGAGTCTAGAGCAATAAAGTTGGAGAGTTTACAATAATTTCTCATTATTGTCATTATCCTATCGTCCCATCTCTTCCGGTCTCAATAATGCAACAATATTTTTCGCAAAGTATATTTTTTTTCCGCATGTGTCCGCCTTGATAGTAATGTTTCTTTCCCAAAAATAAAATGTTGTACTGTGCTGACATACTTGAGATACGAAACAGCCTTTATTGATCTACGCAGAGAGAGATGGAGAAGAAAGAGAAGGGGGGGTGAAAATCGAAAGTTTTTGAAAATCATGGGGAAGAAAGAAGAAAAAGAGAAAAAAAAAAAAGAAGGAGAAGGAGAAGGAGAAGGAGAAAAGCTGGCTCTGTGTTTTTCCGTCCTCGCGTTTAAGACTCGCTCGCCCGCGCAGACACAGAAACTACTTTCTGTTCCCGACCCAAATTAATATAATGAGTAAAAAAACGAATGATTATATATAAAAAAAATAAAATTTCTCCCCCCTTCACTGACACAGGAAATGCTCTCCCCTGCACACTTTCTCACGCCCGCACGCATTCTCCCAGCCAAAAAAAAAAAAAAACTAGTTTGTGTACCCACTGCCCTCTCCTTTCTCTCTCTCTCAGAGACATACATCATCACCTCTATCTCTGTCTCTCTCTTGTCTCTGTGAGATAGAGAGAGAGAGAGAGAGAGAGAGGTATGGATATGATAAGGGCCGTGTTGGCAGGAGGAGCTGCAGAGGACGGAAGAGGTCACGGCTCAGAGCGCGACGCGGATTTCCTCAACCCACCTCCCTCTGCCTCTATATTTTTACTCTCTGTCGCTCTCGATTCATCAAATCTTCCCGTCATCAGCCTCGTATAATAAGCCCCACCCCCGACGCTCTTTCGCTCTCCCTCTCTCAAACCAAACCCTAGTCAAGAACCCCCTCGCGAGAGTACAAAGCAACACCCACGCACGGTACGCTCAAGCAATGAATGTGACCAGTTTTTCCCCTTCCTCCACGCTTTCGGACGCGTGGGTCGATCTAGGTTGCTCGTGAAGTCGATTTAGTTTCAGGTTTTCTTCGACCCTTCCGAAGTTCGCTCGAGAGTCGCTTAGCTGTGTTCGTTGGCTCCTGCTTGTGTCTCGACATGGATAACTACCACCAGTTCGGCAGCAACCACCACCTCGCCAGTGGGGACGGGCATTTGCCTCCGGGCTTCCGGTTCCACCCCACCGACGAGGAGCTCATCACGTATTACCTGCTTAAGAAGGTCCTGGACAGCAGCTTCACCGGACGAGCCATAGCCGAGGTCGACCTCAACAAGTGCGAGCCCTGGGAGCTTCCCGGTAAGATGAATCCCCTTCTAGCAGAACGCCAACAGTGGCGGCGCTGTCTTTTCGAGCGAGTCTGCTGACGCTGTTTCTTGCAGAGAAGGCGAAGATGGGGGAGAAGGAGTGGTACTTCTTCAGCCTGCGGGACCGGAAGTACCCGACGGGGCTACGGACTAACCGGGCGACGGAAGCGGGGTACTGGAAGGCGACCGGGAAGGACCGTGAGATCTACAGTGGCAAGACGGGGTCGCTGGTAGGCATGAAGAAGACCCTCGTCTTCTACAGGGGACGAGCTCCGAAGGGCGAGAAGAGCAACTGGGTCATGCACGAGTTCCGCCTCGACGGCAAGTTCGCCTACCCTTTCCTCTCCCGCTCCTCCAAGGTAGTGTTACTCGTTTTCGATTTCCAGTGTGGTCTCATCGTATCGTTCTGTCGGGGGCATTATGGTCTCTCTCTCTCTCTCTCTCTCTCTGTCTCCGAGGTGTGTTCTGATTGTGCGCTTCGAGTGGTTTTTTCTCTCTGGGTTTAATGCGTGTCAGTGATTGATGTTACTCGCATTCTTGGCTGCGCTTGGAAGCTTTTCTCGAGCCCTGTTATCTTTTGCCCTTTTAACTGCTTTCATGAAGACGTCGCAGATGCTCAGTGTATGGAACAGCCAGTTTGTGTGCATGAGGGAGAGTTCAGTCAAGTTAAGTCTCGGGCCGTTAATAGGGTTTTAAGCGACTTCATCGTTTTGTCCCTGAAAGTTGACCTCTTCGACCCGCCCATTTCATTTCCGCTTCGGAGTTTAACGTGTCGAAGTGGCATTCTAATTTCTGCATTTTTTCGGGCTTATGTATCCTCTCGGAATTTTAGGATTTTTTTTCCTTTTTATCGCTGACAGTGAGTTGCTTACTCTTAACAGTATAATCGTTCTCAAACATTAGTGACTAGATTCACTTGTAAAGATGTCGGACAGTCATTTCCATCAAAATTTTCTACCGAAAATTTCGTTACTTGCAGACTTACTTTCATTTTTCCGTAGGAAGGACTTTCGTTGTCATTGTTGCTGTAGATCTTAGTCGGGGAAGCGGATTGATGAATATGAGCGCTTCGTTTATAGGTCGTTCAACAAGTGATGCCACCGGCAATGAGAACTTTTATACTGTTTTGACAAGTTCATATAAGTTGGGAGTCAATGTTTAGAAACAGGTTGTCACCGTAAGTCGTTTCGAGTTAGTGGTTTCTAAATTGTTAGGAGTTAAAAATGTTTCATACACGGGTTAGCGCTAGGACTATTCGCTAAGCACACTTTCGTTGGATTTACATAAAACCCTAGGTTGATCAGAGAGTTCTTGCTACCAGAGGCTTGCTCGAAAAATGACTATTGCATTTATACTACGGTGTGCCATGGCGCGAAATGGTGTCCGATGCATTTTCAAAAAGCGTCTTTTTCCTGTTCGTAAACGGTTTTGGTTTTGCAGGATGAGTGGGTGATCTCCCGCGTTTTCCAGAAGTCCAGCAATGGCTGCGGCACTGCTACCCCTTGCGGTGGCAAGAAGAACCGCTTGGCCTCCCACATGAACCTCTACCCGGATACTGGCTCTCCCTTGGTCTCTCTCCCACCACTGCTCGACTCCTCTCCTTACACCTCCACTGCGGCGTTCATCGACCGCGTCCCCAGCTCTTATGACAGCTCAACCCACAAGGAGCACGTGTCCTGTTTCTCCACAGCCGCTGCCGCCTCCTCGGCAACCCACAATTTCGGAGCAACCCTATCTTCCAGCTGGCTCCACCCACGGCCCCCATGATCAATGCACCCGACCCGATGGCCCGATTCTCCAGGAGCATCGGCGTCTCAGCTTTCCCAAGCCTGAGGTCCCTACAGGAGAACCTCCAGCTGCCTTACTTCTCAGCTAACCAGCATCTGAGTGGTGGAATTGGTGAATTGGTCAGCTCGACTTCGAGTTCTATGGGGAACTGGACGGCTCCGGACGATCAGAAGGCGGGGGACCTCAGTGGCCGTATGGGAATGGGCTCGTCGGAGCTCGACTGCATGTGGAATTTCTGATGTCACACTGCATGGGTGCTAGGGTCTTCTAATTTCACTTTCTTTATCCGTATCTCGTGTGTTATTAGGGCAGTGCCTTTGCTCTTAGGTTTATCTAAGTCTTAATCCCCCAGGGATTGCGATGTGCTAGCGCTTATGCTGCGCCGTGTTGTTGTTCCCAGTAGTAATATTGATGCAAGATGTTGTCTGAATGTATGATGCATGCTTTGTCATACTCTGAAAACTGCAGCTGTTTCCAAGCTCTCCTTTGCAGGGTGCCGAACCTTATGTACTTTTTTACTTGTATGATTGCATTGGATATTCTAACAAGATCCGCGATCCCAGCAATTGCGTAGAACCATTTAAAGCGGTTCGCACGTTTATGCAATTAGAGAAAATGTAGCAAGCTGCTGATTCATATGGAGGGAAGTTACAGTTAAATGCCGCTCCTCGTGAAGATGAATGATGAGGGGGGGAGGGACAGAGCTGCCATGTTCTCTCGAAGAATTCGTGACTCGTAAATAGGGTTCTGGTCGCGGACATAATGGGATTCACGTGTCGAAAAAGATCATTCACATCTCTTAAGCGAAGAAGCGACGGTACTGAATGTCGCTTTAGATAATAAGCTTCCAAAGCTTTCCTTAACGATTCGGTGTGCTCATCAATGCACCCCCCAGGAGTCGTCGTGCGTGTCCCTGCGTGGCATCGTTTCGCCGTCTGCTATGAGAGAAACATGGCGACGCCATAATGTCGTTTGTCGGCTGCGAGGACTGACATGGTATTTATAGGCCCTCACTCGAGTTATTGCGCCCTTTTGATGTGGTCTCGGTCGCGTTGCAATAATTACACATTACCAGACAACGCTAGTTGCAACTGTTCTGGCAATAATGTACTCTTACGTTTGTCTGCGTCCGTGGTGTTCTCATGTGTCGAACGAGGGATCGTGTTTTTTCGACTTTCCAGAGTTGAATTCCATGGCCCTGGCCGACAATGGTGGTGTAATCGTATGGGGGCATTTTACACATCTCTGCGAGAGCGAAATATGCGAGATCGAACTTTCCTCGTGGTGGTATGCCTTCCGTGTATCTGGATTTTGTCGAACGGGTTATGAATCTCTAGCAAGTCGGTGAGGTTATGGTGTAAGATTAATGGGTTATGAGTGGTGATGAGTTATGACCACATCGGCTGCCTCTCTCTATCTCTTGAAATCAAAAGCAGTATCGCGAAAGGGAACTTGCTTGTGTATCTTGCTTTCGAATGTGTTCTCGGATATCTAAGGCTTTAGTAAGTTCATGATGTTGGAGTCGAACTTAGCCTACTTCAGACCAATGGGTTATGAGTGGGGTGGTAAGTGATGATCTCTTAAGAGTCTTAAATTCAAGCATTGTTTAGCGGGTGCTAGATTCTCATGGTAACGTCAATGGCAGTTGGTGCCTCTTTTTGTGCCTCTAATGGATAAAGAGAAGACTATTTAAAAGGATTTATCATTATGCAATTATTCCTTTATAGTTCATGTGTAACAAAGCTACGAACTTTCCAGAACCGATTTCAAGTCATAGTTCAACATTGGAACCGACTCAAACAGGCGTGGGCCAACCGGTTCTAGGCCGATTCATAGGTGAAGTCGACTAGGTTAATGGGTAATGAAGGTGGGAATCATTCTAAATTGGTTCAATTCCCAAATTGAGGCTTCGGACTGGCAAATTCTATCCGAGAATTGCTCTGGCCAATTTCTAATAGCATCCTTGTCACGACTTATGAGATTTGGTGGGACCACTACCAAATTTTATAAAATTTTAAAGTTGTTAAATGAAAATATGATTTATTTGGTCTTTTTGCCTAGTACAAAGCATGGAAATTTAGATGAATGCATGGTTTATTTGGTCTTTTTACTTAAGTACTAAGTATAGAAATTTAATTGGAGGCAAATAGGGTCTAAAAAGATTCAAACTCGGGTTTTACTTTGCTCGATATCATGTGAAATTTTGGTACGATTTTAAAAATTTAAGTTATTAGAAAAATGTATAATTTATTATTTAAATATTCTAACACCCCCCTTCAAACTTAGTCTAAAAAGATTTGAATTAAAAGTTTAAGCTATTAGATAAATGTGTAATTTATTATTTAAATATTGGAGAGGTGATTCAAGCTTAGTTTGAAAATATTCGAACTCATGACTTTCAGTTCTGATATCATGTAAAATTTTGATAGAACCATCACTGATTGTTTTACAAGCTTAAGTTGTTAGATAAATTGCGTAGTTTATTATTTACATATTTTAACACTTCTCCTTATGTTTAATTTGGTCTTTTTCCTAGTATTAAATGTGAAAACTTAAGAAAAGGTTGGCAATGGTTCCACAAAATCTAACATAATATCAAAGCATAATGACCTGAGTTCAAATCAAATTTTCTAAGCTCCTATTTGCCTTTCTAATTAAATTTTCACACCTAGTATTAGGCAAAAGATTAGATTAAGTGTAAATGGGAGTGTTAGAATATTTAAATAATAAATCACGTATTTACCTAATAATTTAAGTTTTTAGAATGGTTAGCAATGATATTACAAAATCTCACACCCCTCACACATTGGGCCATGAGTTGGAGTTGTAACAACTCGTAACTCTCCTGTAAGACTCTTATGTATAGATTTATTGGCAAATCTTAATTTTGATGTTATATGAGATTTTGTGAGACTACTGTCTACTATTTTGAAAGCTTAAATTGTTAATTAAAAGTGTGATAAATTACAAGCACTTGATTTATGGCCTTAAATTCATTTCTTTCTCGATTTCAGTCTCCATCAACGCGATGGAAAACATATTTCCATAAAGAAATGCTGTAAATGTGAAAACCCAAGTACCATTTTCGAGGTCAAGCTCAGCAATCCACGCACAGAAATCCTATCCAGCCCAGCGATGTCGTACAAGATTACAGCATCAAATGGCCTTCATTTGGATAGCGAAGAAGCTCACTATCAAATCAAGTCACACGCATGCACAACGACACTCCTCGTAAGGAATCTCGTTTGTCCCTTCTTGTCTCATTCGCCAATCAAGCCAAAAATCACGAACGGATAAAACATGTCGGCCTCGAGCATGGATGACGATACGCATGCACGGCGTAGGTCTCGGACATACACCGGTATCTAGTCGGACGATATCATGTCCGGGACATTAAAGAGAGGTAGGTGAACGTGGCAGTCCGGAGAAAAACAAGAATGGCGGGTACGGGGAACGGGACCGGGGACGGTTCGCTTTCAAGTCGAGGCAAGTGTTGGCGCGGCAGAGGGACTGGAGAGGCTCGAGGAGAGAGGCCTCAGCGCTCGTCCAGGTGGCTAATTTACGGTTCGTGGCTCGTTAGGTGGGGGACAGATTTATTGCTCATATAGTAACTCATCAGGTCTTCTATGACCACTTGAAACTTCGGAAATCTCTAGGGTCCATCTAGATCTTGTGTATTTTATGTGTCTCTACTCGCGCATTTAATCGTACATGCTCAGCGTATGCATTCATCAGCAGCAGCAGACGGGGAGGGGGCCATTCTGCTGACATTGTCGTTCTGGTGCTTTCAATACGTCCGTGATGTGTGTCGTGACTGCAGATCGAAATTAGTTTTCGTTTTCCATATGAAAGATTCGCTTCTTTCCTCAAGTAAACTAATCCAAATGGAGAAAAGGGTATGTATAGATGATTGAACATCCTTTTGCAAAACATAGGATCATGTTGTCGTCTTTGGTCAAAGAAAGCAAGGCATTGTTAGTTTGGCAGCCATATTATAAAATTTCCATATGGTATTAGAACTAGAGATTTTGAGTTCAAATTTTTTCGGGCCCAATTTATCTCTCCGATTAAATTTCCATAATAGGTGATGGTCTAAATGGGAGGGGGAGTTCCGGTTCATCATCATCATGACTTCGGGGTTCGGGTCAGCACGAAGGAGGGAGGATTGCAGTAGTGTGCTGTGTGATCTGCTGGCGAATCGGCACAAATGCAAAGGATCTCCATCTTCGAAAGGCGACGATGGAGACGTACTTCGGACTTTGATCGAGGTGTTGTTTTGTGTTACGGAGCGGAGAAGACACGAAACGGTCCAAAGGCCCTAGGAAACGCCAAAACCCACTGGACATGGCATCATCGCAGAAAGGTACGGCCATGGGAAGATGCAGCGGTGGTCTACAACATGATGGCCGGAGGCCCGCATGTTTTTAACTCTCTCCTGCTAGCAGCAGCTCATTGCAGCAGAGCACTACAATACCCACACTTCTTTCATGTCTTTTACTTCTTCTCAGGAGCTTTCTTTTTTTGGTTAATATCACGGTATACCCCGAATTAATATATTTATAATAAATTTGTTCCTATCAAAAACTCCAAAACGATATTTTTGTGATAAGTTTAACATTTATTAGTTTCCATTATTTTGTATTAATACCATAGATAATTATAAATAGGTATACCTATGACAACCGAAGAGTCAAATCTCATATTGATTTATTTCGTCAATTGCCATATGTTCTCTAACTTAGTAATTTGGCAATAAAATTTAACGGAAACTAGTGAGGGTAAATTTATCATTGATACATCAATTTGAGATTTTTATAATCAAAATTAAAGTTTTTGATAAATTTATTACAGATATATTAATTTGGAGTTTATCATGATATTAATCCTTTCTTTTAATGTGTTTTAGGTTTCTTGAAATTAAGGACAATACCGTGAGATTCTAGGGGCAAAGGAGATGAGTGGTGCTAGGGTTATCGTAGCGTCAATCTACAAGATTAGCTTATTAAGTAGTGCCACGGGACCTTTGAATGAGTGGATCGAGTCAAACGAGCGAGCCCTGTTCAATGTCCAATGGTGCCATGCCACGTCCATTAGTGCAGTAATTCTGTAAACGGGCCTCGGTATCCCTTAGCATTGCTCGAAACGGATGAAACAAATGGAAGTTGGGCTTGATCAGTGGGCCGAGTTCTTGAACTCCTCAAGGGCCCAACGGTAGGAGCAGTAAGAGCGATGTTGACGAGGGTTGACCGGCCCACCAACAATGTTGTCGAAATGGTCTTATCCTAACATGAATTACAACCAGTAACTGACTCAAAGCCCAAAGGATCAATCTAAAACGTTCGGTCCTAAACGGGTGGGCTTTGACCAGGAAAATGGAAAGCGCCCCTGCCAGGCCCACCAAGTGATACCGTTCAGAATCCCTTTCGCGCATCACTTTCCTTCAAAATCTTCTTCGAACTTTGTAAAGGTCTAGTGGGCCAACCATTCGGCCCAAAAGCATTTTCTTCTCCATAAATAGGAAATCTTTGTGCATACGCGTGCATGATTTCATGTCGACTTTTACTCGAATGGTTGTACATAGTAAAAGGGTACAAAGTAATTTCGATTTACATTTCATCAAATCCTAATCTCCTCCCCATCATTGCTTAGGGGCGGTGAAATCCGAGTCGAGAAGAAAGTGGTATTTCGATTTCCAAATAAAGCAGAGCTTGAGCTCTACTGAGAAGATGAATAAATCGATTAGCTTTTCAATGGAGATTACCACGACCGATTCACTCATGTCCACTCTACCCAAAACTTGCGGTCATGGGTGGGAGTGGGTTTATAATTGTTAGGGCCTTATCAACATTCCAATTTGAGCGTGAGCATTACTATGATAATAATGCTAGAGAGGCTCTTCCTCTATTTATTGAAAATAAAGAGTGAAAAAAGAAAAAGAAAAGTACGCCTGTCTAGCAAGACATCATGGGCCAGGCTTGTCCTGCAATAAAAGCCCATTTCTCAAATAGGATCTAATTGCACTTGTCCATTGTATAGCGATTGGTTCCCAATCTAATATGATTTCAAAGTGAAATCGAGATTTGGACCAGGAGGACTAGTTTGGGAATGGGGACCATATCATTTGGTCCTAGGATCAGCAACTATATTGGACTATCGATTTCGGTTCAGTTTGATGGAATTGGCCTCTCTCTTTTTTTCTACTGAAGAGTGGCTGTGCTTTGGACCAATCGATTGATCAAATTCGATTTTCAAGTAATTCAAATAAAACTGATCGTATATATTTTTATGTGCTAAAAAGTTAAACTCTATTTATGTTTAAATTTATTTTCAGAAATTAAAAAATATAAAAAAAAAAGAGCCAATCTGATACGATTCCTTGAAACTGTAAATCGGATCGAAAATCATCAATTCCATTATCAAACCCTTGATGCAACCCGATCCAATCGACCGATCCGGCTTAGATTAATATGTCCACTCCTAGTCCATTGTAATTCAGACACGAACCTACGGCGATCGCCACGCCTCTCCAGTACGCCAAGCCGGGCACCTCTCTCTCTCTCTCTCTCTTTCTTTCCCCTCTCTTCTCCCGGTCTGCTGCTTCATCACTCGGCAAGCGAAGCGAAGGAGCAAGGAGCGCCAATGAAGGAAGAATACTCGATGGAGGACACCTCCCGCCTGCTGGAAGCCGCTTCCGACTTCGCCCTCTATCCCGGTTAGGGCTTTCCTTCCCCATCTCTCTCTCTCTCGCCGTCGATCGCGAACCGGTCTCGGCGTTCCCGGAGTTGTCTTGTTCATTTTCTTCGTCTGTCGTGCTGCTGATTCAGGCGTCCAGAACGACGCGGCCGCGAAGGAATTCCTCGATCGCTTCCCTCTTCCTGTCATCATCAGGTGATCTGCTTCGGACGATTCCGACTCTTTCCTGCTCGATTCTTTCCTTCGGACGAGCTTTGTCGTTCTGTTTCCTAACCATTTCCTTTTCTCGTTTTCGCCTGGATTTCTTCTTTCTTGCGATCCGATGGCAACTCATGACCGTCTACTGTTTGTCGACGGCTTTTTTTTTTTTTTTGGGTGATTCTGAGAGTGACTTGCTGAAGAAGTTAAGAGAAGAGTTTGTTCGATTTTGGTTTTCTCGTATGTGCAGCGCTTGCAAACGAGAGCGGATGTGCCTGGTCTCGAAAGTACACTGGTTAATTGTCTGGAGAGAGTGTTCAAGACCAAATATGGGGCTTCCCTGATTCCGCACTTTACGGTATGCTTGAAACCTTTGATATCTGAGGTTCCTGTACGATGTTAACTCCTTTTGGATGGATTTGACTCGCATCTCTATTGGGTTTGTAGTCTAGGCGGCTCTCTCTCTCTCCCCCTCTGTGCGCTTGCTTGTGTTGGTTACATAAAAAGAAGAACTTCATGCTTCCCCCATTTTTATTTGTTTGTGCAGCCCTTTGTGCAAGTTGGTTTGCAGGCAGCTTCACAAGAAGTCAGATGTCTAGCTTGCAAAACGGTAAGTATAAAATAGGTTCCAACAGCTGCTATTGATTTAGGTCCAACGGATGATTTCCATGTTCTGTGGCTATATAAGTACAGCACCAGATAGCACATGTTCTTAAAATGCAGAATGCCATCCGCACTCGGTTCACAGCCCTAACTTCCAATGTCCTGGTCTTTTGCTTAGAGAATAAGCTGCCGACCTGTAGTCATGAGGTGGACCACCTTCATGAACTTGCTGCAGTTCATAAATAGTGAAGTTTATAGACAATTGCAAAACGAGTGCATCCAGTCATTACATAAACATCTCTTAAAGAAAGTCGATCATGCAATTCTAGGAAAAGCTCTGAGTGTTCCACATGTGTTCATTACTCTGCACGTTGCTTCATTTTTTCTTAAACAATGTCGTTGGTTTCCATCCTCCTAGAGTTAGATTGACAATCACTTCTTGGATGGGATTGGCTATGGACAAAGGGAAACAAAGTGTTCGAAGGTCAATCACATTGATTTACAGATGATCCTAATTTTTCAAGGGTATATAGAAGTTCACAAATCCTTCTGGTTTCTTATAGTTAGGAAAGGAAAAAAATGTCAAAGTCGGTTTTATCGACTTGATGAGATTTTATATCTGTTTTTGTTTGTCCATATTTTTCCTGAATGATATTGGAATTTAGAACTAAGAATGTTTGGGGAGTTACTGAACTTAGTTTGAGGGAGATATTCACGGGAGCTGTGTCCAGGATAAATTAAAAGATGAAATGTCCACACTGAATTCAAAGTTCAATTATGTGGTGATTATATGTACCTCACACTTTAAATTGCGCTCTTAGTTTTTTTTATTATTTCTTTTAATTATTAATTCTTTCAGGTGTCTTGCCTGTTGGAGAGTTCTGATGAAAGGTCTGCATCTGCTGTGAAGATAATTATTGACTACAATATTTACCCACTATTGCTTGATTGCCTTGTTAATGGGTAAGAGCATAGTTATGAGTTTCTCTCTCTTTTTCTTTTTTTCCAATTGACTCTGTTTTATGGAATGTCTCGATCTTGACTGTCTACACTATATGCATGGTCCATTGTTTAAATAGTGCTAGAAATGGCAGTTTAAGATAGAGAGGAAGTTGGTCAGCTGAGGGTTTTTATAAAGGTAGAAGTTTACACATGCATGCGCGCGTGCGCGCACACACATAGAGGAAGATGGCCATACGTAGGGTTTCCATGAAGGTAGAAGTAGGTATATACATATATAGGTGGAGGAGGGAGTTTTGAGACTGAAACCCCAGTCTTGTCGAGTAAACTGGCAGCCACTATAGAGATGTCCCTGGAAACCATTGTGATGTCCATTTAAAATTTTAAGATGAATTGACACTCGACATGTTCGGTGATTTGAGATGTCAAGGAGATAGTATTCGAATTTCCTAGTAAAAGAAAATGAGAAATGCTTTACTCCCCACTTGCAAAACTACCAAGGGTTTTGTAGTAAAGCCAGCTTTATTCGGCATTCAAAGCAATTTATCAACAGGGAATGACAATTTCACTAGAGATGCAATTACTAGACCTTCTTTAGTAGACTGTTCATAGCAGGCCAGAGCTTGGTCAGTGAGATTGGGAATTAAGGAGCCTCTGTCCAGTAGTACCATCTGGTCTGTTGATACCTTTTATGAATGAAGTGAGGAAACTGAAAGAAAGGGCGAGTGAAGGAATTGGAAGGAATTTTGAGAGAGAGAATAGTTCTCTCCAAACTGAGCTTTTGCTGCTCCTTATACCTTTCTTAGCAGACTTGTATTACTTTTTTAAAGGGTAAATTTGTTATTATACTCTGCATATGTATACTCTTACCACCAATTCTCTTCTCTCCATAGCTTCTATCCAAGTGCTAAATGAGAAAATTGCTATATTAAATACTTTATGAACGAAGAGTTAATTATTGTTGAATAAGCTATCATGTAACTTAGACGTATGGCATGGTATTCTCTTCAAGTTCAGAAACAGATTCAGTTATTCCTTTCAAGATTCCTACCTAGGTTTTAATAAAATCAAGTAGTGCTATTTTTTGTGATTGACAATATCCATGTTGGAGTTACAATGATTTGGTCGGAATCTCTTCCTATCTTAGTGAAATGTACCTTGTTTGTTTTATAGAAATGAACAAGTTGCCGCAGCTTCAATGGAAGCTATTAAGACTCTGGCATGCTTTCAAGGAGGCACGGTAAGGATTTGGCTCTGTTCTGTGCTCAGAATTATTTCTTGTGGCTTCAGTTTATTGATATTATAAGCTACTTGCCTGAGATGGCTAACTTCTGTTACCTTGCAGAACATTGTTTTTCCAGCCAGTCACACTGATGTTACGCATCTTAGAAACTTGGCAGCTCAATGCACGTCATTGGTACGGCTGTATATATGTTATTTCCTAAACAGTTGAACTTGAGTTGCCTTGTATCAGTTAGCCAGAACAAGTTCGATCGGCTTTTTACTCCCTTTGATTTGAAGAAGGGTAGTGATCCCCCCCCCCCCCAAAAAAAAAAAAAAACCCTCCTTCTATTCCGATTATTGATTACAAGTGATGGACCGAAATACTAGGCAATGATGAATAGATAATTTGGTCAATATGCTGAGATCTCAATTTTATGTGAAAAATCAGTCAAGTACTTTCGCAGTGTTAGTTTTTGGTTGAGTGTGATTTAGCATTTGATGAAGACATTAATATTGTACCATGAAGTCATGGGAGCTGATCAACCAAGTCCATACTTGCCTTTGCACTACGTTCCATGTCCACCTGCTTATGTACATTCATAGAAAGTGGAGTACTGATGAAATTTCTAATTTAATAACCATGTTACAGGGTCGTGTTCGGGTTCTAGCTTTGATAGTGAAGCTGTTCTCTGTCTCCAGCTCTTTGGCATCACTTATCTACAGTTCCAATCTACTAAGTTTATTTGAGGCAGAAATCAGCAATTCTCAAGATACCCTTGTAACTTTGAGTGTTCTGGAGCTCCTGCATGAGGTTGTTAATCTCTATGCTTCTCCCTTTTTCTTTCCTTAGTGAAGAAACATACTACTTGTTCATGCACTTGCAGTTTCATATTTATTTGAGGAAGGTGTTATCCTTGGCTCAATAAACTACATACATCAGTAACACTTATTGAGCTTTATCGATCTATGTTCCTATGTTTCTCTAATTTTTTGTAATTCTTTTTCTCCTTCGCACATTTAACAAGATGGTTGAGATCCAGCATGCAACGGAAATTTTGTCAAGGACTGCACTTCTTCAGCTACCGCTTCTATCATAAGGTAATTGAGAGCTTTCTATCTTGTTCTGAATTTTAGTTCCTACAAGTCCTAAACTGTCATCACTCCAATAACTGTCATTGTTTGAAGTAATGCATCATTGGAGTCAATTTTGAGGTCCAGAGCAATGATGATTTGCGGAAGACTTCGGTCCAAGGAGGACACTTATAAGTTTACAGACGAATCCAGTAAGGCTAATCCATCTTTTCTGTGCAGCTTGACCCTGATATGCTCAATTTTTAGCTTTTGTAGTAATGAAGAGTTTAATTGTTTGGTAGGTATTGCCTTATGTCAGCACATTCTAAGCAAATTTGTGCATTATATAGCCTTCACATTTCAGAAATTTTTCTATCTCATCACGTTTCAATGCAATAACTGATATTCCAGTTGTTACTGGTATAATCGAGGAAGTTGGTGTGCTTGATTGAGTGGCTTGTCTACAAGAGTTCTTATACTATGGTTTTTGTAGCTTCTCTTTCAATTGTAAAGTGACATTATTCTTCCATGAGTTGTTTGTCCCTTTGAGAATTTGCATTAGGGGTTTACTTGAGTCATTATCCTACTGAGTGATAATTCGAAGATACTTACTTTGTACTGCAGGTGTCAGAGTAGTTGTTTCTGCCATTGATGGGAGACTCGGCTCGTCAGAGAGTCTAGATACAGATGAATGTGAATCTGCCCTTGAAGCATTAGGTCAAATTGGATTATGTAAGTACTTCAATCATGATAGCTGGTCACATGTAGGCTAGTGGAACTGTGTTGTTTTGCCGTAGCTTGTCTGGCTGCTGTGTTCCCTGCCACAAGGAGGTGCATTTTATTGGTTCGCTATTTCACAAATTAAATGAATTGTTACCATACATGGAAAGAGAGAATAAAGTTTGCCAGCATGTACCCTGCTAGAAGATGCCTAGCTAACTCATTCCATTCTGGCTTGACTGATTGGTGCACTTCTTTTTCCATTTCCAAGCTTGCTGCAGTAGTGATCCTTTTTTTTTCTTTCTGATTAATTTGTGCCGTCACCCATGGGAAACTAAGAATTTTTGTCTTCTCTCTGTGTCTTTTATTTTGGCTTTTAGCAACTCAGGGAGCTGAGTTATTGTTGTCAAGCACATCTCCTGTTGCGAGACATGTAGTGTATGCTGCCTTTGACAAACAAGGACATGGTAAACAGCTGGTGAGCAGATATATGATGCTTTTGTCCATGCAACTCTTTCTCTGTTTTGTCATGATTAATTATCATATAAAGGGGATCCAATTAATGTGAATATCTTGGACTTAAGGATCTGCTGCATAGCATGAGATGGAGTCAATCATTGTAATTTGAGAAGGTGATGATATCGAAGATGTTGGACAAAGTGAAGAGAACATGAGTTAGATACTGCATAGGTGATAGCCTGTCGTTTATTTAGACAAAGTGAGATGACTTTTAGTTGCAATATTTTAATTTTGTTAGTTTCATTGTTTCTTCAGTACTGTCTAATATGAGCAACCTATTCAATGGATGTTTTCCCCTGGATATGTGCTATGCTTAGATTTTTCAACTGTTATTATGTTCACCATTCTTGCCACATTCTATAGAAGCTATGTTGTCTCCATTTTTGCATGTGCTATGTTATGAGTACTCAATCTCACGCATGCCCTCTCATCACACGCAAACTTACATGCTTTTATCAGAATAGTGCTAATTATGGGTAGCTTCTTCAGAGTTTGTAACTTGTCAAATCTTTGTACCGTACATGTCTTGATTAATGGCTTACTCCATGTCAAACAGTAAGCCATGGTTGAAAGTTTCACTTATATCTCTTATGGTAGTTTATTTATGATATGTTTTCAAATTGCTCAGGCTGCATTGCATGCATTGGGAAATTTGGCTGGAGAAGCTCGGTCAGAGAATAGTGTAATACTGAATGTTGCTGCAGAAGAAACCCTTAGATTCTTGATATATGAGGCAGCCTCCAGGAGTCCAAAGTTCACACCATCTGTAAGTAGACTCTCCTTGTCCCCTTTTAGTGTGTTAGCTTATGGTAGTGGTTCATTTTTGTGATCTGTTCTTTGGTTTAAGAGGTTTGAGAGCAAAAGAAAGATTCCAAATATGAATTGTCTAGCAAAGCTAGTGATCTGAAATGAAAATTAATTGATCATTTGTGACAGTGCAAATGTGCCTAACATCTCACAGAAGGGAACAGAGAAGCAAATCGGAGATATAGAAGTTGAGGAAATTAACGACAACCTTGATAAACGAGAGGTCTCAAAATTGCCTTTAGCTTATTTTTTGTGCAGAGTTGGCGAAATCCAGATTAGAGTTCATGAACAGGTCGGCAGGTCCCATATTTGGGAGAAAATTCTGTAGTCATCAACAATAGTTCCTTTGAGTGATTGCTCGTTGCAACCTTGAGTATATTTGTAATTCACATTGGCATGAAGGTCTATGGTCTTGTAATAAACTTACGAGACTGACCTGTTCTGAGTTTCTCAGCTTGTCTGTCCCTTAGTTTATTTTCTTCTATGGAATCTCTTCCTTTTAGTGCTTTTGTGTTAATCTAAGAGCAAAAACCAGGGAGCATGACTAAACAGCTGTTGTGTTCACCCACTGAATAAAAACGATACTTCTCCTGATCTAATGAGATGAATAACTTTGAAGACAGTATGTTGAAACTGTTAAATGCTTGTTTAGCTACTCCTTCTTACTTGGGTATTTTAGCTCCCTCTTTTCTATTTTAATTGCTGAGCTTGTGCCATGATTTGCAGGGCCTTTTCCTATCAGTTCTTCAGCAGGAGGCGGAAACTCGTTTGGCGGTGTGTCATTTACAGTCTTCACATTTTTATGATCTTACTGTATATCAGCAATTACATGTGACAAATGCAAAACTTGCTCTGCTTTGGATTTGGGCGCAATTGTTACTGTTTATGTTTGTTCCTTCGTGCATAACATGCATCAACCAACCTTGGATTTTTTTCTATAAAACCATTAAGTGTTCTGAGTATGTTGAAGATCCTCCTTCAGAATCTTATCCTTAGGTGGTGTCTTCTATTTGCTTCTTTTGCTGAAGAGAAAGAGGCGAGGACTGGAAATAGATGTTTTTGTTATAGGAATTATGAATGAAGTTGGTCGTTTACCTTTCTGGTTGCTTCCCACTGTTTTCTCAGTTTTACTATTGTGTATCACTAATGGTTACAGCAAGCAGATCCATTTGGTAATCAGAAGCATCAAGTATGATTTTTCCAATTTTCCAGGAAACACAGGGATCAGTTCTTTGTTATTTTCCTATGCACAAAAAGAGGAAAATTTTTTTTTTTAGGAGCCACTCTTTGTACTTCTTAGATGTAAGGTATAAATAAACTAATATAATCAACGCGCAAGTGTCAATTGGTGTTCTTGTCCTATGTTGGAGATTGACCAATGAATGTTGAGATCTATTTGACAGTATTTTAGCTATGTGAATGAAGTTCATTGCTATTTGTGGTTAATTTTGCTAGTCAATCATTATGATGAACTTGATATTTCCAGGGTTATAGGCTGATTACAGCTTTGGTAGCTAGGCCATGGGGCCTGATGGAGATCTGCTCAAAAGAAGAGATAGTAGATATCGTGACTGACCCGAGCATTGAAACCACAAAAATAGGTATTTTTATTTTGCTCCCTTTCCTACTCACCATGTTACAGCAATCACCAACATGATCATTAGATGGAGAAGTTATCCCTTCAAGCATGTGGGTTGGGGCTTTAGTAATCATGTTAATGCTATTTCTTTAAGCATGCAAGTGTTGGTGATTACATCTGTTGTTAGACCATAAATTTGTTTAGGTGATCTTCTGAATATTATTTTTTTATATTTTCTGTTCTGCTTTTTTGTTTCCTCTGCTTTTGTTTCTGGAGGATGTCTTTGGGCTTGCCTGTATTCTCGTTTATTTCTGAGTCCATCAATTTGAGTTGAAGACTTCACAGACGCCCAAATGCAGCCTGAATAAAAGTCACCCGGAGTTGAACATTCTGATTTATATTTGGAAGAATGCTACTCTCTCTCTCTCTCTCTCTCTCATGTTGAGCAGGTTGAAGCATTCTTACAGACGCCCAAATGCACCCTGAATAAAAGTCACGTGGAGTTGAATATTCTGATTTATATTTGGAAGAATGCTGCTTCTCTCTCTCTCTCTCTCATGTTGAGCAGGTTGAAGCATTCTCCATTACTTGTCTCTTATTTAGCGTTTTGGTGGACTTCTCAGGTATGGAAGCCAGGTACGGTTGCTGCCAAGGAATACACAAAACTTTCACCCGTTCAACCAAACTGATGAGTGATCCTTCTCTGGCCAGAATTGCTAGCAAGGTAAGATACGCGAATCTCACAAAGCGGAATACATCATCTCGGTCTTCTACCTTGGCATACCGAGATTTTGTTTATCTAAAAATCCAGCTCGTGTATATTTGGACTTGATGATGTTCCTTCTTTGCACACAGTTGCAAGATGCTGTAAGAAGGGGTCCCTATCTAGCAAGAAGGCATTCCGAGGCTCAGCCTGTCGTGATGACAGCTGAAAGATTCTAGACGAAGTAAATCTCCCAGAACTCGAAAGGAGCATACAGTCCATGCTCAAGGCTTTCCGTCTTTCTTCCTTAGGCTTGGAAAATCTTGCCTGCTTGGAATACTTGCTTGAATGAGAGTTTTTGGACATGAACAGAAATTGTAAATCCCGGCAAGTTGTAGGAGCTGACTTTTGGTTAATCCCCCAAAGTAAATGCATACCGCCATTGTCTGGTTATCTCCGGGGTGGGATCTCTATACCACCATTTTAGGGATAGAAATTATGGACTATGGCCAGTATTTAAGAGATCAACGACAGAGATTGCCAAATCACCAATGTGATTAGCAACTTGTACCGTGATTAGTACCTTATCTACCATCGCAGTTAGGAACTTTTTTCTTTATTAGGAAGTCGCTCGTCGTGGATTAGCAAGAAGTATCTCGAGGCGATTGACAAGGTTCCTATCCAATAGGCGACTTAATAAAAAAAAATATGGGAAATTACTGATTTAACTTTTTATACACAAAAAATTAAGGTTTAGGTGTTTTAATGTTTTGGCCGCTTTTTCATTGCGCTTAACGAAATTTTTCCATAGTGATTTTAGTAATTTTCGATAAGGAAGAATAACTCGCCTCATCTAATTACCGCCATGGCCGGTCACAACTAGACTGACTTCAAGAAAACGAACCTTAGTATGATTCTAAGCTTTGTTCCAATGTTGTATATGTTATAAAAGCTCTTTTCGTAATGTAAATGATCTCTAAATTTTGACATGCGATTTTCGAATTTCTAATTTATTTAATATGTTCATAAAATTTAATTCAATATGCAATGTGATCCATAAGTTTTCAATTCGTTCAATGTAATTCATATTCAATTTAATTTCTGAACTATAAGAAAATATAATTCATGTAATTTAGGAAGAATGAGTAAGTTTTCTCACAAAAAAAGTAGATTTTATTATATCAGTATTTATTGTAATCAAAACACTTATTCATTCAGCAATTTGTTAATATAAGTAGTAATTTCTATGGAGGAAAGTTAGCTTTCGATTTAGCAAAATTTTAGTTGCCACAACATTCATACGAAAAGCTAAATATTATTATAAAAAGTATAGGACTTATAAGATTTTGGATAAAGAAATAATAATAATAATAATAATAATAAGGGGCAAATAAAGGAATTCGCTCGTTTTGCTGGCTACTTGCAGTGACGGAGCTTCTACAAGATAACGAACGGCGGAAGAAGAAGCTCCCCCTCGGTGAGTGAGTGAGAGAGAGAGAGAGAGAGAGAGATGGCGAGCTTATCTTCTTCTTGCTTCGCTCTTCCCTGCAAATTCAAAACCCTCTCCCTCCACTCCTCCTCCTCCTCCGCTTCTCCTGCTTCTTCTCCTTCTCCTTCCTCTTCTCGCGGTCGCATCGCCTTCAGTTCCCTCAGGTTCTCCGCCAGCGTCTCGCCCGACGTCTTCTTCGGAGGTAACCTCGACGGCGACCTCCCGATTCCCCCTCTTCAGCTCTCCTTCGCGAGTCTCAGTTTCGTCGTTCGTTTCTTCTTTTCTCAGGTCGCCTGTCGGTGAGCAGCGGCGAGAGGTGCCCGCCCCGTTTCTCCGTCGTGTGCGAGGCCGCTCCGCAGAAGAGGGCCGACTCCGCCGCCAAGAGGGCTCGCCAGGCCGAGAAGCGGCGCGTCTACAACAAAGCTCGGAAATCCGAGATTCGGACGCGGATGAAGAAGGTAGTGGCGTTCGTTTCGGTTAGTTTGATTATTGCGCGAAGCAATTCCGTAATGCGAGATGTCGGCTGATTCATCCAAATGATTTTTGCTGTCTATCCTGGGGGTTGTTGGTCCTGCCGCTTCGGATTTTGTTGATTAAGCTTGTGGTTATGCAGTGGTCTGTGTCAGGTAGCTATTATGCTCGATGTGATGCCATTGAGAGAAGCGCGTCTGTGTGAGTTCTGGGATTTTGATTAGGTTAAATGCTGGAACTCTTTTCTGAATGAAAATGCACTCTTTGATTTTCACTCATCATCTGGAGAGACTCAGTATAAGACGTCAAGCCTCTTAGAAAGTTAGGGTGAGATAGGATATATCTGAATGCATCAAGAATTTGAAGTAGAACGGTGGAGACAATCTTTGTAGGTGCAATGCAAATGAATTGGAGAAGTAAGGGGTTAATAGCATTGCAAGAAGAAGTGGCTGTGTGATAACTACATAACAAAAACTGAAAGATACATGAGTAGGGTGCGGCAGATTTTGCCGGATGTGTTCTCTATGATTCAACTGAGTAAATTGCATTTTGGTGGAGCCATTGGACACAAATATAATGTCAGGCATGATTGGTCGTCATATTTGGTTGTTCAGCTTGGTAGAAAATTTTCACATGTCTAAGGGTTGGACATGGTTTTGGTTTTGGTTTTGGTATCCTTCTGGAAAGAAAATATTCTGGTGCCAGGTGTAGTTCTGTTAAGCATACAAAGGTTGTTGGCATGAGCATTCCCTTTTGTTTATGGATGAATCATAAATTAAGGAGCACTAGTATAGCAGTCTCGAGTTAGCTCAAAGCCATAACGTTTTGCAAAATCCTATTTTGCCGCACCTTGCAAAGCTTCATTTTGTCAACAGTATAGGAGTATTTTTATTTATTTATTTTGGGTCAGGAACAGAATAGGAGCATTGAGTATGTGAATTAATTCGTAATTTGATGGCATCGGTCGGATTTATTGACGATCAAAGACTTCCCTTTAAGATTTCTGGAAGGATAGCATGATCATCGAGCATATAGATGTGGTTTGAGTGTTTGTTAAGTTCACTGTGTAAGATCAAGAAAATCACGAGTGATTTGTTCATTCTCAGATTATTGTGAGTCTCTCTGTTGTGATGACCTGCATTAAACCAGGGGGTACTGATAAGATGATAACTCTTCTGCTGTTTATTATTCTAGCATCTGCTGCTGCAGTAAGATGGGTGTTGGTATTAATCACCTGGAAAAGCTGAAGTTTTCCTGATGTGTCATGCCATCTGCACCAGAAGCTTTCAGCATTCTTTGTGATGGTTTGCTACTTCTATAACGTTCATTTTTCTCTTTTCCAGGTTTTGGAAGAGCTAGATGGGCTTAGGAAGAAACCTGAAGCGCAAGCTGAGGAGATCCTGCTGATTGAAAAGTTGATTGCGGAGGCTTACTCTGTCATTGACAAGGCAGTAAAGGTGGGAACGATGCACAGGAACACTGCAGCGCGAAGAAAGTCTCGCCTTGCCAGGAGGAAGAAGGCTGTGGAAATCCACCATGGCTGGTATACCCCTGCACCTGAGCCAGCTGCAACCACTTGACAATACTTCTCTATAAGCCTAGAAGGATGTTATGGAAAGGTTTTGCATCGTGAGGATTGTACATTTGTAACCATTGCCCATCTTTTCTGGCCTTTGGCTGGTCGATTAAAGACTAATTTTCCCATATGCCCCATGTTGAATCGAATAGGACCGACATTCTTTGATGTTTCGGTGGGTATGGATCGTGAAGAGGAAAATTGTGTCGTGGATGAGGTGATGGAACACGAGAATTCTCGATCGTGTGAAATTGAAATCGAAATAGTTCTGTCCGGGAGCATATTCATTACTCCATACACCCCCAAAACGATGGACTAGGAGGGATTGTAGTTTCACCCTCTTCCATCTTTCCAAAATTTTTACCCAACTCCCAGCTTTTCTGGTCCTAGTCTTTTCTGGTCCTAGTCTTGTAAAATGAAAGTTGGCTATACGATTCTACGTAGGAAAACCAAAGTGGTGTCATAAAATCAAGTTAGTCATATAGCGTTAAAAAGTGAAATCAGGAAAATCTGTTAGAACATTTTCAACGCTTTCATTCCAAATTGGAACGCAGCCTCCAGCTCGAATGGAACATAATTCTCAGATCTGAAGACAGCGTAATAAAAAATGCTTTTGAAATTTGTTGTTACTTTGAATCCTTCTTATTTTGATGATCCAAGCTGGTTTAATAAAAATCATAAAACTAAAAGTATATAAAGCTTTTTCTTATCAATTTTCACTGAAAATGAAAACAGAGATAACCTTAAGCGGCGAATTGATCTTCCAAAATTATAATTTTCCATCCCTTCCTCGCCATTTCTTACATAGATGTATGAATATATATTCCCTCCCCACCAGTTCTATGAGATTAATCAGATCACATAACGTGAATTTTATGTTAAATTCCACCGAACAAACCCAAAAAGAAGTCTACATGAAATCTCCGGCTCCAAATTAACGAAATTTGGTCGAAAGAACAAGGGAAATAATCATAATAACAATTTTTCCTTTGTTGAAAGAAACCAAAGAAGAAAGAGAGGAGGTAAACGAGGTTGACGCAAGCCTTCGGGGTCGAGTTCGAAAAGGACTTCGTCTTCTTCTGTGCTTCCCTGTGCGCAACATTCCATCGACGTTCAAGAAAAAGATGGCTGCTTCTCTCTGTCGCCTTTACTTTCCCTCCATCGCTTCCCATATTTCAAGCAATCGATTTCTTATTGCTCCTCCTCCGAAGTCCCTCTGTTTCTCCAGAAACCTCTCCCCAGTACCTTCTCTCCAGGTGAATTGTCTTGCATCTATCTCATGTTGTCTTTGATCGTCAAAGTTCCCAACTTTTTAAGAGTTTCCCTCGTAGTTTGCTGAGCTAATTGCAGGTCCGAGGTTCAGTGTATGACCGCTCGTGATCAGGTGTTTCGTCTCAAGTTCCCGGCGAAGAAATTTGTTGTTTCTTTATTCCATTGCTTTACCGATCACCTGAACTGAAGCTGCATAAGAAAGATTCAATTTTTCCTCTCTTTTTTTGTGCTCTGTCATTTCTTTTTATTTGTCCAGGGTGCATTTCTTTATCAGCGAGGGATGCGAAGAAGCCACCGTGTCATTCCCTTGTCTGCATGTCATACAGATATGCTCCCAATTCGACCTTGAGAAAGGTATGCATATTCAGAAGATAAAGGGTTCTCGTTTCATTTCTTGTGGACATGACGAGTACGCTCATTCTTTGTTCCTGGTGTTCGCAAACGATTCGATTATTAAGTGATCATCGAGTGGACGAGCTGATTTGGGGTGTTTTAAATTTGGGACAAACAGAAGAAGGCAAGAAAGAGAGGTGGTGATCCAGGGAAGAAAAGGAAGGCTAAGAGGAAGAGTAAGAGGAGCAAGAAGAGTGTCAAAGTGATCAACCTTGTCTCGACTGCCAGAACTGGATTTTCTTATGCGAAGACGAGGAGCGTTCAATCCAAAGACAAATTGAAGTGTCGGAAATACGACCCTGTACTGCGTCAGCATGTTCTGTTTCAAGAATAGAAGAAGGAACCATCCTGACTCAAAGAAGTTTCGAACTACAATCTGAACCTTTTGCTGCGTCAGACTGCATGCTTCGCTTGGAGACTTTGGGGTCCTGGTGACTGGAAAAATGTACGCATCCTTGCTAGGAAACGTTGATGTATAGAAAGACATTATGGCCCTTTAAGATGCCTATCTATGTACATGCTCGTTGCTCTTCGGAAATGGAGGTTTGACAAGTGTAAGGAAAGCAATTTCAATGAAAGCAAATGTTGAGGTATAACTGAATGATACAAGAACATCAAGCTATTTGCTGAATAGAGGGAATTGGACGTGAATAGTTTTCTTGCTTTTGGCAATGACAGTCCATCAAAGTACATGTATTCAGACATTGGTCGTTAATCATGATATTTATATGCGACAAAGATGCATCTATGACAGACTTGTCTTAAGGCACTCCTTGAGTAACCCTTTCGATTCCTCCTCCTTCGCGGACGCTGCACTGATTCATTGCTGTTGATGGTTCTCTGTCTCCTGTGATCATCTTCTTCTTTGTTAATGTTAGAGTTCATGTCATCGACCAGTATTCCAGTCCTCGGTTCAGGCCTCATTCCTTTGGAAACCATCTCCTGGAAATAATGCAGTGCCTCCTTCAATCTCCCTCGCTCATAAAGTGCATGAATCATTATGGTGTATGATCGTTGGTCAGGTCCCAATCCACTTCTCTCCATATCATTCCATGTACTTCTTACTCTTTCCTGACAATCCCAGCCTAAATACAGCCTCAAAACCAAATTGTACAAATCGCTAGTCATCTGACACTCAATTTTCTCCATCTGCTCCAATAGCTTAGGGACTTCTTCTGGTTTCTTTAGGCTCTTGAGCAAATAACTGAAAGTGATGGCATTAGGCAAACAATCTCCCCCAATCGACTCCATCTCGCTCACGAGCTCCTTGACCTTCTCCATCCTCCCAATCTTGCACATGTGCTTGATGAGCGAGTTGTACGTCGCGGCATTGGGAGACACCCCCGTTCCTTCATTTCGTGAAAAACTTCCAGCGCTTCAGGAATCCTTTTCTTGAAACAAAGTGCATCGATGACACAGTTGCAGATCACCACGTCAGGACCCAATCCCTTTTGCCACATTCCTTGAAACAACCTCATGGCTGAGCCCAACTTTCCCTTCTTGGTCAGCGCCTTGATGAAAATTCCATAAGTGAACCTGTCTGGCGTGCATTTAGATGCAATTATGTCCTTCCAAAACCTCTTGGCCTCACGAACATCCCCTAACACACACCATCCGTTGAGGATGATGTTCATCGTCCTTATATCAGTGCCAAACTCATTTTTCATAGAGTAGAACAAAGTTTCTGCTGACTCTACATGCTTATAACGGCATAGCCACAGCAAAAGAGCCTGAAACGCCACCAAGTCGATCTCAAGTCTGAAATCTCTCCTGCCATAGAAGATTTTGATTGCTTCATCAACCTTATGTGCAGCTGCATATCTATTCAGTAAGACCCCATACGTTCTCTCATCAAAAATACCCTTTCTCTCCGACATTTCCTCGAGCACCTGTGTTACTTCTCCAAACCGATTCATCTTGCCTAAAACATCAAGAATCTCGTTATAAACAGCAGATCCAGGTAAATAGCCACTCTTTTAGAGACCCAGTTGAAGAACGCGTAAGCAGGTCCCCAATCCGAATCGTGCCGGCTTACTACTTCCGTGACTAAATCATCGGTCAAAGTGAAACCGCATTGATCGAGCGCTTTCTCAGTCTCTTCGCTCGAGCTGCCCCTCAAATTTCTTAGCATGTTCTGGATAAATGTAGCCGAACGTTCACCTGGGCATCTCTTAAATCCCCCACAATCGTCAGTGTCTGCAACAGCATGAGCTAAACGGAGGGCATATCTGCACTCGCCCCGCGCAGCACCCAAAAACAAAACGGTGGATAGATTAGCATTCGCAGTGCACTTCGACGCGGAGACGAAGGATAAAAGACGAGACAGAAAACGACGCGACGCCATCGTTTATGAGTCAGTTCTTCAGCAAAACGGCAGACAGCTTCTCATCGGCATCTGGTCGAGCACTTGGTGAGCACTTGAGCCATCGACCCGAAGAATACGCAACCCGAATATGAGTCACCCATTTTCCTCCATCGTGGTTCGGCCCCCATCGAAATCGCAAGCTTCAACTGTTCAAATTCCAACAAAGCCAAAGCCCACTTGATCAGGACACTCGTTTCATACCAGAAGTCTCGTGTGATGGGTTCTCGAAACGGTTGCAGCAGAAACGGGCATCACCCAAAACAAGTTCGAACACCAATCGTGGCTTCAAGACAATGGTGGATTAGGGTTCACCGCCGTACGGACGACGAGACGATGTCGTCACGCCTCGGCGAGGTGGTGGTCCCCGCTGCTGTCGACATCGAAGATGCCGTGTTTCCTCCTTCCCCAATCAATGTCGAGTGGCGCGGTGCTCGGGCCAGTTTTCACGTGGGACTCACCAAACAACCGCCGCCATTCATACATCTCGCGTTTCATACCTTGAACCAGGAAAAACGTTCCATCGATCTTCAAATCGCCAAAATCACGTAGAAATGAAAACGCGAGAGGATCCCTTGACTCTTAAAATCACAAGTATCAACGCTCCGTCCAGTAACATTCCAATTTTTTTTCTTTTGTTGTTCGAAAGAAAAAAATTAAATCTATTTAGAATAAATTATTTTCTTTCTTTTTTTCTTTTTCTTTTCTTCTTCTTCCTCTTTCTAACTACTTGCTGGGACCCACTAGTCGCTGCCAGAAAAAAAAAAGAGAGAAAAAAAATCTCAAAAAATTATTAAAAATTTAAAATAAATTTTAAGTTACAAAAAAAAAAAAATTATAACACAATCTTAAATGATATCTAACATGATCTTATATTACCAAACGCATTTAAATTCGACGAATAATTAATTAAAGAGAAACTACAAAAAAAGAGAGTCATAAACATAAGGGGCAAAGGAAAATTATTCATAGTTTTTTTTTTGTCAGAAAAATATTGGTGGTTTGTCATGTTAGTTTATGAAAAGATGGAACGTAGAAGAATGTCGATATCACCCTATAATACCAATACGTACATGTCATGGGCACCCGCCCACATAGAAATTGCTGATATTTGTAATAACCCTATCCGAATCATGTGGGTCAAGATACTGGTTTCCGCTTCAGTGTTGCTTGAACTTGTCCCCAACCATGTACCGAAAGTGTCCTACTTCGATACCATTTCTAGCGCCCTGACTCGACTAGTGCAAAAGATGTCTCGAAAAAAAAAAAAAATACTCGCATAGAGATCATCTTACGTGGGTCTTCGCACATGAACCACTCCATAAAACTATCTTTTCATCCTATGCAAGACTCTAGAGAAGTCGGTAACATTGCTTTTCGCACGGAAACGTAACGAAATTCCAATCCCACGAATTCGGCGACGAAATCACAATCCGCCACGCCCGCCCATTATTTTCCGTGCGCCCCCGATATAACCTTCAGCCCGTTCCGATTAAAAGAAAAACTCTCGAAGCATTTCGATATGGACCTCCGTGTAAGTTCCCATTCGATCTCTAGCGGGCTCTCACATGCGACACTCGGTGCGCGCACGACGCACATAAATATGTCGCCATGTCGACACTCGACGTTGGCGTTTCGATTATTGGATCGAAGACCGAAGCGAACGAAAGTGGGGCGTCCATTATAATTTTCCGATTCACGAGTCGATGTGAAACATCGCCATCGAATTGCATCATGACCATGATTTCCTCCCGGGGACGTATGACATTCCGGCACGTAACCCCCGCCTCCGATCCCACGCACGCACGCACATCCGGAAAATCATTCCTTTTTTTTTCTTTCTTTCTTTTTTTTTCTTTTGCCTATCTTCACATGTGTTGGCGACGCATGATTGCGAAAATCCGAAATTATTATTTTCATTATTTTATTCCGGGCCGGGTGGAATCATTCCTGCCGGCCGATCTCCAGCACTGCTGGATTCTGCTTGTTTGCTGGCGAAAACATTTTTGCGATAGTTAATGTGGGTATTGTTTAATCAACGGTCGCGATGAAATCTGATGCGTCAGAGATCGGATCCAGGTAATATTTTCCTTTGTCTTTTTATGTGCTGTCCGTGTTTTGTTTTGTTTTTTTTTTTTGTTTTTCAATTTTTTTTGCTTGGTATACGGTCGGAGCTTTGCGGTTGACTCTGTGGTGTAGAGACCGACGGTGCGAGCTACGGTATGCGGTACTAGGAGTGCAGACGGTCCTCGTTCTTGTCCCACTGGCGGCGGACTCCTACGACCTAAAACTTCTGCGGTTTCGCTCTGTTTCCTTCCTAGGCATGTCTTGGATCTCAACACGTGTACTAGGACGTGGTGCTTTTACCGAGTGTCACGAGCCATCCGGTCCACTCCGATTGATTTGAAAGTGGTGTCTTATTACAACTCAATCCGATAAAAACATGGAGTGGTCGTCATGATCAGAGAGTTTGAATAACTTTTAGCGGATCTTGAGTAATGAATAAAAAGAAAGCATGCACAAGATATATCCATGAAACGAAATGAACTTATAGAGGCACTTGACAATATATTGCTTTGAAAATCTCAAGTTAAGTGTGTTCAAATTAGAGTACTAACAGATAAGGGTGTGTAAAATGGATTGCTTAAATCGAGAATCATCTAGACCCAACTGAACTAATTGACACGATCTTGTTGATTTAGTTCCCAGTTCGTAAAAGTAGAACCAGCGTTTGGGCGGTCTAATTCCCGGTTTCAAGAAGAAACCAGATCGAATCGACTACATATATATTTTTTAATCGTCTTTTTTAATTAGTAAGTGTGAACTAAATAATATATTATCTAATCTAATGATACCATAAGTTACGATACAATAACTCTCAATTCATCATCACTTCCATCAATATTTTAATATTTGTCACTCTTTCTCATCATGTATGGCCACTTTTTAGTGAGGAAAAAAATCAACGATTTCATTGAAGTAGATCGGACTAGGCCGAAACCAATTGTTCAGTCCAGTTCTTGATACTAAGACCAAACGGTCTAGTTCCAGGCTTGCAAAATTGGAAACTAGTCCTTTTGGTTTAGTTCCGGGTTCAATCTTGAAATTGAACTGAAGTGGGAATCAATCACCCTACTATCACAATGGATAACCTCTTGAGAAAAATATAGATTTATATACCAAAAGCGGACAATCGTTTGAATAAATCAATTCAGAGATGTCATGTGTTTGTTTCCTTTTTGTAAAAAGAAGGGCATGGAAGCTCTATCCTCCTATATGGTGCGCGCAGTGAGAAGCAAGAGGATAGTACCGGCAGATGTTTATTGTCTGGAATCCAAACAACACGCTCATAAAGCAAAATGGGAAAAAAAAACACATACAAATAAATACCCTCTACGAACAATAAAAAGAAGAGAAGATCAAATTTAGCTGAGTGGTCAAACGTTTATTTTCGAGTCTGGTCCGATTAATGTCTGTGATCAAAACCTAAGATCTCATCTTTAAATAAGCTTTTGGGGGGACAGGCTGGTGCGATAAAGAATCCAATAGCCGTTTCACGACCACAATAATTCGCGCAAGCCTACGAGGATCGATCGAATTTAATCGGTTTCCAATCAACACCGCGAAACCAATCTCCGCCGCAGAACACGTGTGACGCAATAAAATAAGATAAAATAAAATAAAAAAGGGAGGAAAAGGTGATGAAAAGTGGGGAGAGCTGATAAACTAACCCCCAAAAAAAAAAAAAAAACTGCCGTCAGGATGGGGAGGGAGCTATGCCGTTTACGGGAATCGTGAGGACAGCACGCTGATGCCGAAAGGTGGGGCCCCCCACTCCCCACCCCCGCAGAAACCGCCGTTAAAAGACGCCGCCGTCCACCGTATGTGTGGGGGGTCTGGTGCGTTTGCCGCGTGCCACGTGGGAGGGGCGTTACGTTGCGTAAAGCGGGTTTGGCCTTTTCCGGTTTCTTTCTTTCTTTCATTGAAAAAAAAGGGCTCTCCCTCCTCTCTGTCTAGAACATATTTTTTTATTAATTTAAATAAATTTAATAAAAAGAGAGGAGAGAGTTAAAGCGGGGGCGGCGAGATAGAGAGAGAGAGAGAGAGAGGGAATCACGGTCAACATCCTCGTTGACTGGGCCCGAGGAGTAAGGGATGAGGGCGCGCCCCCACAGCACGTGAAGCGCGTGATGATTGGGCCTCCCGCGCCTTCCTACGTCCGTCACACGTGGTGTGGCATAATAATCTTTAGATTATTATAAGAATAATAATATACCATAAATCATAAATTCTTAAAAAAATAGATATCGTGATTAATTATTGTTCTTTATTTTTTACGATAAAAAATAAAAATTATTCTCATATTAAGTTAATGACAGCCACATAAGTATTTACACTTCGCATATTACAAGTATTTTGTGTACTTGATAATTTTAAAAAAAAATCTAAAATACATCAACTACAAATTTTAAATCAAATGAAAAGTGAAAAAGAAGTATGTGATTTGGTCAAGCCGTTCCATAATCTATGCTTTGAGAGTAGGATACTCCATACATCCACATTCACTCCAAAGCTGCACATGTGCATCACTGTCCAAAAGGAAACCGCTATCCCAAATAAGGTTAAAACGACATTAGTCATGAATTTAGAGTTTGATGTTGAATGTGATTAAAGTATCGAGCACCATGACACTAAAATAACTCATGCTATATTCCCAGGCAAAGCTCGAACAACCTCTTAGGAAAAAGGGGTATTCGCACCAAAAATCGGCACGGGTCAAGGACACAGAGAATCATACCAAAAGGGGCAAGACCGATTCGGCCATTTAGTAGAGAGAGCTATGCCATTAAGAGCGAGTGGTTTCAAGTGTATAGGTTTTAGGTGGAACCTATTTGTTGGAACAGGTTCCTCAATTTTAGAACCCAAAACCCACCATATATATCCTGAAACCTAAAATCTATTCCGTCATAGGTTTCAAATTTTTTTTTTTCAGGTTTTATTATATTACCGATCGAACAATCGTGGTAAATTATCATATTTAATGACCACCATTTACTATTATAATACACTAGCCACACATGAAATATATGAAAATATTAATAAAGCAAACATCTCAATTATAAAACGAGAATTCATATTAAGTAATTTCAAATTGTACACTCATTATCAAACGTTATGGAATATTATATAATTATACAAAAATATAATCAAACAAAAACACGAAAATATTCAAAATTCTAGACTACAGATTTCACATTTATTAATCCAAAGTCTAGAATTTATCAATCGAAATAAATTTTCTAATTTTTAAAACTTGAAATTTATCCAAAATTCAGACTTATCTGATTTTCAGATTTCAGATTTTATTCCGAAACTGTGCTAACTCCTACATGCCACGCCCTCGTAGTAACCACGCGGAGTGTTTGAACGCGGAAAAGTGGTTCTTTCGGTCATCATGATGGTCGGAGAGCTGCTACGTCATGACTTGAGGCCCAATACATATTCCTTTTTCCCTTCTCCCCCCTATTTTCTCGCTCTAGAGAAATTCGCACTATATAATAAAATTAAAAAAGGCGGAAAAGGCCAAAAAAAAAAAAAAAAAGGAAACGGAGAGGGGAGGAAAAGCAGGAGGGTTCTTGCCCGAGAAGCGAACAACCTGCTTGGTCTGTACACAACAAGCGCCCCAAAAGGAGCGTATCTTTTACACACTCGCCCCCACGATTTTTCTCTCTCCTCCCCCTTTCTATTTAAACCACCGCTCGCCCATCCCCCTTCTCCTCTCCAAGCCATCGCGCTTCTTTCTCTCTCCGTTCCTCTCTCTCTACCTCTCGCCAAGAAACCGCCAAAAAAAAAAAACAAGAAAGAAAGAAAGAGAAGAAGCTATGGCTCCGAGAGAAAAGCCCAGCGCCGCCATCTCAAACCCTAACGGCGCCAAGGAAATCCGTTACCGGGGCGTCCGGAAGAGGCCCTGGGGCCGCTATGCCGCCGAGATCCGGGACCCCGGCAAGAAGACCCGGGTGTGGCTCGGCACTTTCGACACCGCCGAGGAGGCCGCCCGCGCCTACGACGCCGCGGCCCGCGAGTTCCGCGGCGCTAAGGCGAAGACCAACTTCCCTTCCCCCGCCGAGCTGATCTCCTCCTCCCGCAGCCCCAGCCAGAGCAGCTCCCTAGACGAGCCATCCCCCCCGCCGCCGCAGCCGGCCGCCGCGGCCCTCGCCCCGCCCCTCGACCTCAGCCTCGGCCGCCACCCCATCGCCGCCGCTGCCGCCGGGGGCCCGCAGCCTACTTCCCCGGCGCGGCCGCAATGTGCTTCCCGATGATGCCCCAGGCGTCGCGGCCGGTGTTCTTCTTCGACGCCTTCGCGCACGTGGAGAAGAAGGCGGGCGGCGCTCTCCTGGAGGCGTGCAGGTTCGACCGCCCCATGCTGGCCGACTTTCGCCCGGCGAACGGAGTCCGGGTCAAGAACGAGCCCATCTCTTCGGCGGCCCCGGCGGCGGAGTACGACAGGCCGGCGCGCGGCAAGTCGCTCCTCGATCTCAACCTCCCCCCGGCCGAGGTGGCTTGACCTCTTTTTTCCCCGTGTAGATCGGTGGATCGGGACGATGAAATTTTTGGATCGTTTCTGTTTTTGGTTTCATCGGTTTGTTGAGGACGTGCTCTCAGCCACACGCTGAGATCCATGCGCTGACGACGACGACGACGCCGACGCCGACGGACGATGATATCATGTACATAGATAAGGTGTTGACGATGATGATGATGATGATTAACTGCTCCTTTTTTTGCAACTGAGAAAAAGAAAAGACTAGGGTTTTCTCGATGTTGTTTTTATGTTTTTGTTCTTCCTCCCAACCATAAATGAAATCGGCCATGTCATTTTACAGTTTCCATCAGTCTACAGCAAAATCCTCTGAAATCGTTCTCGTTTCCGATCTCTTCTGCTGGTCCGGATCTTCTTCCGATTCGAGATCGAGCTCTAAAAAAAAAAAAAATAAAAAGAAGAAGAAGAAGAAGAGGATCCTTATCAAAACGATGGATCATCGACCAAATTTGACGTGTGCTTCAAATCTCTCCCACAAAATCGTTATCAGATCAATTATGAGAGAGGGCGCAAAAAAAAAAATTAAAAAGGAATTGTTTGGAAGAATATTATATATTGGGTTAATCGCACAAGGACATGTCGCCGGCAGGGCAGCTACTTTGACAAGCCCTGTCGTGGGAGGTTGGGCGATGCGCTAAAGTGCGCAGGGGGGGAGAAGGGGGAGGGGGCATGGTTGATAGAGAGAGAGAGAGAGAGAGAGAGAGGAGTCGCGAGGCGGGCGACACGTGTCGGGTCCATACTCGCACGGAGACCGCACTAAAGCTCCCTGATTAAAAGTATTACTCGCGTTTGGTTCGTTGCTTTGCCGCTTAAAAGCGGGGAGAGAGAGAAAGAAACTCGGGGGGGGGGGGGGCGGCGGAGGGAAGGAGCCGATGAGAGCGGCTGCATGATGAGGAACATGGGGGTGTGCGCTTTCTGTCTTTGACTGTAATGATGTGAAAAAAACCAGCAAAACAAGAAAAAAAATCGCAAATTTATCTCCCGTGTTTCCGATTAAAGGCTTTTGTAAAAATTTACTTTTTCTATATTTAGATCGCAGGAGAAAAAAAAACAAAAGAAAAAGGGGGGTAAAGTCGACAAAGCATATATTTGTACCGACCACTTTTAATTAAGAAAATTTAAAAACGCTTCTCTCGTTTCCCTTTTTTGAATTGGAATTGAATGCTTGTGCACAGCTGTCGAAACTAAAAAGAGCAAAAATGTCCATCTAATATCTGTTCTACGTCTCCGTGCAACTAAAGTTCAGATTTTATTATTCGCTTATGATAATACCGCACACGGAATCACAACCCATGGGCATGCACACGAAATTTAGTACTAAATCAACGAAATTTATTTGATGGGTTATTGAGTTTTGTGATGGATGGTGATCGAGAAATTTCCTCACAGTTATTGAGCAATCAATATAAGTTGAAACAGATGTGAAAAACCTTGTCAAATGGATCATTTGTCAACACAATCCATTTTGTGATTCACACCATAAACATGACAAATGTGATATTTATCAATGGGACATCTTTTAGCATCGTCGTATCTTTGTGAACTTTGAATTTTAATGACTCATTTCTTTCACATGTCATTGCCGAATAGTCCAGAGTCTATTAATTCACACTCAACACTACATCAAAGCTACTTTCTTAACTTTCTACCGACATTGAAAATATTATTCAGATTTTAGGGAAATCGAAAAATTGCATGTCGAATTTAATAATCAGGCGATGTTAAAAATTTTCGGCAACTCTTGGATTCGGAAAAAAAAAATCGTCATAAGCCGGCGAGCTGCAAGAATTAATTTTAAGTAAAATAAATAAACAACAAAAAAAATTAAGAAACCGAGAAGGGTGGATGAAAATGAAATATTAATATTATTATGGTCGGAGATGAGAATGACATATTTCGAGACGGCCTCGTGATTCGCGTTGGAGGGGTTCTTGGTTCCTTCTGGGGGAATCTTTCCGTCCGCATCGGTGCTTATTTTCCTCGCCGCGATCCGACGGTCGGATTCGGCACGACTGTAGATGATAAAAGCCTGCACCACCGTGGGGACGCCCGCATCGGAAAAAAAAAAACTTAATCCCGAGCGGGATTCATCCTTTTTCAGTTTATCCCCTTTGTTTTTTTTTTTCCTCCTAACTGGAGGCGGCACCGACGGCGAGACCGCGACATCGGTTCTAGAGATAGAGAGAGAGAGAGAGAGAGATAGAGGAGACCGAATCAGGTGGAGGCGCGTATAAACAGGCGGGCGGGGCGTGGGGCCCAGTGGGGAGGAGCGAATTCCGTGTTGACAACTTCCGTGTCGGGTTTCGGGTTGTCGTCACGCGGGCAGCCCCCCCCCGCCACCGTCCTTCTCCCGTCGTTTTCCTTCTTTTTTATTTTTTCAATTTGCGATTTTTAAAATGAAAATCCTCCTCTTTATCTTTTTTTCGGTCTTCCTATGTTTCACGACAACTTAGGTTCTGGTCCTGGTCCTGGATAAAATCCACATAATCTTTTCTATTTTATTTTGGAGGAGGAATAAAGAAAAGGGCCTTCTTTTTTTTCTTTTTCTTTTTCTTTTTTTTTCTCGCGGGGCGCTCGATGACCATACATACGATGTTTTGATTTTCTAAACTCAATGGTTGACTACCTATCAAAGAGGGACACGGATGGGCGTTTCGCGATTTTTCCTCCGGCGACGCTCCTTGACAAAAATGCGAGGGGGAATAAAAATCATTTAGGCTGTGCACAAATTCTAAGGTGCTAATTTTTTCCCTATTATTTTTAATTAGCATCTTTCAGAACGACAAAAGGAAAACATACGTATAACGAAATCCTCCGGCATCATGTCGGGCGTATGTATACGTAAAGTCAGCGATTGGTCGCCGATGAGGAGGGGGCGGGGTTCGGTTCGTAGACTCTTCGACCTACCTTTCTTTTTCTTTCTTTTTTATTTTTTACTTGGTCGGATTTCGACCTAGAAGAAACTGCGAAATTTCATTTCGCGATGATTACGAAGAAGCGGATTCCTCCTTTTTTCGACTGGAGATTTGTCGCCGAGTAGAGTTTCGGTTTACTAGTTGGAATCTTCATTAGTTTTACGAACCTCGGGAAAATTTTTAATTAAAAAGAAGACGATAGTATCGAGAAATTCTCATGTCAAAATTTGAATTTCTCGAATGGGGGAGACCTTTTACGAGTCGTAATGGAGAGTCGCGTGTTGAATCGATCGGGGCTCTTGGTCAATCACCGTTTGAGAATTTTTACTATTAACCCGTACTCAACACGGTCTTTAACCGGAGTTTCAACCATACAGACCGAGGAAAAAATGATATCATTACTGCTAAATAGGTTGAGGCTGAAGTCAAATTTAAAAACACCCTCTTAACTAATGGAGGTTTTGAGGAAAAAGTTGCATGTCCAAGCTTGACGGCGCGCCACCCAAATTGATTTATCGAGTGACGTCGTGGGCACTCATTTAATATTTGGTCAAAATCGAATCATCATGCCGTTTTATGAATTGATCTTGTAAATTAATTGTAGTTCAGGTACCAGAACACGCTTGTTATGACTTATGGAAATCTCTACATCCTCGGCAAAATGTTTCTGACAACAATCTGCTTTATTAAATTGCAACTCATGTTATTAATTTCGTGTCGATTGATATGGTCACAAGAACATCACATTGAATCATCTTACTTGTTAAAATCGGATTTGTCGTATATTGGACCGAGCAACTATTCCTGGGCACCAATTTGACCATGAAATTACCATGAAAATGTGATAGGAAACCACAAAAGAAAAGGAGAATAAGCCTAAAAAGGATGAAATCGGAAAAAAAGAGAGAGAGAAAGAAAGTTGAATTGGTGCGAATGCATAGCTCCCTTGTATTTATTTAATTGGATGGACGGAATTGGAAATATGATGAATACGGAGGCCTATTTATAAAAGGGAAAATTTCCATTGCAAATTCAATGCAACCCTCATCTCTGTCTACCCTTTTTTAGGTGGAAATTTATGGTCCAAAGGAAAAAGTACCCTCGACCAAAAATCCATCTTTCAATTCATTTTTTTCCTTCCGTCGTCCTGCATTCTTAATTTCAAGGGTTTATCCTATTCTAGACCGCTATTAAATACGAGATAAGATGAAATATATTATATTTTGACTTTTATATGATCGGCCAAATACAACCTAGTTGCTCTCGAAATGAGATAAATTTTGATAATGAGCACCTTATATGAAATCGGTCATTTGTAATTATATGAAATCAGTGCTTTGTAAATTGAATCATTCCAAATCGATCGTGCAGAACTTGTCCAAAACAGACACTAGTTAATCAAATCGAAATAGTGTTATCGTAAGTGTCACCACGTTGCTCACAGGGGAGGGGAGGGGAGGGTTCGACGCCGATGGATGAGAAGAAAGTGTGGCTGCAGCGAAGGCCGTGGTGGGGCGGGAATTCGACGGCCGCACCGGACAGTGGCGTGTGGCGATGGGGGCCGGGGCTTGCAAGAAAGTTAGGCGGTCCGAAACTCACCTACGGAAACGCAATTCGCCGTTTCGAAATAAAGATTCCGTGTACAGCTAGCAAATCTGATATTTTAATAATCAAATGGTTTCAGCATTGGCTGACGAGCGATGCGTATCTTCGATATTTGATACGAAAGTACAAGTGAGAAGCGGTCCGAGCCTAGACAATTCACACGGTGGGACTCGGTAAAGGAATCAAACGCAGGAAAGAAAGAAAGAAAGAAAGAAAGAAAAACGAGACCAATACGACCGATTTTGAGAAACCCGGGGAAGATAAGAAGTCCGAGGGCTTGTATGTCTCGCCAAAAAGTGTAGCTCGAAAAGGTCAAAAAAAAAAAAAAAAGGCAGGAAGAAAGAGAGAGAGAGAGAGAGAGGTGGGGAAGAGCGAGAAGCAAGCGGCAGAAGTTCCGGTGGTGAACTGGTGATGTCGAAAGATCGCGAACCAGCTTTTCTCCCCCCTCTACCATGGAGGCGTTCCTTTAATTTGACCACCCACCGAATCGTACCCACTCAGCGTACCACCCAACTATATCCCTTTATAATCCACCATATGGCAAAACCCCAAAAAAAAAAAAAGTAAAAAAAGGAAAAAAAAATGGAGGAGGAGAAATTGGGTTTGATTATTTTACGAAATAAATGTAAATATTATTACAAGATGGGAAAAAGTTTAACCTATTAAGATTATTTTCGATTATTTTAATTATTCTATGTCCTTCCTGTTGCGGGATTTTTTTTTTCTTTTATTTTTATTTTTTTGAGAATCTTATCGGGGGCAATGAGTTGGGTGGGTCCACGTGTGAACAAATGGTATAGTTAGCGGCGGCCGCTTTTGACGTGGGACCCACCGTCATCATTTCGCTTGGAATCCACCGCACAGATTTTCTTCCCCCCACATCTCTCTCTCTCTCTCTCTCTCTCTTCTTTGAGGTGAGGGGTTGAGGTGAGGTCACGCTATACTACACGCACCTGTACCGCGAAAGCGAGGGCCCGCCCAGTCAGGGCGCGCCACGTGAGTGCGCCCCCACGTGAGCCCCGTACGGACACGCGGACGACCGGCCCGCCCTTCTTTTGGCGCGTAGCGGCGGGTGGTGGTGGTGGTGGTGGTGGTGGTGGTGGAGGTGGAGGTGGAGGTGGGGGTCGGGGTGGGGGAAGGAATTGGTGGGGTGTGAAGAGGACAGGCGGATTTTAAAAAGCCGGCGCGTCGGCGGTTTTCGGGAGCGTGGGACCCGCGGCCGGGGCGGCAGTTGAGGGACACGTGTCGTGACGACACGTGTCGAGGCAACGCGAGGATGAGACGAAACTGAAAGTCGCGAGGGGCGGGGGGGGGGGTGGGGGAAGAAAAAAAGTCGCTGGCTTTTTTGTTTGGTGGCGTTACGTGGCTCGGTTGCTGGGGGTGTGGGGCGGCGGCGGCTTGGCTGCGTAACGGCTTGTCGGGCTGTCAGGTGTCTTTGGACCCGGTCGAATCGGTTCTCCTCCTCTTTCTTTTTTTTTTTTTCTTTTTCCTTTTTCTATTTTATTCCTGTGGTCCGGTTTTTGACTGGAGAGTTCAGGAAAGACCGACCACCCGCTTTTTCGTTTTGCTTTAACTTTCCCCGTAGTGCGGTTAAAACTTAACGATATTAAAATCACATCCCCTTTCAAGCTCCCCTGTTCCGCAAAACAAGTAAATAATTTTAAAATTATTTTTTTGAATATAATAACTTATATCTTTTAAAATAATTAATTAATAGAAAATATCTTCATCGTTGATAATAATTCATATTTAATCTTTTTTGTGGATAACAAATATATTACTTTCATTTTCTAATAAAGAGTCTCCAACGTCGATTCGGCTAGTGTTGGATAATGTCCCGATGCGGGTAGGTAAAATTCCTTCAACTCCAACATCATCGTATAAAAAATCTTATGCACCATACTTCGGCATAATTTAAATTGGCTAATTTTTTTTCGCACTCGTCCATATGTGACATCCACATATTCTATCCATTATGTTTTCGCATCTTTCGATGACTACGTCAACTGCATTTGGATGAATTTTCATATGAGGATTTATTAAAAAATTTGCCAAAGCATAATGATTTGATTAAACAAATTTTATAAAAAAAGCGGAGGAATTTGATTTGAAAAAGTGGGACGCGGAATGACAAAAGAATAAAGAATTCTCCATTTTTTTTTTAATCTCGAAAGTATTGTTATAAGTGGTCGTGCGACGGCGAAGTGGGAAGTGGAGAGTGTGACGTCCTCTTGTACAATTATTATGCTCGGATTGTCGAATTTCATATGAAAGTTAGTGTCCAGTTGAACGTTTGATGCTTTTGTGCAATGTGTTTTTCTGGGTGCGTTGGATTTTTATGTTATTGTAAACACGAAATATCTTTTTTTTTTAATTAATTTATTTAGCGGTTAGACAGTGTCCAATCAGATTAAAAACATAAAAACCATTCTCGATTACATGATCTTTAAGCGGGTTTTGCATCTTAACTGGAGTGACGTGGAATTCGAATTCCTCTCAACTCAGAATTATTGTCTATGACAGTTTTTGATCGAGCAAAGTGAGATCAAATCATATGGGTTAGATACATGCACGCCCGTACTCATGGCATTATTCTCAAGTCGAGACGCCGAAAGCGATCCTGTCGCGAAGTTTTTGGGTGAGCCACAATTTAATAAAAGCCCTCATGCCCCTGTTGCCGTCGCTGTCCCATTGGGATTAAAGTAAAGCCATGCTAACCCTTTTTTCTTCCTGATTTGGTCCGTGGAGACGACGGCGGATGTGGACCTCCAGAACTCTCAATTATCATTCGCAAAGCAAAGCCGGGACGGCGGATTCGATCCTGATAGTCTTTAAATTACGATTAGGACCTTTGCTTACCGCTTATTAGGTGATGTTAATACGCTTTCCATGGCACTGAAACCGACTCAACTACAATTTGGGCCGGCACGATTGGGCCCGGATGCGAAGCAAGTCCAACTAATTAGGTCCAAGAGGCCAGATGGTCCGCTCATAGCAAGCCCGGCCCAGATCGGTCCGATGATCGATTCCCACGCGAGAGTTTCAGGACCCAAAACTGTCTCTCACGTTTTAGCTTCGACAGATTGTTTTTTTTTTTTGGTCGGATCGACAGAACCCAGTTGCGACGAAGAAAACTTGGGTGGCTGCGAGTGAATCGGCCGGTGGAATTCGAAGAGGAGGAGGAGGAGGGTGAAAGAAACGATCATGGGGAGGATCTTCGTGGTGTAGCTAGAAGGGCGATCTTACAGGTGCAAGTTCTGCGAGACCCACTTGGCCCTCGCCGAAGATCTCATCTCTCGGGTACCCATACTCTCTGTATTGCTCGCTCGAGGAGGCAAGATTCGTTTCTTGCGGCGTTGATTGGACAAAAGTGGGTTCTTTGTTAGAGCCTCTGTTGGTGAACTAAGATGCTTTTTATTGATAAATTGCACCGGGTGTATTTTATCTGGTGTATCTCGCTTCGTTTGGTGAGACTGCTTTCGGGTGGATTGATTTCTCGCTGAATTGTTTCTTGAAAGTGGGAACTCAAAGAAAAGCAAAGAACTTTATCACGTGCGATCGTTGTTTGAACAAGTACTGATTCGAGTAGAACAGCGTGTTTGTGCAGGTAGTAATTTTTCTTCTGTTAATTGGTCAGGCGTTTCATTGTAACCGAGGAAAAGCGTACCTCTTCAGCAAGGTGTATGTTCTTCTCAACCGTATCTGCAAGTTTAGGGTCTTGCTTCCTAACAGTGGGTTGAAATGTTTATATGGTTTTCAAATTCGTGAGTGTTCAGGACCAAGATTGCATGCTGGCTATAAGACTCATGCCAACCGATTGCTGCCCCTATGATCTCGTTGTTCTGCTTTTCTGTTATGATATTAAAAAGAGGAATAGTTTTCTTGCTGGTTTCTGCAAGGGTGATGGCAATATCATGTCCATTTGGTAGCTTCACTAGTACTAGCAAAATTGTTTCTTCCTGTACACGAAATTTTCATTGGGTCGATAGCTCTAGATATCCTCACCAGCTTTTCCAGAAGCTTGTGCACTAGGATGTTTTCCTAGATAAGTTGAGAATCGAGATCTAGGCAGACGACAGTACCCACTATGTGTGCTTAGGCCTATACACTATTTCATTTCTTTTCCTTTCTCTCCTTTTCCAAAGATAGCAGTGAGAGAGGGAGGAAGTGGATAACGGTACAAGTTGAACTGATGCTTGGAGCATTTTAGTAATAGGATCTAGAAGTAGAAGTCATAGTTTATGGAGGTTGAGAAGAATGAGATTACATGTAGGAGATTCTTACAGCATATTACCTTCTTCATCAACACAGATATCATTGCCTAATGACTTCTAAAATGACTTCTCTAGCTCTCTTATGATTGCAAGTATGAGAAGATTTTTCATTTGAAGACACAAGTTTCGAAAGAGTCTCATTTAATTTCTCACTACCGTTGTAAATAGGCCCTCATCTGTAGTTGACCTTATGAGGAATCTTCATTTTAGTATTTATTGGTTGTCGATGCAAGAGCACTGAGGTTCCTTTGTCCAGGGAAAAGGAAGATCACTCTTTCTCTGCGAAAAAGAAATGTGGAAATAGAGGCCCTCCCTTATACCAAGTTTTTCGTGTCATGACGGTTGTGTTTGTTGACATTGTAACTTCAATTACTTTTGTTATTTTCATCTGCAGAATGCTTGAATAATGAGCCATGAATTTTTCTTATTTGTCTATTGTTTTGTGCTTTAGGGTGAATGTCACAGTGGGAACTCTAGAAGATAGGATGATGCGTACAGGACTGCACACTGTGGGAGACATATCCTGTTGCTGTTGTCGCCATATTGTTGGGTGGAAATATGTATAGCCTCTCTCTCTCTCTCTCTCTCTATGCATGCACACACACGCAATGATTCTGAGGAGGCTCGTGGGTTGGTCAGGAATCATGCAAAAAAAATCTACATGGTGAACATTCCTAATGGAAGATGAGGATAGTCCCTATCGTGTATATTGTATATGAAGGTCCATGAAATTGCACTAAATTGGTACTAATTGGTGGCTTGACTCTGGACGGACAAGCACAGGCTAAAACTCCAACATCTTAGCGCAATGCTGTCCTCTTCTCTGCCCACGTTCAGTATCTCTTACTGCATTTCAGAGGCATAGCTTCACACATATGTGGATGGGCACATCGCGCATGCTCTCAGTTATCTGCATATGATGATAGTGATATTAATATAGGCATGGTGAATGGACAGACATCGTATTTCTTTGCAGGAGACAGCACATGAGAATAGCCAAAAGTACAAAGAAGGAAAGTTTGTGCTTGAGAGGTACCGTCCCTTTGTTTGGCATCAAGTCTTTGTTTTTTTATAAATTTTTTGCTCTCCATTCGAAAGAACAAGACCTGTCTCTCAACATTTCTTGTTGTATCCATGTAAAACAGGGATTGTCTTGTTGGTGAATCTACCTTCTTCTCTGATTTATCCATCCGCACACCCTCCACTGTTAGCCCCTCTGTTAGTGACGTTGAAGATGCGTAGACTGGTTCCTATCTGTGCATTTAGTTGCATCGGACTTGAGATCATTGGAAATAACAGACGCTTCTTCTGTATATGCTCATTATCATCAAGAACATGTATAGATGTATATATACATGTGAACGTTGTGCTGCTTATTGTCTCTAGAGCAATATAAACTTCCTTTTTGTGTTCGGAAAGCTTTAATGTAGTACCTTACGAGGAAAGCCAGAATGTCATGCATTTGATGATGATTTCTTGTTAATACAGATTCATACATGCCTAGCTTTTTGAAATGGGTGACAAGAAGGTCCATTTTTCTCAATGTATCTAGCCACGGCTTGGTGGGTAGCAGCGGATGCATGACGTTTGCCGATGTCCCTCTTGGTTCTTTTCTTGTCCTGGCAAGCAGTTTTGTCTCGTCCCTCAAACCCCCATAGGCCAAGAGTCGAATGCAGCCGGAAGGACCATCATAACAATTGCCAAGTTATCCGACCACATGGACCGGTTGGACGGCGACCTCTGTGGATTCTCCACGGAGGTTTTGAGTCAAGGTACGGAAAAGGCAGGGGCAGAGCAAGATGGAAAGACTGTCCAGTCACTTTCTCTCTTTGAATGAAGGGATGCTGTAGAGCTGAGGTTGTTCTATGGCTTGAAAAGGTACAGGAATCGAGTCGAATGGCAAATGAAAAGCGTGCTCTTTAATATTTGCGATGATGTAGATTCGAACATTGCTGATGGCAAATTAAATCAGTTCTATTTCCTATTAGAACCGTCCCTCTCGATCCTGAAATCAACATTTTTAATACCAAATAATAGATGGGGAAAATGGGAAGTTCTCCGTTCTTGATTTATCTGGACAGTACAACTGCACGGCTCGAGAAAACCTATGAAGTGCGTTAGAGAAAATTGATCTTTCACGTGTTAACCTGGGATTGATTGAAAAAATTAAGGATTGAATTTCTCTCCTTTTAAAACGAAATCAACTTGCTGGGATTTGTGGAATTGGAAGAATTCAAGACTATTTTAGATAGATTTTTCCTTGTTAGGTATGCTGTATGTTAAAAATATCCCGTCTGTTTTTTTTTTTATCCATCCTACTCTAACAATCAACTTACTTTCAAATTTTTTGTCTTGTCTTTTTATAGGACGTGAGGGTTAAAACTCAAGTCTAAAGCTAAACGTTTTCATCCCAACCTCTTTTAAGAATATGGAGATTCGAATCCCATACTTCTCCTTTTTTATATGGAAAAAGTAGCTATTGAAACAAGCTCTAGTGGTTAATGATATCCCATATGCTTGATTAGTAGAAAATAGATTGTTTGCCGAAAAGAAGAAAAGAGATAAGTTTGTGAATTAAACCTTCTCCTTTTCAATAGGTGAAACTCAATTTTGATGGTCCGTCTAAAGGCAACTCGAGTCTAGCTTCAGAAGGTGGATTCGCACAAGTGTTCATCACTCAAAGCTACCGTGGGGCCTCTTCTTGGGCATCAAAGTGGCAATTTCCTTAGGTATTATGGGACTTATCATGAAGGCGGACTCACAAACAGCTATTTCTTTGCTTCAGAAATCAACCTCGCTCTTTGTTTTGGTGATGCACTCAAATTGAAAGTATGCTCAAGTATTTTCAATGGATCAAGATTCTTCATAATACTAGGAAGGGAAATGAATGTTCAAATTAGTTAGTAAATTGAGTATTCCAACCTACTAATGTGGGTGATAATTATGTAATAGATAGGCCATCAATAAATTAGCTTCATTTGTTGTTAGGGATCAGATTGGATTATATTTTATCACGAGAATAACGGCATAATTTTCGACCTCCGCCCTTTTATTAATAAAAGAAGAGAAAAGAAAAACGAAATCTTAAAAAAGAAAAAGAACCAAAAAGAAAAGAAAAACCGGAGGAAGAAGGTACGAGGAAGCGTACTCGGAAGATGGGAAAGCCTCCATCTTCTTCCTCTGCTTCTTTGAAGAAAGGTCCACGTGTGACATCCACAAATTTTCTTTTAAAGAAACCTCCGTTTTTTTTTTTTTTTTTTTTTTTTTTTTTTTTTTTATCTCGAAAGTGTTGGTATGTGTGGCCGTGCGACGGCGAAGTGGGAAGTGGAGAGTGTGACGTCATCTTGCTCAATTATTTTGCTCGGATTGTCCAATTTCGCCGAACGTTTGATGCTTTTGTGCAATGTTTTTTCTGGGTGCGTTGGATTCTTATTTTACTGCAAACACGAAACACTTTTTTTTACAAATTTATTTGTTCAATGGTCATGCAGTGTCCAATCGGATGAAAAACATAAAATCCATTATCAATTCTACAATCTTTAACTGGATTTTGTATCTCAACCGGAGTGGCGTGGGATTCAAATCCCTCTCGGCTCAAGATTATTGTCCATGACAGTTTTTGATCGAGCAAAGTGGGGATCAAATCATATGGGTTAGATACGTGCACCCCCGTGCTCATGGCATTATTCTCGAGTTGAGACGCAGACTCTCAATTATCATTCAGTTAGCAAAGCCGGGACGGCGAATTCGATCCTGATAGTCTTTAAATTACGATCAGTGACGTTAATACTCTTTTTCGTGACGCTGAAACCTCCTCCACGAAGCATCCTGGCCTTTAATTTCGGCCGGCACAATTGGGGCAGTCGTTGTCTGAAGCTGGTCGCCTCAGTTTCCCAGCTTGGAGAGAACCCAGTTAACGACGACGACGGGTTTTGCTCCTCGTTCTTATCCAACGCCAATGCGCGACAACTACGACAACTTGGGCGGCGGCGAGTGAATCGGCCGGTGGAATTCGAAGAGGAGGAGGAGGAGGGTGAAAGAAACGATCATGGGGAGGATCTTCAAGGTGGAGCTAAAAGGGCCGTCTTACAAGTGCAGGTTCTGCAAGACCCACTTGGCCCTCGCCGAGGATCTCATCTCTCGGGTACCCTTACTCTCTGTAATTGCTCGCTCAAGGAGGCAAGATTCGTTTCTTGCGGCGTTGATTGGATAAAAGTCGGTTCTTTGTTCGAGCCTCTGTTGGTGAATTAGGATGCTTTTTATTGATAGATTGCACCGGGTGTATTTTATCTGATGTATTTCGCTTCGTTTGGTGAGACTGCTTTCGGGTGGATTGATTTCCTACTGAATTGTTTCTTGAAAGTGGGAACTGAAAGAAAAGCAAAGAACTTTATCACGTGTGATCGCTGTTTGAACAAGTACTGATTCGAGTAGAACAGCGTGTTCGTACAAGTAGTAATTTTTCTTCTGTTATTTGGTCAGGCTGGACTTAAACGAGGACAAGCGTACCTCTTCCACAAGGCGTAAGTTCTTCTCAACTGTATTCGCAAGTTTAGGGTTTTGCTTCCCAACAGTGGGGACCAAGATTGCATGCTGGCTATAAGACTCATGCCAACCGATTGCTGCCCCTATGATCTCGTTGTTCTGATTTTCTGTTATGATATTAAAAAGAGGAATAGTTTTCTTGCTGGTTGCAAGGGTGACGGCAATATCATGTCCATTTGATAGCTTCACTAGTACTGGCAAGATTGTCTCTTGCTATACATGAAAATTTCATCGTGTCATTAGCTCTAGATATCCTCGCCAACTTTTCCAGGAGCTTGTGCACCAGGATGTTTTCCTGTATAGGTTGACGATCAAGATCTAGGCAGATGACAGTACACATTATGCGCGCTTAGGCCTATACACTATTTCACTTCCTTCCCTTTCTCTCCTTTTCCAAAGATAGTAGTGAAAAGAGAGAGAGAGAGAGGAAGTGCATACTGGTAAAGGTTCAACTGATGCTTGTTGGAGCATTTTGTAAGAGAATCTAGTTGTAGAAGTCATGGTTTATGGAGGACGAGAGGAATGAGATTAAATTCAGGAGATTCTCATGGCATATTGCCTTCTTCTTCAGCACAGATTGCATTGCCTAATGACTTCTAAAGCGACTTCTCTTCGTTCTCTCATGATTGCAAGTATGATAAGGTTTTTCATTTGAAGACACAAGAGCTTAGAAAGAGTCTCATTTAGTTTCTCACTACCATTGTAAATAGGCCCTCGTTTGTAGTTGATCTTATGAGGAATCTTCATTTTAGTATTCATTGGTTGTCAATGCAAGAGCACTGAGGTTCTTTTGTCCAGAGAAAAGGAAGATCACTCTTTTTCTGCGAAAGAGAAATGTGGAAATAGAGGCCCTCCCTTATACCAAGTTTTTCGTGTCATGACGGTTGTGTTTATTGACATTGTAACTTCAATTACTTTTGTTATTTTCATCTGCAGAATGCTTGGACAACGAGCCGTGAATTTTTCTTATTTGTCCACTGTTTTGTGCTTTAGGGTGAATGTCGAAGTGGGAACTCTAGAAGATAGGATGATGGATACAGGACATTACACTGTGGGAGACATATCCTGTTGTTGTTGTGGCCATATTGTTGGGTGGAAATATGTATAGTCTCTCTCTCTCTCTCTCTCTCTCTCTCTCCGTATGCATGCAGACGCACTGATTCTGAGGAGGCTAATGGGTTGGTCAGGAATCATGCAAAAAAAAAAATCTATATGGTGAACCTTCGTAATGGAAGATGAGGATAGTCCCTATGGTGTATATTGTATATGAAGGTCCATGAAATTGCACTAAATTGGTACTAATTGGTTGCATATTGCCTGAAATCTGACTCTGGTTAAGCACGGACAAGCACAGGCTAAAACTCCAAGATCTTAGTGCAATGTTGTTCTCTTCTCCGCCTACCTTCAGTATCCTTACTGCATTTCAGAGGCATAGCTTCACACATATGTGGATGGGCGCACCGCATATGCTCTCAGTTATCTGCATATGATGATAGTGATATTAATATAGGCATGGTGAACGGACAGACATCGCATTTCTTTGCAGGAGGTAGCACATGAGGAGAGCCAAAAGTACAAAGAAGGAAAGTTCATGATGTTTGAAGAAGTGCTTGAGGGGTACCGTCCCTTTATTTGGCATCAAGTCTTTGTTTCTTTATATATTTTTTGCTCTCCATTCGAAAGAACAAGACCCATCTCTCTAACATTTCTTGTTGTATCCATGTAAAACAGGGAATGTAATGGTGATGAATATGAATTTGACTTCCGCTCCGAGTCATCCATCAATACACCGTCCACTCCTAGCCCCGAGTCATCCATCAATACACCGTCCACTCCTAGCCCCATTGTTAGTAGTGGTGGTGTTAGCCCCATTGTTAGTGATGGTGAAGATGTGTAGACCGGTTCCTGTCTGTACATTTAGTTGCATCGGAGTTGAGTCATCGGAAATAACAGATGCTTCTTCTGTATATGCTCAGTATTGTCAAGAATAAAGTATAGATGTATATATCCACGTGAACTTTGTGCTCCTTATTGTCACAAGAGCAATTATAAACTTCCTTTTTGTGTTCGGAAAGCTTTAATGTAGCACCTCATGAGGAAAGCCATAATGTAATGATTTTGATGATGATTTCTTGTTAGTACTGATTTATACATGCCTAGCTTTTTGAAATGGGTGACAAGAAGGTCCATTTTTCTCGATGAATCTAGCTGCGGCTTGGTGGGTAGCAGCGGGATGGATGACGATTTCCGATGTCCGTCTTGGATCTTTTCTTCTTGTCCTGGCAAGCATTTTTATCTCATTCCTCAAAACCCCCCATAGGCTGAGAGTCGAACGCAGCCGGAAAGACCGTAATAACAATTTCCAAGTTATCCGACCACATGGACTGATTGCACGGCAACCACCGCCGTGGATTCTCCCTTTGAATCAGCACGCTTACGTTTACACTAGATTATGAATTATTCATATACATTCCGTAGGGTTGCTTGTGTATGAAGTTTTGAGTCAAGGTAAGGAAAAGGCAGAGGCAGAGCAACAAGGAAAGACTGTTCAGTCACTTTCTCTCTTTGAATGAAGGGAAGCTGTAGAGCTGGGGTTCTTCTTTGGCTTGAAAAGGTATAGGAATCTGAGTCGAATGGCAAATGAAAAGCATGCTCTTTAATATTTGCGATAATGGTCTCAGAAAGTAGATTCGAACATTGACTGATGGCAAATGGGAAGAAGTTCTTCGTTCTTGATTTATCTGGACGTTACAATTGCCAAGATTAAAAGGAAGTTTATAATTAATCGATAAAAAATATTTTTATCATCGACAATAATTTATATTTAATCACTTTCAAGGATAACAAAAATACTTTTTACTTATTCCTTTTTATAAGTGATACGGATAATCATTTTCAGGAAAATAAATTTTAAATTATTAATTTTCATCAAAATAAACGGAACGTTAGTATGCTCACCTTTTTGTTCTTCTTTAATAGTTCTAAAAATAAATGGAGCAGAGTGTGTAGAAACTGAAAAAAAAATCATTTTTCTCTAATTTATATTTACATACTTTAAGCCCTTTTTACTAATCAAATCTCTATTTTTTTTTATTTATCTAATCAAATTATATTACTTTCATTTTCTAATAAAAGCCTTGGACATCAAATTCGGCTAAATCCAACTGATATAATGTCCTAGTGCGGTGTAGATAAAATTTCTTCAATTCGGATATCCCCATATAAATTTTTTTCCGCACCATGTTCCGGCATAATTTAAATTGGCTAAATTTTTTTGCACATCGTCCATGTGCGACGTCCACGCATTCTATCCATTATGCTTTCGCATCTTTCGATGATTGCGTCAACTGCATCTGGATGAATTTTCGTTTGAGGATTTATTAAAAAATTTACAAAAGCCGTATGATTTGATTAAATAAATTTTATAAAAAAAGCGGAGGAATTTGATTTGAAAAAGTGGGACGCGGAATCACAAAAGAATAAAGAATTCTCCTCTCTTTTTTTTAATCTTGGAAGTGTTGGCATATGTGGTCGTGCGACCGCGAAGAGGGAAGTGGAGAGTGTGACGTCCTCTCGTTAAATTATTTTACTCAGATTGCCCAATTTCGTTTGAAAATTAAAGTGTATTTGATAATCATTCTATTTTCGAAAATAATTTTTATTAATATATGATATTTTTTATTTTGTTCTTTGAACAAGTTTTTGGGAATTTGAAAGTTATTTGGTAATTGTCTAAAATTTCTATTTCTGGGATAGAAATGTGTTCAATAGAAATTTTGAATTCTTTTGTGACTTATAATTTTTTAAATTTTTTAAATATTTTTTTTTCTTTTTCCATTTTCTTCTCCTTTAAACTTCAACCAATTTCCAGTCTCGAGATGATCGATGACCTTGCAGTAGGATCGTTGGCCCCCCGCCGAGGTCAAGCCTTGTCGACGGTTGGGTGAGGCTCAACCTTGCCGAGCCATCACAAGGTCAGCCTCGCCTTGGCTAGGTGACGTTGACCTTGCGATGGCTTGGTGAGGTTGTTGGCCCTCGTTTGGCTAGTTGCGGGCCATTCCAAGGCTGATGATTGGCTAAACATTGAAGAAGAAGAAGAAAAGGAAAAGGAAGTAAAAATGTGACTTGATTCTGAAGTTACTATCGGGAATAAAGAAATAACTTTTTTTATTTCTCGATTTTGTTCCAAATTTGTTATCGGAAATAAAAAATTTACCAAACTAATACAAAAGAATATAATCAATTGTTTTTGGGCAAGTTAACAAATAAGCCCTTAGTGTCTAGTTTTGCTGCCAAACATTTGATGCTTTTTGTGTGTTGGATTCTTACTTTATTGTAAAGATGAAACATCCTTTTTCTTTTTTAAATTTATTTATTTAGCAATCGGGCAATGTCCAATCAGATGAAAAACATAAAAACCATTATCAAATCCCACAATCTTTAACTGGGTTTTGCATCTCAACCGGAGTGATGTAGGATTCGAATCCCTCTCGACTCAAGATTATTATCCATGACAGTTTTTGATCGAGTAGAGTGGGGATCAAAAATCATATGAGTTAGATACGTGCACGCACCGTGCTCATGGCATTATTCTCGAGTTGAGAGGCGGAAAGCGATCCGTAACGAAATTTATTAAGTGAGCCACAATTTAACAAGTCCTCATGCTCCCCATTGCCGTCGCTGTCCCATTGGGATTAAAGTAAAGCCAGGCTAATCCTTTTTTCTTCCCGATTTGGTCCGTGGGCCGGCACAATTGGGCCCGGATGCGAAGACAAGTCCAACTAATTATGGTCCAAATGGCCGGACTCGGTCCACTCATCAGCAGGCCCGGCCCAGATCGGTCAGCTGATCGATTCCACGCGAGCCTTCCAGGACCCAAAACCGCCTCTCTCATGTTTTGAGCTCACGCGCTCTTGGTTCCGCGCATGCGGTGCACGCTTGGGGCAGTCGCTGTCTGAAGCTGGTCGCCTCAGTTTCCCAGCTTCGAGAGAACCCAGTTAACGGCGACGACGGGTTTTGCTCCTCGTTCTTATCCAACGCCAATGCGCGACAACTACGGCAACTTGGGCGGCGGCGAGTGAATTAGCCAGTGGAATTTGAAGAAGAGGAGGAGGGCGAAAGAATCCATCATGGGGAGGATATTCGTGGTGGAGCTAGAAGGGCGATTTTACAGGTGCAAGTTCTGCAAGACCCACTTGGCCCTCGCCAATGATCTCATCTCTCGGGTACTCTTTCTCTCTGTAGTTACTCGCTCGAGGAGGCAAGATTCGTTTCTTGCGGCGTTGATTGGATAAAAGTCGGTTCTTTGTTCGAGCCTCTGTTGGTGAATTGGGATGCTTTTTATTGATAAATTGCACCGGGTGTATTTTATCTGATGTATTTCGCTTCGTTTGGTGAGACTGCTTTCGGGTGGATTGATTTCTTGCTGAATTGTTTCTTGAAAGTGGGAACTCAAAGAGAAGGAAAGAACTTTATCACGTGCGATGGTTGTTTGAACAAGTACTGATTCGAGTAGAACAGCGTGTTTGTACAAGTAGTAATTTTTCTTCTGTAATTTGGTCAGGGGTTTCATTCTCGCCGAGGAAAAGCGTACCTCTTCAATAAGGCGTAAGTTCTTCTCAACTGTATTTGCAAGTTTAGGATTTTACTTCCGAACAGTGGTGGACATGTTTATGGTTTTCAGAACTCAAATTCATGAGGGTTCAGGATCAAGATTGGATGCTGGCTATAAGACTTATGCCAACTGATTGCTGCCCCTATGATCTCGTTGCTCTGCTTTTCTGTTATGATATTAAAAAGAGGAATAGTTCTGTTGCTGGTTTCTGCAAGGGCGAGGGCAATATTGTGTCCATTTGATAGCTTCACCAGCACTAGCAAGATTGTCTCTTGCTATACATGAAAATTTCATTGTGTCATTAGCTCTAGTTATGCTCACCAACTTTTCCAGGAGCTTGTGCACTAGGATGTTTTCCTTGGTAGGTTGAGAGTCCAGATCTAGGCAGATGACGGTACACCATTATGCGCACTTAGGTCTATGCACTATTTCACTTCTTTCCCTTTCTCTCCTTTTCCAAAGATATTAGTGAAAGAGAGAGAGAGAGAGAGAGAGAAAGGAAGTGGATAATGGTAAAGGTTCAACTGATGCTTGTTGGAGCATTTTTGTAAGAGAATCTAGTTGTAGAAGTCATGGTTTATGGAGGATGAGAAGAATGAGATTAAATTCAGGAGATTCTCATGGCATATTGCCTTCTTCATCAGCACAGATTGCATTGCTTAATGACTTCTAAAGCGACTTCTCTTAGTTCTCTTATGATTGCAAGTATGATAAGGTTTTTCATTTGAAGACACAAAAAGCTTAGAAAGAGTTTCATTTAATTTCTCGCTACCATTGTAAATAGGCCCTCAATTTAAGTTGACATTATGAGGAATCTAGTATTCATTGGTTGTCAATGCAAGAGCACTGAGGTTCATTTTTCAGGAGAAAAGAAAGATCACTCTTTCTCTGCAAAAGAGAAATGTGGAAACAGAGGCCCTTATACCAAGTTTTTCGTGTCATGACGGCTGTGTTTAATGACTCTGGAACTTCAATTACTTTTGTTATTTTCATCTGCAGAATGCTTGAATAATGAGCTGTCAGTTTTTCTTATTTGTCTATTGATTTGTGCTTTAGGGTGAATGTCACAGTGGGAACTCTAGAAGATAGGATGATGATTTCAGGACTGCACACTGTGGGAGACATATTCTGTTGCTGTTGTGGCCAAATTGTCGGGTGGAAATATGTATGATCTCTCTCTCTTTCTCTCTACATGCACACACGCATGTGCCAATTCTGAGGAGGCTCATGGGTTGGTCAGGAGTCATCCAAAAAAAACTATAACCTTCCTAATGAAAGATGAGGATAGTACCTATGGTGTAAATTAGATATGAAGGTCCATAAAATTGCACTAAATTGGTACTAATTGGTTGCATATCGCCTGAAATCTGACATTGGTCCAAGCACAGACAAGCACAGGCTAAAACTTGAAGATAGTTCTTAGCACAGTGTTGTCCTCTTCTCCGCCCACCTTCAGTAGACACAATATCCATTGGTATGACTAAGCTTGTCTAATTGCTTACTGCATTTCAGAGGCATAGCTTCACACATATGCAGATGGGCGCATGGCGCATGCTCTCAGTAATGTGCATATATGATGATAGTGATATTAATATAGGCATGGTGAAAGGACATTTTTGCAGAGTTATTATTTATATGGTTGTCTGCTTTCCTGGACGTCGCATTTCTTTGCAGGAGGCAGCACATGATAAGAGCCAAAAGTACAAAGAAGGAAAGTTCGTGCTTGAGAGGTACCGTCCCTTTGTTTGGCATCAAGTCTTTGTTTCTTTATATATTTTTTGCTCTCCATTCGAAAGAACAGGACCTGTCTCTCTAATATTTCTTGTTGTATCCATGTAAAACAGGGTAGGTATTGTTGATGAATCTGACTTCTGCTCCGAGTTCTACATCGACACATGCCCCACTGTTAGTGATGGCGAAGATGCATAGACTGGTTCCTGTCTGTACATTTAGTTGATTCAGAGTTGAGGTCATCAGAAATAACGGACACTTTTTCCTTATATACTCAATATCATCAAGAATAAGTGTAGATGTATATATCCATCTGAACTTTGTGCTCCTTGTTGTCACTAGAGCAATTATAAACTTCCTTTTTGTGTTCAGAAAGCTTTAATGTAGTACCTTACGAGGAAAGCCAGAACCTCATGCATTTGATGATGGTTTCTTGTTAGTACAGATTTATACATGCCTAGCTTATTGAAATGGGTGACAAGAAGGTCCATTTTTGTCGATGTATCTAGCCCCGGCTTGGTAGGTAGGAGCGGATGGATGACATATTCTGATGTCCCTCTTGGATCTTTTCTTCTTTTCCTGGCTAGAAATTTTTGTCTCATTCCCCAAACCCCTCATAGGCTGAGAGTCGAACGCAGCCGGAAAGACCGTAATAACAATTACCAAGTTATCCGACCACGGGGACTGATTGCACGGCGACCGCTGTGGATTCTCCCTTGAATTGGCACGCTTACGTTTACACTAGATTATGAATTATTCATATACATTCCGAAGGGAAGCTGTATGTATGAGGGTTTGAGTCAAGGTAAAGAAAGGCAGAGGCAGAGCAAGATGGAAAGACTGTCCAGTCACTTTCTCTCTTTGAATAAAGGGAAGCTTAGAGCTGAGGTTCTTCTTTGGCTTGAAAAGGTGTAGGAATCGAGTCGAAAGGCAAATAAAAGGCATGCTCTTTAATATTTGCGATAATAGTCTTAGAGAGTAGATTCGAACATTACTGATGGCCCAAAAAAGAAAATCAGCTCTTTTCCTATTAGAACGGTCCCTCTCAATCCCGAAATCAACATCTTTAATACCAAATAATGGATAGGAAAAAGGGAAAATAGTTCTCAGTTCTCGATTTATATGGACAGCACGATTGCATATCTTGAAAAATCTATGAAATGAGTTCGAGAACTGATCTTTGAAATGGTAATTTGGGATTGATTGAAATAATTAAGGATTAAATTTCATTTTTTAAATCATTGGGATTTATCTTAGGTGGCCACCTTTCTACATGGGAAGAGGAAGTGGGGACTTTAAATCCTATTTTCTCAAGGGTTGGGGGGTATGAACGATTTAGTTTTAGACGTGGATTTGATGGGGTGGAGTAAAAAGACTGAGAGTGGGAGTTAAAATAGATATAAAGCATGATCAACAAAATAAAAAAAAAATTATGTCTTTTAAAAACGAAATCAATTTGCTGGCATTAGTGGAATTGGAAGAATTAAAGATTATTTCAGATCGACTTTCCTTTTCCAAGTGTACCTGTGAATCTGATTTTAAAATTTGCCAACAATATCCTATTTGCTCAATTAGTAGAAAATAGATCGTTTGTCAAAAGGGAAAAGAGAGAGATAAGTTTGTGAATTGAACCCTCTTCTTCTGGTTGGGTGAAATCGAATTTCAATGGGGTCTCTAGAGATAATCGGGTCCAACTTTTCTAGGTTAACTTATTTGTAATGACTCAAATAATCGGTTTTTGGATTCACATAAGTGGAGTGTGTTCTTCCGTCAAAGTAGAACTGTGAATATTTTCTTGGGCCTCGAATTTGAGTATTACTAAATTTATTGTGAAGACAGATTCGCTATCACCCTTATTTCTCAAATATTTTTAAAAGTCAAAATTCCTCATATTTTTAGAGAGGGAAATGCATATATAGATTGGTTGACAAATTGCGTGATGTATTAGATAGATCATCAATAGGTCACTTCCTTTGTCATTAGGGAATCGGATTGGATCATGTTTTATTAATTTTCGACCTCCGCCGTTTTATTGTAAAAAAGAGAGAAAAAAAACGAAATCTTAAAAAAGAAAAAAGAAAAATTGGAGGAGGAAGGCATGAGAAAGAAGCGTGACGCGGTGGGTTGCCACGTCGTCCCTATCGCAGGATTCAGGAAGGTGGGGCCCCCCCTTCCCCTCCCTCCTTTCGGAAATTATAGCCCAGGGAGTTCATCTCATTCTTCATCCGCCCAAACAACGAAAGCAGAAAGGTCGCTCCTTTTTGCATCCGGCAATCTGCGGCGATCTTCCACTTCACTGCCCCCGATTCCAGATTTCTCGAGTTCGCTCCTGCCGTTCGATCGATCGATCGTCGCAGGTCGCGGTCGGTACTCGGAAGATGGGAAAGCCTCCGTCTTCTTCCTCTGCTTCTCTGAAGAAGAAGAAGCGGTCCAAGGCTTCCTCCAAGGTACCGTCTCTTCTGCGTTGGGGCCGCGCGTGTGTCTAGGGTTCGCTGTAATTTGTTCGGCTAATCCGACAGGTCGCTCGATCCGATTCGAATGAATGTTGTCTTCGCAATGGTTACGATCGATTCGGTTTTTTGCCTTCCCCCCCCCCGCACGCGCGCCGTTCGAGAGAGTTAGAGGAAATCAATGAGTGGGTAATCGGAAGTTTCGTGTTTTGTTGTACTCCTGCGGGTTTACTGGTCCCTGGTCTGCCATTCTTCGTGTCTAGAACTGACTAGAAATCGTAATCGCTTCAGTTTCTAGGATTAGTGCTTTCCCAGCCGCCTTCTCACTGACATCGCTAGCCGGCTGAGTTAGCTTTATTTGTTTTTGACACAATTCGACACGACATCGATGGTTACGTGATTAATGCCCGCGATTAGGTGTCTGGGGAGGGAGGGAATTTGTTGCTGTGAAGGAGATTTAGAAGTACTAGACTTTGTTAGGGAAATTGATTAGTTAATGTTGGGATGAGTTATGATTTTGATTGCTCTTCGTCTTAAAGTTGAATGAGATGAATTTTGAACTGGAAAGTGTCGAGATTTTAGTTAAACATTCTATGTGGTTTTAATGCTCTGTAAGGTTTGATTGTTCAGGTTCGAATCAAGAAGACAAGTAAGACTAAAAAGAGAAGTAAGTCGAAGAAGAGTTCCCGCCGCCGTCATGATTTGGATTCTCATTCCAGTGATTATGATTCTCTGAGTTCATTGACCTCGAGTTCTGAGGAGGATTACAGGAGAAGAAGTAAAAGACGGGCAAGATCCCCTTCGAAGAAGATTAGTCGGCGAAGCAAGAAGAGTTCTGGAGGACAGTCATATAGTGCTGATAGCAGCGAGGACCTGCCTTCTCGTAAGAAAAGAAAAGGGTCCAAGAGAGATGGTAAGCTCAGTCCGAGGATGAAGAGAACTAGAAAGAAATATAAGAGACGTGTGAGTGTGAGTTCGGGGAGCAGTGGTTCGTACTGCTCAACCTGTGCGGAATCGAGTAGTGACGGTGGACAGAGGGAATCTCAAAGTAAAAGGGCCAGTTCTGAGAGTAAAGATAAGGATAGGTGGACAGTAGAGAAGGTTAAAACTGAATTAAGAGGGTGTGGATATAGTCCAAGGAGTTATTCTCCTATTAGTCATCGCAGCATAAGCAGCGGTGATGAGAGTGATGAGGTAATGAGGGGCAGCAACAACAAATCAATGCGATTAAGGTCTGTTATAATGGTTAACAATGAGGACAGAGAATTGCATTCTTTTGGACATAAGGAAGAAATAACTTATGAAAACGATGATTATCCTTCTTGCAAAAGTAACGATAGTAATGATTCTGGGGGCAAGCGAGAATTGACCCATCATCTGATTGTTGAATCTGAGGGGAAGAGGCAGGTAGATAGCGAAAAAGATGAGGAGGCTGTCATTTCGCATATCAATACTACTGCAATAACTGAAGATAGTCAGAAGAATGGAAACAATATAAGCTCTGTTATAGTTGGAACCAGCCATGTAAGGGACAATGAAAGCAATGTTTCTGGTGGGCCAGATGGTAATGATTTGGAGTCAAAGTTGAGACAGAGGGCACTGGAAAATCTCAAAAAGTTCAGAGGTGTTCATAAAAATACAGCAGCTTTGTCTGCTCAGAAAGAAAGTGTTGATGGCAATAGGAAGCAATCTTTAATTGCTACTTCAGAGTCATCTCACCATAAGTTTCCTGAAGACAATGTAGCCAATGCACCTCCTGTTGAAGGCAATGGTGCAAATTCTGATTCTTCTGTGAAGAGAGATTCTACTAGTATAAACTTGAATGAGGCAAGCCTAGGTGATAAAGGCGGTAAAATTGTGCCTGCCATTACGAGTCAGTCCTCTGAAGTCAGGCCAGATCGTGGGCATAGTGGTTTGAAAGAAAGTGGATCTACTAGGCAATCTGTGTGGAAACGATTGCATGAGGGGACTAGCGTTGCTAATGTCAAACAAGAGGTCAGACCTACCTTTGTTTCCAATACTGGTAATCCAAGGGTGACTTCATATACATGGAGGCGAGAGTTGGCAAAGGGTCAAGAACCGTCCAAGGAATTGCGTCCTTCCTCAGGACCTCCTCAGGCAAATCCGATGGTGACAAAGGGTATTGGTGGCAAAACTGCCATCGAAATTGTTGGAACTGAGAACAAAGTCGACGATAATGAAGTCGATGAGAAGCATGCATCTCCCGCTCCTGAGCTGCCCGAGTCCATGGCAGGAGCTGTGAGCTCAGACAAAGATGGCAATGATATTAAGGATGGTCCCCAATATGAACAAAAGACAATGTCTGTTACCCGGGGTGGCGAAACAATACGGGTGAGGAGCAAATGTGAAATGTTATTCTCCTTATTTATCCTCAAGTCCACATGCTGTGAAAATCTAAATGGAGATATTTGTTTATAAGATTTTGGATGTTTGATATATTAAATAATCCAATGTCTTTGGTGTATGCACAGGTGAACTACCAGGTCTATATCCCTAAGAGAGCCTCTGCTCTGGCGAGGAGGCAACTTAAGCGATGATACGGGATCTTTGCTTTTGCGCTTTAAGGATCCCCCTTTTGGTTATTCTTTTCCAGCTGACCAACATTAAGCTGAAAAAGGCCGGTGGACATGCCGTACCAGTTGACTGTAGGGTATCACTTGATTTTTGCGACATATTTAGAGTACCGTTGCAATGTACAACGACTAAACCTTTTTTTGATAAATTTGTTATCTATTTGCCTGATAGAGCCGGTCCGTGGGAAAGATTTGTCCCGATCTCATTTTCTGTGAAACCTAAGGGCAAGTTACTTGAGTCACGACCATAAGTGACCGTGATACATGTACAAGGTCGGCCATTACAGACGTAATAAAGAGAACGTGACATTGCGTTCCGGACTGAAACGAGCACTCAAATCTGCTGCTGTGCTGGGCTGCCGAATACCCTGCGAGCATGCTATGGCAGAGGATATTCGAGCAAAAGTTGCGCTCCTGCATATTTAGTTACTAAATGCTACGTTAGTCTTCAATCTATGTTAGAGTTCATCTTCTTCCTGCCACTCAAGCATGCCCAGTCATCGAGCTCCGAGGCTGATATGTCTTCTAACAAACGAGAATATCGGCTTCTGATTAATGGGAGCTGCATGAAGACACTACCAAATGAGGAATGATGACTAAATTCAGAAACTTAAAAAACATTACAAACGGTTAAATCTATATTTAAACAAATTAGCATGGCTGATATTGTTAATCATCTCACGTTTAGCAGTAAATCTAAGGACTCTTTCCACATTGGAATGAATCTAGGCTGCAATGAGCACTCCCTTATTCGTACTTAAATTTGCATATAATTATTGTTTAAGCAAGACCAACTGTACTCGGAATTCAGAGAATACCTGGTCAGACAGGATACCGGAGACAGCAACGGTTGCTCCAGGCTTGGCGTAAGATACTATATGATCCGCCAACTCTAGCAGAGGATTCAAGAGAATATTTGCAACCACCACATCATATTTCTCTATTTCCGAAATGAGTCCCTGTTCATCCGAGGTGTGTCCTGAATCTTCATGTGTCCCTTCATTGGTCGTTTGAGGGCAGAATTTGCTAGGAACCAGCTCTAGCTGCATCTTGTCCGATCCAATGTTGTTTAGAACAGCATTGTGACGAGCAGATGATATCGCTTGAGGATCTACGTCGAATCCCACTGCACATGCAGCACCTAACTATGTCCACAATAAGCATTAAAAGTCTGAATTGAACATTGGCCTTTCCTGGCTTTATGTAACTAACTATAACTCCATAAAATATGTCGAAAATTTGACAAAACGGGTAGCAGCTGTTACTTTTGAAGGATCAAATTTATCAGGCTACATGACCCATCTCATAGAGACTCCCTGTATTGCAGCAACAGACTGCGAGTTAAATTATTCTATTCTCAAATAATTCTATAACAAGTAAACATTGGGTAGTTGGAGATGCCTAAATCAGTCCTTACCAAACTTGTCTATTGCTTTAGATTTGTTATCTCATAGGTCATATCAGTATAAAAATAAAGCCACAACATCACTTGAAATTTCAGGTACCTTAAGTGCTGCTATTGTGAGAATGCCAGAACCAGTTCCATAATCCAACAAGTGCTCTCCTCCCTTTATCAGGCCATGTAGCAGCAATAGACATAATCTTGTGGTGGGGTGTTCCCCAGTTCCAAATGCCAATCCAGGATTCAGAATTATATTTGTAGCTTCAACATTCTATGGAAGCAACAGAATGATTAGTTAGGTGGTGAACAAAGATGCAATCTAATATTGTAGCTATTCCAACAACTCAAATAGCAGTGTTGAATTTGGTGGATATTCCATCTTAGTTTATTATTGACTTCAAGTATCATTTGGAAAGGAGTACGATGCTCAGCCTTGAAAAGGAATAGGTTTATTAGATGCTGTAGTATCTACACTTTCTGTATAAATTGTTGTGGAAGTCATACCGGAGGAGTTTGCCACTCAGGGATAATCCAAAGTCCTTCAGTCACTTCAACAGGATGAAATGATTCCTGCAACAGAGAAAAAAGTTCAAAAAAGCACATCTTTGAACATGAGTGCATCGATCCAACAGAAAGAAAAGGAGCACGATCACAGTAGGCCACTTTGCAAACTGCTTGGAAACTGGAGATTTTACCAGACTAAATCAATTAGTAGCTTGTACATGAAGAACAATGCTGGGAAACGATTCAAAAAAAATCTATAAGGCCCTGAATTTTTTTTGTCACCATGTCATTGTGGTCTCATAGAAGGCAAAAATCAGTTTATGCAGAAGTTCAACGGGAAGTTTGAAGAGAAGTAACCAAACCTGTGTTTTCTTTACCCAATCTTCTTGCTCACACACTTCAATATCATATTCAGGTACGTCCTTCAAACCTATCGAATCAGCAGCACTTGAAACGGATGCATCCACATCTTCACTAGGGAGATATATGGTTTGGATGGAAATCTGCAACTACCGAGCGGTTGTTAACTTCAAAACAATGAGGTCGTTACTTTTGCGTGCATTAATTCCTTATCTTTTCTTCTTCAAGCAGTCTAGTGATGCTTCTTTTGGCGGGCACAGAATGATTATGCAGATTAGAATTATGAAAGTTTCAGAATTCAAATAGAAAAGACTACCCCACTTGTGATAATGTGAGAAAAGTTCACAAAAGAGATTGCTTCTTTTCAAACAGACAGCGAACAGGAACAATCTCACTAGGCACAATATCAACCAAATAGAATCTGTACAATTAGAAACCCAATGCAGCAAACTGGAATGGAATCTGGTACTTCAGAGAATGTATTTTTCTCAATTCGACAAGCAAGTGATTCCTGTTTCTTAGTATTTGTAGTCGTGCTACCTCGTCAGAACTTTCAGAGCCATCTTCCTCATCCATACTTGCCGAGCTCGCACCAAAGCATAAAAGAGCTTCTGAAAGCTCATCCTGGCCCAGTTTAGAAGCGAGAAACATTAGACTGTTGCTTTTCAGCGACAAAGAAGGATAAGAAAATGAAAAAAAACAGAGACGCGAAGAAGGCACAGCAAAATGCAACTCGAAAGTTTCCGTCCTTTTCGATCTCCGAAGTAGTCTAGAGTTCCGAGACAGGAGAAACTCACCGCGATGTCCTTCCGGCATCGAATACGGACGGAGAGATAAGAAGGCGAGGAGGGCTCCACCGCGGGACCGTCCGACGAGGAAAGCGCGGGACTGGAAGAAGCGGGGGAGGACGAGAAGGCGGCGGCGGGGGGAATGCGTGTGGTTTGGGTTACGGAGAGAGCCGAGAGGCAGGACAGGGGCGGCGATGGAGGCGGAGGCGGTCGGAGGAGAAGCCGAGGGCTGGAGCTCACCAGGTGTTTGATGAATCGACTCACCGACATTTTCGCAAGCCGAACTCCTGTCTCGAGTCTCGACTGATGGCGTAGAGGATGGGCAACGGCGTATTTTTGCCCATTTTGCAATGGGATAATACACGATAGAAAATTTCCGAATAAAAACTCGAAATCAAATTATTTTTTCCAAAAAGGCCAAAAGTATATTTTATTTTAAATAAGAGCATGGAGTAACTAAATCGATGTCAAATGAAAGCCGGATTTTACTAGCAACTTAAATAAGTGTCTTGAGTAATTTGTTGACATCCTTTATATCTAGCATCCAATCAACATATTTCATGCAAACTATACCAAATTTGGAGGTAGATGATAGCTATGACTAAGCTAGGGACAATCATATACCAATTTTATCTTGGCTCTTACACCAAATGACGCATTACCTTCTTCATAACCTACCCCATCACTAAAAAGTTTCTTTTTCAACGGCATTCAAATTGAATCTCATATCTCTAACCGTGCTCAGAACAGTTTGGGACTTGCTAAATTTCTATTGATATGAGATTTTTTGTACATAATACTAATTTGGGGCAAATGTGGCATTGTTGTATTAGTTTAGAATTTTCTTTTGGGATTAGCGCAACATGAGTATACTAGCTTAAGATTTTTAAAGTATTAATCTTTTCGCTAGTAAGTAATATGTGAGAAAACATTATTTTATCTTCTCAAGAATTCGAGAATGATCTAGAGTTCAAAAGACCAAAATCTAAAAAGAAAAAAAAATTGATAGAGATGGCCACTATGATGGGCTTATTTTGAATTTTGTGTCCGTTTGTTTTTTTTTTCTCCGATTTGCAACTTCTTGAGCAAATTATTACTAGGAAACAATCTCAGGACATCTTTTCCTCAAATTCTAAGCATGCAATCGACATCCTTCATGCACACTAAAATATAATTGTCACTTTCAAGCGACACAAAAGATCAATTTTAGGCCATAGGCATGATCTAAAGATGCAACTTCTTCATGAAGTTGTTGGGTGGACATATGTTAGGACAACTTTTCCATAAATTCTAAGCATAGGACACCCTCCAGGAACCCAAGGAACGACCACATAAGCCCCGCCGATTCTGGCTCTCCCTCGCGCCAAATACTACGGCGCTCGGAAATTCTCCATCCGTCATGGCATTCAAATCGAATCCCTTATCCCTAACCGTGCCCGAACCCGCCTTCGAGTCGTGGCTCCGCGACTCCGGCTACCTCGAGCTCCTCGACCAGCGATCCTCCTCCTCCTCCTCCGCCGCCGCCGCCGCCGCCACCAACACCACCGCCGCCTCTTCCTCCTCCGGCAACGACGCCGCCTCCGACCCTTACGCCCCCGGGTTCTTCGCCTCCGTCTTCTCTAGCCTGGGAACCCTGCTGTCCCTCGCGACTCTCAACCCCCTGTCGAAGCTCACCACCGACGATTTCTCCGGCGCGACGCCGTCCTGGACCCACGGCTTCATCGGTTCCTTCGACTCGTACTCGTTCCCGTCCTCCCCCGATCAGGCGCGGCGTAGGGTTCACGAGAATGTCAAGCGCTTCGCCCGCAACTACGCGACTCTCTTCATCCTCTTCTTCGCTTGCGCTTTGTAAGTGGCGTCTCTCTCCTTAATCACATTCTTGTACAATACGAGTGTCCGTGGTGATTGCTTGTGCCTGTTTGACTGTTGAGCCTTTATCTGGGTGTCGGTAATTGTCACCAAGAAACCAGGAAAATAATCGTGTCGGAACTTTTTCTTCGGAGAAATGCTGTGAAATATGGCAAAATCATCGATTCATGAGGATAGTGAATCTAAGAAAGAACATTATACTACTGACTAAATGACTTTGATTTATATGGCAGTGGAGATATCAGTTTGATGGCATGACTATTGCTCTTGACAGATAGAATAGCCTCTGTCGGCCACCTATGCTCTCTTGTCGAGTCATTTCATTGTGGCTCTTTAGAGGTTACGGATGATTCTTTTTTCTAATGGAAAGATGATTGAACTCGTTTTACATGCTTGAATGCTTCATTCTGGATCAATATTTCTAAGTGACATGCTTCAGTTGAGCACGTTACTTCTTTCTCTTGTTGGGTCTGTTATGCAAAAATGAACTTGTTTTTGTTTCTCTCTTGACCTTGGGTTGGCTAGGAAAGTTATGGTGTCGGAAAGAAGTTGGGGAATATTACTGTGGAAATGTGGCAAGTCACTGGTTCATGAGGATAATTACTCCCTCCCCCAAAAATTGTACTACCAACACAACAACTTGATTAATATTGAAGTGGAGATGTCAATTTGATGGCGTGGCTCACAACTCTTAACCTGTATAACAGCCTTAGCTATCTAATTTTCCTGTTGAGTGATTTCACTACAGTTCTGTTTCAGACGACAGATAGAAGTTTCTTCTTGAAAGGAAAGATGATTAAACTCGTTCTAAATGCTTGAATGCTTTATACTGGACCAAAATTTTTCAGTCACACGTTCTAGTAGAGCACACTATCTCACCATCTCATAGTGTTTTTTTCACGCTTGTTTGTCTCTTTCTTAACCTTGGTTTGGCTAAATAAGATGTTCCAACATCTGATGTGTTACTTGTTTCCTTCTGATTTTGGGGGCTGTAGGTACCAGATGCCATTTGCTCTTATTGGACTGTTGTCAAGTTTGGCGCTCTGGGATTTTTTTAAGTTCAGTAGTGACAAGTGGGGATTGGATCAACGACCTGTGATTCGCCAATGTTTGGTTCGCATGGCCCAGATTGGTAAGTTGTTTGCTCCCTTCAGTGAACATTCTGAAAAAAAAAAGTTGAAAGCTCCCTTCTGTTTGTACTGCGTCTTTTCATTATCATATGGGAATATATGAAACCGCATTTGTTCTCTGCTCCATGGCAAAAGGTTCCTGTTTGAATCATGTCTTTTCCCTAATAGAAGTATAGATGAAATGGCAATTATGCTTCACTCTTGGGCAGTCACTTTATGTGATTCTGAAGCTGGGTTTTAGAAGCTTCATGTCTCACCAGTCACAACCTCTCGGTTTTGTTACACTTAATCTAATTTCATCTTCTTTTATTTTGCCCGGTTTCCTTTGAGATTGTTGATACTAAAACTTGGCCAGCCTCACATTCATTATATGACGAGAATGCTTCATAATTATGTGTCATGTCCCATGCTATTGGACTTGGTGATGAGACAATCTTGGAGAGAGATAAAAGTATTGGGCTTGTTTTTGGTAGAATGATTGAATAAAAAGCTGCTTTTCAGGTGTTATCAGTGGTGTTTACGAACTTTAAATTTAGGTGATAAATCTTAAGCTAATGGACTTTGAGATTTAGAGGGCAAGCCTGCTTCACGTTGGACTTGAATTTACAAGGAAATGCCATCTGTTTATTGGGACTTTTATGTGGGGGTAGAATGTCCAACTTGGATTTGAATTGCTCAAGGCTTAGGATCTTGCTGAATGTAATAAGTTTTTTTTAGCCCTAGTATTGAGATCTGATTTACAATCAATGGCACTAGGATTAGACTGTGCCTCCCATCACCACCATAATGGTCATCTCCAAGAGGTGATGATTGGATTGAGAAATGGGAGTAAAGAGTTGTGGTGGTGGCGAAGGATTGTAGTGATGGACAGATGCAGATATGCACATATGGCTCTACTGGAAAACATGTCCAATATCTTCACATTTTGAGGGATTCAAATGGTGCAAATATCTATAGAGGTGATGCTTGAAAATGTCAAAGTCTTCTCTTGTTACATTGGATTACTCCTCTGTGCTTCTAGGGTTGGAAGTGCGGCCAAATAATTTTCTAGAGGATAAAAGCAATGAAGATTCTTGGATCATAGGGAATTAGGATATGTGATTAATCTTAAGGGCTGTGGACTTTCCTTTGTCAGAATGATGGACTTTAAGACTAAGAAAGTCAATTCTATGCATTTGCAATTAATAAGATACCTGATTTTCGGACAGTGATTTCCAAGATAGTAAGCCCTCTCCTGTTACATGGGGTTACTTTGTCGTGCTACTAGGATTGAAATTGTTGAATAATAAAGTTACAGATGATAAAAAGAGTGAGCTGTATTGGTCCTATAGGAGTATGATATGCTATTAATCTTAAAGGACTTTTGGACTTCTGCCTGCCAGATTGATCAAACTTATCATAGCAGCTTAATTTTACCTTCTTAAGCATTAAGAGTTTTGCTTAGGAATGAGTATTTTACTTTGCACTTTTTTTATTTGGACTCCTTTTTCTGATACAATCTGCAGGAGTAGTCTTAAATTTGTTTTCAGATCTCAATTCATTTGTCTTGTTTATTATAGTGGTTTCAAACGGTTAACTTTTGGGTTGTTTAAGCACCCACATTCTACCATCATGTAGTGATTAGTTGCCAACGCAGGCTGATTGGATTTGTTATGTTTTTAAGTAGGAACTTGCTGATGTTCAGAGTAAATACTTCAGACTTGCCAGTTCAAGTTTGTGTCTGGCACTTGAAAATAATGGGGTCTATCTTTCTAGAATTTTAGGTATTACATTCATATCTCACACTCTTATTTGAATTGGCTTTATATATGGTTTGAATCCTTGCGGTTCTTTGCGATATGCGCTGCTGCTTTTATTCTCATGTTGCTAAAATGAATTAGAGGGGAAAATTGTCTTTCCATAGGTTTAGTTATACTGAAGCCCCTATCGATGCTTATATTCATCCTAAAGTCTGATCTGATGCACTCCTTGCTCTATGGTGACTGGTTAAATGCCCCTTCCTTTTTTGTAGGGCTGTTTTTCATGCCTTCGAATTAATCTTTAGACCTCCTCCCCTTTTTACCCAGAATGTATATGCAGTTTTTCCTCCAAGTTTTGCAGCACATTCTCTTCATACTTGTGGTTCTATAGGCCAAGCATCTGACTAATGTACCTTCTGTTGTCTTTGCTTCTCCTGCGTTCTTGATGTTTGCTTCTCACTCACCAGTTTTATTATAGCTAACCTCTAGGACTATCTGAAATTTTGCAGTAACTGCTGTTATTTTGATATGGTGCAACGTCCAAATGGCACTTTTCTGTTCGCTCTGTGTCAGTTATGTTGGTGAGTAAACTTCCTTTCTATCGATCATTTCTATTCCTTAGTTGTGAGCCTTCTATTAAACTCTGAACACATCTGTAGCCTTGATGTCGCATGCTGCGTTCCGGAAACTGACTTCATCGAAACCTCCTTATGGAAAGAGGAAGTAGAAACCCTGACTGCTAGTGAGGAGAAACTTGCTGTCTGACAGGATGCGGATTTGCCTAGGATTAATGAGCTCTTCTACACAAACTCAAGCTTACCCCTATATCCACAGTAGTATTGAAGGTGAAGACGTGACAAACTGAGTGCTCCTTTGCATGGTGCATGTCATATGCCACAATTAAGATGGTGTTAATAAACATTCCCTCACGGGATGCTGCGAAATGTGGAATTTTACTCCGCTAATTTGTCTGATAGTTTTATGGGGTAATCATGTTGAACGAGTTGCTTGAGCTTTGCTTGGGCGGTTTTGTACTGCGGATATCGGCTGTAAATTGTTTTTTAGCTGAGGCAATCAATATTATGTTAGGTGAGAGTCAGCAGTTCGTGTTTCATGAGCTTAATATTCGTCCATCGTCGCATGAGCGAACCAGAGCCATTTAAATTCTTTCAGTAAATCTGGTAATTGGGAAGTCTTTTACTAGGAGATAAAGAGCACAAAGAGGCCTGAACGATAAAGTGTCATCAGACGGATTATGTTCATGTCATTTAAAACAGTCCTTAGCTGTCGTCGGGAGGCCGAGAAGCCTGCTTTCTGAAACACAAGCTCAATCTCCGAGCGCAAGCAACACGCAAATTCTATGAGTGATCATTACCAACATGCACGCGGTCCCACAGAGAGAGAGCTACTCCGTCAAATCCATGGTACTGCTATTGTTTGTATTGATCGAAAACGATGGGAAAGCTCCGGCACAACAATTAAAGCCAAAAATCAACCATCGATAAATAAGAATGATGGTCCTTTTTTGTTTTTTTACATTGTTAGTGCATCAACAACAAACCTCCTACTCACGCAGCAGCTCTACCATTAGAGGCAAATTACTCAGGCAAAGGTTTGTTGCTAATAAATACACTATCATTTCTATGTACATTGAATCAGAATAAATGCATCGGATATGAAGCACAATACAAACAAACAGATACTATTCCCGTCTTCTCTCTCAAGCTGGGTTAAGATCTCGGGATACTTGGCCTTGCCATCTGCACAAGAAGCAATCGAATAAACCCTTTTGGAGTTTATAATCATATGAAATCCTCTTAAGGAAAAAAAAGAGGGTAAACTAAAACTCCGGAGGTGTGTCCCTGTTCATGAGCTAAGTGCGATGCGTCTTTCCTCCCCACTTATTATGGATGGGGATGGGTTGCAGATAATCCAAATACCCATACTTTATTGAATCATTTATTCTGGACATTAATATAACGATTCTATCGGGTTAATGTAACTTTGAGCAGGTTCTCCAAATTTAAATTTCAGCAGATGTAGTAGCCTGTAGGGCATTAGTAGTGGCAAGGAGACCGTCTGACAAACCTTGAGAGCAAAAATCTTGCTAGCGGGCTTAAATTAGCATTAGAATTGAATTCTTTGTTCTGCTGTTTCTTGCGGTTATCAGCTTCAGTGTTTGCATTTCCCGACTTTTCTGGGGATATCTTGCCCTTCGAAAAGGTGTGAGTCGCCAGATCCTGCAAGTCTTTCAACGAGGATTCTTTTGAACTGCACGCACAGTAATTCCATGTGAGCTCCTTATGATAAAACTAGCTCAAATAAGGTCAAAGTAATAAGAAGATAAAAGAGATATAAAACCTTGCCAATCTCTGTAGCAACTTGCTGATAAGAACCTCACATGCTCCTGGCTTCATGCGCTCCAAGTTTGTGAGTGAGTTTGAAACAGCATGGACAACCGGCCCATCAGAGTCATCCCCAGTTGCCTAATAGAAGTCGGCAAAACAACCATATCAAATTCCATAAGACAAAGTCCACATCATGAAGCAGTGAAAACAAAGGTATTATGTCAGCAACCTCAAACACAGATAAATCTAAGCCTTAGCACGCGTGTTTTTAATTAAATAAAACAAACAAACCCCTCGTTTAAAGTTCCAAATATATGCAAGAGGTAATGGTAATTGCCAGCAAGTCAACTCCATGCAAATTGACTAATTTACACATGGCACTAAGCACGATTTTAGCAATATAAGAAAATGAGATGGACCTGACATCTACAGTTTCTCAGCCTCTTGTAGGGGAGACATTTTTATTGAATTCCCAGCTCACATGACAAGAATCACGGTAGAGACATCTATGTACTTTCAAACTTGTCACATCTATCAAGTAAAACCTGCATGTCACCTGGCAAGAGTGCCCACCTCTTTTAAGGAAGGGATGAGCAGAACCGACAATGGAACAGATGAAGATAATATTTTTGCAATCTCCTCATCGTCACTTGCTTGGCGGGACCTCGGGAGAACTTTTTGTGCATCGAAATACTCATATGAATTCCTGAAGAATGGCTCCAAGATTATACACTATGCTTTCTCTCAGTAGTAGGATTTCTGAAGATCTAACAAAATTTACCTTGATGAATCAGGGCTTTTTGTGAGTTGTTCTCTATTTCCATTTTCCTGCCCATCATTGAACTTACCTAGGACAGACCTCTTTTCTCTTGCATTTCCTCTTCTAAAAGCCCCTTGCATAGCCGCCTTAGCCTGCGTAACAGAACCAAAAGAAGGCTACTCTTCACTGGAAAATATCATTCATAGATGGATCAATTAACTCGTTCTGAGCTGAAGTTCAAAATCAACTTTTGAGCTTACAACCCCTAAATAAAGATCAAGTTTGACTAGGAAATGGGAACTTCATGAATAAAAAGATCAGGCAATAAATTGCAGATGTTTCTAAAATTTCGTTACTAATTGTTCCTGTGAGTCCATGGACGGTGATAATAACTGTAGACTATAAATGCTTCTGAAATATCATCATTTATCATCATGCAAGGTAGACACACAGAGACATAGACATACAGAAAAGGGGGAAAAGGCGTGCATTCAATTTCTGTTCATTCAAGGCCAAATTTTCTTAAAATGCTATATTGAAAATGAAATGGACAGAAAGAACTAAGATAACCTCTGCAAGGTTTGCTGCACTGTCTTCCAGTGAAGCACTGGAACTTCTCTCCTGAATCCCAAGTCTCGATTTTGGTGTCCGAGGAGAATCTGACTCATCATGTTGACCACGAAAAACTACAGTTCCTGTCGCAGAAGCATCTTCCGTAGAAGCGTATGAGCTGCTAGACTACATTTTGCATGAAGATCCATCAGATAAATGCCTAATGCAGCACTATAATGAAGAGACTTCATCAACATATGATGCTATCATACTTGAATAAGACTTACCAGAGTGCTTTGATCGCGAAGCAAGTGTGATGGTTGAGATTCTCTAGGAGTTCGTACCACGACCGTACCCGATCCGCTCAAAGATGAAGTTTCCTATGATCAAGCGTTCGGGTATATAAGGTAAAGAAAATCTCATAGAACTCCCAATACGCCATAGAAATAATATGGAAAAATAAACAAAAACAAAGACTGGATTTAAAAAAAAATCATTTTAATCAGTCCAAGGTTTTTTTTTTTTTGGTCAAAAGTTGAAGGTTAGGAAGTTATTCTCTTTCTTTCTTTATCTTCCAATTCATTTTAAGATTTTTTTGAAAACCCCTAATCTCTCATCCCCACCCTCTCGCTTCCTGCTGCTGCATCACTTGCCCAAAGATGAATACATCTGTTTATTATTAATGTTTAGAGGTAAAGGTTCATTGCTTTTCAAAGTAAAGTAATCAATTATCTCACTATATTTACATAAGTTGGCACCACATTTGTTTGGAACGATTCATTTGACTAAGTTTTTGAATTAAAAAACATCAAAAGCCACTCTAAGATCATCAGTTGGCTGGATAAATCTCCAACCAAATTCTCAAGTTTCCTAATAATTTGGCATCTTACATAATTCAATTCCACAATCCAGTTTCAGCATTACCAGGTTCTCAAGTTTTATTATAGTATCTATGAAAAGAACACGTGCAAAGTAATCTGAGGGTAACGTCACAAGTTCAAGCATAAAACTCCATAAAGAACAAAAATTTACTTGCACATATACACATGTGAGAGAGAGAGAGAGAGAGAGAGAGAGAGAGAGAGAGATTACATCATCGTAGTGATTATTATAATGCAAATCTCTAGCATCTTTCCGTAGCAATATTTCTGGATCCTGAGGCACATTTCCAGATGCAGAAAACCATGAGTTACCACCATCTGCCACTCTTCTAGGGGTAGCCTGATTGTGGGAATTCTCTGATTTCCTCTCTCTGACTTGAGGTGGCAATAGATTGGTCCTAACAGTCCCTGTTCCCTGCGATCCGCCAATGCTGAAATCCCATCCTGCATTCTTCATGCCTCGCCCTTGATTACTGCAGATAAATTAGAGAGAATCAGAATTGAATAGCATAACAAAGAAGACAACAACAATATACTCACCTCGCTCTTACTGTTTCTTCTCCTTTTATGTCTCTTCTCACCTTCACAGTTTCTGATCCCTCCACTACATCTTTACCAAACATAGGTGTTTCTCCATCTTCCACTATTGGATATTTTGGACGCTCTCTGTCAAGCATCAAGGCATAGACACCATGAAAGACACTCTTATACCAAATTCTCTTACCATGGGAAAGAGGGTCATAGACAAATGAATTTAATCACTACCCTTCATCAAGTCTCGTAGGCCGTTAACTAACTAATAATTGCTCTTAAATTATTATTATGTAGATACAACAGCATCTCTAAACTGCTGACATGCAACCAATTTGCAAAAAAACTAAACAAAAAATTTGCATGAGATGGCATTAGCAATAAATAACACCTTATTCGCTCCAGAAGCCTTGGACTCTTCCTGGCATTTCTTATAAAACGGTGCTTCAGAAGTTCCCTGGCACTGGGCCGCTGTAAGTGAGTCAGTAAATTAATGTTAGAAAATTATTCAATCTTGGAGGAAAATCGCTACCGCACAGACTCGTAAAGACTGAACTTTACTCAATTAACTGTCGAAGATCTATTGCTTGATCTTCACCAACTCACAAAATCATGCAAACAGAACCAAGAACCTAACACAATTATGAAAAAATGAAATCTCAAGACATATTGCAGATACAGTAGGAGACCCACTCATCACCTTTTCTTCACAAAGATGGAAAGCAAAAAATATCTGACCGCTGCAGATAGCATGATTCTTACGCATATGTTAACTCTGCTAACAGTTCTAATTGGCTTTACAAAAGCTCAAAACAGTTCTCATAAGACCAGAGGCAGGATGTAGAGCTAATAATGAAAAGGAAACTGGAGTGTCCGAAAACACCATGAAGAAACTTTTTTTTTTTCATTGGCTTTTCCACAAAAAAAATTCCTTTCCTGGGCTAACCCTAACTATTATCAAGATAACCAAATTTTTGGATAAAAATGATGAAGCGTTAAATTACTTATCCTATAAACACATACATTTGCTAATTTGTTATAAGTGGGGAAGATCCCTCAGCTGAACTTCCTGAGTGGCTGTCAGGCCACAATAAGAATTTTTTCTTACAGGAGGGAGAGTAAATTTGAATTGACTGCATTTAATGCATAAAATTAGGCAATCTTCAACAAAGGCATCAGAAGAGACTCCGTCATCCATTGGAAAGGAATTTCAAGAACTATATGCACATGCTTGTGTGCACGTATTATGATAGCATTACAAAAGCTTGGTACTATATTTCAAGAGAAAAGCAGAAGATAATTACAGCAGATTGTGTTGGACAATTTACCTCTGCCGGTACTTTCTTCAGGCACAGAGAAACAAATTCTTTAATGGGACGAGAAAAATGCTCATCCAGCTGTGTAGAAGACAGGGAGATGACTCTTATAGACCGTAAGATACAGAGCCTCAGAGTAGACACTGTTCAATGTGTATACAATATCATATTTGATTCAATCACAGTGACCAAGAGATTCTGATAAAACCTGTGGGGGATTTTCTCGAGGTATGATAAAAAGAACTCTCATTGGGTGAAGATCTGCAAGCGGAGGTTCACCTTTAGCCATCTCAATTGCAGTGATCCCCAGAGACCAGATATCTGCCTGCACCAAGCAAGACCATGAGATTGAGAGAATCATGAGCAGAGGGTGAGGAATGTGCATCAGCGGAAAATATAGACATGGAAAAAGTAACAGATAGCTTTAGAAAAAAGTACCTTCTCGTTGTACCCATCTGAATTCTGAATTACCTCTGGAGCCATCCAGAATGGGGTTCCAACAAATGTCTGTCATCAAAATAGTATTAGCATGCCTTTACCCTGGTAACCCAGAACATGGTCTTAATGATCAAGCATCACAATTTCACGATATTGGCATTTCGTTTTATTGGTCTACAGTGCCAACTGCTGAGCTGCAAGTTCACTTCCTAAATGACAAGGGCTGCAAAAGAGCTACAGCATGCTAGGCAAAGACTTTTAAATTGGTATATCACAGAAAGCCACCTCAAGCTAAGAACAATCTATCAAATGCATTCAAAAAATGAAGTACAATGTCCAAGCCAGGAAAAGAAAAACAGTGAAGTCCAATGGCAAAGCAGATGACAAGCATATAGATGAGTATCAACAAATAAAAAGCCAAAACCACAATCATTCTCCCATAATATGAAATAAAGCCACTACCTAAAGTAATTTTACTTCCATGCGAAGTCCTCTTTCTACTTCAAAGAATTGTGCAAGCTGAAGTAAGTCATTGAGGGCTTTAAATACACCCAAATGAAATAAAGCAACCTTTACAAGACACAATAAGGTCAAAACTACCTTTCTCCTTGATATAGTTCTTGTTAATTGAGCAGAAACACCAAAATCTGCAACCTGCACAATGTTGCCCAGAGCGCAAATTACAAAAAATTGATTGTCTCATACTGTTATAATTCATCATAAAGCAACCATATGACCAACATTACCTCTAAATAAACTTAACAGAGGGCATGAACTTACCTTAACATCACCGTTCTCACTCAATAAAATGTTGGCCGCTGCATAAAGCACAATAGAGTGTAAGTTACTGCACCAATTTTTAATGTAAGGTTCAATTTCAGAAGTAAGTGAAGCCAAAATACATATTGCTCAGCAAGACTAAGAGCTCTGGCCCCACAGAGCACATTGAAGATGGCCTGACCAAATAAAAAAGTAGGTGCGCAAAGAGAAACCTTTAATATCTCTGTGAATTTTCCCTTCAGTGTGCAAATATTCGATTGCATGCAGCAAGTCACGTAAAATACAGGCTATGGACATCTCATCGAGAGGTGGACCTGATTGAAGCTGCAGGAATTTCATTAGCTTCTCCAGATGAAAATTCCATGATTAAACTTCATAAAAGAAACAAGCACTCTTGACCATATGAACAATCAAACAGGACGATAGCCATCAACACACACATAAGCAAAGACAAATGCACTGCAATACTGCTATTAGTGCTGCGTGAGAATTAAAGTGGCATAAAAAGCATTATGGTGACCTACTAGATCAGCAACGGAGCCACCGGCCATGTACTCCATTATTATCCATAGCTTGGTCTGGTGGAGATAGGAACCATAATATTCCGTAATATATGGAGATCGACATTGTGATAGCACAGAAATTTCCTGGAAAAGAATGAGAGCTATAAGAAGCTGTCTGCATAGCACCTTTGGCACTAGTCAACAGAAACACTACCTTCTGAATGTCTTCAATTTCATCCTCTCTGTAAAAGGAAAAGGCACAAAAGTAAGTCTTAAAGCTGAATCCATGAAGTTGGAGCAAGTGAGAGAAGCCTGTTATATAGGCAGGAGCACTGGGAAATAATATGCTAGGAAGGATATGCCTATGTCCACATTACATGTATAGTATAAGTAGTCTCAAATGAATTGTACAAACTCCTTACATGGACTCAAAAGACATATTTGCATCGAGTCAATGGAGATCACCCCAAAAACTAACAATTATTAGACTTTCTATCAATGACTCAAAACACCAAACAAGGGGAACAAGATCCAGGCCAGCGAGAAACCTACTAAATTAATGAACTAGGTTAGACTCAAGCTTAAGCCCAGGTAGATGACCTAAACAAAGGATCGTTCGCAGTTGGTGGTGTGAGGAATCAAACTTGTACCATTCATCTTCACGCACAAGGCCACTCCATGAACTACTTAGCCAACCAAGGGAGTCATATTGCTTACTCTATCTGATCTAAGGACCTGTTATTTGCCTATCTATTGTCAATTTGGTCAGCTTTACGTAAGCAACTCCAAGCAAACACTGCTGACAGCTCGAGTAGTAGAAAGAGGAAAGGAAAACTGGAGCAAAGCAAAAGTTTACTTAGACAGCACAATATTAGTCCCCAAGGAAGTAAACATTGCAAGCTCATACTGATAAAGTTTATTCTAAGCCTCCATTGAGTGATGTACATGCAAAACAAAGGGGAATTGATGATGGTCTATGAACAAAGAGTAACACTAAACATGCAATACAGAGGGATAACAAATATCAACATGAGCATCTGGTGCATCGTAAAAATCATTAACTGAGCAGAAAAATATGGACCATCTGTAGGCAAACTCCATGACCAAAATTGGGCCAAAAAGCAAAAACACCATGTCCCAAAAAATATAATGGAATTATTTTAACTGTTCAACTGAAGATATTCTACAGTAAAGAAGATAGGAGAATATAACAACTCCTTTAAGAGGTGGATATGGAAAAAAAAAAAAATGCATCCCACGTCCTCCCCCAATGGGAAATGAAAAAGAAAAACCATAATGACGACGACGACGACGACAATGATGATAGAAGAATCCGAATATCAACCAATGGACCCAATATGAGAGAGATGCTTACGACTCTTCCAGATCAATAACTTTAATAGCAACTTCTTTGTTGAGTTCCTTATCAAACCTGCAGAAACCAGACAGACATCACAACAATGCACAAGAGCACAATCCATCTCATGTCACCGCGAAGTGAATGTCAAAACAGCTTAAAGGAGTAAGAATGCTTCTGCAGTTCTGAGGCTGTCTTTCTTGTCCTACACAATTTTTTTTTTAAATTCCTAAAAATGCCATCATCCCGAAACTGAGGAAATTATTCAGACAAATACAGATGCACTGACAGATGGCTTGTGTAGATCAGAGGAAAGGTCACCCTACATTACCTATAAGACATTAGGCACTTGCCCACTGAATGACAGAAAATTCAGACAAAGCTAAAACAAGCTTCATGACAAACTTCTCACAAGGATAAGTTGAACACGGTTCACACAGAAAAGAAACAAATTCCACAAGTGCGTTAATAATATAAGGGCAGAAAAGGCAACTAATGGGCAATTTATGGTTCATAGCAACTGTAATCATTCTTCAACTGTATCGTGTCACCAAAAATTTCAGTACATCATGTAGTCCATTCATAACACAACTAAAGGAAACATCTTTGCAAAAACTTGTAAAGAAGGTCTGATTGGAAGAATTAAATGACCACAGGTTATAAGAAAAATTAAGAGGCCATTTGATTTCAAAAAACATTTTTGATTTTTACTATCATAGAAATTGAAAAGAAAGAGTTTTCTATTTTCAGTTTTCATTCTCTTGAAAACACATTTGGGTCATTACATTTTTCTTTGGAATGAATAATCGAGAGATTATTCTTGCATCCTATCAGAAGAAAGAAATAGGCCTTATATCTGTATCCCTCTCTTCTACTCCTAGAGGAACGAAAATGCCAAAAACAACAAAATAGCTATTTTTCATCATAGCTTTAATTTTGAAAATAGTTTCACATATTTTTTCAAATGTCTCAAATGGTTGGCAAAGCATTTCCTAGACTGTTTCCAAAATTAAAGGGAAATGAAGATAGAAAATTGCAAGAATTCTTGGGAATCTAATGGGGCTTGTTGTCAATATTTTTCTTGCCAAAAGAGAATATAGGTCTTTTCTCAAAAGCTGGTACATAGCTAGTGTATGTTAGTGTATATAAAATAAACTGACCAAAAGTTTTGGCCATCCTCAACTTTTCTTCCTTCCTTCCATTCTCACCCTATTCCTTCTAGACTTAGTAATGTCCATAGATCAAGTAATGCCGCATTTTAAGTTTCTGATATAATCTTCCTAGAATATTCACGTTACATTCAAAGTTAACTTCTTCTAGTGGATAGAAAACATTGAAGTCCCAATCCCAAACTATACTGAAACTAGTTTATGTTCAAAAGTCAAACAACAGACAGAAACCTAGAAGCCTTGGTAAATGCCTTCTGTTCGCATTAAGATCTACTACAAGTTAAAGAAAGTGTCAATAGCTTATGATCCTCTTTTCATGATTTCGGATCAACTGATCCTGTATAGATGAGGATGTCATGGGGTAACTGATCCCCAATATCCAGCAGTGTTATCAATTACATATACTTACAGATTTCAAGAAATATTTAGTATCACAATATCCTCACCAACCTACTGAAATGTTTCAAAATAAAATGATGTCTAAAAGTAAGGACTAAACAATAATCGCTCAGAACAAATGCCACCCAACCATTGGCAATGTCCCAAGAAATCACATCTAACGGCAGTATAACTATCGCACAGGCATTCTCCTGATCAAACGGGGTGATAAGAATATCTTCAGCATAGAGCAGAACATGCAAAAACACAATTGGAAAAGACACTTACGCTTTATAGACATCTCCGAAAGATCCTCTTCCAATCAACTCAAGCGAACTGAATCTGGACCCCGCTGCTTCTGTCAGACCCGCTACATCAGCCATTTCCACACTCACCGTTCTGCCACAGAAAACCAAGAGGCTGAACAAAACCAAGTTATTAAACTCAACAACGACATCAATGTTCTACATTTTTTGCGAAACTACCTCCAAACAATACATAAACTCACAAAAAGCTCAACCAGCGATCTCGATAAAGAATCTCATAACACAAGCGCTTCAACCACTATCGCCATCAAACCCAGAACCATTCTCAAGCAGCAACGCCACATATATGCAGATCAACCTTAATCCTAGGATCTAAAGAAACATTAACAAATTCAGGCAAGATTCAATTTATATACGACAGTATGCCAGAGAAGCACTTGGAAGCAAAGGATAATAGCTGTCGCACACATATGTCTCCCGTAGATTACGTTTGGTGAAGTAGAACAGTGCCAAAAGTGACGGCCGAACCGAAAGACGAGAGGAATTGGAGAGATTCAGCGGTAAACCAAAAAAGTTCAATTGCCAGTGATAGCGAGGGAGCAACTCGCGCGTGCCTTCGAACTGAGGTTTCTCCACTGGTGCCGCGTAACCTAACGATTCGACTCGTCCGCTTCGACATTCGCGTCGTGAACAGGGGAGATTTCGAGGGGAGAAAAAGAAAAGGGTCCCTACCTATCGGAGGAGAGAGAGATAGCCGCTTCTTGAAGGCTCAGGGCATGGATCTAATTCACTGCGCCTCGCCCGCCATTGGAGGTCTTCGCCTGCAGAAACTTCAGATGGCTCAATGGATCGAAGAAGAAGAAAGAAGAAGAAGAAGAGAGAGAGAGAGAGAGAGACTGCTTGTTGCTATGTTAATGGAGGTTTTTGCGTATTTTGCTTTCTCTCTTTCCCCTCAAAAAGAAATTAATTTTCTCGCGAGGACAATGTAATTGTCGCGGTTGATTTTTTCTCGGATTTTAAATACGGCCCGGTAAAAACATGAAATTTGTCTGAAAAAAAACACAAAAAGCATACCGCGTTTTAATCTTAAAAAATGCAAAAAAAAAAAATTTATTGTCTGAAATTCTGAATATTAGGGCGGCCGTCGAGGTAGGAAAGAAATAAAATAAGGAAATCAAGCTGGAGGCAATTAATTTTTTATAATAGTTACAGCTTTCGCTTTAATTGAAGCTTAAGCATCCAATTTTCCAATTTATTTGCATATAATTTCTTTTTCATTTTTCTGTCCTAGTAATTCCCACTCTTTGATATCTCAGCGCCACCTTTGTCTTTTTCCCGATATTAAGCCGTGCCTTATCCAATAATAATGTGCTTATAGAAATTACGTGTTGGCCATTTGAAAGCATGCATAAACATTAGCTGGAATAGTCTGTTTTCCTTAAATGTCATGATCCTTCGCAATTGTCATATATTCTCCTGCACTTTTAGTGCTTTAACTTTTCTAAAAGAAAAAATGACACGAATGATTCTTGAACTTTAATAAAATGTACGATATAATCTTTGGACTTTTAATTTATTTAGTGTGATCATTAAATTTTAACTCAATATGCAGTGTAGTCCCTGAACTTTCAATTTGTTTGATGTGTGATCCATGAACTTTTTGCACATGTTCAATTTAATCAATGTTCAATGTTATCTCTAAACTTGAATTAATGGAAAATAATATTAAATATTTTTATAGAGTTTAAAAATTAAGTTGAGAGTTCCTTAACCATATTGTACATTAAAATAAAATTTAGGGATAACATTAGAAAAATTAAAAGTTCAAAAATTACAATACACATTAAGCTAAAATACATGAATCATTTGTACCATTATTCCTTTTTGAAAATTAAGAGCCCTAATTCAGTAGGGCTGTTGAATGAGTGGGTCGAGTTAAAAATGGTCTAACTCATATTGATTCATTTAACTCGTTTTAACTTATTTTCATGCACCGACTCAACTCATATTACCAAAACACATTATTGTTTAACTCAATTTAGGAAAATTCACTCCCACTCATTTAATCTACTTTAAGCTCTCCATATATATATTACTTAAATCAAAATTTCATATCAAATTTGAAAAGTAAATTAAATAATAAAATTTAGTAAATAAAATAAAAAATGTGAAAAACCTCTAAATTGAAGGACCTTTTGAAGAACTCTTGATAAGAATAAGTTTGATCAGCTAATGATTAATATGAAAATAATGTTTGCTTATAACAAATCTTATCGAATGCAAGAATGTGTAGCTTCTTAATTGTGATTCACCAAGTTAAAAATTATATTATAATGTTTAGAATTTTTATTTTGATATTGATTGAATTTTGATTTAGACAACATCGAGTTTCCTTTAAAAGTACTTCTCTAGTATGTATATGGATATCTATCTACCAAAAAAAATTCTTAAAAAAAAAAATCAAATTTTTAATAATTTTTAAAAATTTGAATTTATTATTATTATTATTATTTCTTTTCTTTTTTTTTTTCTTCTTCCCCCTTGTTCCTTCACCGGCGATGATTGGCCAAGATACAAGCCGACGAGCTCAAGCTTGCTAGCTAGAGCTTCATCACGCAACTAGTGAGCCTAAGCTCGACCAAGGCCGACAGCCCATCCAGGCGAGCTCAAGCTCCATCGTGGCTTGTTAAATCTAGGCGTGCCCGAGCTCAATCAAGGCCATCATGCTTGCGGCTTGGTCGATCCAAACGAGCCCTAGCTCCGTCATGACAAGTGAGCTCATGGCTTGCCAGATCTAAACAAGCCCGAGCTTTGCCAAGGTCGGCAAGTTGGCAACTTAGCTGATCTAGGTGAGCTTGAGCTCTATTGATGCTAGTGAGCTTGCAGCTTTCCAGATCCAAGCAAGCTTGAGCTCAGATAAGGCTAGGAAGTTAAGGTTTGTCATATCTAGGCAAGCTCCAACTTTGCTAAGGCCGACGAGCTTGTTGCTCACCCAATCCGGCAAGGTAGAGCTTGCCTATGGGCGTCGCCAACTTGGAGCAACGAAGGAAGGGAGGCAACAAAGATGGCGGCATTATGACGAGTAGGCGGTGGCTACAATGGATCAAAAAAGAAAGAGAGAAAGAGGAAGAGAGATGGAAGGGGAGAGAATGGAGGAAGAAGGCCTTGAACCCATTCATGAATTCAAAGTGGGTTTGTGAATAACCCATTAAGATCCACTTCTATTTTTGCTTTACTTTTTAAGATTTATTTATTATTCATATTTAACTTTCACATGATTCATTTTTGACAGCTCTATATAATTGTAGGGTAAACCTCCTCATTAGGCAGGCTTGAACCGAAAATTTGGTCCGCGTAGGGCGGGCCTGGCATTATTACTGAGGCCCAGTCAATGTTGGGGCCGGCCCAGGCTTGTCTTTTGACTTCGAGATCTTTAGGACCACTCGCGATTTTTATGGTAGGGAAATGACCAGAATTTATGTCAATTATATATATAGCGCAACCTAAGCACAAGGAGTCCTCTTTCTTTAGGGTTTCATCAAATGGATCAGGCGTGACATTTTCCATGTTTCATTCAAGACTCAAAATGACAAAAGTTCGCTCAGTTACATCTACATTTCTTAAAACAAGCATATAAACTAAAGATTCAACATTTACAGCTTTCTTTGTAATCTCACTCCGCTTTATCATATCCTCCCGCACGCCTCCTCAAATCTTCCACGTTCTCATCACCCTCCAAGTTCTCATAATTCGGCCCTCTCTTCTCCTCCTCGCCGCGAACGCTGCCGCCCGCTGCTGCCTCCTTAATCTCCTCGGTGGTCTCCCTGGCTGCCTTCCAGGCGCCGTCCATCGTCTTCTTGGCTGTCTCCCCAACCCTGTTGGCCATCTCCTTCGCCTTCTCAGGCCCATCCCTTGCTCTGTCAGCCATATATCCTGTCACAGCGCTGGCCCGGCCCTCGTCTGGGTAGAGGGCCTCTTGCTTGGCCTCATACATCCCGTCCCTCACCGGGTCGGTCCCCGTTTCCGGGATCCCTGTCCCGCGATCTCCCTCGCTCGTTTCGGCCACAGCGTTGCTGCCCTGAAAATCAAAGGACAAACTCACCACATCACTCTGGATAACATGATCGAAACAAAATCCTAGGCTAAAAAGTAGGAGGATAGAGAGAAATATGTGTATACTTCTGCACGTTCAAAAGCAGTGGAGAGAAAGCAAGCCCTGGACGGCCCGACAGTGCGTTGGACATAGAAAGATGGGTCTCTGGACGAAGTCCTGAAACTGTTGTTGAGGAGGGCTCTATTTGCCCTGAACATATTGGCCATTTCTCTTCAACTCTCGCCCCATCTTCTTCCTCCCTATATCCTGGAAATATAACATCAGCCTGTAGCCACCGCCCGCAGGAAGCACAGGAGCGGAAAGGTGGCAAAGTCTAGTGACCGAACGATGGCGATTCTAGGACGCGTGGCGCTTTCTATTGGGACATGCCTGAGCATGCATGGACTTTAACGCTACCGTTGTGGATTTTCATGTGCTCGACACATGTTTCTTCTTCTCTTCAGACAATTTGTCCCGGTTACTTTTTGTCTCGTAGGACAAGGGCCCGATCCTTTTGGCAGTCTCCTGATCCTAGTTCAGTGCCCTCTAAAAAGCCCTTAGACCGAGGCAAGAACATGGATCCAATGCCTCGTGCGTTTTAGGAACCCAATCAAGACAAAGCTTTGGCATACACATCACATAGTGAGCTTGCTGCAGAAAACTGGGTATACGTGCAGCGGTAAAATACAAAAGCACAAAATCAAGTTAAAATAACAAATTTTAATTTTAATTTTTTTTTACCAAGAAAACAGCTGAACATTTCGCTCGTAAATGACAAGAAGCCTAAGCCTGATTCATTCAGTTAATTTGATCAATGGAGCGGCAAACACAAGAAAAAGGGCCAAAACTGGGTCCGAGTGAGCCAGGAGTATTATTACCAAAGATTTCACCATACAACTAACATCACAAGAGCTGGGAAGTGAGAAGGGGAGATGAAATTGTCACTACTTCTTGTCTTCTTCCTTCATCTTCTTCTCCCATCTCCGCTTCTTGTATGCCAGCAACATATCCGGCATTTTCTCCATCAGTCTTGCGGTGTTCTCCCGTTTCTCGGCGGCTATCCTGTCGCACTTGTGCCCTTTCCTCTTGGTTCTCATCTCTTTCCTCTCAGGGTCATATGGCCAATCTTCACCTGCATGTAGGACTTCCTTCCGAAGCCTAGCTCGGCGACGGGCGCTGATTCCCAGCGGCTTCCACGCTCCCAACTCCCAGTAACCCCACACGCCCTTGGATAGCTCGCTCTTGTATTTCATCAACTTCTCGCGCCATGGGTATTGGTACTCTGCAATCGTCTTCACTACAGATTGGGCAGCTTTACTAGCCATCAGCCCGAGTGCCGTGCTTCTCTATGGACCATAAAAAGAATTTTAAAAAATTATTTCACCTCAAAAGCACGGTGAATTAGCCTTTCAAGTGATAATCCACTACAAGGAATTTGAGCTGAAGCATCAAACTATGCACTGATGGAGTCTGCAAATCATAGCTTTTCCAACATAGCTTCAATAACTAAAGAACAATTGAGAATTTTGAGATGAAAGAACTGCTTCCACCCTTTCTAGAATTGTCGGATTGATATGAACATGCCACAATATGAATTTGCTATTCCAAACCAGTGCCACTATTCATTTAAACATGGCTTGAATGCGGAAAGCAGTTCAAGAAAGTAAATGTTATCCAATTAGGGCACTTAAATGTCATTCTGTCTACAACTGATGCCAAATTACCACCCATGGTTGGTATGAGTGAAATATCTTCAATAAAGAACATTAATCTGAGGAACAATAACATAGTATGTTCAATCTTCCAATTGCTTCAGCCTATTTATTTTAGATTTCACCCCAATTAACCTCAGGTCACTCTGATATTCTCCAGGATGGGAAAATATTGGAGCTAGAAGCTGGAAATTGTAGGAAAATCACAAACAAAAATTGAATATAGACTAAAGGCCCCTTCTGACCTCTTAGGAGCTGTCTGCTATTGCTATTGAATCAGATGCTAAGTAGCCACTCTCATTAGTACATTTTGAATTTTTCCTTCTTGACAAAGCTCCTGGTGTCAGGTCCTAGAGGGAGGTTGAACCCTTCCCTAAAACTTTTACTGGACATTCCAAAAAAAAAAAAAAATGTGGGAACTCTGTTATATATCCAGTTAGAGCTTGGCCAATAAAAGAGAAATCAGCAACCAAATATCACAGTCTCATATCGTGCATTGTATGAATAAATGAATGCTTTGCCAATGCTTCAGTAGAAAATTTTTTCACAAACTTGAAACACGGTGGAGCAGAAGTTACACTAGAGCTATTACTTGCTCCATTTTTCTTCTGAGAGCAAAACATAGTATTTATATCTTGTGCCCTTCTGAAGAAAAGAATCATACAGCCTATCAAGAACGATTAGCATGCACAGTTTCACATGACTGAGTTTCTGCATGCCACCGGCCATGGGAAGCACTGGAGCAAATCATCAACACTCTGTGATCAGTATCCTCTTGACTCTTTGATTTGATCTCTAACGAAAAGTCATAGTTTTGGTCGCTACAGTAAATGCATGAAATAGTATATGCACAATTGGCCAGCTTGAGGCTTACTCCGGCACTGCCAATGACGCATTGACTGAAGAATGACATATCCTTACGTGGCAGCTTACGACACCATTTTTACAGAGGGCACAACTAATCTTACATGCTTATGTTAGCAACAGAAATCTAATATATGTTATATCAACCTCCCAGACAAAAATTTAGACAACATCTGAACCTTAACTGCCATCTCCGAAGCCTCAATTCCAAATGGGTAGAAGTAGCGGTGGCAAATAGGTGGGTCCTACATGAAATTCCAACGTGATCTAGAACCAAGATGATACTTCCTTAGAGAAGTACGTTCCACAGAGAAACTACATTACCTCGCAGTTTATCTGTTTATAATCACGTTGATAGCCGGTGTAACCAAGTTTCTATCAGACATTAAACCAAACAGTTGCTGTGCAACACTCAATTTTCCAGCACTCACCACTCACATCAAGAAAACCCGCGTCCCCAGGTCACACTCACCACATTCCAAACTCACCACCTCAATCAATAAACGACTACCGGCACTTACACATCATTGCTCATGACTCCGCCCAGCTCAGTTCCATCATCCGCAACATCATGAACATAATGACCAAAAATTGCACCGGCAAAAGATTGCATTCGGTCGTCCGCGAGCTATGCTCAAGATAGAAGCAGAAAACTCAAACCCTAATGCCAAATACCCGTGCGACGTCAGTGACAACAAGCAGCGCCGCACACGATCCGTTCGCGTTCCACACAGAGCCAGGCACAACGAAAAGATGCTCGCTTCTCGAGCCTAACAACACAGCGACGATGGAAATAGCGGAAAACGCAAGCGATCTTGGCGAAGAGATGATTGTACCTGAGTGACGTTCCGAGGGTTTCACGACCGCTTTCGCTGCGCCCTCTCGATCGACTTGCAGAAGCAGGTTCGCAGCTGGAGCGAACTTTTCATTTGCCCTGAACTTTGTGCTCTTGCCAAGATGGTCCCCAAATGTCTGCTTAATTATAATTGTAGCCCGACAAATATTTCCCTTCTTCTTTTTTTCCGAGCGGAATAGCCGCATCCACTAAAAAGAATTTCCTTCCTTCTGTTATGATTTATTTGTCTTAATCTTACCATCAAAAGTTACTTATAAAATGCTTTATTTATAGAGTAAATGCTTAATTGTCCCAATTTCATTTATATAATAAATAAATTATTTTAATAAGCGATAAATTGTAACCTTTGGCGCAAAAAAAAAAAAAATTTTATGATATTTTTGTATTAATTTGATTTTTTTCTGTTAGCTTTACGTGGAATGCACTTATAAAGTGTATTTTATTCACACAATAATAATTCTAGTTTCACTATATATCCTTGTTTTTTCATTTTTTTTTTTAACTTTGACAAGATATATCTTTCAAATATTTTTCATTATTATCTTTATTGTGTTCTTCTAGTTGCCTTTTTTAAGTGAAATGTATCGAACTAATGAGATTGGCAATGAGATTGGGTATTTTTAATTTCTTCTATGAATTTTTTTGTAGTAAGAACCGCAAGTGAATTTATTCATATTAAGTGAAATTTATTCAAGTGATGAATAATCTATACTTCAAATATAAATGATATACTCATGTTATGTGAGACACCAAAGTTCATGTTAGCAATTTCCAGTCCAAATTGGCTGGATAGACTCTATTAGTACCAATGTGAAAATATTTGACTAAATACATTTAAATGAAAAGTTTAGGATTGGATGGATACTAATAATATAAATTTGGGACTTTTCCAGCACTTTTTCTGGGAACCAACAACTCAAGATACAGCATCCAGGACAAACACCATCATTTCACGGTAGTCTTCCAAGTAATCAGTTGGCCAAAATTCTCCACTTGCTGCATCACTCTGCGTCGGCAAGCTAATAACATTGACTGTTTATCCTTTATGAAGGGAGATATCTGCATATGACTGCACATAAGACATTGTCAATGGCTCCTGTCCACTGAAGGAGTAACCCCTTCATGCAAAGCAGCATTTCTCTCTTTCCAAAGGAAGTAAAATGACACTATTCCAAGCCAACTTCAATGGCACCTTAAAGAAAGGTTTCCTTTTCAAGTTTTGCATGTTCCAATCACCAATAAATGTCTGAATATTACTCAGCTGAAGGGACACTCAAAAAAGAGAAGTGTACTTCATGCTGCTCCTGAACCAAAAAGTGTGACCTTCCTTTTAGATGTATAAATCTCAGATTATGAGGGACAGGCTCATTTTCTTCATAAATGTTCTATGGATTCACAGTCCAACAGTTCCGGTAGTGAGTCCGAGGGATAACATTAGACCCTTTACATATTTAAGTACACAGAGAATCGATAATATTGACAAAATGCTATGCAGACCGCCATGTCAACATTTAGGCGTAATTAATCTGAATAACTCATACACAGATATTAACTTTTCATGTGCAGGAACATATGCTGATGCAAAAAAACATATCGGGGGAAACTTCTTATTTATAGAATATAAACGGGGAAACAACCTAAAGATACAAAAGATTTGATGTTTCAGTATGCATAGCCTAAGATTTTTCCTATAACTGCTGTGACGACATGGTCTCTCCACACTATCCCAGCGTTGCAGGAATTAGGAACAGTTTTTAGCTTTACATGTACAATCTCCATGGATAATCCTCTTCAGTTTGCAAAGAGAGGCGATCAAGTCAGGATCCTGGAGAACCCTCAAAACCGACCCTGTCGAGCCATGACACAACCTGCTCAATCAAGGGTCTCCTCCTGGGATCCCGGTCAGTGCAATTACATGCCACACTGAGCACTTCCAGTACCTGCTTCTCCTGATCCTTGACCCATATTGACGGGTCAATGATCTCTTCCTCCCTCTTCTCGGACTTCATCTGAAACACCCAAGAAACCAGATCCCTACAATTCTTGCCTTTGATAACTTCCACAGGCCTTCTACTGGTAAGAAGCTCGAGAAGAACAACGCCAAAACTATAAACATCGCCTCTGACGGTGGCTGTCAATGTCTGGCTATACTCCGGAGGAATATACCCTAGAGTTCCAACCAAATCTGTAGTCACATGAGTATCATAGGGACGAAGAAGCCGCGAGAGGCCAAAATCAGCTAAATGAGCCTCAAACTTCTCATCCAACAGTATGTTGCTGGATTTCACATCTCGATGGACAATATTTGGTTCACAAACCTTGTGGAGGTACGCCAATCCCCGCGCAGCTCCTTGAGCTATCTTGAGCCTGATGTCCCATGCAAGAACAGAGCCTCCATCATTACACTCATGCAGCCAGTAATCTAGACTTCCATTCTCCATGTAGGAATATATCAGCAACCTATCGTTACCATGGCGACAATAACCTTGGAGAGAAACAAGGTTCTTGTGCTGAGCTCTTGATAGAGCCTCCACTTCGGCATGAAATTCGCGTTCGACCTGACCGCAATCCCCAGAAAGCCTCTTGATTGCAGCTTTTGTGCCGTTCGGGAGGTTTGCTTTGTAAACCAAACCGAATCCACCGCAGCCAATAATGTTCGCTTGGCTAAAATTGCTTGTTGACTTTAATAAGTCAACAACTGTAAGATCTTTGCAGTCTGAATTTGGAAAAAGCACCAATTTGGAAGATTCAAGAGCTTCAGATAACCTATGAGGCCTGCCTAGTCCCTCATGTAAGTCATCTATATCATCGCTAACGTCCCTCCTCAAGATCTTTAGCAAAATGGCAACCAGCAGTAGTGAAACCCCTATCCCAACACCGATTGTTACAACAAGAATGCTGCTTCTATGGCCGAATTTATTCTGGGGCCCAGATGTAATATTAGGCCTCATCCCAATATTATCAGTTACATCACATGTAGAATCTATTTCATCGCACAGCCCAGGGTTCCCTTCAAAACTAGACTTGGGAAGCTCCCAAATTGTCCCCCAGTAGGAACTAAACCAGTCAAGTGATTATTGGCCACACTAAACTTCGAAAGGAATGTGAGCCCCTCGAGTGAATCTGGGATTGATCCATTGAGATTGTTATTGGATAAGTCCAGCACTTCTAAATTCTCCATACTTGAGATGGAAGGAGGAATCATTCCGGTTATGTTATTCCTGCTCAAATCCAAGACATGAAGCTGCTTCAACTGACCAATTTCAGGCCATATAGTCCCGTTCAGTCTGTTGTTGCTCAGATATATTGAGGGAGGAAAGCTCGAGACCTGGTTGTATTGTAAGCTATTTCCACTCTGGTTTCTCTTGACATATAGAGGGATTCCGGCAGAAGCATTGAGATTTGGCAAGACAGGGTTCGAAGAAACAAGACACTTTAACTCTGTTAAACTCTTGGGGATCTCCCCAGAGAGAGAGTTGTTCGACAGATCCAAATAAAACAAGTTCTCCATCTTCCCCATCCAAAAAGGGATGCTTCCATCCAAATAATTCCACGACAAATCAAGAACTTGTAACTTTGGGCAACTCAATAGCCACACAGGGACTTGACCTCTGAGAGCGCAATTTCCAAGAGCTAAAACCATCAGACTATTGAAACCAGTCACATTTCCAGGGATTTCCTCCCCATGGAAGTTCTTTGTGAGGATAAGGGTGCTCAGATTTTTGCACTGCTGAAGCACGGACAAAGCACCGGGCAAGTTAACAATACTGTTGTTTGACAATGAGAGGAACAAGAGGGATGTGAGCTTCCCATAACTTACAGGGATGTCTCCACTGAAATTATTCTTGGCAAGGCTTAAAATTTTCAGCTCACGGCAACTGGACAAGGAATCTGGAAGAGGGCCATTGAAATGATTGGAGGCTAGGTCAACTGTACTGAGTCGGGACAACCTAGTGAAGTTTAGGTCAATTTGGCCAGTAAGAGAATTGTTCCGGAGGTCCAGCACTCGAAGGTTTGGACAGAGAGACAGGCTTGAGGGCGTCAGCCCTGAGAATGAATTTGAATGGGCAAGTAACTGTTCTAACTGCTTAAGGTTTCCAAAAACATCAGGAAAAGGGCCCGAAAACCGATTTCCACATACAATCAGGGCTTTGAGGCTAGAAAGATTCCTTAAGTTCGTGCTCAATGAGCCAGAGAAGTTGTTTCCAGAGATGGAGAGTTGCTCCAGAGATGTCATGCTATACAAAGATTCAGGGAGATTGCCAGAAAGGGAATTAGTATCCAGATGTAGTTGCTGAAGGGACAGCCCGCACTTCTCCAAGCCATCGAGACCCCCCACCAAATGGTTCACCGATAAATCAAGGGCACGAATACTGTTAGATGAACCGCAGACACGATAATTGAAGCTTCCGGAGAAAGAGTTGTTGCTAATGTTGAACGCAAGAAGATTAGGATAATCCCCAAGCTCGAGCAAATCCCCAGTGAACTGATTGCTCGAAATATTCAAAGATTGGATGGATGTAAGACCAGATAATGTTCCCCAAGCTGGTCCTGACAACATATTATCGCTCAAATCAAGAAACTTCAACTTCTTCAAGAGCGAAAATTCAGCAGGCAAATCACCCTTGAGATAATTGCGCGAGAGATCGAGCAATTTCAGTTCACTCAAACGGCCCAAGGAGTGAGAAACGAAGCCTTTGAGGCCTCGGTCCGACAGATTCAACTTAGTAACTCTGAAGGAAGTTGATGAGTTACTTAAAGATTCGCAGGAAATGCCAACCCAATCACAGCAAACAAGATCATTGGACCAAGCAGCAATAATTAGCCCGCCGGTGAGGTTACCGGCGAATTCCTTCAATGCCAAATGATCATTTGGATCACAAGACTCTGCTGGGGTTTTCAGACATAGAAACGAACACAAAGAGAAGGCCAGGAAGACCCATTTCTGGAAAATCCCAGGAAAAGACTTCAGCATCATTACTGTTCAACTCTGATCTTCAGCTCAAATCAAGGCCAACACTCCCATCAACTCTTATGGAGAAACTTGCACATCCACATGCCCAACAGCAGCATATCACAGACAAAATGAAACAGCGAGAGCATCACCTGCTACCGGCCAATGCTCTTCCGAAAAGGAATCCTCAGACCTCGGAACCAAGGAAAGAAGCAGAAAGCAACTGAGCCCAACCCTGCATGAGTAGAGGTCAAACGTCACTCCACGAAGGAACAACACACTTCGTGCTCGCTCTTCCTCTCTTTTTTGGGTCCTCAGCAAGTGCCTCAGGAACAACAGCACTGAGTGCAAATCAGCACCAGCAGCAGCTAAAACCTCTCTAGGGAACACAGTTAAAATAACAAAACCCCGTGGGAAGAAGAAGAAGAAGAAGAGGCCTCGCCTCAGCTCGCGCGTCCCGAAACGCAAAGACCCACGAGACAGAAGACAACCCCACCCCCCGCGCCGCCGCCGTCAAGGATACGGCGCTTGCAAGCGAAGCAACAGGCCAGCAACCACGATGAAATGGCGCTCCACTCGATATCAGATCCCAAGATCAGCCCCGGGCGGTTTAAAAAAAAGAAACGAATCTTGAAGCAGCAAAACCAAAGCCAGCGTGAGGAGCAAGAAAGAAAGAGAGAGAGAGAGAGAGAGAGAGTCGAGGAGCACGATAAAGAAGGGAGAAATTTTTACCGGGGAAGAGGGACCGCCATAAGAGACCCTCGAGATTTGCTAACCGCAGGGTACCGTCACTTGCGAGCGAAGCAAGAGTTTCCTCAGAACCCAACAGCGACAGTGGGCGAACCGAATTCTCTTCTCTCCACTTTCTCTCTCTCTCCCTCTCTTTCCTTCCCTTTTGTTTCTACTACTCGTGGGTCCTCATTCCCCCTGTTCCTGCTCTCGAATTCAAACAAACACGTCGCTCTCGCTGCTAATCTTTCTCCCTTTTTTCAACGAACACTTGGGAGGAAGAAGAAAAAGAAGAAGAAGAAGGGAGAGGAGTGGAGTGGGGTGGAGTGGAGGTATAAAGAAAAGGAAAAAAAAGAAAAGAAAAAGGAAAGGGGAAGAAAGCAAAGTCGAATAGCGATATTTCAAAAATCAGAGCGAGGACGGGACGATGGGGGAAAAAGAAGGAAACTTCTCCCCCTAGTTGTCGAGAGATTCCGACTTACACTTAATCGGATCAAGAAGCAACGAGACTATATATGACTCCATCCGGAACCCTCGAATTCTACGGTCGCGACAGGAATAGGGGGGAAAAGATGAAAAATTAAAAGACAAACTCTGAGATTCCGAGTGAACGATGTTTTGAAATGGAAACGCGAGAGCTGACTTTTTTTAATTTTTTGTCCTTCCCTTGGACCCATCTTCGTTATCTGATTCTCTTTATCTTTTTCTTCCTTCTTGGCTTCACACGCAGGACCCCCACCTTCCTCCTCCTCCTCCTCCTCCTCCCCCCGGGGGTGATTGTCAATACCTACATTTTGTCCTTTTTCGTGCAATGTCGCTTTGTGGGGAAAAAAGTGAAAAAAAAAAATATTGTGATTAGGGGGGGTAGAGAAAGAGAAAGTGGGTGGGGTTTTGAAGGTGATTATGATGAGGGGTTTTGGGGACTCGGTGGGTGCGGTCTTAACTTAGCCCCTTGCTCCGCAAGTGGAGCAGAGGGGCTTGACTCCTCAGTCCCACGTCGCCTTCATGCGCGTGAGGAGACCAAAATCAACGACCGGGGTTATTGTAGCTCATGGCTTCTTTACATGGTCAGCCATGTGTCAAGGGTCTAATACCCTGAAAAAAAGAAGAAGAGGAGAAATTGACATAATCGATTTTTAAATTTTGACTCAATATATAATTTGGTCTCTAGATTTTTAATTTATTTAGTATGATCTTAGAACTTTAGTTTAATGTGCGATATGATTCCGAACTTTTAATTTATTTAATATAATTCCTGAATTTTTTATACGTGTTCAATATGGCTATGAACTGTATGAAAATATTCAATATAATTTTTTCCATAATTATTCAAGACCATATATTACATAAAATATTTTCATACAATTCATGGACTGTATTAAACATGTACCAAAAATTCAAAAATTATATTGAACAGATTAAAAGTTTAGGAACCATATTATAAATTGGGTTAAAGTTCATGTATCACATTGAACAAATTCAAAGTTCAGAAAAGTCAAAGTTTAGTGATAATTTGAGTCGTTATCTCAAAAAAAAAAATTTCTCACTTTTAGATTCAATTTCAAATCTATCTCGAAGGAAAAGTCCAATCTTGATTCTTATCCAAACTTTCATTTTATCTAAAGAGAAATCTAACACGTCACCTAAATTCCATGTTAGTGGATGCACGTGGATGCCACATGACATGACCAAATGCTACTTGGTCTGCATGTTAACTAGGGGACAAATTTGGACTTGAGCAAAATTCAATGGTTTTTTTAAAATCTAAAACAAAACTTGGGATAGAATTGAGACTAAAGTTAAAATTTGTCTTGCTTTTAGATAAAAAGTTCGAGGTAAAACTACACATAAAGTTGAGAGTTTTTTTAACAAAAAAAAAAATTCATGTTAGAATTCGGATTAAATCTAAAGTTTGAAGTTTTTAAAGACTTTCTTTGATCTTCTTAACCAACCGGTTTTATCTGGATTTGACCCAAATAGATCGTTGGTTATTATAAATCTTATATAGTCTAAAAAATGTAATAATTGTGATTTCATTTTTTAGTTGATTCAAATCTAAACAAAATTTGAAAAAAAATTGAATGCATTGCGTCCTGTATCTTGTAACACATTGCATGTATAATGAAAAAGTGTTGTCGTGACATCTTTATTTTGATGGGTTGGATTGATTAATTTCCATTAACCTTGTAGAGGGTTGAGTCACATTATTTCAAAACTAGGCGTCCAAGAGTACATCAAATTGAGTATATGGAATTTATCGATGGATATGAAGTTACGGTGCATGTGTAAGGTAGAAAATCCTCCATCATCAAAACTCAAGCTTATGAACTAATTGTGATATGATCATAGATGTTAGCGATGGTAACCATATGACACAAGACAAGACTATGATAGATTTACAAATCCATGCTATTACCAACAATTGCAGTCGGTGCTCATGTCCAACAATGACTAATTGGCATTAGTAATTCGATCAATGTCGAGAATACGATCTGATTCGATTTGATGAGACTCATAAGATAAAGTTCGGAAGATTGCCATCCGACCATCTGCCGATTATCGATCGGTAGATCCACATGGAGGGAATCACTCCCGATCCAAGCAAGCTGGCGATTTCTCATGATGAAACGAGCCACAACGCGAAAAAGCACGACCAGAACGTGGATGCGAGCAATGAGTACTCCCTCCTGCTCCTCGTCCTCCTGCTCCTGCTCCTGCTCCTCCTGTGCTCATCCCATCATGCTGGTGTGCAATGCGCATGTGCCGAAGCCGCACTGCCTCGAGTGGCGCGTGCCGCGGACGCGCGGCGAGCCGAGAGTGGCGGGAACGGGGACCGAGGGACCGAAGGAGCGGGGGGAAGAAAACAAGGGGGGGGTTGTCAAGTCAAAGAGGTGACGGGAGATTTGTTGACCGGGAGCAGCCGGTGGAAAGAGAAAGGGGGCGGCGGCGAGCGGACGTCACGGGGGATTGGGGGGGGGGGTGGGAGTGGCGCTTTTCCGCTGCCGTGATCTGAGCAAATTGTGTTTTTTTTTTTTTTTTTTTCTCTCTCTCTTTGACGGTCCCTCGGCCAGCCACTCCGTTGTCGGGTCAACCACTCGCTACCTAATTTCACGTGATCTCTCACCAAACCCACCTCTTAGTTCCTTCGCTGCTCCCCACAATCTCAAGCAAAAACAAAATGGAGTCTTCCAACGTGGGAGGTGAATTCCCAAGATTTGTGGGCAGACAAATTCGTGGAGTTTAAGGGTAAGAGGAAAAAAAAGGGGTTTTTGTGCGGATAATCAATTAATTTTTTTTTGTTCTCGATAGTCTTCAATGCACGGCTTGCTTGTGTGTTACGTGAAAATTAAGTTTTGAAAATCGAATCGTTATGAATTTATAGGAATATTATAAAAAAAAAAAAAATTCTTTTACTAACTGTATGAATGCTAATTTAGTCATTTTGTTGATTTGCTAATGTAGTTTTTCATTCAATTTTTGTCGGAAATCACCGACATGAACACTGTGACGTCCTATGTGGTACCATCAATGTTAGCGTTGTTATGTTTTCCTTTTCTTATCTCTTTTTTCTTCTTCTTCTTCTTCTTCTTCCACTGGTCAGCGACCACAAGCGAGAGTCTCTCGCTAGACACCAAGGAGGATAAAAAGAAAATAGTTTTTAAAAATTTGTAAAAATAGTCTTACGTTAGTGTTGGCCATACACATGAGATTTACGTTGCTAATTGAACTACTACTTCAATGCTCACTGACCAAAATTAATTGGAAGGACTATATGGAGAAATCGCCAAAATATTTAAAACTAAATTGACTAAAATGAAAAGTTTAGAGACCGAATTTGTATCTATGTGATAGGTTTATGACTATTTTAGTAATTATCCCCCGAATGAGTATGCTTGAAAAGTGCATCAGAGGCATTCACACTTAAGAAACATAGATCAAGTGATATGTATGTCGAAATGACGTCATTTCTTCGATTGAGTGTCCCAGTTCGTGTATGTATATTTCTCTCAATTAGGCGATGCAATGTCAACGGAGCTCTTTATCCTGTCGTTTTGTCTCATTTTCCTACAGGCACACGAAAATCGAGCATTGAATTTCCAGGCCGCAATCACGATTTTAGTTGCACCAAAGATTGTGCCAATTACCTAATCTGTTGAAGTTTGAAGACCGGGGCTTCAGAATTGTCAATTTAGCTAGCAGCCATTAGACCAACCCACACTGACTTTTTAGGTATAGATGCTATATTGGGTAGAAAAAGTTCTCAATCTGTATCATTTCCGTTTGTCCACTTTGTGGAATTTTCAGTCCAAAATCTCAATAGTAGCAGGGAGAAAATGCAGCGGAGGTCTATCAAAACCCCATTACTTTTTTTTTTTTTTTACCAAAACCGTACGGATTGTATGTCACTTGCCGACCGACTTCCTCCTCCTTCGTTTTTTCTTTTATCATCCTTTGACTTTTTCGATCTTATTAGTACCGTTAAGTATTTATACAACATCTCGAGATCTAGATTAGATAAGTAAGATCCATCCTTAAATGATTATAATCCTATGCAGTCAGTCGAAATACTCTTTCGGGGATTCAATTCACGTGGAACATTATCAATACTGGATCCGTTCGAATTTAGGCCGAATAACAAAGTGAATGAATCATGAAGCGTGACTCTGGTTTTATGCGTGCCAAATCACTATATTATTACAAAATTTCCCGACATTGCATCCCTCTGATTTACTAGATCATATCACAGATGGAGAGATGATTACACATCCAAAAGATGAGTTTTTCCCTTGCAAAGGAATTATGATTAGGAGGTCTCCTCCCTTTTTATATTTACAGTTTGCGACTTATATGTTTATGGTGAAAAGCAAATCAAAGGAGGGGGTGGGTAAGATTTGACAAAGGTGGAATGATGGTAATTTGGCATGGCATTCACCACGCAAGGGTTTCTCACTTTAGCCACCTTTGTTGAAAAAGACCCATGATTTCGAAAAACCAAACTTGTGCAGTAAGCTTCCATAGGGCACCCAAAAGAAGATTTAACCCTTCAATCTTGATGGGAGTTCCTTCACGTAAAGCCACCATGAATGATAAGACTTTTCCTGCTTTTCCTTGCCTTTAGCTTTTTAGGGTTTTGTCCAAAGTTGCATTCTCTCTCTCTTTCTCTCTCATACAAGTCAGCTTTTGATTGGGAAAAGAAAAGATGATATACTTCCTCTCCTCAACACGTTTGTGATCATGCATTGTGGATTTAAGGGGGTGAAGCATGAGTGGATTTCTAACCTTTGTTCTAATCAGTCCTCGCTTTCCAGGGACATGCTTAGACACGCCCTCCCTCTTTTTTAGCACTTTGACCCTCTAACTTCGTTGATTCTTTTCGGAGTTCCAATCAATCTTTTCTCGCTAGAGTTTGAGCAACCACATAGATAAATGTGCCTTGGCTCGATCCGAGGCGGTCAAAGCAACAGAACGAATCAATAAAGTCATGTAATGTGATTGCGACAACCAATGCACTCCCATTCAGCTGCACGCCAAATTGGACAGCCGTTAACACGCGGGGCAGGGTCTTCTCATCGGCAAATTAAGTTGGAAAAACGTACTAAGTGATGGTCAATTAGAGAGAAAAGATGGGTCATGATGTTTGATTTGAGTCAAGAGGAATCTTTGTTAGTTGAAGGAACAATTGCCCTCCAACATGTGGTGATTCCCGATAATAGCTTGAGCTTTTCTCTCTTGGCAGCTGTGCGATGTATCTATTGTGACCCTAATCTGACTGAACATGCATTAGTTTTGACCACATCACATTAGCTCACAAACTTCCGGTGAATATCTATCTATCTATATGTATCTTCATGGATATATGCACATGCTCATGATCATTAACTAGTGTCTTGTCCATTCCTTAAAGCCGTGCCGTGCTTGTCGTGGGCCATGGGCCACGAATAATGTCACTTTTTCTCATTCTCTACTCCGTCATTAGGCCTGGTAGGGCCCTGCCTTTCATGCCCGGGCCCGACCGCCAGGCCCGATGGTTCTCAGAAAGATCGATGTAATAAAAATCCAAATCCCAAGTGGGGGTTCGGTTTGCAATTTGCTCAAAAGGACCTTTTGATTTTCGAGTCAAAATCAAAAGAAATATATTGTAATTCAAAAATTTATGAAAAATTTTCCCCACACTGATAAAAAACTAAAAAGAAAAGCCGCGTTTTTCCAAGTCTAATAGTTTGTAGTGACTAATACACAAAAGAGAAATTTAAAGAGTTCAATGACTATGTGCATAAATCATGTAAGACGCTTGTTAATATTTTGCTCTATCTTTTTATTTTTCTTTCCCATACTATTATCACTAAGCTATTAAAATCTGTCTACTTGACCAATACATTGTGCATACCAGTTGCCCATATCCATAGCCATAGGGCATGGATTTCAAATGGTTTCCCTACTTTTAAACATACACGTTCGATTCAAGTGAAAATGTCGTTCGCTAGGCCTTGATGCTCTAATCATGCAAGGGAAGAAGACAATGGGATACGAGGATCGTCCTTATCCAAGTCGACCGGGAGATCCATTCTGGTCCACTTTGTCCGGACGGTGATCACCAGGAGTGTGGCAGCTTGCGAGGAGAGACCGCAGATTAGGCCTATCCACAAACCCTGTGTAAGAAACAGAACACAAAGTTGAGTTAGTGATTCTGCAGCTTCAAAGCAGGACCATTCACTATTCAGAGGAGTTCCCATCGAAACGTCGCTCTCACCTTGACCTGTAGTTTCAACTTGAACCCGAGAAGGACTGCGATCGGTACCCCGATGACAAAGAACGTCGCCAAGTTGACGTACACGGCCAGATGCTGCCACCCGCATCCCCGAGCCACCCCTGACTCGACAGAAAGTTCGCTCACGTCAGTCGGTGACTAAAAGAGGGATAGGAAGCAAGTCGGAATGAGCTTGGGGTATGGCCTTCATTTGCATTCTGCGAAACTGTACCTGATAAGACCCCTTGGACAGAGTCAAGCGTGATGGAGATGGCAAGCAGGGGCGTCATCGAGCCGAATTCTGCTATGATGGAGCTGCTGTCGCTGAACAGGCCTGCCCAAACGTTGTGTCCAAAGGCTAAAGCCAGTACAAATGCTACCGCTAGCAAGATAGAGAGCTTAAGCGTCACAGCCGTTGCGTTCTTTGCTCGGTCAGCATTGCCGGATCCCAACTCATTGGACACCCTTGTGCTGCACAACCCTTTTTCTTTTAGCAGATCAATAAAAATGAAACTCAAAAAACCAAGCCATCAGAGGAAGTAAGATGACAACAAAGGCAATAAGTGTGCTTGCAAACCTTGCTGCAGCACTGAGTCCGTATGTAATCATGTAAGCAATAGTTTCCGTGTTCACACTAAAAATTTCAAAGCAAAGAACAGACATGAGAACTGAGAATGATAGTTTAATCCTTTTGCGACAAGAAATGCAGGAGCATTGCAAGATACGTGACAGAGATACCTACCACATTGCAATCAACGAAGTAGTTGTTTCGGAGTTCTTCATTAGTCCTGCTAGGAAAACCAGAATCTCGAAGGCCCAATATTCCAAGCTGATGAGGACAGTTGATCGAAGAAGAACATCAATTTGCATATTAAACATTTTCATCGGAACATTATCAACTTGTCGAATATGTTTAGAACACATTAGGATGATGAAATGAACAGTCAAACTAATCATTCCACATGCTACTTCAGCAGAATATGAACATGAAAATTAGATCTCAATGTGACATAAACCTTCAGAAGATTATCTATGAGAGATCAGAGTCATGCTTTGACTTCTTTCTAGTTAACCAAATAACCATAGGCAGATAAGTCACTAGAAGTGTTAAGCATTGATGAAGAGTTCAACATGATAAATGACAGATAAGAATTCAGGAAGCTCAAGTACCAAACCATTGCAGCTGAAGGCAAGGCCAATCTCAAATTAGTGAAGATGTAACTGAATGACTCGAAAGAAATTCCTTCCCATGAGTTCTTGCATTGCTTTGAACAAGTCACGTAAATGGCCAACACAAGAACTGATAGCCACAAAGAAATGGAAGCCGCCAGAGGAGCTCCCTCGTAACCAAGCACTGTCCAGTGGACCAAGGCATACGCAATGCCTATGTGAATAACAAACGGAACAACCGAGAGAATCACTAGTGGTAATACAATACTTTGCGTCTGCAGGAACCTCACGATATTCTGCAGAAATCCATATGCGAAAATTCCTGGGATGAGGAATTTCATGTACACAGCCGCTGTTTTCGAAATTTGTGAATCTTGATGAAGCAGGATCAATACATGCTCGGTGAAGAACCAAAGTATGGAGATTAGGGTGGAGAAGAACAATGATACGATGCAGGAAGCTTGCAGGTGAATTCCCAATGTTCGATATAACTTTGCGCCAAATCCTTGTCCGCATAGAGTTTCGAGAGCTCCACTCAAGCCGGTCTAAGAAAGACAAGAGAATGAAAAAACTAAGTACACACAAATTGCATGAAATGAGCAATCGTGCCTGTAGAGTGATCATTTCATAGTAAAACTCAGATTGATTCTTCGTATGCCCGTCGACACATCAGAGTCATAAAACTTCCATGTCATTTCACAGTCCATGCAGTCCTCTATTATTTCTAATGTGCAGCTATCGAGCTATAAAATCTACTTTACCATACTGATATCATGGTTTCCGAGTTCAAAATTGTCAAGCTGGATTGATATTTGGTATGTGATTATTGTCAAGTGTTGAGTCTCAACTATTTACTCACCGTGAAGTTGAACTCTCAGCTCGTGAGCAATGGAAAAAGTATACCACGTAACAGTTACGCTTTGTCAGAGGAATCTAGAGCCGACAAGGGGGCCGCTCCAATGTTTGTGTGGAAAATAATTCATCGAAACATTAGCAATAACATTAATGTCTGTTAGAACACATTTCTGGGTGAAATGTGGACGGCACACTTCTTTGTGCTGGGTGGGTGGGGCATGAGTGGCTAGACGCAACTCGCTCTTTCCGGAAAGATTTCTAAAAGGAAGTAAAGAACAGCTTGGATACTTCATTCATCAGGTCGGCCCGAAATAATATTAAAGTCAATGATTATAATTAGTGGAAAAAGAAATCAAAAGCTGGGTAGGTACATGCACGGTATGCCTGACTAATTCCTTGTCCTGCAAAAGTTTTCCTTCCTCATGTTATTCGACTATTGTTAAATCCTGCGTGCTCCAGTGAAAGTCGTGCATATATTGAGCGACAGTATGATTCTTTTACTATCTAAAGTCTCCTTGCTTTTTTATTTTATGCATATGCTAGCCAACATTTTCCCATCATGATGATTCCTCAGTTAATTTAATCACGTCGCAGATCGCCTCATCTCATTGACCTTAATATTTATACGCATATTATTACTCAATATGCGATGGTAGTGCCCTTTCTTCTCTCTCGTGTACAGCCTTAACTTTAAATTTCAGGACACAATAGTAGCCAGTCATTGCTAGTGGCAATAAAGTGGAATGATAAAAGAAGACATCGACTCTGTTGATTGCATAGATGCATGTGCATACAAATAACTTTTATCGATAGATTGTTTATAAAAAATTAAAGGCCGCTCAAAAATCACCACAGGTAAAAGGTTCTTTGCCGAGAGGCACAGACATGCTCAAGTGAAAGCCTGTCAACCAGGTTGTTGGTCAGCCTAAACTTTGTGATCCAAGTTTACCGAGGCTATGTTAAAGAATTATGTACTAAGTGGCGATCAGGCTATACATAGTTTGAGCTATATCGGGATATGGGTCCAAGCTTTTTCATGGTATGCCCTTTTTCAAGTCCGCCCTATATAGATCTTCAGGCCTGTAGGGACTAAGTAGCCGCCAGGGTTATGATCAAATTTACTACTAAGTTCCTATCCACCGGACTTGATTGGCTCGTAAGTTATACGTTTCCTATTTCAGTAAGATAAGCTCCTATGCAAGGCCAGGGTGCTGATGGACAATAATCTATGTATCTTGAGTCTCATGCCTTTTCCTTTTTCTGCTTTATTTCCGTTACCTAATATTTTAAGGCCATGGAAATAATTGATGGGTCTCAAGGAAATTTGAGAAGAAGGTAATAAATGTTAGCTGCTATATATGTATATTTAAGAGAATAAAGAGAGCAGAAATAGCCATATTGAGTGGTTACCATGAAGGCGAAGCCAGTGACGGTGGCCCAGGAGTTGGCAAGGGTGGCGCCGGCCAGCTCGAGCTCACCGAGGTGGCCGGCGAACATGACGGAGGCCAACGGGATCCCGTAGTAGAAAAGGTTGGTCAGGATCATGGGCATCGAGAACAGCACTTGCCTCTTGGCTTCTTCCACGTCCAACACCTTATGCCACCATTTGAGTCTCCTTGTGATGGAGGAATCTCCGCCTCCTCCTTCTTCTTCATGAAGAGCAGGCTGAAGCAGGGGCAAGGAATGATCCGGAGTCATTTTCTCCTTTTCGAAGACGGCGAACCGGACGTACTTATCTTCTCTTTTTCAGCAGCACACCACCTCCAGCTTTCTCTATGGTTGTGGATCAAGTACTGATCTCCTTGTCGTTTCTCTGTTTCTTTCGTGTTCCCCTCGTTCGTCTAAAGAAGATGGCGACGGAAGAAATTATATGAAAACTTGTCGTGAGATCTTTATCTTTGCGGCTACAGTAGACTCCGTCAAACGAAGGGTGCAGAAAAAGAGGGCAAATATAATACAAACATCTATTAATTTTAGCCTAATTTGCAAGATCATATTCCTTATTCAAAAGTGAATTTTGAACTATTAATAAATATTCAATATAATCTATCTATTTGTTCATCACGTAGTGAGTTGGATTTTTAAAAATGATCGGCTAATATGTCTATCTTTTTGTTCATCTACCTTAGAAACACGTGCATTATTATTTGATGACGTGGATAACTATATCTTGATTTAAGATGAATATTTCGCCCAAAAGATTCATGTATAACCTTTTTAGTTGTTGTTCATTGCTCAAACTTAATGCAATGGAAGCTACATCAGCAGCAAACTTGAATTAACGAAAAAATAATGTTGAATATTTTTATATAAGAGAATATATTGAACATATTAAAATTACGTGACAATATTAAATATTGGATCGGAGTAAACGAAAAATGAAAAATCCTCAGATATGCTTTTTGTTGTCTTCTTTGTTTTTGGATATTAAATTCAACGCCTGGAATTGGGATGTGTGAATCGCAGCATTGAACATACTGAGATTGACAGCTAAGACTGTATTAATACTTAGCCGGTTGACGAATTCTCATCGAAGTGCGTGGTAATGGTACTATTGAAAAGCGGAGAAGAGTGGCAAGAGGAAACAGATCTAATCTCTTAATTTTTCTAAATATGCATTAAGTATTTGAATATTAAATCACGCTCTAATCTAATAAATCGCTGCATTGAATAGTACTCACTTGCCCCTGCCTTGAACTGAAGAGCCAAATAATAATAATAATAATAATAATAATAATAATAATAGAGAAAAACTTACCCCCTTTAAGTTAGAAGGGAAATTCCTCACTCATCTCGCCAATGCCTATACAGTGGCTTTGAAATATAACGAGTCACGTTTTCATCCATAATAGCCGTCAAAATCCAAATAATATTTGGGTATCAATATAATATAAAAGAAAATTTAAGATTTTTTTGTGGGATTTGTCTCTTATAAAAAGATTGGAGCAAAGGAGGATAATTTGAGGGAATATTATCCAATTAATCTTAAAATTATTGTATGAATGCCAATTTGGTCTCAATTTTTCCATTTCACCAATTTAACCCTAAACCTTTGGTCGAAACTCCAATATAGTCATATAGTCATTTCGGTAAACTTTAATCAGAAATAGCTAACATAGTGACCCAACTATCGTTAGCGTTCCTACATAATACACTACCATGTCAGCAATTGCTTGCAGAAGTTGGTTGAAAGGACTACATTATAATTTTATATAAATATTTAGAACTAAATTGATAAAATTGTAAAGTTTAAGATCGAATTGACATATGTATATTAAATTTAAAAGTGACTAGACAATTTTGCCTTGACGTGAACCATGTCAATCTGTCCACAAATCTACCCTAAATTCCACATCATGGTGGTCTTAGTGATGTTTGAAATGACTTCAAAATAGACCAGCTCTCCCACCAACTTCTCTTACCTTAGTTGCCATTTAATTGGAAAAAGATAGGTACACCTCAAGGCCCTCTCTGCCACAAGAGCCTTCTAGTCCGCCATGCAATGACAAACATTCTTAATTCATCCCCGTTCCATCCCGTCTGTTGACTAAAACGGAACTCCATAATCTGTGCAAAAATGACTAGTTGTAATAAAGTTTTCTCCAAAATTTATGCCGGTCATAATTAATTTATAAATCTAAAAGATAATTCACACCCTGTAAGATTTATAGATATTTACAAACTTACAAGATAATTACGAAGCCAAGGCTATGGTTAACGAACATCGTTTTGCATTTACGATGTGATAACATATGCTACTAGGATTAGATTTTCGTAGCAATTGACCAAGAATGAGTGTAATCACGAGCATCAAGAATCAATAATCAATTGATTTATCGATTACAAGAGAAATTACTACTTTAAAGGTGGATTACTTTTTCTTAAGAGATGTTACTACTTCGAAGGTATATCATTCATTTTGAGGATTGTGGCTAGAAGCAATTTACTGCCTAAGAGAGATACTAATTTGTGAAGTTCTCCTATAGATAAAATTAGGGAAAATTACTAAAAAGTCCTACATTTATGCCAGTTTAGTTCTAAATTTTTGAGTTTGGCCAATTCAGTCTTTAACTAATTGCATTTGTGTTAATTTAGTCCTAAATTTTCAATTGTGCCAATTCAATCCTAAATCTTTTGATATTTTACCAATTTAATCTTAAATCTTTTGAGAATTTGTCTATTTAGTCTTTCAAGCTAATTTTGGTTGGAAATTGCGGACGTGGTGATCTAGTCAACGCCAATTATCCTACATGGCACGGTTAGCATTGGCAAGAACGATTTTGGTAATTTTTAAAATTTTTCTTTCCCGTTTTTCTTTCCTTTCTCTCTCTTTTTCTCATGTCTCTCGTGAGACCAAAATCACATGGACATGGTTAATTAGAGAATTGAAATCTCGTAACCTCGCAAGATGAATCCTCTTGCGCTTCATTACTCGAGAATGTCCTCATTGGTAATTATCCTGTAAAATTATAATCTACCACTTTGAGTGAGAGAGAGAATCCTGTAGGGATGGAGGTGACACGGCGGCTCTTTTTACCCGAAGGACGCAGCCTCTAACCACAAAAGGTCCAGCTTCCAAAAATCCCCACAAAAGCGCTCTTACTCTACTAACTGCTAACCAAAGAATCTGGAAAGATTGGGAAAGAGGGGTGAGCAACCACAAGCTCAGTGAGTAGTATATATCTTCTAAGCAGATCGAGCAAGCATTATGCATGAATTCAAAGCAATACCAGAACTTTAAAACTCAATCCAATATATAAAATACACAATAAATCATATAAGAGTTACTTTTATACTTATATGAAAAACTCATTTAAACCACAATTACAATACAAGAATCAAAGGTCAAGTACATTGGATAATCTCCATTAAAAAATCACACGTTAATGGTCCATCCATTGACCAATCTATTGCTCAATCTCTTACCATGGTTACGACACAACGCCTTGTGACAAGGCGACTAAGATTTCCCCCTTGACAAGGTCTCCACCTATAATGCCGGTGGCTCGGCCCAGAAGGATATCCTAAATCCGATATGCATACCAGCATGCCCCTCAATGGGCTCATGGCAATAATGAACAAAATAACCATCTTCTAATATCAGAAAGCCAATCAGAAATTAATATCATAAACCAAATAAATATCTTTTTGCAACATTGTCATCCACCATTTCTCATCAATTTCTCAAGTCATTAATATACCTTTCCATAAACCATTTGCAAAGTAATTACAAATATATTTTGCCTTTCAATACTTTACATAATATGCTTTCCAAACCTTTATAAACAATCAAAAAGTAGTTCATGCCCGATTTGACTTTTATGCAATAACCATGTCATTTCATAATCCCACACTATATATAATCCATAGAATTTTCTCAACATGAATTTTACAAATTCAAAAAAGATAAAGTACCACTCACCTCGTTACCTACGACCCAATAAAACGGTACTTGTATCGTCAAACTCGCAGTCCTAACAAATAATTGAAGAATAAGTTAAAATCTGATAAAACTCTACCTCAACTATGAGACAACTAAATTATGCCTTAACACTAATAAAATGACTCATATGAACTAACAAATCACCTATCGAAAGTGATTAATCAAAGCCGTTTATAAAGCAAGATTTGAGTGCAAAACTTGATTACGCCAAAACTTTCTCATCCGAACTCCGATCCGAGCAATCTTGCAATCAAAATGAAGATAATTCCAAGCACTAGAAGACCCATAAGGAGCTGAAATCGACAAAATCAAACCTCGAAGTGACCGCGGCGTATTGATCACCATGCGCGGGAAGTTCAAAATTCCATTTCAGACAAACCACAAGCTCAAATCCAAATCCGTAAAATCTATGGTCCATGATGTCCTAAACTATCATTCTTATAAATTTTCACGGCTCAACAACTCAAAAATCAGACTTCGTCATTCAATATTTCCAATATTCAAAATTTGAGCCCTATACCGAAAAAATGCTTCGATTGCAGTAATGAGGGGCGTGTGTACTCACCGGGTGTTGCGTAAAATAGTTGAGTCGGCTTTGCAAGGCTCCCGCGGCAAGCACATGCGAAACCCCTTTTCTTCTTTGCCTCTCTTCCCTTCTCTCTCTTTTTCTTTCTTTCTCCCGACTGGTTTCGCTTTTATAAGTGGGAGTGAACCCCACATTCTCTCTCCTTCTCCTTTTTTTTACTTTTCAACTCTCCTTTTCTTTTCTTTTTAAACTCAAGTGGGGCCACCATTCCAAAAGAGCTGAATATTACAGAGAGCGCGTGTGATGTAAGTCCACATGCATAGACATCCTTAGCGTACGTTCTTTGCTTCAATGACTTCGGATGGTATTGGAGAACCCCTATCGGCAAACGAGTACCACACACACATCTTTCGTGGTCTTGGACCAGAATTTTCTGGTTTAGACACGGCAATTTCTGTCGTCTCTCAATCGGGGAGCACTCTCACGTGACGCCCTTCATGGTTTGCTACTTCAACATGAAGGAAGATTGGAACTCAACAAAATGACTTCCAATACCCCTCCACTGTTGCTTTTTGTTTCTCACCAATCAAGACTCACGTCTTCGCAATCTAAAGGGGGCACTCAAAATTTCAGCCAACTACATGCAAGCCCATCCAACACTAGTCCAATTTTGCCGACACCAACAAGGGCATCCAACTACCGGCCGTTTGGTGGAGGTGGAAAGCGTCAAAATTCAGGTCCATTTTGTCAAATATGCCGACGACAAGGCCACCGAGCAAACACTTGCAAGCAGCGGTTTAATCCCGGTTTACTCCATCGGCACCACCTCGGGCACATTATTCGAGTCCCAAGGAATTGCTCAACCCATAGCCTACTATGCGTCACCCGCCAATCCACCTTTCGCAATGGATATTCGGTCTTGGTATCCAGTCTGAGCCACCCACCACATCACCGATAGTATTTCCGGCCTCTCCCGGGTCACTCCATACACGGGAATCAACAATTGTGTGGGTGATGGAGTTTCCCTTCCCATCACTCACGGGTACATTCGTGCCCAAAACAGGTCCACAATTTCGTCTCTTAGATATCTTAGTTGTTCCTCATATTACCAAAAATCTGCTTTCAGTTTCTAAATTTTCGCGCGATAACCATTGCGTCTTCTTATTTTACCCCACCTCATTTGTTGCTCTATGTGTTCATACTGGTCAGGTATTCCTCCGAGGTCATCTTGAGAATGGCTTATATCGGGTCTCCACCTTTGATGAGTCTCCGTCAACCTTCCTTAGTTCCTTCAACTTATGGCATCAACGCCTAGGTCATGCGTCATCGATCGAGTATCTCGTTTGCTTCAATCCACACAAACAAAATTTTCTAAGTCATCTCCCTCCTGTACGGCTTGTGCTCTTAGCAAGAGTAAACGCCAACCCCACCCCCCATCCCCTTCTAGAGCTAAATTCCCTCTTGAACTTGTTCACTTTGATGTCTGGGACCATCCTGTCACTTTGTTTCGGGATATAAATATTATGTCTGTTTTATCGACGATCATTCTCGATTCACTTGGTATTATCCTTTCACCACTCGTGACCAATTTGCAGAAATTTTTAAGGCATTTCACGGATTTGCGAAACTCAAGCTGCGGCATAAACTTAAGACAATTCAATGTGATGGCGCACCGGAATTTCATCGCTCTCGAAGTGCGGAATTATCTCCTCCAAAATGGTATTCATCAACGAGTATCGTGCCCATATGCTCCATTCCAAAATGGCGCTGCTGAACGCAAACACCGCCACATTGTTGAGACAGGCCTAGCTCTTATGTCCCACGCTTCAGTTCCCTATAAATTCTGGGAATATGCTTTTGAAACGGCAGTGCATCTAATAAACAGGACACCGACTTCTCTCCTCAACAATCTCACCCGGCAGACATTGTTCCAAATGCCACCAGAAATTTCACACCTCAAAGTTTTTGGGTGTGCAGTTTTTCCATATTTACGGCCCTATGCCACTCACAAACTTGCCCCAAGATCACGACGTTGCATCTTTCTTGGCTATCCTTCAGGGTATAAAGGCTATCGCTGTTATTGCCCAAACCGGCAAGATCTACCTTGCAAGCGATGCAGTTTTCGATGAACACACATTCCCATTCGGTGATCCACCATCTTCACCGCCATGCTCGCTTCTCCACCTACAAGTGTAGTTTTGCCTCTTCCACCGTTGGCCCGGCCTCTACCACCGATGAATGACTCGAACGGACTCCACGTGCGGTAGTAGATCCTGACTCTGGATCCTCACCATCCACCTCATCAATGTCATCTGTAGCTCCCTCCACAACTTCGGAGCCCGACACTTCCAACTTCTCTACTTCGGAAACTTTGGCCCCGACACATCCCATGGTCACTCGGTTGAGAGATGGCACGATTCATCGGCGAGTCCTCACAAAGAATCAAACTTATGCTTTGTTGCGGTACACGAGGCTCTTGTCGAGCCTACTTGTTTCACGCAAGCTTCTCGAGATCCAAATTGGCGTGCGCCTATGGCGAGAATATGATGCATTAATCAACAATGGAACTTGGGAACTTGTACCAAAGACCTTCTCATATTCGCCCTATCGGCGCAAATGGATTTACAAAATCAAGCTCGAGTCGATGGCTCACTTGAAAGGTACAAGGCTCGACTAATTGCCAAAGGCTATCACCAACAACCGGGGATTGACTATACGAGACGTTCGGCCCCGTCGCTAAGCCGTCACAAGTCGCACAATACTTGCGGTAGCTTACTCTCGAGGCTGGCCCATCCGCCAACTAGATGTATCCAATGCGTTCCTTCATGGCCATTTATCTGAAGAAGTCTACATGACACAACCACAAGGATTTGTTGATCCCCAACGACCAACTCACGTCTGCCGTCTTCGACGCTCTCGTATGGCTTAAAGCGGGCACCACGCGCATGGTACCAACGGCTCGTTCATATTTGCTTAAAATCGGGTTTTACGTATCTTGCGGACTCTTCTCTTTTTATTATGCATACTCCACATTATAGCATTTTTCTCGCTTGTCTATGTGGACGATATCATCCTCACAGGGTCATCTCAGGCTCCTCTACAATCCTTACTTAATTCCCTCCAAGGTGAATTTGCCATCAAAGACCTTGGACCCCTTCATTATTTTTTGGGAATGGAAGTCCAATACACTTCCACTGGCTTTTTACTCAATCAAGCCAAGTTCACACAAGAGATCTGAGAGGTCCAAAATGACTCGAAGCTAGAGCTGCTCCTACTCCTTGTACCAGCGATGAACCATTATCTCGCTCACTCTGGTGATCCTATGCACGATCCCGCACTTTATCGTAGCATTGTTGGAGCTTGATGTCTTCGCTTCTCTTCTTTTTTGGGTTCTCTTCATGTAGGACAAACATCAACAAATCACTACATCGATTTTCAATCTCTTCACTCTTTGATATCGTTCTTCTTGTGAAAGTCTATAAGTTTCCTTTAGAAATTGTGCAAAGCACACTCTTTGAAAAAAAAAAAAAAAAGAAGGAAAATTTCCTGCAATTGTGTACGACTGATGTTCCTATTTATCCATTATTGTGCTCTCTTCACAGCTGTCTCCTTTGTCGTTACTTTTGATCGATGTTGAGTAGATCAGCTGTCTTCTCATTGTCTCCCTACTCTAATGAGGTTAGGACAAGAGAAAATTCGACTTTCGGGCTGTGGGCATGTAGCTAATGAGTGTAAAAAGCAAAGGGAGTTGTTTCTCTTGTCAAGTAGTCAATGAGTAGGATGCTTACCGATCGCTCTTCCAGTATAACAAACAATTTTAACTGTTTCTTTGCATCCTTTGCTATAGCAGTCAGAATTCGTTTAGAGAGCTCGGTTGAAAATGAAAGAGAAAAGCCGCCTTTTTCCAAGTTTGATCGTCTGTAGTGACTATTACACTAGAGGAAAATTTAGAGAGCTCAATGTTTATGTGCATAAATCACGTAGAACACTCGTTAATTCCTCGTTCTGTCTTTTTTTTTTTTTCCTCTCTCTCTTTAACATGCTATTCACTAATCCATTAAAATCTGCAATTTAAGATACATATTTTGCATACCAGATGCCAATACCCAGAGCCATAGGGCATGGATTTCAATGGTTTCTCTACTTAAACATACACGTCCGAGTCAAGTAAAAATGTCGTTTGCTAGGCCTTGATGCTCTAATCATGCAAGGGAAGAAGACAATGGGATACGAGGATCCTCCTTATCCATGTCGGCTGAGAGATCCAATCTGGTCCACTTTGTCCGGAGGGTAATCACCAGGAGCGTGGCAGCTTGCGAGGAGAGACCGCAGATTAGGCCTATCCACAAACCCTGTGCAAGAAACGGAACACAAAGTTGAGTTAATAAATCCTCAGTTTCAAAGCAGGACCATTCACTATTCAGAGGAGTGCCCATCGAAACGTTGCTTTCACCTTATAATGTAGCTTCGACTTGAACCCGAGAAGGACTGCGATCGGAACCCCGATACAGTAGTATGTCACCAAGTTGACGTACACAGCCAGATGCTGCCACCCGCATCCCCGAGCCACCCCTGACTCGACAAAAATTTTGCTCTGTGGAGTTAGTGACTAAAAGAGGATAGGACACGAGTTGGAATGAGCTTGGGGTATGGCCTTCATTCACATTCTGCAAAACTGTACCTGATAAGACCCCTTGGACAGAGTCAAGCGTGATGGAGATGGCAAGCAGGGGCGTCATCGAGCCAAATTCTGCTATGATGGAGCTGCTGTCGCTGAACAGGCCTGCCCAAACGTTGTGTCCAAAGGCTAAAGTCAGCACAAATGCTACCGCTAGCAAGATAGAGAGCTTAAGCGTCACAGCCATTGCGTTCTTTGCTCGGTCAGCATTGCCGGATCCCAACTCATTGGACACCCTTGTGCTGCACAACCCTTCCTCTTTTAGCAGATTAATAAAAGTGAAACTCAAAAAACCAAGCCATCAGAGGAAGTAAGACGACAACAAAGGCAACGAGTGTGCTTGCAAACCTTGCTGTAGCACTGAGTCCGTATGTAATCATGTAAGCAATAGCTTCCGTGTTCACACTACAAATTTCAAACCAAAGAACAGGCATGAGAACTGAGAATGATAGTTTTATCCTTCTGCGACAAGAAATGCAGAATCATTACAAGATACACGACAGAGATACCAACCACATTGCAATCAAGGAAGTAGTTGTTTCGGAGTTCTTCATAAGTCCTGCCAGAAAAACCAGAATCTCGAAGGCCCAATATTCCAAGCTGATGAGGACAGACGATTGGAGAAGAACATCAATTTGCATATTAAACATTTTCATCAGAACATCATCAACTTGCCGAATATGTTTAGAACACATCAGGATGATGAAATGAACAGTCACTAATCATTCCACGTGCTACTTTAGCAGAATATGAACATGAAAATTAGATCTCAATGTGACATAAACTATCAGAAGATTATCTACGAGAGAAAAGAGTTACGCTTTGACTTCTTTCTAGTTAATCAAATAATCATAGGCAGATAAGTCACTAAAAGGGTTAAGCATCGATGATAAGTACAACATGATGAATGACAGATAAGAATTCAGGAAGCTCACATACCAAACCATTGCGGCTGAAGGCAAGGCCAATCTCAAATTAATGAAGATGTAACTAAATGATTCGAACGAAAATCCTCTCCATGAATTCTTGCATCGCTTGGAACAAGTTACGTAAATGGCCAACCCAAGAACTGATAACCACAAAGAGATCGAAGCTGCCAAAGGAGCTCCCTCGAAACCAAGCACTGTCCAGTGGACCAAGGCATACACAATGCCTATGTGAATAACAAACGGAACAACTGAGAACATTACCAGTGGTAATACAATACTTTGCGTCTGCAGGAACCTCAGGATATTCTGCAGAAACCCGTATGCGAAAATTCCCGGGATCAGGAATTTCATGTAGAGAGCTGCCATTTTCGAAATTTGTGAATCTTGATGAAGCAGGATCAATATAGGCTCGGTGAAGTACCAAAATATGGAGATTAGGGTGGAGAAGAACAATGATACTATGCAGGAAGCTTGCAGATGAATTCCCAATGTTCGATATAACTGAGCGCCAAATCCTTGTCCGCATAGAGTTTCAAGTGCTCCACTCGAGCCGGTCTAAGAAGACAAGAGAATGAAAAAACTAAGCTGATACCAATTGCATGAAATGAGCAATCATGCATGTAGAGGAGTCATTACACAGTAAAACTCAGATTGATTCTTCGTCATGTCCATTGACAGAATAGTCATAAAACTTCCATGTCATTGCAAAGTCTGTGCTGCCCTCTATTATTTCTAATGTGCAACTATCGAGCTTGAAATCTACTTTACCATACTGATATCATGGTTTCCGAATTCGAAATGTCAAGCTGGATTGATCTTTGGTATGCGATTACTGTCACGTGTTGACTCTCAATAATCTACGTCACGGTTACGCTTTGTTGGAGGAATCTAAAGCCAACGATGGGCCACTACTGCAATGTTTATGTGGAAAATAATATATCAAAACATTATTAATAACATTCATATCTGTTTAAAATATATTTCTGGTGAAATGTGGATGGTACACTTTAGTGGTCGTGGGGGTCGTAACAACAGGGGCATGAGTGGCCATGACACAAATTCTCTTTCTGGAAAGATATATCTAAAAAGGAAGTAAAAAACAGCTTGGATGCTTCATTCATCAGGCCGCTGCGAAATAACATAAAAATCAAAGATTATAAGGAAAAAGAAACCAAAAGCTGGCTAGGTACATGCACGAGCAACAATCACATGCCTGACTAATTCCCTCGTTCTGCAATAGTTTCCCTTCCTCATGTTATTCCGACTCTCGTTAAATTCTTCTTGCTCCGGTGAAAGTCGTGCAGATATAGCGTGACAGTAAGATTCTTTCCCTATCTAAAGTGTTTGTTATTTTATGCGTATGCCAGCCGACATTTTTGTACCATGCTCAAGTCCGCCCTATACAGATCTATCTTAAAGAAATCTGAACTAAGTGGCAGTCGGGCTAAACTTAGTTCGAGCCGTATCGAGATATGGGTCGAGCGTTTTCAAGGGATGCCCGCTCTTCAAGTCCGGCGGCCTAAATGATCGAATCTACTGCTGAGTTCCTGTCGACAGGATTCGAATGGTGATTATGAGAGAGGGAGGAAGCTATAGAAGCAAAATGGGACTCCAACGAAATATCATAATCGTTCACGTACTTGCACTTGACTTGAATGTCACGTAAGTAATGCATTTCCTATTTCAGCAACTAAAGTTAGCTACTGTATATGTATATTAAAGAGCACAGAGAGAGCAGAAAATTGCCGTGGTGGGTGGTTACCATGAAGGCGAAGCCGGTGACGGTGGCCCAGGAGTTGGCGAGGGTGGCGCCGGCAAGCTCGAGCTCACCGATGTGGCCGGCAAACATGACGGAGGCCAAGGGGATCCCGTAGTAGGCAAGGCTGGTCAGGATCATGGGCATCGAGAACAGCACTTGCCTCTTGCTTTCTTCCACGTCCAACGCTCTTTGCCACCATGTGAGTCTCCTCGTGATGGAGCGATCTTCTTCTTCATGAAGAGCAGGTTGGAGCAGGGGCGAGGAACGATCTGAACTCATTTGTTTTCCTCTCGACGATGGCGAACAGCGAACAGGACGTACCTATCTTCTCTTATTCGCCGCCCGCCACCTCCAGCTTTGTCACTGGCTGTGGATCAAGCACTGATCGCTGCGTCGTTTCTATGTTTTCTTCCGTGTTTCCTTTGATTAGTCTTTTTATTTGCTGTTCGGAATTAAATTCGGTGCCTAAGAGTTGGTACGTGCCAATCGCAGTGTTGGACCTCCCAAGATTGACAGCTAAGACTGCACTAATATTTATTACTCTGTTGACGAATTTTTATTGAAATGCGTTGTGATGGTAAAATCAAAAGTAGAAGCCAAAGTGTCAGTCCAAATTATATATTATGGGAATCGATTTCTTAATTTTTAGAGTTTGAAACCTACCCGCATATTATGAAATCTGAAACTTTTCCAGTCAATTGATTATAGAGTCTATTAGTAAACTAGCTAATTTCTAAGTAAACGCTATAACAAATTCCTATTTGTCACTAATAACATTTCATAAAAAATAATATCCGAAATAAAATAAATAATAGAAAATTCAAAACACGTAACCACGATTCATCAGTTCTCAGTTCGGTTCTTATCCAAAAACTAAGTCCCACAAAACCGGCTCCACTTATTTGGAACTAGATTGGTAACTGTGGGAATCTAGAATCGAATTAGTTCTTATGGCCCGTTTTTGCTTCTATTCTCTAATTGAAAAGCTAAGAAAAGTGACCAAAGGAATCTGATCTAATCTCTTAATTTTTCTAAACACTGTTGGGATATTTAAATATTGAATCAACAGATGAAATTACTAGAATAACTAATGGTTATCCTATCCCTTGTGTCATGAATTTTAATAGAAAATAAATTAGAAACTGATTTCTCGATGCGCGGGCAAGCCGACTATATGATTGAAGAAATACGGTCGAGCGATCCACATCTTTAAATTAATGCCGCATTATTTTGATCAATATAAATGCTGCATTATACAGCCGTCTGTGAAATTAAAGAGAAGCTTGGCCTCCCTTGTAAATTAAAGAGAAATTTCTCCATCAATTATTATTTGATACCTAGAAAAGCAATAATCCCACAAATTTTTCAACTTCTTGCTTGCGCGACAATGACCTAAAAATATATCACATCACGATTCCGCCATTATGACTATTATACATATTTTGCTAGTATAACAGTCCTTGGGCTACCGTGAGAATAACAGCTCGCTATGAGCATTTTTACATGAGTGAACTCCATTATAATTTATAATTATGTGTTATTCGATTTTTTATAGTCTAGAAAAAACCATTATTTTCATATTAAATTAAAGATTATCATCTAATCATTCTTCCAATTAAAAATCCAACCTAACATTTGGAGGAGTCATGTATCACGGAATAAAGTTTAATATTTTTTTTGTGAGAATTTTCTCCTATTAAAACATTGAACTAAGGGATGGCAATTTTAGGGGAGATTTACCCGATAAATCATAAAACTATTGTATGGATATCAATTTAAGCCAAAACTTTTCTATTTTGCTAATTTAGTCTTAAACTTTGCGTGAAACTCCATTACAATCCTTCCAGTCAACTTTTATCAAAAATTACTAACGTAGCGATTTAGTCATCACTGATTATCTTACGTAACAAGCCATGACATTAGTGATTTCTTGTGAAAATTGGTTGAAATGACTATATTGTAATTTTACACAAAATTTCTGAACCAAATTGACAAAAAAAATTATAAATAAATTGGCGTCCTTACAATAATTTCATAAGTGAGGAAATAATTTTCCCTTTTCAAACTTGTGCCATGCCAATGATGCCATTGTTCTTGGTATTCGTCCACAAGTCATACCCCAAATTCGACGTCAGGGTGGTCTCTTGAGGATGTCTGAAATGAACTCAAATTGACCAGCTCTCCTAACCAGCTCCTCTCACTTCGGTTGCCATTTACCTGGAAAAAGAATAGGTGCATTCTAGTGACTAGTCCCCCACACAATGACAAACATTCCCAATTCTGCACATTCTCAATTTTTTGTGAATCGACTCGCAAAGATGCGTGTTCTCGTAAAAATTGGGAGTGTAAAGAGCATCAACACCATTCCAAGATTCACTTAAAGCCAATGGCGAACCATAAAATCTATCCATTTCTGATTGCGACACAAAAAAAATTGCAATAGAAACGATATCGAAAAGATCTAAAGCTCTGTTTGTTTCGCCGAAAATCAATAATTTGAAATATATTTTCCTAACTTTAATAGTTGCTATCACTTACAAAAATGAATTAATGAGGAATCTTTCATTAATATTAATAACTCATGCGTAAACATTTTTGTTGATAATGAGAACATTTTCCCATTTCGATTTCATTGTTTGTTGCTTTGTCTAGTTCAATAATACTGCTTGCTACCTCTTTTCCCAAGAGATATTAATTAGGGGTGATTGGGTCCAGGGTGGGTAGGGTCCAGACCTAGAACCTGTATCCGACCCTGTTATAATCGGTTCCGCTTTTTTTGGACCCTATACTCAACCCTGTTTGCACTAGACCCTATTTTGGACTCGACCCTATTTTTTCGGTTCGGGTCGATCCGGGAACAGAGTCTACCCTGTTTTCCATTGGACCTATTTTGGGTAGCGATCTTGTAGCAGGGAGCGGTAGCGGACTTGGTGATGGTCTGAGCTTGGTTATGGTGACTGAATAGCGAGTTGAGGCAACAAGCATTAAGCAACCATCGACGGCAACAAGTAGCTATAATCATTAGGGCCGAGAAGACGCTTGTGGATATATTGCGGATATAGCCTGCTCGCCTTGGCTTAATCCGCCTCCACTATCGAGCCTCATCCCCACTTTTTCCCCCTACTTTTGCTCCAGATCTGGCCAGTCCCTCTGCCTCCTCCTCCCATCGCCTCGTCTCCTCCCCCGCTTCCTTCTCCCACCGGAATGAGGGAGCTCGGCTTTTGCTCCCCCAACGACAATTTTTTCCGTGATTGAGACTTGAGAGGGTGAGGTGTTTCCTTTTTTAAGCTAGGGGGTTTTCAATTTTTTTTTAAAGAAAACTGGTTTCAAAACCGGTCCGGGTGAGTTTTCGCTTGGAACCGGTACCCGGACCGGTTACAACCGGTTCCCAAAAATTGGAACCAATTCCCGGACCAGTTTCACCGGGAACCGGTTCCCGACCCTGTTTTTCGGGTGGTCCGATCTGGTTCCCAGGTAAACCCTGTCCGGTTCCACACCCCTAATATTAATGACTAAAATTAGGAAAATCTTTTTCTACTTAATGATTTTTCGTGAAATAAACGGAGCATAAATATAAGTTGGGCTTTTGTGAGAGACAAACGTCCGTACCATTATCCTTGGACGATCCTTGCAAAGCGGAAATGGAATCATGAAGCCCGGCCCATCGTCTCTCGGCCATAAAAAAGGAAAGACCGTTTCCAATCCGTACACAATGTTCCCCCGAGTTAACCGGGCTGGGCTTGGGTTAGCCAATGCAATGCCCGGCCCCGTACGTGGAAATTGTCAAAAGTTCATTTCCATCTTTTACTTGCTTTTCGGGCCACGTTACATGGTACCGAAGTAAAAGAAAATCCACCGTTGTCTTTTTATACGCAACCAACCGGATTAAATGATTGTCAGACAAGATCTTGTGGATACCGTCGTGTTGGGAATTTTGTTTTGATCGGTAAAAAAAAAAAAAACCTTTTGCTAGCCTAACAATCTTAGGATTACTATAAGAGTAATAGCTTATTATAAATTATAAATTCTCGAAAAAATATGTCTCAAAATAATTTATAATTTTATTTTTTATGATTAAGAATAAACTGTTATTCTCAGATAGATTAAAGACTATTATACAATTATTTCTTAAAAAAAAAATTGCAATGGTATCAACATGCTTGATCTAAGTGGGCTAAGCCCCCTACAAAATAGTTCCCAAGTGATCATTATTTGAAGTTGATCTTCAAATAATGATATCGCCCATTTTGCATGAGTCGAAGATTCTAAAGAGAATATCCTTGAGAGACTATACAAGATAGTGACCATTGACCATTTGAGAATAGGGGATTACGAGCCCTTGCCTGTATTAGTTTGTATCACCTAATGATACACTCCCTCTTCGATTGTCTGCAAGAAGCCGCACCTGTTCTAAACAATTTTGGCCCGGTGATCACTACTCGCCCTCGTCATATTTAGTATGGATATCCTCTGTCCAAGAACCGCACAATCATTAGAGGAATCCTGTTGTGATACCACCTATAGGAACTCGCTCAACCCGTCTCAGGTAGGCTAAGCCCTCGAAGGAATGCCCTGAGTGGCCACATAAGGCAGCGACCCTCAGGAGACATTTCGTAATGAATGCCATCACGAGCTATCTCTCATTCAATTCGAGGCAGGCCAGCCGTGTCTACACATCATGACATGAACTCTCCACAAGCTTTTCGGATGAAGACGGGTCAATCCATCATATCAAATCATGCTAAAGCAACGAGGGCCAACGTGAAAAAAGCAAAGAAAAAGAAGAGGAGGGAACTACTGGAATTTATTTATTTTGATGAATTTAGAGGCCCCGCGCTCGCGATTGAAAGCAAGGAGGGACCAGTTTCTGTGCGAGGACGTGCAATGCCGTTGTCTCCTTTGTCGGACTCAAAACTCCAAAGTGTCCTTTTTCTTTAGCACTTCACCATGATGACACCACGTCCTAAGCGGCCCAAAAGGAGCCAGCTAACACACTATATGACCGACCAAAAAGAAAACACTATATAAGTATATAAGAAGTTTGAAAAATAGAATATCGTAAATGGGTTTGTTTTTATCTGACGGGAAATGAATTTCAATAGGCAAAATGAGGAAGATATAATTTAGGTTCGGCATTTATGAGAGATTTATTGGATAAAGTAAGAGTTACGTTGATTTTTTTTTTTTTAAATTATCATTTCGAATGTCATTTGATAGATACACCTTTGTTATCCATCTCGGTTAGTGATTTTCTATTACAAATTTCTGGACAAATTTTGATGTTAAAGTTTACTTCTTTATAACTTCCTATTAAGAAAAGAAAAAAATTCATGAAAACCCATGCATCATGAAAGAGAAGCGACAGGATGACAACTTAAGAATGTCAAAATGTTTGCCCCTTTGTGCCTTAAATCTCTTATGGATTCTACATTTAAGTTAACATTTTCTTTCCATACACCCATTAAATTTCTACCAAAATAAATGGACCTACTCGGTGACAATAACCGATATCATAGCCAACCTTCAAATTGCAACGAATCCAGTCTTTTCTCTCTTACCTTCGTTTCTTGAGTAATCTTAAAGTCCAATATTCACGAGTATCATAAAAGCCGTAAACAGTCCGATTTTCTATTGCTTTCCAACTCGTGTAAAAGTGTATGATTTCTCACTTTCGCATTGATTCGACCATTTTCACTTTCTATTGCTTTCCAACTTGTGTAAAAGTGCATGGTATATCACTTTCGCATTTATTCGACCATTTTGACGATTACTTCCACCCAAGTTTAACTTTCAACAAATTCAGCTAATTATAGCATGAAAAATGGGAAGAACCGACACTTCCCCGAACACATGAGTATTATTCTCTAATAACGTTATAATGTCCTTTTTGTCTCTCCCTCGAGCTTTCATACATGGATGTAAAACCTTTCTGATGAACACGCGTAGCTTCCTGCCCTGATGCAGAGGACATCAGCCGACGGCGTTAATGGCTATACGGATACGTACAAACACGCCCCACCTCGACCCCGCCGCAACGGTAATATCTCTCCCAGCATTTATAACAGACATCATCCTCCAGCACGGTTCTTGTCTGCTTTTCGACCTCGAACTGCACCGTCCTCCTCCTTCCTTCCTTCCTTCTTCTCCACCCCGTCTCGATGAATCTTCCCGAATCCCCCGCCTCCTTCTTCGTCGCCTGCATCGTCATCGTCTGCTGTTCCCTGTCGTCTCGGGTCCAAGCTCGCCAGTACTACGTCGGAGGCCGAGATGGATGGGTGGTTCATCCCGCGGAGGATTATGGCCACTGGGCCGGCCGGAACCGGTTCTTGATCAACGACACTCTCCGTAAGTCCTCCTCCCCCGCGGATCTCGTCTCGATACGAATGGAGGTGAATCGCGTCTCGTGTTTTACGTTCTTTTTTCTGGGTCTGTGTGTCTGTTCGCAGTTTTCAAGTACAAGAAAGGAGAGAACTCGGTGCTGCTGGTGAACAAGGACGGGTACGACAAGTGCGACACCCATAAGCCCATCAAGAAATGGGACGACGGCGACACCGCCTTCCAGCTCGACCGGTCCGGACCTTTCTACTTCATCAGCGGCAAGGACGGCAACTGTCGGAACGGCCAGAAGCTGACAACAGTCGTCCTCGCCTTCAGGCCTCGCCCTCTCCCTCTTCCCCCGCCTAAGGCTCTGCCTCCTCAGAGCTCTTCGCCGACTCCGGCGGCTGCTCCGGGTTCGAAACCGCCTGGGTCGAGTGCTCCAGCGACGTCTCCGGCGGCCTCCACATCGCCAGCTACAACGCCAGCACATGCGCCGGCGATGGGACCGTCGTCTCTGTCGCCCTCTCCGACCGCGGCTCCAGGTTCGAAACCGCCGATGTCGAGTACTCCGGCAATATCTCCGTCCATCACCACATCGCCAGCTACAACTCCAACACATGCGCCGGCAATGGGACCGTCATCTTACTCGCCGTCTCCGACCATGGCTCCAGGTTCGGAACCCCCAGGGTCGAGTACTCCGGCAATATCTCCGTCCATCTCCACATCGCCAGCTACAACTCCCACACATGCGCCGGCAATGGGACCGTCGTCTCTGTCGCCGTCTCCAACTGCGGCTCCAGGTTCGGAACCCCCAGGGTCAAGTACTCCAGCACTTGCACCGGCGATGGGACCATCGTCTCTAACGCCGTCTCCGACCGCCGGATCGCCGTCATCTGCTCCACCGGCAACAGCTCCAGCATCAGGTCCAACCGCACCCGGGGCGCCAGCAGCGTCGCCGACGGTTCCGTCCACCGCTTCACCAACTTCAGGAGGGTCAGCTCAGTCGTCTCCACCTGCAGGGACGCCGACCGGTTTGCCGGCAAACTTGACCTCGCCTCCTCCGTCGACCAACTCTGCACCAGTGGTGAATCCTCTCAGTACGTGGGCATCGGCGTTGGCATTCTTGATGATGGTGGTAGGGCAAATTTAATGGAGATTCTAGGACGAAGCACAGTGCAGTATTTGGATATAAATAAGTATATATCTTCAGACATTAAAAAAGAAGAAGAACAAAACCGGGATGAAATTTGATCTGTGTTTACGTTGGTTTTTGTTTTGATCCGACGTTGGATTCATTTGTTCGAGGGTAGATGTTTATGAAAAATTTTCACAGGTAGTACATGTGAATTTCACTGTTTTGTGATCTTAATTAGATGGATGTATGGAAATTTAAAATAAAGGAAAAAAGGACCCTTCATTGTGGTTGTCGTTGATCGTATACGGGAGCATGAATTTTCTTTCTTGATCGTCTTATTTATTTTTTTATAAAATTTTAAGACGTGGATTGATAGAAACGTTCTCCATAAGAGGTCTTATCACAAAATGTGTCAGATCATCATACTGCATAATGTAATTTATCATTTGTACATTGTAGGAAGTTTTACTTCGGCCAGAAAAGAAATAAATAAACTTTTCATCTAAATATTTATACTAATTTTTTATTCAAAAGTTTATTCAGCTGTTAAATTGACAAAAAGTACAAATTTCATTAGCTCTGACTAGGTAGCTAAGTTCGAGTCTATCATGTGTTTTTTCTTTCATGTATAGTTGTTTTCCCTACTTAGGTTCAACAACAATTCATTAATGAATTACATACCACTTCCGAGGGTGTGAGAAAAAGACTAAAAGCGCATCGTGTAGGGCAGCCTTTTATATGTTGCTTTAAAGAAACACCAACCCGTCCTAAAACCCAAAAATAAAAAGTAATAAATAAATAAAATTGAATTGCCTTAATCATGTAAAAGAAGTGCAGCTTATCTTCATAGCTTCTCGTGGCAAATAAATAAATAGCTTATGTCCTAACTCCTAACTAGTAACTATCAGTAAAATAAACCTATGAGAGCATGCGGGGATGGACCAAAGAGGTTGGTGTGGGTTAGGATTAATCTACCGTATATTTCATTCATGGTTTATAATTAAACTATTTAAGGATGAGTTTTTTTTTGGTAAGGTTTAAGGATGAGTTTGTCTCACATAAAATGAATGATTTGCATAATACTTTCTTAAAATGGTCGCTTGTAAAATTAAATAGACAAAAAAAATATTTTCATCGTCTACGAATATGTTGAGACATAAATTGTTGATAATAGCGAAAATATTTTTCATTAAATAATTATTTCAAATGATATAAACAATAATTTTTAAGAAAATATTATCCAAATCGTAATTTTTACAAAATGAACGGACCTTAATCTTGATTATAATTGTACCTAGTGCATTACAATTTCTAGAAGCGAATTTTCGGATGAACTTTTGTTGTGATGGGCAGGCCAATTTTCTGGTCCATCGTTATCGCGTGAGTTCTCCTTGTCCACATTTTGCTTGAAAATCAGAAAATTGACAGGGCTTCAAAGAGTGCATCAATTACAAAACAAATCGAAATTTTAATACATTTGATGATTGAAATCAAGGTTCAGAAATTTAACTGCACAATCTATTAAATTTCAGTGATCACGGACGAAATTTATCCATTAACCTTAAGTCTCATTCCTTGGAATTTTCACATAAATCAGCGTATCCTCCACTAAATCAAGATTTTCCGGTAAACTCCTTGACTCGTTCTCTTCATCTTAAAACTCCATGTTATGCGCTAAAAGCATACATTTGTAAGCTTTACAATCTCTCTCTTGTATATATACACACACACTCGGGATGAGCTATTTGCGCCAAAAATCAATCTAAATGAAGATCATACTATCTTTTATTACATCAAAGTAAGTTTCGTAAACTCATACTAACATAACACTAAGTTTCATATTGAGTGTAATGTTACATTATCTGAGCAAACTTGGTTTGTGGTCAAGTGCCTAGTCTAGCCATTCGCATCCCCAATATATTAATAAAGAAGTCATGGATGGGACCTATCAGTAAGCCAAATTGGCCTCCCAGAATGTTCTCTGGACCATGTCCTAATTAGTGTCTGATTGCACTAACTTGACAATCGTCATCTCTTGCTCCTGTTCCTTGACCTCGATTGGCCACCTGCAATGATGGGTCCTAAATTTTGAATTCACACATCGAATTCAAGACAAGATGAAAGGGAGTGGATGCATGGAAAGAGAGAGTGAGAAGAAAGCTCACGAGTTTTGCTCAGCCAAGAAGAGATGGGGTTTTTAGGGAGATGGCCTCTACCACATGTTACTTCCACGCGCTGAAGTCGACAGGGCAATGGTCAGGACAGGGAGCACGTCTCACTCGTACAGTTTTGAACTTTCTCTCTTCGCATCTTCGCAGATTCACATTTGCATCATCGACAAGTTTATATGGTGACCGCCGACCTAAGTATACCAAACAAGACTCAAAGATACACAGAAATGGAAGTTATGGTGATTGATAACAAGATCTTCCGCGTTCGAATTAAGCATGGGACCACTTGATTAATCTTTTTGAGAGATTTTTACATAATATTATAATACATAGCATCAATTCTCAAATCTTGTAATACGTGATAAAGATTGTTCTTCGATATTTAAAGAATCATCTTGTATTATCATGTCTGCATCAAAAACACTTTGTGTTTTTTCTTGGCGTCATTATCGACGGGATCAAAGCATCTTCTCGACTAATCCACTTCTATGTGAATAATAATTCAAGAAAAGTTGAAGTTGGGGTTTCAATTCAACATGAGAAGCCATGTGTGTTGATATGAACACCCATAAGATCAGATGAATGAGCCATGTGTGTGGATATGAACACCCATCAGATCAGATGAAGACATCGACATGAATGCTTCACCACAACTTGCCAGCTGCACCTGTCAGTCTCATGTACGAGAAAAGGGCCACTTCGACAGCGACGAGTAATTTTGAGAATCCGTACTCGGGTCTTTTTGCCTGATATTCACGCAATCTCTTATGGCTGAGTAATTTCCAAATTCCAATTTATTGTAGAGAAATTTTTCGTGGGTTCCGCTTAATTTCATCAATTCTTTTTTGTCCATGTAATTTTAGCTTACTGTGTTCTGTAGATTTCGTTGGTTCTCTTGATATTGTCGGCACATTGTTGCTGGATTTCCTTGTCCTCCTTTGCTTTCGTGTAACGTCGGACGTGGTCGGTTGTGGCGGGGTGGGCTCCCACAATTCAATGCTACCTGTCGGCAAGGAGATAATGAAGTTGATGTGTTCTTTTGTTTTTACCTTTCATCTGTCAACACATGTCCAGAGCTAGCCGGAATGCTTGACGATTGTTTTGTTCAATTTCTTTCTTTTTCTTTCGGCACGTAAAACTCGGTATTGAAAAATTTGAGGGCTCCGGTCATCTTGTGCAGCTGAAATTGTTAATAAGCCATGTAATAATGCTTTCAGACCAACCCAAACTTTAGGGGATACCCCGTGAAGCCAGCCATGAAAACCCATTGCATGCTACTTGCATTAGTCAATTTCTTTTCCTGAAAAAGCTAGAGCGATTCGGTTTGATTAATCCGTGTTCTTAAGCCCACCATTGGACGGCATGATTAGAAACCATCCAATGGCTCTTAGGACCATGGTGGCTCTCCTCCTATTAGCTTTGGTCGCGGTGGCAGAGTTCGCGGCATATAGAGTATCTTTGAGGGGCCTCGGAAGCGGTAGATCTTATGGCGGCAGCCGTGTGGGAGATCTTTTATTGACGTAGATGGAGAAGGAATGATGAACTCGAAGGCGACCCTTAGAGCACTGACCCAAGCTCGGTGTATGCTTGGTAGAAACTCCGTTTCATGGGGCCATGGCCAATCCATACAGCCGTGGATGCGGCGTCATCACCCAGTACAAGCGGTTCAGGGACTAATGGCACCATCGCCATGATTTCAAGAAAAGATGGAAGTTCATGTGATGCAGTCTTGAAGGGAGATTATGGTGCAAAACTCTTTGGTGAACCTCTCTCCCTGAGAAATATGCGACATTCTGGGTTTAGCCATTACGTCCTTGCCAGTTTTCTTATTTCAGTTCTAAAGGCAAAAAGAGAAAAATGAAGACATCAACATTCAGCTCAAGCAAACCTTCTCGCTGACTTTCACCCTTAAAAGAAGAACAATCTGATCATGAGTTCGTATTGAACAGGACATATGACACAATCTCTTCTTCATCTCTTATTGACGTGCAGCGAAACCATCCTAAAAGAGAATCGAACACAGATCAGAATTCAGACATGTTGATTAGCAAGGCTGCAACTTAGAATGCCATTACATTGAGCATATTCAACTGTCATCCATTCAAACTTGTGACCATGTGCAATTGGCCAAATAAAAAGAAGGAAAGAATGAGCGAAGCTGCAAGAAAACCATGCAGAAGTTGAAAAAGGAAAATTGCTTTTGTAGAATACCATCAGTCCAACCAAAAGCTGCTCATCAACAATTAAATTTCTGGAAATGTCAAATAGACGAAACAAGTTTCTTTGTCAAAAGAACCACCATCTCCGTCGTCGTGGCTTTATCTGCAACAAATATTCAAATGCAAAGTCAAGTCAGAGTCAGACAAGTCCACACTCTAAAACATGTCGAGAGAGAGAGAGAGAGAGAGAGAGAGAGAGAGAGAGAGAGAGAGAACCTTCTGATCCTGTGCTTTTGATTGTAATACAATAGGCTGAGAAAGGACACTGTTATCAATGTCTTGAATGTAAGGGCGCACCTTCTCCTCCAACATCTCATTCAGCTACAAATCAGAATAAATCATTCTGTGTGAATCCAATGGACACCGTGGTGGTAAGAGCACAACACATAAATTTTTTATCAAATTCCCTAAAGGTGTAACTCGGGAATGGATGAGCTTGTGGCAAATCCAATTTGAGAAATTAATAGCATCTTCCCATCAGCTTGAAGTCAAACTCATGAAGTTAATAGTCAGAGTCAACAAACCTTTTCCTGACGCCATTTAGCTTGCCATTGTGCATCCAAGATTCCATCAGCAATCTCTCTTTGGGCATTAAGTAGTACAGTCATCTCATAATATTTATCGGGATTTTTTAGATCCTCTTCATTCCAAGACAAAGAATTGAGTGGAAGTTCTAGCTCCTGCCACACACATAAGTTGATTAACAGAAGGGATATTAGATCAGTTAATTTATACTAAGAAGAGGGATGCAATCCAACAGAGAGTAATACACCAGATGGAAGAAGTACGCAATCCAACAAATCAGGAAATTTCTACAAATTTATTACAAGAACCACTAAATACTCACACCCCAATTTTGAGGCCTCGGAGGAGGATTGAGTTTCATCACTTCTGCTTCCAGAGCCTTCTTAGCTTTGTAGTAAGGAATATTCTTCACGACAACAGGATCATTGCGTGCACGGACTGGATCTATAGAAATTAAAGCCTGCAATAAAGCAGAGCATCTTGATTTCAGTACAATACACCGTCATTCCTCCAAACTTTTACAAGTTTACGTAATCATCACTATTTAATAATATGGTACTGAGAGATAGAAGAACTACAAGGCATCTAAAAATGTTACATGCAAAAAAATTGATTAATCAAGAAACTAGTAGTGACATGTTCTCATTTTGTTCTCTTTGTCAGTAACATCACAAAGCGTTTTTAGGGTCTTGCATATATTGACTTATCCAACAAATTATCCATAAATCACTTTCTTGTGGAAACAAGAAGGTTCTAAACTTAAAAGGGAGAACCATATTTTTCTTGGCATACTCTATCGACAGACAAAAGGTTTTGGAGCTCTATAACAGACCTTTGGACAATCAAAAGTCACAGTTTGATACTAAGCCAGATACAGCAGCAGGTAAAGCAAACAACTAGCCAACGACCACAATATGTTAGAATCCAACTAAATCCAATCAGGTGATCATTAGCATCATGGAAAAAAGCAAAATATGAATTACAGAGTGCAATCAGTTTTGAGCTGTAGAGTTTGCCATATGTAATGTGGTCGTCATTTCATCTTACCTCCTGCATATGCTCCCAGCCAGGTTTATGATTAGCTACCACATCTCGAATCTGATCATATCTCATGGATTCCTAAACCAAAAAAACAAGCAGTTCGTTAACGGTTATGTTAATTCATAGAACGTAGATATCCTCAGCCAGCAATAGGTAATTGGATTTCAGAATGAGGAACAACTTAAGCAAATCAAACAGAATAAGAACCTTGTATTGCCACCATAATTTCTGTTTGACTTCGTCATCATATTCAAATCCACCAACAATTTGAGGGAAGGTTATCAACCAGAATGTAGCAATGCTTGGGTCTTTCATGCTGTGGACTATGTGCTGCAGAGAAGGAGGCAAGGTCATAAAAGGGAACTCACAACAGAACATGCCATTCTAGAATTACATTTTTCATACCCATGTAAAAGACTATGACAAACAAGTTCAAGAATCAAATTGCCAGCTAGTTTTTCTTTAATCTTTCCTCTGCTGGAAATGACTACAGTCGGGCTAAGTGTAGATGTATATCCATCATAGAGATTATAATCTAAAGCAGCAAGCAGGTTGCAGTTCAACTCACAGTCAACACAAATTAAGCAACATTAACCCTAAAGTTAGGCTGCAACTATAGAGGACCACCCAGAATTAACTATTTGAGAGAAAGCTGAAAGGTGTTCCTGCATTCTTTTAGCACATTCATCCTGCAGAAACATCCACTTCCAGTCATCATGAGGGGACAGGTTTTGCCTGCTAGCAGAGAGAAATTTACCCATATATGACCTTTATCTTTGTTAGAGGAAAGACATACGCATCAAAACCGGATGAACATCACTCCAAAGTACTGTGACACAAAGTGCTAGAGGATCACTCATAAAGGAACTGCAACTAAAATTTGTCAAACTAAAAAGATAGGGTCTATACTGAACATCTCATCCTAATATGCACATTTTCACCAAATTATACTAAAAGCAAGCGAGAAATGAGCAACAACTGCAGCCTGAAGCAAATAAATAAGCTCAGTATTTTCCTATTTAAACCATGTCTTACCATAAGAAAGGTGTCTTTTCTTAGAAACAATGCATGTGCATAAATTTATAACAGCTTGCATGGAAAATCTTGTGCAATGAGGACAGATATCACTAAATGAGAGTGAAGAATCTGAAAAGGGAGGAAAACAATAAGTGTATACTAACCTCATAGGGGTAGTCCATTTTTCTCATGACATTATAGGCTATCCATGGAGGCTCCATAATCTATGGAAACAAAAGATTATGAACATAAGCACTACAGAACAACTCCCTCTGAAGATTTGCATGAGAGTAATAGATTTGAAAGGCAACTCACATCATCTGCAGAAATTCTAACTTGTAGTTTGTGTTTGCATTCTGGGCAACCCATGACTCCCTGCAACATGTGGAAACAAAGAAATGATGCTTTGACAGAGTTGTCTCAGTTAATATGATCGCAAGGCCGACATATCTTGCATACTCCACCAATTTCCTTGCTAGCACTCTATCTGAAAGGAAAATTTGAGGTGATTCCTTCAAATTTAAGACCTATAGCTCACATAATTTGGTTCTTTTATTAAGAATGATGTACTTCTGATTATAGAGCATCATAGCCAGATGTAAGTACATCTAGATATAGGAGACATTTAACCTTAAATCTATATGAAAATGATCAAGAATTCTTTGCTTTTTAACTATAAGTAGTAGGTAAATGACACCCACCGTTCCATCGCAAGTTGGGCAATCTTTAGATGGCAAAGGTGAATGAACATCGACAGATGAAGGAAGGTGAACAAGTTCAGCACGATTATCAACAATGGCGTCAGCTATGCATTCAGCTGTTGCTTTCTCTCCACTGAATGAGAATTCAAGTTTAAAGTTATAAGGGGAAGGAAGAGAGATATTGAACATCCAAAGTGCCAGATCAATAATAAAAAGGAGCTTTGATCATACCGGGACCAACATGCTCATACAGTTGGTACACAGAGAATAAAAAAAGGATGCGCTTGCAAAGTACTCTTTTAACAGGAAAATTTAAATCATATACCTCAGGGCTAGCAATAATCAAGACAAGCAAAACAAAGATCACACAAGTTGAACCAGAAAACATCTGATCACAAAAAAGAGACATCATCAGCACACAAATTTTCTTGATATAATAGGAACAGTGACATTATTATTATTTTTTCTTCATGGTCTGTGATTTCTACCAAACTTCATTATATGGTAGAGTGGTACTACCATCTTCTAAGCAAAAATTTGCAAGTTCTAAGCCTGACCAATAGATCCCAGGGCAGTTAGATGTAGCATATTTTCTAGAAATAACTAAATACTCTCTCCATATATATCCAGTTTCAGAAGATAGGAAAATTCTAGAAATGGTCCTCAGTTAAAGCCTCAATAATAAACTTTAATGCAAAAAGAATAATGGGAAAGAATGCAACAAAATTGCTCAAAAAAAAAAAAAAAGTGTCGGAGAATAAACAATAAGAGTGTGATGCATGTTCATGGTCATGAGAGGTTAGTATTTTCCAGTAATTTGACAACCTTATAGCCAGCAATTACAGTGTCATCATTTCACTGTGATGAAAGGAAATGCAGTCAATTGTCAAAAGACATAAGGCTTGCCACTTATAAAGTGAAATTAAGCCCATATATACCTCTTCAATCTGTAGTTATTCACTTGATAGTGCACTTTTCCTGATCCTTTGCACATGGTACACCTCAGTGCCTGCCATCCATTACAGGTTTTGCAATTCCTGCATGTATCAGAAATCCAGTCCAGGAGCAACAATTGCAGTTAGCTACCAAAGAAGACAACAGCACAGTAAGTGTCCAAAATAATAACTTAAGATATGAGGAGAAGAAGCTGCTTCATATAGCAGATCATTCGATCAGCATTTGTATGGAAAGTACCGAGAGAGTAAGAAAAAATTCATCCATATTTACAACTCAAAAGAGATAAAGGTTCATATCACATGATTTCCATGCCAAACATCTTCATGCTCAAACAATCTTTAATTCCTAAATCAAGCAAATGTGGAGCTCAGTCTGCTTTTTCAAAACGTGGGTCAGAACATCTTAGGGGCAAGCCACCACTGGGAAAATTTTTGATTTAATTTCAAATAATATTAACTGAGAAGTAAATGACAATCTCCAGAACCCAGTATGATGTGAAAATAAGAAAGAATGTAAAATCAAGAAAGGCCACCACAAGAAATCAGAAAGCACCTCTGACATATCACCTTCTTTCCAAGTTCCAACGCAATATCATATGTCCCAAGAGTGGCAACAGCCTGCTCGTGTATAAACAACAGCATTGACATGTAAGGTTCAGGCGGTGCATGTTAAATTCCATGCAAGCAAGAAAGGTATGATCACATAGTGGACTAGTTCAATCACTTAGGAAGAATTGCGTCCAACATATATGATCCTATAGCATGAAAATCGAAAAAAGCAGAAAAGCTGACATAATTGTGCAAACACCAATTTCCAAACCCACAATGGTATTATTGACCAGCCTCCAGGCAAGACCAAAATGAGAACCATTACATAGCAAGAAGCATAAAGAGCTCTGATGAATAAACATTAGAACAACCCATTAAGCAACAAATAATTCAGGCAGCAAACTCAAATCCACTCCTGTTCTATCGTTAAATTTCGACTCACATGCTGACACCATATATTGCCAACCTACTTCACAAGTGAATAACCATCACAGGAATCCAATACGAGTTCAGTGGACAGAAAGCACACAAAAAAAAAAATGAAAATTATCTAAAGATTACCCTAAGAAAAACAATCGAAATTCCTGAAAATTATTTTCCCTATGCTCTCATATCATCACCTAAGACATAACTAACGCTCCAGACCTCAGAAGGACCTAAAAACCGGCCTTTCCAGACAATCCATTCAACCACAAAGAAACCTTGAACACAACAGGCACAATTAGTTCGAGTACTGAGGAGAAACTCACGAAAATGGAGGCGTAGGAGAGCTTGCTGATGAACTCGGGGACGCCGAAGCCGCGAGGAGCGGAGCCGGCGATGTCGAAGGCGAGAGTGAAGGGAGAGAGGACGATCTTGATTGGGAGCTCGCAGATGTCGATCAGCTGCTGGCCATAGCGAGTGGTGAAGGTCTTGTACTGAGCGTCCGCGAACTGCTTCACGCTCTTGATCAGACGGTCCGGCCCTCTCGACATGGGAGAGGATTGAGAGAGAGACAAGGGTCTGAGTTCAGGGGATGCTGGCGGTGAGCCGTGCGGGGAGAGGAGGGAAGAAGATAGAACGGGTTTATCCTCAAATCCTCAAATTGCTCGTAAACCTCAGTTCTCGCGACCAAACGAGTTTTATCTTTAATTTTCACGTTAATGTTCGATCATTCGAAATTTCGAAGTGTCCGAACCGAAAAGGGGTAAATAAGCATTGGGGACCCAAAAAAAAAAAAGTTGCAAAATGTGGACAAAGAGATGATAATTTTCGTTATTTACCTGTATATGTACCTACTTCCAAGACTCGTTTTATTTTAGATTAATATCATAAAAATCTGAAATTATACCCATCATGACATAAATAGCCTAAACATTTAGAGATAATACTGTGAAAGACGTCAAATGGATATACTTATGATAAATTTATCTTAAGTTAATTTTTTGACCCCAAAAAAACCTAAATTGGTACACCAGTGACAAAACTTATTTCACCAAAAACTCAAATCGATACATTTGTTACAAATTTATCCTTCATTAGTTTTCATTAAATTTTATTAATACCATAAAATGCCTCAAATTATTACACATGTAATATACAAATTGTAAAACCTAAAATTGGTACACCCATTAATTGCATTAACTGTCATATGTCATCTAACTTAGTAATTTAACGGTAAAATTTAATGAAAACTAACAAAAAGCAAATTTGTCATAATCATATCAGCTTGAGGTTTTTGTAGTTAAAAAATTAGTTTATGACAAATTGGTACAATTTGGGTTTTTCATGATATTAACTCCACTAAAAACCCAAATACCCCAAACTATTTTTGTGTGATCGGAATTCTACTAATGTGGCAAATATATCATAGAAGGAATTGAAATAAAAGGTGCATATATCACATATGAATAAGTTCTGATTTTTTCATGACATAAAAAAAGTTCGTAATATTTATATCATAGTAGTCAAGTTTAGGGTTTTTTGTAACAAAAAGAATTGGTTTATTTATATTACAATGAATGTAGTTTGAAGTTTTTTTTGGTATTAATGCATCTTGATACTTGTTTGTTACCATAATTTTTAGGCTTGGCAATGCTAAGTTAGCATTGCGAACACATATAAATGATATTTTTTTGGTGAGGATGAACTCAATATTGAGTTAAGAGTTCTTGATTGTATTTATGCATATGATTATAATAACGTTGTTGTAGTTAAAAAACAAATATAATATCTGATTTAAATTCTTGTTCAAGCAACCGTCACGTTTTAGGAAATAATAAAGCCAGAGTATTTTAAAATACAACGAAAAATTTAGAAAAATAACAGAATTATATGAGGGTTAATCTGGAAAGTTTGAAAACTCAAGACATTTAAATGTTTATTTTGCCCGAAATGTTATTTGGGGGTGATTGCCCTCCCACCTCAACATATAAATCCATCACGCCAAGGTTCTTTCAATTATCAGAAGCACAATTGTTAACAAGTTAAATAATTATTATTAGTAGTAGTTGTATTTGTTGACAAAAAAAAAAAACCTTCGATTATTCTCAAACCCGTAATTATCTATTTTTTTATTTTTAATTTATATTTAATGCATTGCGAAGATGAATTGCTTGGACTATCAAATGGCTGGGATGAATGAGAGTTGAAGGATGGATTCTTAGAAGACAGAGAAAGAAGCTTAAGACACAATTTAGATGATGCAGTTGAAGATGCCAGTGATGAGGAGTTTGATCACATCCCCAAGGCACAGAATGAAGAAAGTATGTCTTCTGAGAATGGGAAGCGTAAGGGGAAAAGGAAACTATCATTGCTAAAGAGAGCTAAAGAGGCAATGATGGAGGAGTATTATAAGTTAGATTATGAGGAAACTATTGGAGATTTGAAGACAAGGTTTAAGTATGCAAAGTTAAAACCGAACAGATATGATTGAGCACTCCAGAAATTCTGATGGTGGATGACAGAGAATTAAAATCACCATGTTTTTTCAAGAAGCTTGCTCCTTACAGGGGGAAGGAATGGAGGGTACCCAACAATCAGAGGCACCAGCATAAACTGAAGACAAAGGAGCTTCTTGAAGAAGGAAAGCCGTAGTCTGATAAGAAAAAGAGGCATAAATATTATTCTAACGCATCAACCGCTGAAAAGGGTTCCTTGAAAGATGGAAAATCACTGCAAGTTGAATTACATGAAGATTCACATAAATTGTCTAAGAATGCAAGGAGAAGGCGACAAGCTGATGTTAAGTTATCAAACTCGAGGCTTATAGCTTATGGGAAGATACCCCCAAGTCGAAGGGTAAAACCAGGCACTAGAATCCCAATGTGACTAGCACCGAACCAAGGCAGGACTCTGGTCTTAGAGCTGTCTATATAATGTATTGATCTGGGACCCGTTCTGTGGGAGCTTCAGACATAAGGATGTAAATGTTGCATCTTGAGGAAGTTGCTGAAATTTTTGTGAGTTGTCTGAATTCCTTCTTTTTTAGAGCAATTTACTTAGAAATTGGAAAAGTCATTCAGGGGTGATTGGCTCTAAAATGAGTGTCTATTTATTATGTGGGTATAAGAGCATTGTCAACAATCTGACATCCTGTCATGTATGCATTTCAGATGTCACTTCTGGAACAAATTTGATTGCAGCACTTCATTAGTACAAGCCTTGAAAACAAACTGAACATTTACGCTGTGCCTGAACACAATCAATAATAGCCAATTTGTTTCTGTAACGAGGACTAGGTTGAGGCCCTGCAATCTTAGATGTGCTCTGCAATGCGGGCATTTGTCTAATTGTGTCATAAAGAGCAAATGGTCTGGCATTGTTATTTGGATTGGGCATGTAAAAGTGGTCACTTTGGCTAGCAACTGACCCTGGCTTAGAAAAGTTTCAGAAAATAAACCGTCAATTAGTTTAGTGGCCATCAGCTTCTTATCTATTATTCTCCTACTTTTTAGATTTGGGCATCAAATGCAAAGCTTCTCAATCAGTTTCTGGGGTTGCCCTGTTGCTGTTACATGAATATGCTTGAATACATGAGGACTGAAGTAGCAACAAGTGATCTATGTCCTATGTATATTAGATAATTATCCTTTGTCCTTTTGGTGTTCCGTTGATGTTTCAAGCTATATTAGATTAATTTTACTGGATCAAGGGTCCTTTAAGTCAATATCAGGTACATAGAAATTACCAATGGAAGATTTAATTTTTCCCCCAAATGTGGGAGCAGGGAAAGATCATCCTTGAATCTGTAATCTTGACAACCGTGACGGTCATCAGTCTCACCCTTTACACTTTCTGGACTGCAAGGAGAAGCCACAACTTCAGCTTCCTCAAGCCCCTCTTGCTCAGTGCTATTCTTGTGCTTATGGTCTTTGCTTTTATGCAGGCATGACGATATATAGAAAGGCGCATTTCATTGTTTTGGATCACCTTGTATTGGTGTTTTCAAACATGAAGAGAGTGAGATGAGAAGCCTACTATGATGATATCACTATTATTTCGATGACACTATCTCTGTCACATGCCAGCATCTCGAGAAGATCAGCTTCCATTTTTCCAGAGTCCCTAGCGGTTGCAGTTTATTAACGTGTAAACCTTTTTCACTCCATACCCCCAATGCATCATGTATGTTCTCCTTTATAAACATATTTGTTCTATACATCTTGCTGTAATTGATGGCATTTCGGATTGGATGCAGTTACTGTTCCCTCTTGGTAGGATCTCGGTTAGGGTGTGTGGATGTTCGGCGTCGATCATGTTGTGCAGGTACATCTTATACGACATGGACAACCTTATCAAGCGTTTCTCCTACTTTAAATACATATGGGCCTCTATGTTGCTGTATTTGGATATAATAAACCTCTTCCTTGTTCTTGCTCAAGATTGTCCGAGCTTCACAGAGCTGATGAGTCTTGTACTAACTGCTCAGGTTCCTTTCTTTAACCTAGTGAACATCGAATGTACAACGGCTCATATTCTTTGTCAAAACTTATCCGTAGCAACCATGTCAACCAATCTGCACACCTTTCTCTCTTTGTACTTTTGATTCTTTAGCAACTAGTTTATATTTGTAGAACATCATCTGTTGAGTTCTCTGTTATTAGAGCTATACCCAATATGGCCCGCATAACTCAAGATCTGGAAACATGATCTCTGTTTCAGTCCTTGTCCTTGTATTTGTCTCTTGTAATTCCATAGTAAAGAAGCAATCTATGGATAGATGCACAATCCGGCAGAACTTAAGGTGTAAATATGTTGATTTTAATTCGATTAAGTTGTGAAATTTGAGGAGCGATATTTTCCGTGTATTTAATACGTGAATTCAAGACGACATCTCAACCGTATTAATCGACTCACACCAACAATAGATCTCTATATTTCGTGATTCATTAGGCTGTGTTTGTTTTGCCCAGGGGACCATTCAACCTAATCAATCCTTCTTCCCTCCTTCCTCCATAAAGCCCATGCGCTTTCGTCTTATCACTTTCGCATGTTCGTACAGGGACCATCACAAATCCCCATCCATTACATACGTGGCAAAATAAAACGCATATATAATTCTTTTGGTCCTCAATTATTACAAGGGCTGACGTCATATAATTAATTTGATTCAACCACTAAAAAGAAAGTTCAATAACATAACTTATTTATTCATTGACAAAAAAAATATCATGACAATGATCGTTTGTATTATTTCAAATAATTAAGCAATGAAATGCCAATAACAATTTATTTTTAGACTACTTTGTGGATGAAATTTTGTTTTTCCTTATTTATTTTTGTAAGCAAAATATATGATTATTTTTTCCAAAATATTTTTTAAATTATTCATAGTTCGCAAAATAAACATAATATAAATGAAAACACTGTGTTATTTAAAGGCAGCATTATTAAATTTATGAGGCAAGTAGTCCTTGTCCTTCCAAAAAGTCAATACTATAAGCGGATCAATTACATATTACAATATTTTCTGTAAAGTTATCATTATCATTACAATCTTATAAATTACATTGTCGGAAGTATTTTCTTAGTGTTTGTACCTTTAAATTTCTTGTCATTTACATTCTTTGTAAAAATCAACGAAGAACCTTCATTAATTTTTATTGATTCACATCGACGCATCAATATTTTGGTAGAAAAACATCAAGAATGGCACAATTTGCGTACAACGTTCACTTTAGTGTTAAAACTTTATTTTCACTCACTTTAGTGCCACTTCCGATTTGGCTATCGGGAAAGTTGGCGTGACTGCCGGGAAAGCTAGCGTGGCCGTTGGTGGATAATATTTTAATATTTATATTAATTTTTTTGAATTTTTTTCTCTAGGGCCGGTGAGTGACCCTCGCCCAGATTGAGTGGGGGCCACCTCACCCTTGGTGGCGAAGGCTCGGGATGAGGCCATCGGAGCTTCATCAACTGTTGGCGAAGGCGTCGTGGCCTCGCCTGTGGCTATCAAGGATCTTGTGGCCTTGCCCAAGGCCTTGGCGGCCAGATCTGGGGGAGGGCTGGCGAGACCCTTGCTAGTGGCAGGCGAGGCTATGATGGCCTTCACTAGCAACTGACGAAGCTCCAATGGCCTCGCCTTAAGCCTTCTCAGCTGAGGGCGAGGAGGCCCCCACCCAATTTGGGGAGGGTTATTGGTGACTATTGTTGGCCCTAAAGAAAAAAAAATCAAAAAATTCGAAAAAAATTAATAAACATATTAAAATAATGTCCATCGCGGTTACGTCAGCTTTTTCGGTGGTCAAATCGGAAGTGGCACTCAAGTGAATTTTTTTCAAACTTATGACATTCAAAAAAGTTTTTTACATTAAAGTGAGCGCTGTACAAAAGTTATGACATTTCTAGTATTCTTCTACCAAATATTTTAAAAGGTATTTTGCCGACTTTTTAGTAAAATTATTATATGCTTCGGCTTTTTCCCACAGAAATCCCCATTTTTTGAGTCGATAAATGAACCGGTCCACTTGGCCCAACCAAACCGGGCCCGTTCGCTCGGCTTCATCTTCCTCGCCACTCTTCCTCCTCCCCGGAGCCCGGAGCTTCAGTGGCGACACCAGCGTACGGCAATGGCGTATTTTAACTATCGATAAAAGCGCCACTGAACGAACGATCGAAACATCCTCAGTTTCATCCTAACACTCCCTCCCCCCTCTCTCTCTCTCTCTCTCTCTCTCTCTCTCTAGAGAACGGCAATGGCGAGTTCACCGGTGGTGGCGCTGAACGGAGCGATGGCCGGACGAGCGTCTCGGGGCTACCTGGAGAGGAAAGCGCCGGTGAAGACCAGGATTCTGACGTCGAAGCTCTGCCGCCGGTTCTGCGCCGTCGGATGGGCGTCGAGCACAGGTGGAAGCATCGCCGTTGAGGCTCGCTGCGACTCCATTCCGAGGTCGAACCGCCTCACCGCCGTGGGACGTCGTTCTGGTGATTTTCCCTAATCTGCTGGTTCAGATTACCTCCCCCTAGTATTTCGCTCCGTACCCGCTTTTAGTTTCTTCACTTTCGCTGCTGATTAAGTTTGGCGACTAGTGATTGTCGTTGGAGTGGAGAGCGGAGTCGTTTGTGGTGCGAATTTTTATTTAGTATACCCAATGTGACCAAGGAAGGTTAGGAGGATTTGATGTCGATGGAAGCTTGAAGCGAGTGAACAGAATGCGTCTAAGTGAAGGAATGGTTGCAATCCTAGACATATGGTGAATCGAAATCTGAAACCTTTGGTTCAGATACATGTTAGAAGTTGAGCACGCGATTATTCGTTGTCAATGGTTGGAGTGCTTGCTGTAACTATCGAAACTTAATTTGGTCTCTATGCTTGTTTTGATTCTGTTTGTGAGCTTGCAATGAATGAGATGTGGGTTCATGCATTCTTGCATTACAGTTCAGTTTGCTTATCTGTATTTGCTCAGATGCTTGGAAGGAGAGAGTAGTACCAGAGTACATGTATGGATTGTCTGCTTATGGATCCATCCTGCCTTTGCGGTCTCCCAAGCCATACTCTAGTGAAACTCCCAGGTGTACGAGTTGCCTTGCTTTTTCCACAAAGGTAGTTATCATGCGAAATTTCTGAGACCAAGAGATGGATATCACTTCCATTCTTATTATAATTTGGAGCTGAGAATTTGTTCTTTTGCATCTCAAGGTCATTATCCTCACTTATGAGAAAATAGGAATGCTTTGGGACTTTTGTTAAATCAGCGCTCAACTATTATCTCACAGTGTTTACTGGCATTTGAAAGATCTTAGTTTCCTATTGAAATGTTAATCCACCTCTGAGCATTAACGAGAGCGAAGAATTTTCTCCATTTCTCAATTTCTTGTTTTTATCTGTAATGAAAAAATTAGCATTTAGCTGGGATCCAACAATTGATTCTAAGGCTTCCATGCTATACAATCATTGTACCGTCTGCAGGAATAGAATACTTTCCTGCTTTTCCTATCATGCCTGCTAAATTAGTTCTGCTACCTCTCTTTTGTGTTGTTTGTTTGTACATATCTTTGCAGTAGTGTCACGCATGAAATGAATTGAAAATATTAATTAATTCGCAAGCATGGGAGAAGAAGATTTTATATATTCCTCCAGTTGTCGTGTTCTCTCATCCATTGACTTGCCTGTAAAGCTAGTGAAACTTTTTCTTACTTCAATTCCATAGCTTATGTCTTTCAGGCCGAGGGGTACAGTTTCCTCTTTAATGATCCTCTTGAGCTTCATCATCTGGGCCTGAATAATTTGATATCAAACCATGGTCCACAGCAGACTGGCAAAGGAGCCGTAAGTTATGCAAACATAAGCACATATTTGAAGGCTGGTGCTCTTTATTCAGATAACCGCATCGAACCATTGCCAGTAGTATGTCTTTCTTCTCTCTTATTAATTTGTTGGATTTTGCATCAAGTTGTAACTTCTTTCAGTGAAGATAATAATCATTTCTTTTCTAATTTGTAAAATTGCATTAATTGCAATGTATCCTCACACCCTATTATAAGGAGGGATTGGCATGACTTGGTATGAGTTTTTGTTTCTGCAAATATCCTTTGATTGGGAAAATAGTAGAAAGAAGTTTACCAGCTCTCTTTGCTTGCAGCGCTGCGTTGTTCTAGACATTGAGGGGACCACCACGCCGATATCATTTGTGACTGATGTTCTCTTCCCATATGCTCGGGATAATGTTGGGAGACATTTGTCTGCAACCTTTGAAACTCCAGAGACTCGCGATGACATCAAGTTACTTCATTCCCAGGTAAGATGCTCATTTCACAATTTTTGGTTTGCTTACATTATTTGTCTGCAAAATAGTTTCAACTCTTAGTCGATGCTTTACCTTTTCTGCTGCTCTGGGGAATTTTCTCTCCAATTTTGAAATGATGAATCCTGTGGATCATTCAGCAGTGGATAGTTTCTCATACCATTCTCAGTGATCTAGATGTGGGGGACAATTTTAAAGAACGGTTAATAAAAGCACTAGAGCCATATAAATTGGCATGAATGGTTCAGATATTGTATTCTGTTTCAGTTGCTCTGGCAATTGGGCTTTTCTCCCAGTTTCTGTGACAATCTTTTAGGATATTCTTCACTTGGATTATATGTGCTTCTGTAAACCTTGTTTATATCTTGCTTCTATCCACCATTAAAATGGGTAATGCAATTTGCCTCTGCCTATCTTACTATGACCTCTGTGCCTGTGGAAGAACCTTGATCCTTGTCACATAATTGTGCAGAGGAGAATAAAACCTTTGTCAACTGACAGTAAAGAGCAGAGAGAATAGAAAGGAAAGAAAAGGAAAAACTCTCTGTGCCAAAAACTGGACATGAAGGAACTGTTTATAAACTCGAGTGTGCAACTGTTTATAGAATGGCTCCTCATGTGAAGACCAGTAGGATGACAAATAGTTGAAGCATTCAAAGTCAATACATGTGGTTTCATAAAATATTGAAACCTGAGCATGCAGGACAACTCCTGAATGGGTGAAAGGAAGGTGTGAGAATCAAACTCGGGTCTTTGGCCTTGACTTGTGTTAGAGTTGTTAGTGCAACTTTTGTTATGCAAGGCTGAAACAGTTAGAGAGTGGCGTGATATACACTTTACATCTTAATGGGTACAAATGGCCAGAGGCATCTGTGTTTAGATGTCCAGGAGATCATAAACCTGTGCTCCTCTCATCTTAGATAATGAATGACTATACCTACAATGAGTAAATTATGCTACTTTCGCAGAGGGTATCCTTTCGCAGCGTAAAAAAGAAAACAAAGAAGGCCATTTAAAGTTTTGAATACATAAGAGTTGATGATGTTAGTATACAAATGTCAATCAACCACTCAAACAGCAATTTGGCAAGCATGTCTGTTACGACAGATGTTTTTGCTTCATGCAAAATCAGACTTAAGTGGAACTCAAACAATTACCATATCATTTGGCTGGTTAAATTATAGGGGTTTACAAGCCTGTGGCAGAAGTGGCAGAAGTGGCAGAAGTGCAGAAGTGTAACCTGAGATTGCAAGGAGAGGTTACTCATCCTTGTGAAATGATCTTTCACCATTGGCCTTCCTCTGGAATAATCAATTAATTCTTGTCATCCATAGTATTTCAAACCAATAGAGGAATCTGTTTTGCTGTTGAATAGTCCATTGAAGCCTCAATATTTCTCTTTATTCCCAGATTCTTCTGTTTACCTCATAGGTCGAAGATGACTTAAAACAAGGTGTTCAAGGTGCTGTGCCCATTCCAGGTGATGAGGCAGGGAAGGAACAGGTCATAGCAGCTTTAGTTGCTAATGTGGAAGCTATGATAAAAGCTGATCGCAAGATCACCGCCTTAAAGCAATTGCAAGTAGGCATGACAAATTTCTAGACGTGTGCTAAAGTGGAGGCAGGCCTAACTGGCCCTACATAGCTAACATTTTTCCATGCAGGGTCATATTTGGCAGACAGGCTTTGAGAACAATGAATTGGAGGGAGTGGTTTTCGAGGATGTACCAAAGGCTCTTACAAATTGGCACAGTTTGGGCATAAAGGTTTCTTTTTGGTTAACGAGTCAAATCTCTGTTTCTGTCTCTTTCTTGCAAAGCCCTTCCAAGAAAGAAAATCAGCGGTATTCCGTAGAAAATGCTCATCTGTTTGTTTGTCTTACTTTCATGGACACACTTAGTTTACGGGAGGTTATTTGGAAAGATAATGAGCCAAGAAAATAGAACATCTTAATTTTTAGTGTGGCTATGCTTCTTAAGTCAAATGGATAAAATTACTTCAGATCCATAGATCATATCAATGTTGTCATTAATGTTAGGACAGGCTTTTGCTTTATGTTCCCATGACTTTACTTTGTTGGCATTTAGTTTCCTCTGCAAGCAGTTACATGTGAACTTTTTTTCTAATTATATGCTCTACTGTGTGGCGAAGGTGTCGAAGAAGAAATTCTGTTATAGATGCTATAACCTGTCTATAGTCAGTGAGGTCTCAGGCAGAACTTGGTTTATACATATTATGGAAGCATATTGGCAGTACATTATAATTTGTGATGACTTCAGCAATGTCATACCAACTAATTAGCAGTTCTAATATAGTTTTTGAAAAATCATCAAGCTTCTCTCTCTCTCTCTCTCCGACACACCCATACCCACACATGCAGCACCCACACCCACACACGTACACACAGTTGTTAGCTTGTGAGCTTCATCAGGTATGTTATTTCTTGTGCAACAGGTTTATATATATTCCAGTGGCAGCAGGTTGGCACAAAGGCTTATATTTGGCAAAACAAATTATGGTGACTTAAGAAAGTACTTGTGTGGATTTTTTGACACCAATGTTGGGTAATCTTGTAGCTTGATCATTACTCTCTTTAACAGCTTTCAAGTATGCTATATATAAATTGGATTCTTTCTGTGCAGGAATAAGAAGGAAACACGAAGTTACATTGAGATCTCAGAGTCACTGGGAGTTGATAAGCCTTCGGATGTATTGTTTCTTACAGATGTCTATCAAGAAGCTGTTGCTGCCAAGGATGCAGGTAATTAGCTGCATTTTTACTATCACCCTTTCCTGCAATGTCTGACAACACCATTTTGTATTTGCCTCCGATTGTCATCTTTTCTCTTTAGTGCTTGGGAATCAATCCTTGATATTTTAATTAAGGCTCTCTTTTGGGAAAAAGGAGGAAAATGAGAGGAATGAAAGTGGCTGTGCAAAATTGGAGAAATTTTAAGATTTTAAAGAGAAGAATATGACCTTGATTCCTCCTTACCAAAAAAAAAAAATATGACCTTGATTCCCAAACATCGCATAAGAGTTTCTAAGATGTCGAAAAGGTGAACATAGTCAAGGAAATTAAGTTAATCCTTCATGTTCTGCTTTTCAATCACTAGAACAGAGTCAAGCAATCAACTGGGTTGTATGATTGGTCTTTTGAAACCTTGTGATGACATGCGATTTCCGAATTACAGTACGACTCCCAGTTGAACTCACTTAAGGAAGCTATTGTTAAAAAGTCCAACTGAAAAGCTTGTGCTAATGGGTCAGAGAGATCACGTGAAAATAAAGAGCATTTTGGACCCATTGTCACTACGCACATTCGCGAAAAGAATAGCACTGGCTCTGATACCTTGTTAGAAAGTATAATTTAGAAGCTTAAGCTGACAAATGGAGGAAGACCACATAAATGTATGGAGTATTTTGAACCCATTGTCAAGCGATGTGGGATAATACTTCAATAATTACATTTAGTAGGAAACAAGAAAGAACATCTCACTTCAAAGTGACTTTTGCTCCTTACATTCTTCTTTTATGGAAGATCTAGCCTCGACCTTCTAGGTTTGAAAAAGATCTTACTATCTGCATTTTTTCTTGTTTCCAATCACTTGAGGCTTCAATTGGTTTTCACCATCAGATATCTTGTTATTTTGAATACCAAGGAATTCACAAATGCACTTATAAAAACTATCGATCTGTTTCTGGAGATTTGAAGCATAACCTGGCAAAACCTTCACATTCTCACGGCATTCTGGTGCATGGTTAGCTGTATGTGCAGTCTGGTTTTCTTTAGGCATTCACTTAATTATCCACCCAAAAATGCTCTTGGACTTTGCTTTGATATATTTGCATTAGTCCCTGGTTGAATATATAACTATGATGAAATCTTTCCTGTTGCTGTTGGCATGTTCTTTCTCAATTGGTGATTCATCGACTGTAAATGCTGCTATAGGTTTGGAGGTGCTGATCTCAGTCCGACCAGGAAATGGACCTCTCCCGGAAAATCATGGTTTCAAGACTATAAGTTCATTCTTGGAAATCTGATAGCACATGAGGAGTTGTAACTATATCACATGTTACATGAATTACTGACGATTGTCAGTGCAAATATCTAAATAGATGAGAAATTATTCTTCTCTGCTGGTGTCATTTTGTTTATCAGTATGTATAGGAGGCCATTTTTCAACAGAGGAAAATATATACACGTATAGGCGCCGTGCGCACGCTATGGGTGCTATGGAAGATTTGCTCTAATTATGTAGTTATTTCAAACGTACGGGTCCCTTGATAAGATGCCTATGACCTCCAAAATTACGCAAGCAAACATGGACAGATCAAATGCAGGTGCCAATAAAATTTTAGTTCTCTGGAAATGCAAAAAGAAACTAATCAAAGGAAACCTAACAGAGACTGATTAAATGTGATTAACTTCAAGAGCTCTTTCCGACTGGCATTAGCCACATCTCTTGGAAAGAAAACAACATAAGGTCCAAATTCCATTCATTTATATACAGATCTCAGCATTCGTTTCAGCAGTACAGATGTCAAAGGTCACATACATACATACATACACATGTCATCATCAGTTTACCGGGAAAACAGGAACGACACCTCTCACGAACAATTGAGTCATTTCCTAGAGAATGGGGCAGCGAGGAGGCTCCGTGCTCGCCAAACACAATCCATTTGCCTTATGATTTATGCCCTGTTACGAGATCCCAGCATCTCGTCTATGCGAATTTTTGCTGTCCCTTGAAGAGTGTTGACACCTCCATCGCATTGATTGGGTCTGTCCGTAGCTGAATTTGCAACGGATTTTTCCTCCTGTGCAGCGGCTCTGGACTGCTCTACAAAATGTCCCATGTGTCCACACTTTGAAAGTGGGCCAAGTCCTGTCCCGGAACCTTCCCGGCAAAGCCATCATTGTACCGAACTGGGAAGCTGACCCGACCCATCATCGATCAGCCTCTGGACCACCGAATCCGATGCATATATGCTCACTCATTCACTCCCAGGCACCCAGTTTCAGATATGACATTAATCACCTTATCATGATTCATCATGTTTGAATTGAATTTTCAAACATGTCTCCAGACAAAAACCTCTTTATCCGGTTGACTTTCTCTCTGACACGCAGTAAAAGCTGAAAAAGAGAGAGCACGCCATATTTCTTTTCTTTTCCCTGCTTTTTACTTGGAATCTGCTGATCAGAGAGAGAGGGCGAGTGACATAGAGTAAATAGGGAGTCCTGTAGATCTCACCAGTCACACACCCAATGATGCTTTTTTGGGTTCATCAAAGTACTGTGTCCGTCTGACAACTCACACATTCTTCCAAACTTTTCTAACGTCAACTTGACATATGCTTGGTGCCACTCAAGCACCAGTCGCATTCTTTCTATCAAAGGAAGACTCCACTGACTTCCCTATTCATTGCGAAAAAAGACTCTGCAAGAGAGAATTTCTTACCTCAGAGAGAGAGAGAGAGAGAGAGAGAGAGGGCTAGATGTTGAATTGTTTGTTGGTGCTAATATGTGCTGCTCTGAAAGAAAAGTGGATCTAACAGACAAAACTCAGTGTGCAAATTAAGCAAACAGATGAAGTAGTGGGACATCTAACAACAGAAATTGGAGTGTCTATGAATAGTGAAAGAAAGACTCCCTTTTTTTGCCATTTTGCTGGGGAGCTTGACTTATTTGGAGTCAGGGTTAACGAAGTCTAAGCAAAAGATATTAACTCTCAATAAATAAAGATCCTCTTTCTTCTTCTTCTTCTTTTTCCTTGGATAGCTTATAGAAGAGTGATCATCAAATTGTACCTACAATTGGAGCTTGCCTCCTCAACTCAACCACATGCGACTGAAAATCATGTTAGGACATATAATACACAAAGAGACCCTTCTCTGTCCCTCCCCCTCCCTCCCTCTTCATGAGGAGGCCCCGGAGACGCGCGGCGAGGTCACCGGGAACAGCGGCAAGAGCTGCGGCTCGGCATCCCTCGGTGTGTTCATCGGCGACGGATGCAAGTAGAAGCCCTTCTCAGCTATGGCCCTGTCCTCCTCAGAAGAATTCCCTAGAGAAGGCGAGGACCTGTTGAAAGGGTCTTCATTGAGCGGAGTGACCTGGGCTAAGCGCGAGCCGGGGGAAGTCGAGCATGCTCGGCGACAAGATCTCTTGCTTTCTTGGAGAGAACCCAGAATTGGGAGCAAAACCCGGGATCAGAGTGTTGATCATGAGGCTGTTCTTAAGGCTGTTCCTCCTCTCATAGAGCTTGAACCCTTGTTTCTTGGGAGGAATTGCGCTCTTGGAATTGTTAGGCGGGAGCGATGGTGGATCTTGAGGAGTAGAAGTGCTGGCGCTCGGCTGCTTCGAGGCTTGCTTGTTCACGGTCTCAGATGAGCCGGTGAGCATTTGGACCACTTGCTTGAAGTTGGTGGTGTCGGCTTGGACGAAGGTGGTCGGGTATGGGTTGGTCTCAGATCTGGTGATGGTCTTCGGGGTGAGCGGGTGGGGCGTTGTGGGAATCTCCGCCGCGCCTCCATTGTTGCTCATTGGATGATCACCGCAGGCGCCGTTCTTGTGGCCATTGATGATGCAGCTTGAGGAGGAGTTCATGGGCGGGTGTGGGCTTTCTCTCTCCTGCTGTCTAAGGGCAGCCTCCATTGATGGGGGTAGAGAGAGAAGGGACTGGAGTAGAAGAGAGAGAGAGAGACACAGAGAGAGAGAACTTGGAGTTTGGGTGGAGAAGAAGAGGTGGGATGAGTGAAAAACAAGGGCTTTCTTTTGTTTTTTGTTGAACGATGATGTGGGGAGAAGAGAGAGGAGGGGTTGCTTATTTGCATTGTCTTGTTTTGTCCTAGCCACTTTCCATCGCAAAGACTTTTTCTTTTTCTTTTTTAAATAGTGCGCGACATATATTAAAAATAAATTCATTAGTTAAATAAAACAACGCCAGATTCCCCATTTAACGCTTAAAATAAGCCGATAATATCACATCATCTAGTAAATCAAATTTAAATTCACGGGTCTCGATATATACTTTTTATTACATTGGACAAATTTTTCTTTTCACTCAAGCGTCTTCTCTCTCTCTTTTGAATTTCTTGCGGGTGTGGGGTAGGGATTTGATGGGGAAGTGTGATAATGAAGGGATGGTGTTTTTTGGGGGTGTTTGAAAAGATGAAAGAGTATTGGTCGTGTTAGGAATTTAGGCTCAAGAGCATATGTGCCTCCATTATAGAAAAAGGCCTTTTTCCTCACCTCCTCTCTGGCTTTTGCCAATTTGAATAAAGGCGATATTTTTATTTTATTATTCAGTGGGGGTAAAGCAATCATTAAAATAAAAATAAATAAGAAATTATTCTAAAATGTTGGGGTTTGATTGGGGAGGCATTGACTCGATCACCCCGGAAGATCCTAATGGACTTCTACTGTGCGAACGATGGTATTGGAGGTGCGATGCTGATGGCAACGTTTGATCAGAACTGCACCGTCGATTCTTGTCTCCCCTGGCGCGCGTGTCCCGGATCCTCAATCATTTGACAGCACCGCCCGTTGTTTAGGGCGACTTCTTGGTAAAGATCGTACATCGGAAGGCAAAGTTTCATTTCGAATTCGACCAAATAAAAAGTAAAAATGGGTCACTATAGTTCTTGAGGGAAAAAGAAAAAAGAAAAGTGTGCTGCAAAAATCTTGGCCAATGAGCTAAGTATAAGTGTTGGTTTCTTTTCGTTAGCATGAATCGATCTGCACTAGTGGAAGGTGGGAAGCGTTCGAGTAGATAACATTTTGGTAGTTCATGAGTTAGTCAAGAATCATCATAAGGCTGACGTATTGCCAAGATGCCTAATCAAAAGCTGACTTAAGTAAGGGGTTTTGACTCCTCAAATTGGGATTTTCTCTTGGAAATTCTGTGATCTACCAGGGCTCCGGCCCGGTTTGTCGAATCGGGTCGAGCTTTGCATTGCAAATCCTAACTTTCCCGTCGAATTTAAATGGATCCTTGGAGGGTCTTTTTGACCTTGGTCCAAGGCAATAGGCGATCCTCTATCTCCCTATCCTCTTGTAATTGCAATGGAGGTGTTGGTCCAGGAGTTTGAATGCTTGGGGAAATCAGTCGTCGTCCTTGTTGCTCCAAGATTCAACTCAACCATGTGTCTTTTGCCGATGATCTGATGTTGTCCTTCGACGGTGGATATGTCTTAAAGTTTTAAGGTTCTTTAGAAAAATGTCTGGTCTTGAAGTGAATCCACAATTTGACATTCTTGTTTCTTGGCATATTGGATTTGTATCAAGGGTGTATAGTCAAACCGGTTCTACCCAGAAACCGGATTGCACTGCCCGAAAAACAAGTCTGAGAATCGATTTTCATTGGACTGTTCCAAAATTTTGGAACCAGTTGGAATCAATCCAGGAATAGGTTTTGAGTAAATACTTGGCTGAGAATCGGAGTGGACTACCCTATTGAGAACCGGTTTCAAAACCGGTTTTATAAACTATAAAACCAAAGCCTTAATTTCTTTTTCACCTAAATTCTAACCTCAGCACTCTTTCATCCTTCATTTTTCCTTGAACTCCTCATCAATCTTTCCTCTTGCCCTAAATTTTTATGGATGAATGGAGAATGGAGTTTTATAATTTATGTTTTATGCTACGTGTTTAAACTTTTCATTGTTTATAATTATACGTGACTATGTGTTCATCTTATGTTGTTTTTTGCGCATTGAGATTTCTATTGTTCATCTTTTAAATTGAATAGTTTTATTAGTCATAGTTTCATATGATTTCGCTGTAAAATTGAAACAAAAAAAGGGAAAAAAATAAAACAGACTTTCTGATAGACCCTAGAACCGGATTGGAAAAGCAGGGTAAGTTTCCAGACAAACAGGGTAAGTTTTTGGTTATAACATGATAGGTTCTAAGTTCTAACTTTGGAACTTGCCCACCCTAGAACCAATCACTCCTAATTTGTATGGGTTTCATCAGAGGCTTCATCTCCATGTTAGATATTAAAGTGTTCCCCTCATCTCTCGGAGGTCAACAAACAAAGATTACAAGCCACCGGTTGATCAAATTACTGCTAGATCCAATTGTTACTCTCTCTTTTTTGGGTTGAAATAAAATTACATTTGCTTCTTGGAATAATACTTGAGAGGTATATAGAAAGCTTCCAAACCTAGCAAATCCCAAATAATTGGGAAACAAAGCAAATGCTAGAATTATGCCAGCAGATTGTAGTTAGTCAGGATCGTTGATTATATATAATATTATTAAATTTGGTGTATTATCTTCATTCTCCCAAAGTAAATAACAAATTAACTTAAATTAAACAAAAAGGAATTACGGTGACTTTATGAGGTACCAACATCAAATAGATATCTCTACATAAAATATTTGAAAAATTGACTGAAACACAAAATTGTTTTAAATCTTTTGATTGTTAAATATGACACCTTGCAAAGTAGCATGGAGGGTTTTTGGGATCAACCTCTATATGGCATCCCAAATCTACATCGAAATCCTATTTTCAGGTCGTTTGCTTCATGGAGAATTGTTTCTCAACTTTCGATGTTTCAATGATAGAAAATTAATCAATTTATGGATAATGTGAATTGAAAACAACAAGCTTATTGGGGATAAATGACTTTCCCTTCAGGAAAGAAAGAAATCACCTTCTCTAAACCATCAATTAAACGAAAACTAACAATTTTCTTTGAGAATGATTTTCATAAAAAATATTTTCTTTTACAAACCCACTCTTTATATTGCAAATTTATACTTACGACGACCCATTTAGTGATTACGTCACAATCCAGACTAAGGAATCTCTCAGTACTTATCATGCAATTCATCGATGCCTGGTTGGGAGGTGCAAATAGTTTTGCAGCCCAAGTGGCTTATATTCTATACAAAGCCTAAGACCGTCCATCTTCTCCTTATTTTCCATCACTAAAGAGACCACTTAGTCTATGTGGAGTTAATAACAAAAAATAAGAATCTTAAAAGCGATGTGCTCACATTAATAAAAACCCCAATCCAGCCAAACAATAATATGATGTTAAAGGCCTTGTCCAAGAATAAAGAATAAAGCTTACGAATTATTGTACCCTTGTCACCGAATATTATAATTTCAACGGTGTCATTTCATCGCCTTTTGATTTGAGAGAATTCTTTATGAAAAATCATCTCATTATGCACATAGAGGTCGAACTAGCGGTCGCATCAATAGTTTAGGAACTCTCAATGTCGAATATATGCTTCTTTTCAAAATGTAATTCCACATCCGCAATTGGGTCGTCGATTCCATTTTTATCGCAAAATTATTTTCTAAAAACGGGTTTAAAAGAGAAGAAAAGGGGAAAAATAGAATAAAGTTCTCTTGTAAGAGGGTGGGGGGGAAGGGAGGAGATAGAGGGAAAGAGAGAGAATAGAATGTGGAAATATGCGGGGGACCAAGTGCCCATCGAACGCCATTGCGGCTCCAAAAGAGCTTCATAAGCGCAATGATTGATGTCTCTGCATTTAGGAAGTGCAGCAGGCTCGCTGCAACAAAATAAAAAAAATACTTGATACGAATCACCAATGGAAATACAGGTTTGCAGAGACCAAACTGACCAAACTGATGTGAAGCAAAAGAGGGAAGGGGAGGGGGGGAAGATATGATGCGAGGGAGAGATTAAAGTCGTTGATGGAATTGAATATGGATGGGGGCCTCATGTGAAGCGAAAGGGACACGAGCGAATGAAGAGGAGGAAAACGAGAGATTGGGGATGAGAGGTGTGTGGAAAGTCTTGTCGGGTCTAAATAGCCATCAATGAGGCACATGACACACATGGCAGCACTCCTCCTCCTCCTCCCATTGTTACTGCATGAAAACGATGAGTTGGTCTTCCATCACTCGCTCTTTGGACTTTAATGCCTTCCCGGTCCGAAAGCTCATCGATGTCTTCTCCTCTCTTCTCTTCTCTTCTCCCTTTTGCCTTTTTGACTTTTTTTCCTTTCCTTTTTCTCCTTCAACACCCCATTTTTTTGATGCATTGAGTTTTCTTCATACGATTTCTGCTTAACCGATGCCATGCACAACGACAGACCTAGCACGACTTCAATGTGTCGAAGGGATGGGGCGGCGAAACCAAACAAGCCATTGGGTCCGGCGGCGGTGGAAATGTATGCACCGCCGCCTTGATTTTAAGGATGGGTGAGTTGGCTAGCATTGACTTGCTCTCTTTCGTACTCACGCCTATGAAATATATTTAGAAGTAATTGAAAACTCCAATTTTTGATGTGTTTGTTTCACAGAATACTCAAGATCCTAAAAATATTTTCTAAAAAATTATCGATCTTATCACTTACACAAATGAGTGAATGAGAAATATTGTCATCAGTTACGAAAATAGTTATTCATAAATGATTGTATATACAATTAATTATTTTTCAAAAAATATTTTCCAAATATTGAGTTTTTCATGAAACAAACACAACCTTATATTCTTTCATTCACAGCTGTAATTTTAATAAAAATAATGCAGTTTATGTATCTTTGTATAGAGTACAAGACGGCACCGTTGTTCTCTTGCCATTATCGACTATCCAGCTACGGACGCCCCAAAGTTCAATATTCCTTCTTCATCAAAAGATGGTCAAGGCTAAATCAACTGACTAATCTGTCGTTCACATTATGCTTGTGCAAAGTAAATGCTAACTTTGTTTTTAGACGGCGAAACACGTTGCATCCGGTAGACGGTTATCTTGCCGCTATCGACGACTATGCACGCCTCGACTTTAAACCCTAATTTATAAAACGGCGACTTGAGTGGCACTTGTGTCACGACAAAACGGGAGATATTATTAAGATATTCCACCTTGTTGGACTTTGAGAACAAGAAGGTGGAGAGAAATTTCCTCCTTCGTCATTAACGTTGAAACATAAAGGAAAATGAGGGAGAGAAAAAATATTTAAGAAAAGAAAACTCGTGGTCGGCACAAGAAATTTGTCTTTGGCCGGCGTGACTGAACATGTGTTCTTAGGTTAGTTCTTGTTGCGTGATAGAATGGTTGGCCACCGATGTGTTCCCAGAATGATTCCTTACTTCGCAGCTTCTGCGTCCCTTGCTGACTCGGTACTTCGTTCTCAAATTATTTAAACGAAATAACCGGGTCAAGTACTATTTAACCCGTGACTTTACTACTCGGATCTTTAAATTGAAAGGCATCGATCTGAAAAAAAAAAAAAATAGTACCTAATCTGCAATCCCAGTGGTTAATGATGCGCGTGAGTATGATGACATTGGACTACACAACTCTTTTATGCGGATCATAATTACCCATATCTTTCTTAGTCGTTGTGTTGCGAAAAGTGATAGGGGATTTTAGTTTAGAAGCTGTCGAGCATGGCCAAGTACGTGCATGCATCTGTTTCTCGAGGGTACAAATCCCCCTTGATTTAAAAAGGCGAGAGATCGGCCCGATTCCGATTTACAACCCTATATAAGCAGTATTAACTTAGCTAGTCTCCCTCACATTTTAATTGAGTTGCTTGTTTACATATGAAGTGGATGCAAGTAACTCAGGTGTGCTAATTATAATTAGGGACATGTACTTTTCATTGGAAGATAAGTACAGAAAGATTGGAGGGATTTTTCTAAATTAGTGTTATATCTTTATTGTGAAAACGATGTGGCTTATTTAAAGAAAAGTTTCCCCCCAACTACATTATAGTAACTATTATCATTATCATTGTTAACTATTTGTGTGTGGAAATCAAAGCAATTTCATGTTGGTGGGTTTGAAGAGACGTTCATCGTTAGGTGATTTTCAACATCAGTAAGTGCTTTTGGTTGGACTTTCAGAACTGATCGGGTTGAGGAGCGAGACGATGCATGCTGTGCAGATTTATAGCAGTCAAAGCTGCATGGCCCTACACCAGAGACTTTCTTGAACTTAGATAAGATGATATGCAAATGAGTCAAATGGTCCGGAGCAAACAACATGAATTGGTTCATTTAGTCTCGTCCGGAATTTGTTGAATCTGCAGCTTTCTTTTTCGTGTTGTGCGTACGCACTATCTTGAAGATCTCGATAATTTTTATTAAATGCACTCGACAGATGTCCATTTTTAGGAAAACCCGCCCTGAAAATAGCCTAAAGATCCAGGACATAAGAAACACCAACACTGATAAATGGGTACGGTAGTACCTCTCTCGATTTGGCTTTGTCGCACGTCGTTTTTGAGTATCGATCCTCCCGTTTTTCAGGTACATTATTTTATGTTTATCTCATCATTTTGTGACGCGGAACCCATCATTTTCTCTTAATAATTAGCTAAAGAACCCCCACACTATTGCCCAATGAGCGAGCAGCATGTAGGTATTAAAATATAGTTGGTAGTGAGTAGAGGGCAGGTATTGAGTAAAATTTGTTAATTATATTGACTACAAAGTTGTTTTGTTTGACCGTCTACTGGTAGGAGGATGTTACTTTCCGAAAATGACAACAGTTTCACGTACCTAATTCGAGCAACTTCGTCTGCAGATTTATCTGTAGGACAGGGAGAGAGCAGCAAATTCCTAGTCAATGGCTACTCCACCGAAAGGCACACTTCAAGTTAATGTATGCCGTCAGTTTGTATGTTTTACGTCAAGAGACGCTGAAACTAAATTCGTGCAGAGATTGCAAAAGTTTAAAAAAAAAAAAGTTTGGTGGTCACAAACAGGTTTCGACATAGGTGTTCAAGCGAGCCATGGATTAATTATGCTCGTTTCAAAAGTTTCGGATGCCTGTTGAGATAGAGTAGAGGCATACTTAAACTGGGACATAAAAATTTAGGTCAATCTTTATATTAGCATACTGAGATGTGCAAGCGAGAGCTATGGCCGTAATCAAAGGGGAAATCAATAGGCACTGAGAGTTCCCACCTGCTCAGGGCGGAGCAAAAGTTGAAAAAAAGAACTTTTAATGCTTCAAGAAGATGTGGGAATTAATTTTTCTTCAGAAAGAACCGAAAATTAAGTTGACTAGAGGTCCCTGGGATTGAGGGACATCGAACTCCAGTCCATGGAGCTGGTAATAAGATAACACGAAACGGGACCACTCGCAAGCTCCAACCATGTTCCAAGGTTCATGAATGGTGTGTCCAGATGTGTTGCTGACACACTACAGCTGTCCTGCTTTATATCTTATTGCGCTCCTTTTCGTATTCTTGCATATAATAAAGTCCCACAAGGTCATACGATAGTATTTTCCCGAGTAACATCTGGGGAAATATCAAGTGATTCTTGATTAGGGTTTCTCTTCTCTTTTCTTTTCTTTTCTTTTTCACTCTAGTGATTAAGTAGTACCGCTTCACCTTTCCGCATACCGGTTCTCCTGCTTTTCCAGACATGATTATCTCGAGCTAATGACCCCCTTTTTCTTTGCTCAAAAAGAAGATGGGCAAGCAAGTCAAAGACGATTTGACGGTGTTTATTATTGGGTTCCTTGAATCAGAAGAAAACGAGGGTTTCTCTCTCAAGCAAAGAAAGCCATGCAAATAAATGCATGTGGCTAGGGATGAGTACAATCGGAGAGAAATTCATCTCCATTGGAAAAGTGGTAGTGTTCAGACTAAGCCGATGATTTCATATGATTTGGTCGTGTTGAAAATGAAGGTACCTCATACGCCACATGAACATCGTGTTCATTTGGACTAGAGAGAATAAGTTCGAATTGAATTTGCCACCTCTCGTTTAGTTGTTAAGTGTTTTCTTTTTTCCTCTCAATTTTGTCTAGAAGTAGTCATCTTCGAGATATTTCCAATGACGGGGAGAGGTCAAACATTTGAAGCCTTGGGTTTCACGATAAGGGGAAAAAAGTGACCTCCACGAGAAGGACATGAATCCTCTATAGAGTTCGGTATTTCTATTGATATCTCAACAAATTTCAATTGTTAATATATCATAAAAAATTTCCCACTTATTTTTATTCATATGAATAAATATATTATTGAAAATTTTCAAAATTATCCTTATTCGTATGGGTAAATGGTGAAGCTGAACGGGGGGCATCGAAAGGAGACACAAACGGCCACTAGACCTTTGTCTTGTTTTGGGGGGAAAGTATCTATTTCTTCCCCAAATATCAAGAAGAATAAAAAGAGAAATGGCTCGGCGGAGTAAAAGGGGCTAAGCCCACCAACTCGGCCCAATATTACATTTGTGTAAAACTAGGAGAGGCTAGAAATGGGCCAGGCCTCCCAATTATCAAGGGCCATCTTGGTTACTTGTGTTTGTAGGGACTTGACTCGAAATCTAATCGAGTTTATGGGTGAAATACTCGAGTCGTGTAAATTGATTAAATAAACGTAATTTTGAATTTGCTTATAGCTTAATCAATTGTGTCTTGATTGTAGGATTTCAATGGTTCGGTTCGAATTTTCAGGAAACCCGAACATTTTGGGTGTGCATTAACTTTGAACCAAACCACAATCCAAACCAAATTACCTGAACCAAAAACCCGGTTCGATTCCTTGGTTTTCTTTTTTTATAATATTAAGAAAAGGTTTAGTGGAAAAGGAGAGAGATTGTGTAAATTATAATATTAAGAAGAGGGTGGTTTTCAGTTCAACCAAACTGGAACCAAACTAAAAGTGCCCAAAATTCCGGTTTAGTATTGACACCCCTAGTTTTGAGGTTGTCCAATTTCTTCTAATTTACTAGAATGACCGATTAAAAGAGCCACAACTAAGAGGATCAATGCAATCTTTGAAGTCCCATGTCAAGCTTGCATGGATGGGTTAAGTGACTTGTGATCATGATTCCACAATTCATGTGGTCGGTGTTCTTGAAACTGGCATGCTGGACTCTTTAAGCTCTCGACTATTTCCGTGCCCAAGTTGCCATACTTTAGCCTCATGAAAATTTCCAATCATTTTCATTTTAAGAAATATAATTTCAGCTCATGTATTCCTAGAATTTTCGACATGATGCTAAATTTTTTTGCCCAAATGATAATAGCTCCGTTGTAATTTTCTCAAATCTCCTGTACTAAGTTTTATCAGGTGTACTAAGCTTAGTCAGCTCATAATTGCTGGAATCGATCAAGCTAAACAACACTTCATCACAACCCTCTTCACTTAACGAGCATTGGATCTTGTATTGCTTGATGAACGTACACCGAAGCTCTCGGACATGTGGGGTATTTAATCAAAGACTTTAACTCCTCATTCACGTCTTTGTCTGGCGAGTGTCTCTCGCCTCTTCGCATCTCCCGAAGCGTTTTCACGTGCAAGCTAAGCAACCTTTCACTTTGTCCCTTTATTGCATTGCCTACCATGACTTAAAGCCAACCTCTTTTGACGACCTGACCGCAATGAAACATCGTTGGTGCTCCTTAGGAAAGATTGGCCATCACACTAGGGCGATTCCAGGATATGTGGAACACCGGAAATCAAGTCTATTTAGGTTGTCTAAAGCAGCAAAAAGCCTTGTTTTCCTCGGATCCAATTTTAATAGACCTAAGTTTACAAGTCATGGACGTCACTTAGATTGATTTTATCTTTGCTTTTGATCTGCTAATGTCCTTTTCTTCCAACACACAAAATGTCCGAACAATAAGCAAGGTCGTGCAAGTCGACCGGTCGCTAAGACGTGTAGATATTGATACATTGCGTGCATCTCTTAGATAAACTTGAAGACTAGTGCATATCTACGTATCTATTCACAATTTCTTAGATAGAAAGGTGATCATTTTGTTAGAGATTACTGTGTTTGTTCTTAATGATAAAATGCAATAAATAATGTTTTCAACTACTTGCTCTAGAACCTACAAATTTATCCAAATTTTCAAAAGATAATGGAAAAATTATGTTCGAGTCTACGGAAGGACATACACATATTATGGAAGTTTCAGGCACTTAAAATTAATTAAAAAATTCAAAATGCTCGCGCCTCAATATTTGGAAAAAAAAATAATGAAATAAAAACCACTCCAAACACACTCAAAAGAGGAACAATGCAAATCTGCTTTCCCATCTATGCTGTTAGCAATTTAGCATCAATGATAACCATGACAAGTTTATTCCTTACGCATTTTACATATTTAGATACTTGGGTTTCATTTTTGGATAGACGAGTAATTAATGGAATTACAATTCTAGAATATCAAAAAAAAATTAATTTGCTTTTGAAATTTCCGAGCTTTAGCTCCCTTGCTGACTCCATATGTCTCACTCATGTGGTACCAAAGCATGCACATGAAGAGTAAATGCATGCAAAGTTGTAGGACCTGGCAAAAATTAATGACTTCCTCAAAGACCTAAGCATTTGTTTCTCCTCTTTCTTTTAATATTTTTACACCATACTAATTTCATTTCTCGTAAATCTGGCTTCGCTTATTTTGTGGAAAATAAATGATTTAGAAGAGCAAATTCTTCTTCCAGATTTGGTATAGTGTCTTGAGAAACCAAGGCTAGAATTTTTCAAAGAACAAATTGGATCCAAAGACAGTTGGATCTTCTGACTTTGCTCTTTTTTCGTGAACCGACAAAATTAGGGCATTCATGGCACATGTAGTGAATGATACAGCATTGCTTACACGAAACCAGGAAGCAAGAATAGAATATTTCTATATAGGTTGTTATTGAGTCAACACGCTTTATGCAGGATCGGAAATTAATGAAATTAAGACCTTGGATCTGAGTCAACTCGCTTAATTCCATAAAGATCTGCGCGGTCCAAAATTGTTAATCCATTTTATTTTGAAAACCTTGGATCCACCGAAGCGGCTGGGATCCATGTGGATTCAGTCAATGCTACTTAGGGTTATCTGATGCTAATCCATCATATTATATATGTCCAATTGTGCCCAAGAGAAAAGTGCATTGGAGAAACAAAAGGGCGCTTGGCAAATTCAACACATTTGCCGCCGGGAAAGAAGATCCCCCACACGTGTCGCCGGCACGTGTCGCTCCCAAGGTCAAGCAAGAGAGGCCTAGTGCCAACTTACTGGAGGAACTAAAGTATATGCTCTGATTTGGGTTTATTCACTCTTCATCTATGCACATAAATCTATGTATGAAAACTAACAGCAATCATATGCAAGAGTAAAGAATCACGGGCATATTCTTGATTTGGCATAAGATCTGTTCGACCCACTCTTTTCCCCTCCATGTGTACTCCTGGTGAATTAAGAAAAGTACGTATGCATAACATCAATAATTCAAAAAATCAGCATGGGAAGAGTCGTGCTTCTTTTGTATATTTCTGGTGTTTTCCAACACCATTGTAGAAGTGAGGAATTAGTGGAGAATTACCTTCTTTCTGCAAAAGGGAATTTAGTGGCTGGATCAACCTTCAATCATAGATAAATGATATTCTTATTAGTCGTACTTGTATGCCCTCATCGTGAGCTCAAAACTAGTTTTATAGAGGTCCGCTCCCATAGTTGAACAAATGCACTTATTTTCTTATGGACCTTTTAGTTAATGGTATCTCGTTCTTTGTTGTGATGAATGGCCATTCATGTTTTGCTATAGTTGCCTACTTTCAAACCATATTAAAATTTGTCTAAAGAAAGTGTTTTTTGACGTGTTCAATCTGAGTTTTTTAGACCCAAATGGAGGGAGAGCAGGCATTAGGAACTTAGGAGGATCAGATTAGGAATCACAAATAGTGCACTCCCCAGGACTACCAACTTCACAACATTGAATTCAAGAATAGTTCATCTCATCTACCCTGCGGAACTGTGGAATTGACTTGTGTTTTCAAATGTACATAACAGTAGATTCTACACAACACTTTTTCATTGGCATTGCAGCAGTAAACTCACCAGGAATAAGTATGGAATAGTTGTTTTCATTTGAAAGAAGACGAGAAAATCCTTACCGCTGGATCTTACTTGGCATCTACAGGTCGTGGTTGCGCTTGATTTGGTGCATTGAATTGCTGCATAATTCATGCAAATTGTCAGGCGTATATAATATGTAATGTGGCGAGAATCTAGAGCCCTCTTCAACCCAATAAATCTTCTCGAAACTCAGTTCAACTTAACCAAATCTCAATTAATTAAAGTGAAAAGGAACTGTTTGATCACATTCCCTTCTCATGCTTCACCTAATATTTTATGAGGGAAGCTCACACTTTAAAGCATCCGCGAAATCCCTTAACTCGCACTCTTGTAGGGGCACAGAAGCGAGAGAGAAATGGCTTCAGTTCTCATCAACCTCACCACCATTCTCTCTCTAACTCTCCCTCTACTCCTCATCTTCTCCCAACCTCACGTTGCACTCTCGACCGATGCTACTGAAGATGACGACGGCTTCTACGTGCTAGACGAGCCATTGCCGAACCTCCGCTCCAGAAGCCGGTTCTTGGCGAGCGTCATCAAGAAAGGCACGCACTGTGACCCCGTCAACGACAACGTCTGCAACGGGATCTCGGCGAACAACGGGACGAGCCTCCTGTATTGCTGCAAGACCCATTGCCGCAACGTTCTTGGGGACCGGAACAACTGCGGCGCCTGCGGCCAGAAGTGCAATCTCGGAGAGCTTTGCTGCAACGGGACGTGCATCAACATCGCGTACAGCACCGATAACTGTGGCAAGTGCAACAACAAGTGCTTGCCAGGACAGCAATGCCAATATGGGACGTGCGGCTACGCTTAACCGGGCCTTAGCTTTAACCGACGGGACGTGATGGAGGTTGAGGTTTCGGAGATATATTTGAGCATGGAAAGTGTAGGCTTAGCCGCTTAGGTATGAATGAGAGGGTTTGATTAAGTACTTAGTCTGCATTTTTAAGAAGGTCCAGAGTCTGGGGTGTTTCATACATTGTCAAGAGTTCCATTACTTTCAGGAGAGGAAATCAAGACAATTTACATTGTAATAATAATGATGAGATAAGTTTCATAAAGGTCCGTACATCTTGGGTGCCAGTGTGGTGCTCAGATTTTCCAGTTTAATTCATGCTCTCTCTCTCTCTCTCTCTCTCTCTCTCTCTCTCTCTCGTATAAGTCTCATTTTGCCATCTTGACCGGTTACAATTGCAAGTGAGAGAGGTGTAGCTGTTAGTCACTCTCATAATATATTTAAGAAAATTGAAAATTGACATTTAGGAAGAACCAACATTTACTTTTTCTGTGTTGTATGTAGGAGGAATAACTCCACGAACATGTTATGCAGCTTCAAGGATATGTTAGGAAAATAACATATTGTGCGTGTAGTATGCATTGTACTTTATCTTCCAGATATATATTACAAGCAAAGGATTTTATTTGTGAGCAAAGCTGATTTTATAGCATTATTAAGGTTGGACCTAACAATACCACAATGGAGCAAGTAGGCGGAGTAAAATCTAGCTCAGGGCTCGTGGAAGCGTTGGGCCTTTCTGCCCTGAGATTTATCCGATGTCGTGGGTTCAATTCTTGTCCCGACAAAAACAAATTTTAGTGGAAATTATGATGATTATCACGGTAGGTTGTCGTGCTAGTTTCCCTCCACATAGCAGCTAGTTAGACCGTGTCTCGATATCATGAAATATATATATATATAAAAGGGGTTAGGGCCTGGTTAAGGTTCCGGGACTCTTGAATGCTTTGAGGGCTTGGTTGCCAAAACAAGGGGCACCACTGACGGAGGGTGGCATGAAATTAAAAGATGTGAATTTTTAAATGGACAATCAAATAAACTAAGGATGTGTTTGGTTTCGAATTGCAAATGAGCTTTCAATGTAACGTAGATGTCCAAAGCCAAAGTTATTTGGAAAAATGCAAATTGTGTTTGGTAAAAACTCTTTGTAAATGGATTTTGAGTTCAAATTGTATTTGACAACAACAAAAAACTTTTACAATGGCCCCTAGATCTTTTCTTTTTTTTAAAAAGGAGGAAAAAACTCTTCATCAGTAAAGGGTTAGAGCTGCCAGTGAGCTAGATTTAGCGCTAGCAGCTATTGGTGCGACCTCCGATGAGAGTTGTGCAACCAAGGCAAGGGTTGCCAGAGGTTGCACAACCTCGGGTGACCTTGGGAAGGGTCACGTGACCTAAATAACTGCCGCTTGGGCTCGTAGCCTTAGGCAGTCCTTGCTTAGGTCTCGTGAGGGTTACGCAACCAACAGTTGCTTGAGTAGTGCAACCTTCGGCGACCCTCGCCTAGGTCACGCAATTTTCTCTGAAGGTCCCTTGAGGTCGGGTAACCTCAACTGATGGCCACTGGTGCCAAATTTGGCTCGTCAACGACCCTAGCCCTTTGCCAATTCGGCGAAGGGTTTTGTTCCCTTTAAAAAAAAAATACAAAACAAGAGACAAAATTGGAAATTTGAAGAATTGGTGAGGGTAGCTTTGGAAAAGAAATTAGTTTTAACATTAGGTCAAATGGTGAAATTACAATGCTAGTCCCTATTAGCATTAGGTTTTCAGCCTTCCCAGTGCTAGCTTTCACATTAAAGCTCCTTCAACACGGTTGCCAAACGGTCCAGTATTTTCTCGGGGGGCTTTGGAGGCCGAAAGCCCATTGGAAAAACTGAATCAAACGCACCTTAAGTCCTTAAATAAATTATAGTAATTAAATTGAATTCCCGTGTCATTTGTGAAGCAAAATGGATCATCAAAGCATTGTTCGAGTAATCATTCTTGCTACGACACACTATGCAAGAGAGAGACGCTGGTCATAAAAATGCAGATGCTAGAAATGTTAGAATTACTGCGACGCCAATGATGCAAAGGAGTTAAATTGAAAAGATACAGAACTTTTTCAATGACAATGTTGTTGCCATTGAAAGCACATTCAAACCCAACTTTTATGACCGGTTTACTAGGTTGTCTCAGAAAGATGCCACCTGAAATCGCAGGACAAATCACTCTCCCCGTTCGATTGATACGGGAGAAGAAGCGGAAAACATGCAAAACAAAGAGTGCTCTTACACTGACACGAAATGGCTGAAGTATAGGTCCACAAGAAAACACACTCAACGTAATTTCTTAGAACCATCGTGAAGTGCTAGTGGTAACATAGTCTTGTTCTCAATCTAGTTGGGTAATAGCTCAGTGTCGTGGCAATGGTGAAATCTGAACATGGTTCTCGCCATAGCAACGACCTCACAGCCTTGTGCTCGCCGCGGGAAGAGCTCTAACACATCTCACCACCGCCTGGCGGTGGTCAAAACATGGTGCTGACCGGCAAGACGGCAGATTTGATTAACTGATCGATTAGCTGTGTCCGAACACGTCGCACTTCCCTTACAAAATCCCTAAAGAGCACTAAAGCCAATCAAAAGACGAAAAAGGGTTTGGGACTAGAAGAAGATACATAGCCTTCACAACTAAGTTTGGTAGGGCGCGCCAGGCCTAAGCGTTAGTGCAACACCAAGGCGACGCGCGAGAGGCCCTAGCATCAAAGCAACTGTGGTCGTCCCCTCTCTCAAAAAAAGTTAATTTAATATCATCTAGGCCAATGGCCCACGTATCATACATTAAATTGATAAGAACAGATCTCATGCCTCGTGACTTAAGTTGAAGACTTGTCTATCTCTGTGGTCTCGCTGCCTATGCAGAACTGATCAAAACTCTATTGCAGCTCACGCTCTCTCCAGCCAGACTCTCTCTCTCTCTCGCACAAGCCTCATTTTGCCATCTTTGACTGGTTACAAGAGCAAGTGAGAGAGGTGTAGCTGTTAGTCACTCTCATATTATATTAAGAAAATTGAAAATTGACATTTAGGAAGAATCCAACAGTTAATTCTTCTGGAATGTATGTTGGAGGAATTATCGTACAAACATGTTATATTAGCTTCAAGGATATGTTAGGTAAATAACACATTGTGCGTGTTACATGCATGGGACTTTATCTTCCAGGTGTATATTACGTGCAAAGGATTTTATTTCTTTCTTCTCTTTTTGAGCAAAGCTGATCTTATATTATTATTAAGGTTGGACCTAACAGTACAACAATGGAGCAAGTAGGCTGAGTAAAATCTTGCTTAGGGCTCACGGAAGTGTCAGGCCTTTCCGCCCTAAGATCTACCAATGTCATGGGTTCGATTCTTGTCCCGACGATGCAAATTTTAGTAGAGACTATGACTGTCATGAAGGTGGATTGTTGTGCTAGATTCCCTCCACATTGTCCGCTTGTTACGATCGTGTCTTGGGATCATGAAAAGAAGAAAGAAAAAGAAAAAGGAGTGAGAGTCTGGTTAAGGGTCCGGGGCTTTTGAATGCTTGAAGGCTTAGCTGCCAAAACAGGTGGCTGCACTGACGAATGGTGGCGCGAAGTTGAAAGTTGTGGACTTTTTTACGGACAATCAAATAAACTAAGTCCTTGATTATGAACTGTAGTAATTAAATTGAATTTTCATGTCATCTTTTGCGAGGCAAAATGTTTCATCAGAGCATTGTTCGAGTATCGTTCTTGCTACGAAACACTATGCAAGAGAGACATGCTGATCCTAAAATGCAGATAACTGGAAATGTTGGAACGACTGCAACGCCAATGGTGCAAAAGGAGAAATTGAGAAGGACACGGAACTTTTTCACGACAATGGTGTTGCTACCGAAAGCACGTCTGCGTGTGCGACCAGCTCCTTAACTGCACTTTCAAACCCAACTCTCGTGACTGCTTTTACTAGGTTGTCTCACAAAGATGCCACCTAAAACCGCAGAGCAAATCACTCCTCTCCGTTCAACTGATACGGGAGAAGACGCGGAAAACATGCGAATCCTGCAATTTAAAAAGCAAAGAACGCTCATGCACATAGACGAAATTGCAAAAGGATCGGTCCAGAAGAAACCACGCTCAATGAAGTTTCCTGGGACGAACCTGAAATGGTAGCATAGTCTTGTGACCTCAGAGTAACGATCTCACAGCCCAGTGCTCGCCACGGCCGCACACTCACTGCGCTAGCCGAGCTCTTAACACATCTCGCCATTGGCAATGGCTTGCGACTTGTCCGGAGCGCTAGGCCACCAAGGCCAATTCACAAATGGCCCGGGCATCTTCGGCCCAGTAAACCATAAGACAAATGGACGAACCAACAAGGCAAATGCACATATGGCCTGGGCCGCCAAGATAAATTGCATAAATGGCCTATAAATTTTATGTACTCAAATTGGTGGGGTGCGCCGGGCCAAGACAGTAGTGCAACACCAAGGCGACGCTCGAGAGCCCCAGTAGCAAGCTACTGTGACGGACCCTCCCCCAAGAAAAATTAATTTAATATCATGTGGACCGATGGCCCACGTATCAGATATTAAACTGATAAGAACAGATACTACACTTGATCTTAGCCAAAAGGCCGAGAAAGGTATGATTTGTTCTGCTTCAGGCCTCGCTACTTAATATGTCTCCCCGCTTGTCTCCCCGCTCTGTCTGGCGATGTGGGACTCATCAAAGCTCTCTATTCCACCTCACGCTTCCTCTCTCACTCCGCGCCTCTCTCCCTGGCGATCCGCCTGCACGTTGGGGCTCGTGGGTGTTTTTGATTATTTGGGCAGCGTTTCTTCGCACGCGGAAAAGAAACGAGGGAGATGCTGCTGGTTCATGAATTTGCATCTGGGATTTGCATTAACCAAGCAGAGTCTGTTGCTCCTCCCGATTTATGTTCCTCCTGATCAACCCCAGTTGTCTTTACTGAGACCGAGAGCCCTGTACTTTCAGGGCAATGTCTTGGATTGCAGATGGCATATAGAAGAGAATCATGTACTAAATGAAATATGCCGATGAATTGTTTTTCTCCATATGATTATCTCCCACATTTTCAACAGTTGGAACCTTAGATAAGTAATGGAAAAAACCTGTTGGTTTAAGCTAAGTATTAACACTGGGAATCCATTTGAACCATTAGAGCCTAGTCGGTCCCCAACATGCAATCGTGACTCAAAAAATTGCCTACGGGGGCCATGTACATTACGCATACACATCCGCAACATCAGTGCCGGTTTGTTGGTCTAATTCTTAAAAACCTTAACATTTTTACAGCTCGGGCACAACCCCCGCCTAGCCCATGGGCTAGGTAACCCCCCCTAGCCAGATGAACTGAGCATTGATCCCATTTTTCGACCAGTTTCAGTTGATTCAGTCCGATATCGACTTAAAAGTCCGATTCGATCTTCCTTGTGGCTTTGAAAATATTGCTTTGAACGGTAACTACTAGGCCTGTCAGCCTAGTGACTCTCAAAATCCTGACATGTACGTGAAACTGATAAGCCCTAGAGATTATGTCGGCACATGCCAATAGAAAGTATCAGATAAAATGATGGAAATGAAATTTAGAATAAACAAGAAGCTCTGAATATGTGAAAAGCATCTGAGTAGATTTGGAAAATAGTTATCGACATCGATGAAGCTTGTCCAATTATCCAACGTATACCATCAACCAATGCTACTCCATCATCACTCGACAAATACCCGAAAGTCAAAATCTCAGGTGTACTCGAGGAATCAACTTTGGATCCTCTGTGAGAACAGTTTCAACTGCCAACCAAGAACGATGTAAAGATGTGACAAAAGGGATCTACTATTCTGAAAGACACTTTGCCAACAATAACACCGCCGATGTTGTTGAAGCTACAGGTATCGTATGATCTCCACTGCAAATTTACCTTTTCTTGTTGTGATGATTTCCCCTATCTGCACAGAAGAAATTTAGAAGACCAAAATGTCCGATAAGGACTATAATGGGATTCACTGAACTCACATATGTTGTTTACATACCTTTAATCTCCCTTGACCACTAACAGAGACAATATCCCCACTCTTGAGTGTGGTTCCGTTTTTTGTTACAGTTGTCCAATTCACACGCACATCACCATTGCTGCATAGAGCAAAAGTGTTACTGCATCCTACTGCTGGCCGATTAGTTAAAAGCAATTTTCATCTCTATCAGACAGTATAAAAACTAGCCATCTCTTGGCTTCAAACATCATGTAGGCAACTAGATAACCAAAACAAAGCTAAGTTTGTGACTGGTTATACAATATCTTCAAACCAGTCATGTAACTTCCTAAGTACTGATGAAATCAAATGATTTAACCCACATAGCTTTTAACATTCTACAGTTCATCTTCGAAACAATATCATAAAGGTGAAGCAACAGAGTTAAATGAACCTAATGCAATATAGACAATGATGGTTGGTAACAACTTTAGCACAACACAAAGTCATATCAGCTCAGGAAGGCAATGCGGAGGCCAGAAGTCTCCCCCAAAATTTGTAGGGTGCATGAGTACGCTTGCATGTCTGTACGCATGCATGTGCGTGCGAGAAAGAGAGAGAGGGGGGTTTGTGGGGAGGGGGGGTTTTCTTCAAAGATAGAGAAAATAAACAGAATGCAAGATGCATCTGCCACCTAGCAGAAAGGTTAAATTGCAATTTCAGTCTCTGAATAATGACAAAAGAATTGCATTCTGCTGAATAGCAATGTAAACATCAGGCTCCTATCTGTGCTCAGGAGCACAGCATCTTGTCCAGTGCAGACCTGGAAAGCGCAGTATGAGAGAATGGATCTGAAAGTCATACCTGATTAAAGCAGCTAGCTTTGACCGAGACATCTTAAATCCTGCACTAGCCAGAGCATCAACCCTTAACGATGCTTCCACAGATCTGAATGACTTGGTCCTGAAAATAAACATTTAGGCAATGAGCAGCTTTGCAAGTACAACATCCACAAGCATGCAAAACAGCACGCAGTGTGTGCATGGAAACACAGACAGAGAGAATCAACCTTGGGGGTTCATATTCAAGGGCGAGCAGTGGTATCCTCATGCACGAGACTGGAACATTACCAACCTGCAAGAAGTCAGTATGAGTAATGTCTCTATCCACTGGACTGGTTGGAATGTCATGGTGTATATAACATATTCCCATGCAATTCATACATCTCAAGAATCTCAACTCCACAGTGCTGCACATCGGATGAAATCGTCTTTCAATTACTTTTGATATAGTGTAAATTAATCCTGATTACACTAATATTAAAGACAATTTGCCTTGGACCAACCAGAAAAGGAAATAAGAGTCAATGGATGTCTATCAGTAACTCATCCGAGAATCTCTAAAAAGTGCAGGATGATACTCAGTTGCATCACCTAAAGTAAAACGCACAAAAATTACAAGTTGATACTCATCATAATTCAGATATAGCATGAAAGTCAAGATGTCGAAGTTATGCCAGAGGGTAAAAGGTGAAATGGTAATGGAAACTGCTGTGTGCGCAAAAATCTTCATTACCTTATCCAGAGTTGCAATGATAAAGTCCACAAGTTCAGGAACAATGAGGATTTGAGCCCCCCTTTCTCCCTTCAATCACCAATTTTAGCAAAGGATGAATACATTTCATGAAAAGAAGAAGCAAATTTAACAAGATCTTCTTCCAGTAGAGAGGCTACAAATTAAACCACATCTGAGACACCTTGGATACAGAACTAAATCATCTATCTTCAAGACAGCAAATGAAGAATTGATGGTGATGACGATGGTAATATTCATAGGAAGTTGTTGGCAGCAATGGGATAACTATTAACTGAACTTCCAGACATATAACAAAGAACAACATAGAGGTAGAGACAGCCTGATGAATTAAAACAGGTTCCACGTACTTCCACGATGGAAACACTCGTATGTTCAAATGGTATATTCCAGAATCAATGGTATTCTTGTTTATTAAAGCCTCATTTACCTGCAAGAGAATATCTCCAAGTTTTTCCCTTGCAATTCCTGTCCCAAGAATTGCACCAAGGAAGTCTCCATGAGAACATGAGTCAAATGAAAAATTCCCTGTGATACTGGAGAAGTACTCATCCAGAAATGACAAAAAAAGAGGTTTGAAATCCACTTTAAAATCAGATAAAGGTGAAAATAGGGAGCAATATACTTGCATGCACTTGCTACCTTACTGCTGCAACTATGTCGGGTTCACTGGTCAAAGTTTCAATATGCCCAATGGAAATCCTGCATCGCTCAGCCTGGGTGCCTTGTAAAGTATACAAAGTTATTGGGTCATAGAGTCCACGAAAGAAACATACAGAATCGAGCTCACAGAAGGAGAGTATATCAAATTTTAGCTAGAGACCTTTAAAAAAAATACATGCTATACGCATACTAAAGTGATTAACCTGTGGATATCCTCCTTGAGCTATGGCTTTGATGTCAGCTAGCTTTTCCAAGAGAAGCATAGACTCCTTCTGCACTGGAGGAGTGAGAAAATCGGTGTCCAAAACAATATTTCTTGATGATGCCCTTTTGCCTACATGAAGGACAAAACTTTCAGAACCATTTTTTTGGCAATAAGTTCATTCTTGACAATAAAGATCAAAGATCTTAACATCACTTAAATCACGAGGGAAATGAAGAGAAGGAACACATATTAAACTGAATCAATTTTGAGAAGTACCATTTCAAGAATGTTCTTCACTTCTTCGATGACATTCTTGTCCCCCAGTCCTTTAAGTAAATCATCCTCATTTCTCTTTACAGCTTGTGCCAGGTGACACATATGTGAAGCTTTAATGCAATAATATAAAGCTTGGTCAAATAGTATAAAAAGCAGTAGAATGCCACTGGGATATTGCAAAAGCAAAATATTAAGGATGTGTATGGAATGACTTTTATTTTTTGTTTTTTGCTTAATCTAAATTCTTTTGGTTGTACCAAAATTCAAAAAATATATATATTGCAGCTCATGCAATTTGACTTTTTTAAATCCGAAATTTCTAAAAATTTTTGCAATACTCCAATGCTGGCATGTAAATTTACATATAATTATTTTATAATATTCTAAAAATTGAATAATATTTAATGCTTTAGAGGGAAAGCAAAAACGAGTGGTAGCCCTTGCTTTTGCTTAACTGTAAACAAACATGCCCAAAAAAATGATGATGATAAATAATAAGATTTGCAATAGATGCACTAACACTTTATTGTTGTCCAATATTATTATTGACAAAAGGACAGCATCCATGATTGATCAAATGCCTACATACTCAAAGTTACTGAATGTTACAAGGGACATCTGTTGGCTTATGTTACTGAATTGCCATTGCAAGAAAGAAAACCCAGCTGCCTTTTCCCTACTTATGAGGTGATGATTTCAGTAAAATTCCTCTAAGGGGAACTGATGAATAAGCTCGCATTGCTGCAGGTAGTTGCTGCCACCCAGTAGCAGTACCATCAAGGAAACCTCAAAGAATAAGTTTTCGTATCGTGAAGTGGCAAACGCAAATCTATATATCTCCACTGTAATTACTATGAAAACCTTTTAATTCAACCAGCAGCAAAGGATAGTAACATGAAGCTATAACCTTTTAACTTCTTTCTTCTGTAGATGCCTCTAACTCTAAAGTACCCACCACTAGATTGCTTCCTGTTTAACATGTTAATGGTATTCAAGAAACTTCCTACAAGCGCTGGCAAGCCATTATTAACCAACCAATCAAGTGAGCTTCAATTCGGACAGTGTCAGAGGAGCCCAAGCATGAAGAGTGGAGACCATCTTCAGTATCTCTTGCATAACCTTCATCATTCATTCTTTCATTGCAAAGAAGAAAACACAAACATGTCGCACGACTACTTTGACAGCTCATTTAATTTCTTTCACTATGGTGGAAATACACATTTAACCCAACTTCAAGTGTTCTTCCCATCAAAAATTTCACTGCACCATTGAGATTAACCAAATCTTTCCATGCAGTTACCACCCTATCTATAGTCAAGAAACCAACAGGGTCCTCCCTACAGCAAAATCCCACGTTTCTTTGGATAATTAACAACATTCTCTTCCTGTTGCCACTGGTAAATTCACTTCCGTAGCTCCAGTCAAGGTCTTAATTCACTACTATCACCTCATCACCCACAAGGAACTCGGGCAAATTCCATTGCCCGTCTCCTTAAAAATCGCATCTTTCACAGACATGCGCTCCCAATATAGGCCGAAATGCGTGAAGAACCAAAGACGAGTAAATGGTTCGGCGGAGCCAGAGGTACCTGAATGGCCATAAGGCGAAAGGTGAGGTGAGAAGCGACCAGTCGCGGGGTAAGAGAGACGCTGTAGACAGATGGCGCGAGGTTGGGGACGAGGGTGAGAACGCGACAGGGCTTGTATTGCTCTCCGCGCAATCCACTGCGCTTTGCAGCCGGTGAGAGCCATGACTCCCAACGAGTTCCGCCAATCCGACATTTTTGCTGTCCTACTCCTGGTTTTTATCAGCCTCCTTTTCCCCACCCAATGAAGGAAAACAAAAGTATTTCACCTGATAAAAAGAGATTCTTACATTTTTAATATTATTTACAAAACTCAGACTAAATATTTATGATTTCATGTGGGTCTTAATGCATCTACTCGATATACGAGATTAATTTCTTCTTTTTTTCAAAATACTACTCTCATGCGACCCATGAATATAGATTGAAATGTCAACTTAAAAAACTTCTATAAAGAAATGTGTGGAGGGATATTTATTTTTTTGGATAAAAAGGACACATCGAGTTAAAAACAAGAGATTTGACTAATTTGATAGTTAATTTAATCATAGGATCCAAGTTCAATAATTAGGATTTCAGTTTTTCAATTGATGATTTTCTTGGTAATGACAACATCAATGTAAAATATTGCAAATTTAAGGTGGGGGAAAATCACATATACGATGGCAAATTTCTATATAATTAGGGGTAAAATCTCATTTTACTGTCAATGGGGAAATATATGCGCCATCTTAGCAAAATGTGACGTTGGGCACTGATGTATCAGTCATCTTCTTGACACTCCGTTCGAGTTGTCCATATAGCTTTCTCAGGTTTTTGGCTGTCAATTTGGATTGAAAATGGCCGCACCAGACTATTGTGCATATGCATAACATGACCGGTCGTGGAGGACGATCCGTGCATGCGGTATGTGCATCGCACTTGGGAGGTACTCCTAGTACCGCACTGGCATGCGATGAACGGAGTCGTCATGCAAAACTAAATGCTTCTCAGCCTAGACAGGGTGATGGAAGGAACATGATAAAAACATATTGCGTAAGCAATGCTGCAAAAAAGAGTGTTTGGTGCGTTATATCACTTAGAAATGTGAAACTCCAGACAAGTTCTCAAATTTAGATGCTGACGAGAGATCAGAGACTGAGAGAATGGCATACCGAGTGTTTTAGGCCAAAATGACCCGATTCCAATCCAAAATTAGGCATATGCTGTCATGAGAAATTTAAGAAGATCGACCGTGCTTAGCCAGACATGCACCAGTTGACAGGAACTTATATTTCACCCAATTAGTACTCGGTAGTACCGTAGAAGGATGAGTAGTACTGCATACTAACCTATTTCACCTTTCAAGGATGAGCAATGAAAATACCAATCACCAAGCCCCACACACACACATCCCACAGAAAGAGAACTCATGAAATATGAGAGCAAGAGTACTGTATTGAAGACAAAATTCCAGAATATCCAAACAGTCAAAATTCGAACAACTATAACCCGCAAATCAAGTCTGCCCGATGTCTAGAGGTCCTATGCCAAACTGAGTTTCTAAAAGTATAATGAGCTTCAAGTCCCATTCCTTGTTGGGACTGACTAGAACTAAGTTACCTCAAAGTTAAAGCTTTCTATACGCAAAACTACCCGTTTGCTAGGCCTCGTCATCCAGCAGTTCTACCTCCTCTTCTTCCTCAGGGAAGAGAGTAATATGCATAAGCAAGGGCCACCAGAGCTCCCAAAACAGCAGAAGGAACGGCCCACATCCAGTAGGCCTGTGACCTCCTCCGCCTCAGGATGGCCTTTGGAACTGATTCGACTCCTTTCGTTCGAGTTTTCACTCTGTAGGTACTATTCTTTTGAACCTTCTCCTTCGCAGGGGCAGGGGCAGGGGCAGGGGCAGAGGCAGGGGCAGGAGCCTCAGGAGCTTTCCCAGCCTTCTCCGCTTCGGCGGCCTCCTCAGTCACTTCCTCCACATCAGGATTCCATGCCGACACTTTCTTCTTCTCTTTCTTTTCACGATCCTGAAGAAATAATTTTTCATAATAAAAAAAAAAAAGAGCTTCTGTCAGTTTCGAAGATAGAACCAAGTTGGTAAAGAACTGGAAAATTTACGAGGCATCCAAAGATAACCCGTTAAGCTTCAACCTTCTGCTGCGAAATAGGAAAAGGTAGTAGTTCTATTGTGTCAAACTTTCCCGTAATGTGTAAAAACTATATTAAGCGATTCAATGAAAGTGGCAATTTCTATTAAAGGTAATATTAGATGATTACCTTGAGTTTCTTCTCAGCCTCCTTTTGAGCTTTAATTGCCGCTTTCACTGCATTTTTCTCAGCCAGCTTTTTCTTCCTTTCTAGAGCCTGCTTCTGCTTTTCGATTTGCTCCTGCCTCTTCATCTCTCTCAGCTTCTCTTCGTCAACTTCAGTAACTTTTGGAGGCTCCTGCTCCGGTTTCACCACAACAAAGTCCTCAGTGTCTTCTTTAGACTTCAAGTCCTTAAGTTCCAATGTGGCAGCTGAATCAATCGCTTTCTTTACAGCTTCTTTCTGGTTATTCTTGGCGGCAGCAACATTGTCTTGCTGAGATGGTTTGGAATTTTCTGTTGGCAGTTTCACCTCAGTTTTCCCCGTTGTCTCTTTTCTGGATACAGCAGTTGTTTCCTCGGCAACTGCTAATGGCTTCTCAATGGCATTCCTAATTCTTCCATCTCTGCTCAACTGTCGGGCATTCAATGATGGCAATAATCTTTTGAGATAATCGTCTCTGAAACTCTTGCTGTCATTCCAGAGGGAGAAAAACTTCTCAACCTGATAAGGAAGCGAAGGGTTAAAGCAAAGGATGACAGCGTGACATGCAATCTATAGTCATTTAAGAATTAAGGATCACAAACCTCATTCAATGCATGCTCCTTGAGAGAACCAATATCCTTCTTTGCAGCAAGGTCTCTTGCAATGTTCAAAATCGCACGATTTTTGTAAAAGGGGGCATTCTGAAACAGAGCGGGAAGTAAAATGTTATGACCATCATCTAGGGGAGAAATTATTGTATCTCTCGACGTAATGCTCCTATAATGAAAAATAGGAAGCAGTCCGTTTCCTTTCAGCAGCAGAAAAAATTACCCGGTCAGCTTCTCAAATAACCATGAAGGATCAGAATTACATTCAATCTACAGGTAAGTAGCAATTTACTATCGACCCCACTCATTAACTTTCACCTGTTCATGTATCCTGGCTGATGCTGGACACTAAAATGTGAGCTGGATTTAGATAAGTAGTTTTGAAGGAAAGTTGTTCTTTAGGAGTTGTGGCTATATTAAGGAACAGCAAAAATCATGTTAGGATTTCAGAGATGAATGGGTTCATAGAAGAGGTCTTGATGAATGAACTATGATTTGGTTAAAAAGTTGTCACAGAAAGAGTGTATTGCTCAGGCATCCAATATGAAATAGCTAGGCATTAATTCTAAGCGCAAAATGACAGAGCAGCGTCCAGAAGCTTGAATGTTAAATGCTAGAAAGTTTATTTAGTATCATCTATAGAATATGGTTAATACAACCATATACAAAGAATTTTCTAGCAAACCATTTCTAGGTATGCCGATTGTAGACCAAGAATCTGCTAAATAAAATAAAAACCCAGTAAATAAGATTCTTCCTAATTGGCAAAAAGTATACATCAATTCTCCATGAATCACATTTTAGAGTCATAAACGGAAAACAAAAGCCTCTATGAGGGAATTGAGCATAAAAAAGAGAGTGAAGGATAAGAAGACTGCCTACAGATACTAATCAGAAGAAGGGTACCAGTTGCCGCTAGTCTACGTGTAACTATTGTATATTCTTCAAAGTACCGTATTAAAACATATGGAGCTTTAAGTAAAGCAAACAGATAATGTCCAAGACTAGCCACACATTAGCTTAATTCGCACACAGATGACTCAAAAACTAAGCTCCTAAGTTGGCAATCCATGTAGAAGCAATCTAAGAAAGGCCTGTGCCATGTGTGTATTTAAGAACATACCGCCTCATCACGCCGTTTCCTCAGCTCCTGCATGTTTTCATATGCTTTGTCCCTCTTCTGAATGGTAAGTGACAACTCATCTTGCAAAGACCTTATATCATTCTCTAAACCCTCCAATACTTCCCTAAGATTCTTAATTTTTCCCTTAACTGCCTGCTGATCCTTCCTCACTCCATCCAAGCCAACTCCCATAAGCTACCATAAAATAAAGTTACTAGAATCAGATAATTTCATTATTACCTGCGTGTATCAAATCATAAAGAACAAGGGTGTGTCGAGCTGGGTTTTAAAAGTGCACGCTTCTTACTTTAACCTGGTCCTGAATCTCTTGTCGCTGACCATATTTTCCCTGCACATCGGCCCTCAGCGCAGCATTTGCAATAACCTTCTCCCGTGTGCCCTCAAGCTGTTTTAGTTCCCGTAGAAGTTGCTTCTCTTCTGCCAATGGGATGCTCTCGTGCTGAATGCGGTAGTTCAAGTTCCGGATCTGCAACAGCCAGTAGCAACCAACAAATTATAAATTAAAATGAAAGGCTAACATGGTATTAAAATAAATAAGGACGATAGAGAAGGTGGTCTATATGCTTAAACTACCAACTTACGAGCTCATTAAGTTCTTCTTCTGATGAGCATATGCCACTACCACAACCAGCATTGTTCCCATTGCGTAGCTTGCCTAGAGCATCGTGCAACGGTTCCATTTCCTTCCTCTTTTCTTCAGCAATCATATTAAACTGCTTGTTCTCGTCGCCCAAAGCTTTCAGCTGAGTGATTATGTCCGATCGCTGGGACTGCATATGAAGAAAACATTGACAAACAAAATATGCTACCAAATTGATTGCAATAAGTGTATTCAAGGAAGAGGAGTGGGGCAGATTGGGCGACCGAGGGGGTGACACGCCTTTGCATTTCTGTGTACTTTGATGTTTGGCATCAAAAGCCCATTCCAAGATCAATTGGCCTTAAGGAGAAACTGCTCCCCTGAAATTTATGAGCTCATGCATTTTCTGAGAGAAAATAGATCCAAACAGTGCCAATGTATTGATGAATTTATGAAATACAGGTGTACAACTAATTATGATTTACTCTCACCATTCTGTTCAAGTAGAAGTCAAAGTTTATGAGTTCTCCACGAAGAATCACCCCTGAAACCAAGATGGTGTACACCAGAGCCTGAACCATCTAAATAAACTTTTAATGCCTTATTGAGCTAAATCCACAAAATGGCCCTTTCATGGTGGTCAAAGCAACAACCACTATATAAAAGATTCATCTAATTCTCCCTAAGCAAACTAATCTAACTGAAAGGTATGCTTAACCAAACTAAAGTTTTGAAGCAACCAGTAAAGTTGATGTATACGCCATTGGCATAAGACTGATTTCATTTGCATGGCATCTTGATTCAAGAACTCTCGTACATAAGGCATTAAAGCAATGATTTTGCTTTGGAACATGAATGTCACCCACCGCCAGAGAAAGCCTTTTCAAGCAAGGGGTACAATACACCATTAGCTAGTAATTACGTGCTAGCAATGCATTGCTTGACATTCATGGTCAAAGTTTGTTATGAAAAGGCAGCTTTGCATAGTGACATAACCCTTTTTCTCAAATGAGAAACAATGAGAAATGTTGACATTAGTACTTGACCCGTACATACCCTTTGGCATGTCACATTCTAATATGCTTAGCGTAAAGGCAACAATAAATGCATGAATTCTGTTCAGTTCTCAACTAATGTACTCAACCCTAGCAAAGTAGACTATCGATAACTGTCGTTTTCTTAGAAATGTAATTCACACGTGTTTTGTCCTCAAAACTCTGGTGACCTCAAAGTGATCAAAATTTCCTGCCATTCATAACAGATTGGAGCTCATACATTCATGCTAACCAACAGGAACACTTCCTACCCATAGATTGCCGTTGGCCTTTCCTATCCAGGCATTAGATAAGAAGAACGACAAGCCACAAAGCCCTCAACCCTGAGGTTTGACTATCTTGTCAACCATAATCATAACAACATGAAGTATCTGAAACAAGGAAAGGATAACATTCTAGTACAAATGATTGGTATTAAAAAAACCGTGAGTGTTTAAACTTACCCTCTTTGCTCTCAGTTTGTTGGTGATCTGGAACCTGGCTTGATTCATCCATAGAATCTCCCTATCGGCCAGGTCAATTTTGACTTTTATCTGAGGATCATCGTGCGACCTGCACTTAGGAATATAAAAAGAGTGAATCTTATTCGGTGCCGGCCATTCTTCAGCAGCATCCTTGGGTAAGTTGGCATCAGAATCTTTATTTGCTTCACTGTTTGCCGATCCATCTCCGTGAGAACCGAACTTTATGTCCGCATTAGGGATCAATCCATGTTCCAGCTTCCCATTCTCGTTCTTAAACAGCACAGACCTGTCCGCCTCAGCTAAAGCCTCCACAGGTGGTGGTGCCATCTCAAATCCATTGACTTCAATAGCCATGTTTGCTACTGCACCAATTAAAAATCATGTGCGCAAAGCCAAAGACAAATATCAAATAAACAGTCATCAAGCCACTTTCCTCCACATAACTCTATTACCATTCTCTCTTTTCATTTTGGGGTTAGCCATCTCAAATCTACGAGAATGTCAGACTTGAGAACTCATTTCGAAACCCATTATTCTTGAGATTATAAAACTAATAAAGAAAAACGAAGAGTAGACCCAGATCATTTGATCAAAAACACCCAACAAATGAATCTCCTAAAGGCAATTCACAACAGCGCTTGATCATTTACAAGAACCATGCATAAAGATACCAGAATCAAAACACAGTCTAGGGAAGAAACAAAGCGCCAAATGAGCTCCCATTAAAATGAATGCGATATAACTCTGCATGCCGATATCTGAATCCAGAGAGAAAAAGAAAAAGAAACCTGGGCACCTTCATCCTTCTACCAAGACAATCGCTCACAAAACCATGATCGGAAAGAAATGCAAGAAATCAAACGGGCACACCACGTCGTTCCGAATCATTAAATCAAACATGCATGCAAGATCAAACGAAAGATCAAACACTAGAACGACGGAGAACCACGGGAGAAGCACGACCCAAAAACAAAAACAAAAACAAAAAAACAAGATCAAAAAGGCAATAACCTCCGCTTTGGCCGATCAAGATCAACGCCATGAAAACACAGAAAGAGAAAAAGAAACGGCCGAGAAAATAAAGGAGAGGCGATCGTAGCAAACACTGTCTGAAATGGGTCGAAGCAAGAAGAAGATTTTACCAGGAATAGAGAAGAAGACTTCTCTAGGAAAAGGGAAGCGACCAAACCAAGAACTGGGTGTCTCGTCGACAAAGAAATCTAGAGAACTGCAAAATGGTCAGATCTCGGTCTTACGTTTCGCTATCTGACAACAAGTCTCTGAATCAATGAGTCTGCCGTTGCTCCTGAATTCAGGAGAGACGAAGAGAGAGAGAGAGAGAGAGAGAGAGAGAGAGGGATATGGTTTTGGCTCCTTCTTAAATTTCTCAGAGCAGTGAGATACAGAGCACTTTGGACTTGGGAGGACTACCGCTTTTATAGGCAGTCGCGGAGCAGGGGCAATTTCGGAAACCGAAGGATGACCCCATTCCTGTTTTTGCATGCAAGGACATTGATAGTTCTTTCGTTTTTTCTCTCCAAGCCCCCCTTAATCCAATTTTTAACTTTTTCCAACCTCCTCCACATCGGAGGATTCCAATGTTGTCATATGTCTTTTGGAGTTCTTGTAAGAAAATCTTTGATTATATTAGAGTCAACAGAGCACTTCTAAAAATATATATAAATTAAAAAAGAAGAGATAATAGAGCCGATGATGGAGCAATATTATTTCGCATTGTTACCTTTAAAATGGCTCGGAATCTATCGTAACTGAATCAACGGGATTCCAAAATTAAAAATACTTCTATTTATTCAGACGCTTGTGCAAAAATATGGGACTAACCCGACTTTCTAAGTAAAACAGACGACCAATGATGTTTTTAGTTGTTTCCGTTATATTTTCCTTGTTGTACGGAATCATCCTTTTTAGTATGGAACAATTATTAAAATCTCATGACTTCTATTGGCGACATTGATTACGGATCATCTTTTTCCTCCTCAAACTAGGATTCCGTCTGTCTATTGACGTCACCAATCAATCGCGCTGCCAACCATTGAATCATTTTTAGTGAATTCATTGATTACGTTACAAAGAAAATGACTGCAATTTATTTTAGTAAGGAATAATGGATGAGGTCGGGTCTCATCTTTTATTTCGTCTAAGCCTATTTTAGCAACATATTCAACTCTCAAACAAATTTAGATAGATGGCACTATCGGCATGGAATCAACGAAGTAAAGAAAAATTCACCAAAGAGTCCTAAGCTTTGCGTAAATACAATCGAGTTCCAAATCTTCCCAATTTATATGACCAAATTCTAAGAGTCCTTGAAAAATTTCAATCCGGTCATTCCGACAAATAATTCAAAATTGCTTTTGTGCCACTCGAAATTACCAAAACACCATTCTTCAATTTACAATTTTTCAATGTTGTCCCAAGACTTTATTGCAATTCTCAAAGAAATTTAGGATCCGATTGCATAAGCTAAAACTGTGCAAGATTTAATTGCAATTTGTATATAGATCTAGGACTTATGATGTACTTTCCCCAATGAAGTTTGAGGGAACGGCAAATGGTCAAAGTTGCCAAATCAACTCCATGCGAGAGATGTAATAAAATGGAAATCTCAATTTAATGACTCAATCTGACCCGTTTGGCAATGTGGATTTATTGCAAATCGCCCAGAATTAACAACTCTCTTCCAAAAGTCTTTCATGTAAGAAAATCTCCCCCCTCGTTAATGACGTGGAAAATGGATCCGAAAACGGATGGCACGATCTTTTTACTAAAAAAGGAGGAGGGATGTAGGGGCCCACGCCACGTGGATTTGCATTTTTCAAAACTTTTTTCTCTTAAATGTTTCTGGGTTTTGTCGTCTTTTGACTTCCGCGATGCGGAGTATCGGGCAAGATCCGTTCGGAAGTGGACGTGAATCTCTGCGTTCGTGGGTGAATCTGCGGGCCGCTTTTTGGCTAATTACCATAATGCCCTCGGGGATTGTGCTATTTCCCTAGAAGAACCCTCCCCTGCTTTGACTTTTTTCCATATTTGGGAGCACAGCGAGGAAGGAAATTATTGAAATGACATCTGGCCATGTCCCAATTTACTTCAACTACCTTTTCAAGCAGAATATGCCCTTTTCTACACAAATGGTAAGTGCAAAAACCATTTCGATCTGGCAACCGGTTTGGCTCATCTCGGATGAGTGAACTTTTTGGGAAGTTTTCTATGAAACCAGCAGGCAAAGATGGCGAGTAATTTCCATAAATTAAAAGCATTTATCATTCGTAATCGCACATACTTTTAGGAAAGGAAACCCATAACCAAATTAGATAGCAAATCGGATGCTTCAATCTTCTTATAATGTAAATGAAATTCTAGCATTAGATAGGATACTGAGAAGTTTACTTCCTTTGTTGACAAAAATCAGACAAGATCGAGTTTCATTGGGAGTAATTCTAGGGCTTTGCCCTCATATTTCTTACCAAAAATAATAATTCGTTCAATTATGGATATAAGAAATTGAGTAAGTGCAAGATTTGTCTAGAGTTTCTCACGAAACATTGCGAATAAATGCATCCTTATATATCTATATTGTCATGTAAAGTAAGGGGCACCTATTTCTTTGAAGGAATATTAATTTTTTTTCTATCTTCTCCTAACTATCCTCAATTGCTCATTTACAAAATATTATATACATGGACGGATTAGTCGATCAATAATTTCATTTATCTCCCATAAATTTCAATCTTTATAGTTTTAATATTTTCCATCGTAAAATAACCTTCTCACAAATTTACTTTCCAATAATTAATATAAAATCTCTCGGTTATAATCATTTAGATGAATTCCCTATTTGATTTTTATTTAATATTAAACTCTCTCGCTTATAATCATTTAGATTAATTCCCTATTTAATTTTTATTTCTCTCTCTCTCCACCCAAATGCACGCTCTTTTTTTATCTCACACGAACACAAGTTTGGTCTCTTTCTAATCTAATATGGGTCAAATATGGGTCGAGTAAATGTTGAATATGGGTCAAATAAATATGGGTTGAGTGAGTTATTAGGTAGACCTATCATCTCTCTCCTTCCATCCCCTCCTCTATGCGTTCTCGACCTCCGTTGCCGATCTCGCCATCACGCCGCCGTCACCATCGCCGATCCCAAGCTTGCCGTTGCCGATCTTACCATTTCCAAAAACTATTTCAATTTAGAGGTATCCACATTTTTTTATTTACTAATTTTTTATTATTTAATTTACTTTATAAATTTGATGTGAAATTTTTATTCAAATAATTTATATGTGAAAAGTTTAAAGTGGACTAAATAAGTAGGAGTAAATTTTCTTAAATTAAGTTAAATATTAATATGTGTTGGTAATATGGGTCAGGTATGAGTCGGGTATGGGTCGGGTCAGGTATGGGTTATCAAATTTACATTGCATGAAAATAGGTCAAAACGGGTTAAATGGGTCAATGTGGGTCGGACCATTTTTGACCCGACCCAAACCCAACCCGACCCACCCATTTGACACCCCTACTTGTAGAGAAGACCCGCACCACAAACAACCACAATAAAATGCACACGAAATATAAAAAAATTATAAAAAAAATCAAACAATCGACCCGAACAATGGACGAGAACATCCGCAAGACGCACGCGAATAGAGAACGAGCTCGAGACAATCGACGATGAATGAGATGGAGGAGTGACCTTTGGCTTTTTCGCCGATGTCGGAGTAGAGAGCATATGAGAGAGAGAGAGAGGCATGCGATTTCAAAGTAGGGGCATATGGCAATTAGTAACGATAGCACCAAATTGTGCGAGCGTGCTCCATGGCTGAGAGAAGATTAAAGTGAATTAGGGTACTCTAATTAGTGGAGTGAAGTGAATTAGGGCAAACTAGTGATAAAGGTTCTTATTTATGTAAAAATAAGAATATATATATATATAAGTCCAAGTGGTCCGGATGGGTGAGTCTACACTTGGAACCAAATGCGGAACAATACTCGGTGCTTCCAATTTTTGGGAATCGGGAGCTGCCCAAAACCGGCTTATTCAATCTAGTTTGGATGGTTTCTTTTACTGATCCCTACTAAGGTTGTACCAAACATTTTAAATTTCCCAACATGCATTGTTTAGGAACTTCTAAACAAAGACTTCCCATATAATATCTCGCAATAATGGCACCTTGATCGCGAAATATGAGGAATGATGAGTAATTGAATTCCAATTTAAGAAATAATTTGATTTCAATGTAAATGGAATGATTGAATATGACTAATTTTAGGATCTGGTAGACTATTTGATTCATCTAAACATTTAAGATTTTCCAATGAGATGGTAAATCTGGTTAATTTATCTCGTTGCCAATATTACAATTCGTCACGTGATATAAAATAGGAATTTCCAAAACTAGAAAACCATTTGGTCTAACGTTGACCAGATTTAGGAGAAAAGGTACAAGTATCAAAAACTAATATTGGACATAAAAACGTGTTAGGAGCGCACGGTAAAAACCCGATACCTTCCACCCGGAAAAATCGTCAAGATGGAACCCAAATATGAGTTCCAGTTGGACCCATGTTTTCTCAAAAAAACTTAAACTAATGAGTTAGACGTCAATTAAGATATATTAACTACTCTACATTATACCATTTTTTTGATGTGGAATTTCTGTGACACAACTCACACGTGCATCCTAACAATCTCCCATCACATGTTAATTCGGTGTTAAGTCTACTCTACTTCAATCTAAGTGTCATTTTGCATTAAAATATCTCAACTTGAATAGATTGAGACTCGTTAATCTACCATCGACTCTAATACCATTTATTGGAGAGAGCATAACAAAAGCTTAATGGCTCAGAAAATCTAGCTGATATGTTTACCAAGGTAGTAGACAAAGAAAAACATATTTGTTAACAAAGTTTACCCAAACTTGGGCTACTTTTTCATGCAGATGCACCCTACAAACTACTGGGCTTCAAAGAAAGTAAGAATATAACGATAATATTTTCTCAAGATCAGGGTGCAAAGAGATTGAGAATGCTAATGAAGAAAAAAACACATTTTCTTTTCTTTCTTTATTTTATCTCTATCTCCTTCTCAATCGTTCATAGTTATTGTCTCTCAATAACTAATATATGAGGTCTAGCTTTTAACTTAAGAGCAAAATGAACAGAAAAGACAGGAAAAAGCCCTTAATAAGAAAGTTTAGCTTCACCCATTAACAATCTTCCGCTTGAAGATAAATACACCCAATGCACCAAGCAATTTTGCATTCATCTACTTCAAAAGCTAGTAACTGAAACTTGTGCCATTGCAATACTCCTCAACAATTAAAAGAGAGTAATACCACAAAAAAATATGCTTCTCTCTATCTACTACCCTAATAAACATGTATGTTGGATTTTTCGAGCCATTAATCTTCTAAAGCTTTAACTAAATTATCTTCCAATGCTTACTCGATGAAATGATAATGCTTTTTGAATTGTTTGTTAAGTGCACTATGCTTTGACTATCACTCCATAGTGTGCTCATTGGCAGCTTTCAATGTAGCTCCTCCATGTAATCTTATAACCAAATGATTTCCTTGGAGGCTTTCATGATAGCCACTTACTATGCTTCTATTGTTGATGAGTCGCTACTTTATGTAATTAACATACTTCACTCATTGTAGGATCTATGACTATAAAGACATATCTAGTGGTACTCTTGTCCTTATCTTGATCACTAAGTGATCTGCATCCACATAACCTTGAAGCTCTAGAGATGAACCTCCATAACAAAGAGAGTAATTTGATTTATCTACTAGATATATTAACATCTATTTTAGTGCATTCTAATGTTATTTACTCGGGTTCTACAAATATTGACTCTCAACTCCCATTGACTATTTAATGTATGGTCATGTGCTCATCATGACATATATCAAACTTTCCATTATTGATATATATTTGACTATCGCCAACTCATCTTTCAAAACCAACATACTCGGACACATGTCCTTGAAAAGTTTGAAGTGACCTGCTAGAGGAGTCACAACTAGTTTTGCGTTCTTCATGTTGAATTTCTTTAACAATTTGTTCACATAGCCTTCCTACAATAGCCATAATTTCTTGTTTTTTTGTCCCTAATAAATTTTAATGGTTAAGATCTATCTTTTCCTCATACATCGAGCCCTAGGTTGGAGTACTAATAATGCGTATCTTTTAAGTGATCAACAAGTTTTGGATTCAACAAGCACACGGAAGAGACTTTCTCTCACACTTATTAACTCATCACTAGTCTCTTTCACAATCGATATATGATAATATCAATGAAACGTCGCTAGAGGACCACGGTTCCATACTTGATAAGTAGATACGGATAACGTTATGCCTGAGCTAAGAGGTCTTCCTCAAAAGGCCCAAAATCTCTGGCCTCGCTCCCTATTGATCCATACAAAATCAGAAGTCCGCTAGCAAGGTAATGGACTAAGGTTCATTCTCAAAGTTGTCTAATCCAGACCACAAACGCTTCGTGGTCCAATCTTGGTTTTTCATTTGGTCATTTGAGCCTTATGACCAGATGTGCAATCTCGACGAAGTTCCTTCCTCGTACATCCAACTTAACAAGCTCTCGCACCTGCAAATGAACTCACTCGACATGACAGGACTCGAGAAATTTCACAATCTATAACTAAAGCTGAAAATCAACCTCAATCCAATTTGGTACAGGATCTCTTTTGATTAGCTGAAAAGCTCACGTACAAAAACCCAATTAGGTACTAAATCTTTTCTCATTACTCAATTAAGCCTTCTTAACTAGATGCGAAAGCTCGATCATGGTTTTTCGCCGTACACTCAACTCATTAAATTCCCAACTTTTTATATAATTGACTCTACACGCTCAACTTAACGAACCCTGGAATAATAGCAATCTTCTTTTCTCAAAAAAGAGAAACTTACTTATTCACATGAAGTCCGTTCATGATTCGTAGTCTGGTCTCCCGAAAGACGTCATCAACCTTCAAACCGATCCATTGAGAAAAGAGGTCAATCTTGAAATTAATTGGTTGAGCAACAGTGCACCTAAGATGAGACTGGGCAACCGCATCATAGTGGGAGGAATAATTAGGAGGTGAATATTGCACCAAACGTCTGAATCATTAATGCGTCGGCGATGGACGTTGGAAGGTGAGCGCAGGGAGATTAATGTGAAAGGCCCACTAATCCGAAGGACCCACAGGACACGTTCTTCTTGAAAAAGAAAAAAAGAGACAAGCATACATTCATATGACAGCAGTAGTAGCATTGAAAGGAGAAGCTACTATATACATGTTTCACCAATCACCAGACATCACTCTATCACAGCCATGTTAGTGATTACTCGTGTGTGATTACACGGGTCAAACTCCTAGTACGAGTATTTAAGTGGAGATTTCTTGCACCGCATTTCGTCTCGGGTATCATTTCGCAATCCCTCCATATTGTCGGCACAAGGTGTTACGATGATGGGAAAAAGATTACTAACTGAAAAGGAATGCAGTCCATGATGACTTTGGTATGCATAAAGGACCAGCTACTCTGCTAGATCTCAGAATCCTGTTATTGAACTCCATCCTCAGAAGAAACCCATGAATCATCTACACTCCACATGATCAGCTTCACGTGAAGTAAAACCACTTTACACTTCAGGCATGGTCTCAACCGAGTTGATTAATCTGCCAAGCAAGCACGCCACACTGCCTCTACTTGTCGAACTCCCAAATTAGGCCTCCATCCAATGCAATGTCAAAGTAATATAGCAATTATTCCATAGTGCAGAGGGCATAATTGCTGGATGGACTAGAACATGATATGAAGTACACGAGTACATGTTCCTAGAAAAGACGTTACCATCTGACGACTGAGACCACTTCGAGCATGTGAAAGCAGGACATCGGCCTAATGAGAATTATATCGACGCTATGTATTCTAAAAGGACCGCAAAGTCTTGGAAATTCTCAATTCTAGTGATATATGCTCTTATGCAACGCATCAAAAAGAAAGCAAGTCCTTATCACTGCCCAACTTTCAGCTTTGTCTCCCCTGTTTTCTTCTTGTTCAAGAGCAAACCAACTAAGTTCCATATATCAAACGCAAGAGATGAGGTCATTTGACAGAAAGAGGCTCCAGAGTAGATTCCGCATTGTGGCAGGATATGTTCCTTAGTGAAATTATTGAGATTAGGACCACGATTATCTGATCTAAGCATCTGTGATACAAAAGAAGAAATCAAATGAAATATCACTCACCTTTGACTTTCTTGTTTATCCAGATCTCCAGCAGCATTCCAGCACCAAACCCACCCATAAGAGGCAATAGTTGGGGCAAAAATCTTCGAGGAAGAAAATAATAGTCTGGTATTTGCCTAATCTTTCTTGGCAATCGCTTCTTTACGATAGGTTTAGCAGAAGGATCCTTTTGTAGGCCACTGCCGACGGCTTTTCAGTCCATCCCCTTCAAAGGGTCTTTTGGTTCTTCAGTTCCCATTCCTGACTACTAGTTTGCCAGAGAATCAATTTCGCAAACCCAAGCCAAGCAATTGCGTCGATTAAATGTGAAGGATTACAAAGAAAAGCCTGCAGAAAGAAAAACTGATAAAGGTCACTGGTGAAATAATAAATAAATAAAAAAACATGTTTAGCAGCATTATAAAACAATCAAGACATGGGTTCAAAACTCACGGCTCAGGTGGCCCGGACTAAGCAGGAGAATAACCCATCCTAGCCAATCCTTATAAGCAGAAACCGTGTCAGCTTGTAAAATCAAATGCTTGTATACATAATTGATTTCCATGGACCATGGCAATTGACAACTCGTCTCAGATGATCCACGTTTCCCGCTTCATAAATTTCTCCTACCGAGGACTTAATCACTTTAAAGCTAAACGATGCTTCATGACGGGCAACCAGTGATCGAGCGAAAAATGACAGAACAACTGATTCTGAATTCCAATCATTTATCTCCAGAACAGAACAATCGCGCCTCTAGGCCAACAAAAGCTTCAGTTGCTACTTTCAATTCAGAGTTTCATGGGTATGAAATTCGAATTCCCCCTACAAGAAAATGATGCCTTCCACTCATTCGTCATGAGAAGCATTCACGATTTAAAGCACTGATCCCAGTTTAGAGACCAAAGAAAACCACGAACTTCCTCATCATTCTTTACCAAAATGATCATGAGCAAGTCCAAATTATCCATGGGTTGCAGCCCAGCCATCACATGGCCTCTGAAGCATTGGCCAACCAACGCATTCTCACCAACAGGTTCGCTGCAAATACTCTTTAAGAGCAGATAACAGCTAAACCCAGAAGAGAACTCGCGTTCAATAATCAATTTGATTATATTCCGCAAAATCAGCTCGAATTAGATCCACTAGTCGATTATTAACGATTACCCACATTCAAGTCGAGCCTCGGCATTTCCAGGTTCGCAAGTAGAACAAACAAGTCGCGCAATTTCACAGTAGAAATCTCAGCTTCCCAAGGGCGCAAGAAACGAAGAACAACGCGCTGAGAAAGAGACAGAGAGAGAGAGGGAGAGAAGGGGAGAGAGCTTGGCGAGGATGGAGTGATAGAGGAGGTGCTGGTGGTGAAATGGCGAGCTGCCCGCCGGCGACGAGCGCCGGACTCCGACGAAATCGCTGACTGCGGGTGCGAGAGAGCCGGGGCGGCGGCCACCTCTCTCTGGCTGGTAATTTCGTAATTTCGCGGAACAGTAGGGGCATCTCTTCACCATCTTTAGTTGACAGGAAGGATTGGTGTCGTTTCCGCGTTTTAGGCGGTCTCCCAGGATGGGGACGGGTGGAAGTAGGCCAAATCCGCCATAGGAATCGGTCTGTTCTCGTGATTAGCGGTAAAAAGGTAGAGCTGGTACTGTTTAGTTCAGCTCTCAATTCTCAGTGCCTTGGTAAGAATCCAATCGAGAATCGACAAAACCAGATCGGAACTGAGAATCGATAATTGATGAACCGTGTTTACGTGTTTATCTTTTAATGGATCATTGCTATTGACTAAGTAGGTCCCGAATTTCAAGAATTAGGGAATTGGTTCTAATGCAATAGATTTTAGATTATAGATGAGCTTGGATTAATCTTGAAATTGCTTATCCTTAGCTCATAAGTCTTGTGAACTAAGCAGCGACACTTATTAAATATATATTTAATATTTTAATACCCGATTTCTAAAGTATTAATTAAATAATAATAGTTCGTGGAAAATGGCATGCTTACGTTACATCAAACGGTTTCTTACTAAGGGCCCAAAAGTTGAATTTTCTTGTTTAAAAGATATCTTGGTCGATCATTTACAAAGGTAGTGATTTTAGTAATTAATGGGTTGGAAATAACGACTTCCCGTATTTATTTCTTCTTGTGAGTTCTCTTGTTTGATGAAAACATTGACACTCAATCCTAAATCCGTTACACTTCTACTAATTTAATCTTAGATCTTTTCATTTTTTGTTCTGTTCGCCTAATTTTGATCGGAATTCACTGATGTTGACAATTTTTAATAATGTTTTTTTTAAAAGTTTCTAATTTTTTTCCTTTCTTCTTCCTTTTGTTGGGCAAGGGCAAGCCTTGATGAAGGCTACGCCCGGTGAGGCCTCCCATCGTTGAGGCTCCCTTACTCGGTTGAGCCTCCCCTGTAGCAAGCAAGGCCAGCCCACTCATCCACCGACAAAAAGAAGAAGAAATGAAAAAATAATAATAATAAAATTTGAAAATAAATATTAAAATTGTCCACGTTAGCGAATTCTGCTAAAATTGGCTGAAAAGACTTAACTGGTAAAAAGTGAAAGGTTTATGACTGAATTGATAAAAGTACAATAGATTTAAGACTTTTTGGATAATTTTCTCAACAAATTTGCACAACTTGCCTAGGTTTGGTGAGAGTCACTATTCCAATTTTTGTCATGACTGAGGTCATCAGCAACTCTTTAGTTTAATTTTTCTTTTAAATACACATTTTGCTTAAAACACCAACATGACATCTAATTATTACATCGGGATTTTCATGAAGTTTTTCATAGGATGATCGACTTGTATCAATTAGAATAGAATTATTTCTGGCCACATAATATGCTCACCCACTAAGGATGAAAAGCATCTCAGATCAATGTCAACTAATCTTAGGACTATTGAAACCAGAAAAAAGAAGAAGGAGATCTCGGGACCACATCGAATTGCAAGCTACACTAGCAAGGGGGGGGTTTTCCGATGCAAGAAAAGAATCCTACTGACGAAGTGTGGGGCATATTCTGTATTTCTTTTACCATGTAATCTCTTTAAGAGATCGGGATTCGAAATACTTGATATGATGAGACAAGAATCCCACCATAATAGCACGCAAATATATAATTCGACGATTTGATTGCATAAAGAAAGCTACATAGGACGGGATTTGAACAATTTTAAAGAGAAGAATTGAAACGTTGACTTGCAATGTGATTCCTCTAGAATCAAATTGATAAGTTCTCTGCTTATAATCCGCCATGTTGGACTTTTCTATTCGTCCTTGGAATTTGGACGGGCACGCTGTGGTCCTGCCCTCGTTCATACGGCAGCGTAAATGAGCTATCGTGCTAGAATTGACCATAAAAGAATGAGAACGCACGCGTGTATATATATATATATATCCGTGTATTGGTCAAGTCATGCTGGCGAGTATTGTCGAGACTCTTGTCATGCATGCCTCATCGGTGACGTCTTTATTTTTTTAATTTATTAGTTACATGCCAATAAAAAAATTTCAATATCATAAAAAAATCTTGAACCATTGCGGCTACAACGCAAATACATTAAACTCTGTCCATGTCGCTAAAAATCCTTAATTTACGTATTGTGACGCGTACCATAAACTTTTTATGTTATAAAAAACTCCGAATATATATAAGCGTGACAAATATGCTTTAGATAGAATTGAATTAGAAGGTATATATGTACAAGTTTAGATTTTATCGTAACGCAATAAAAGGTTGGGGTTGTTTGTGGCACGGTAGGCAAGTTAAAGAGTTTTGGTGGCACAATATTTATGCAACAATAAGTATAGTTGGACATTTTTCGTGGTACTTACAAACCGGTCAAAATAAGTATAGTTCGCAACCATTCGTGACTTGACCTGACCGATCTGTTTAACGGGTCCAATGGATTTGTCCGAGAAAAAGCGATATATTGAAAAATCTGGGACTTTGTCGGATTCCATTGCTACGTGGACGTTTGTTAGAGAAAATTCATATAAACTAAGCTTTTTTCTCCCTACCCAAATTAGGCCGACTTTCGCGTATTAAAGGTGCTCTTTTTATTTTTTTATTTTTTATTTTTTATTTTTTTGTAAATGGGAGGATTTCCGGAGTCCTCGAAGAACGCGTGGACAACGAAAGGTGATGGCGTTTTACACGTGGCAGGAATTGAAGGGCGGGGGGGCTTCAGCCGACAATATTTCCGATGGCGGGCTCAACCCCTATTCGCTCCTACTTGTCCAAGTCCCAACCAATTCAATTACTCATGAAGCCCTCGGACTCCACACAAAAAAAAAAAAAAAAAAAAGGAGACCCAATTTTTAAAAAAAAAAAAAAAAAAAATTAGATAATTATAGGGATGATTCGTTTGTTTGTTGGTTCATAGAATGATAGGTGAGAAGATGTGCATGGGGAGGGGGCCCCTCCATTATAGATTTTATGATCCGTAATATGGTGCTGCTTCGAATAAAATAAGAGAAATTGCATTGAATTATTTGTGTTCTAATTCAGGTAATTAATCATAAATTTAGCTACCCCATCGTTGCTCCCAATTCATGTCATTGTTTAATTTCGAGTCGACTACATGCATTCTATACTTAATTGGGGTGTTAGATCAGGTGCATATATTGTCATTTTTCACGCGAAATCCGTTGTTTTAAGAATGTGAATGGGTTCGATATGTTATACCAAACGATGGATCCTTTGAATTTTGGTTGCTCAAGAGGTAGGTGCTTTGAAATCCCTCCAGAAAATTTGCAATTAATCTTGGATATGGGTTGACTCATGAATTTTGTTTTTTAAAAGATATTGACACTTTGAATTTTTATTTTATTTTATTAAGGGATTGGAATTCGATATAACAACGAAATTTTTTCCTCGAAGAAAAAAGGATTTGTGGAGTTGGGAGATATAATAGTCGCTCAATGGACCGATTCTTCATGTCGCGATCGTCGAGAAACTTCTTTAACATTGCATGACTCGACGACTATTAAGATACCACAAAACAAATTCTCAAGGGATCACAGAGCACGCCGTCTTTGTGACAGGTTCATTTGTCATGTTTTCTAAAACCGTTTCTCGTTTTCGTTTCCATTTCCATCATCGATATCCCGGTACAAAACTAACATTCCACTTCCGCCAACACCCAAAAACAGTTTCGGAAAAACCCTAAATTCGATCCCGGAGCTCGGCCTCGACTTCTCTCTTGCCTAACCCCATCTCATGCACTTATAATTTTATACAAAAGTAGGTCAGAACTAGTTCCGGTTTTGCCACACACGTTATGAAGCTGACCGGCAAGAATTGAAGGATATGCACCACCGGATCGAATTGAATAATAACAGTAACGACCGACCGACCGGAGGATCCGGACACAAGAATATAAGTCGGAGCCCCAGGACCAGTTACCTACCAAATCATGTCACTTTTAGCTTGTCCCCTTTATTATTATTGTTATTACTATTATTACTATTAAAAATCCCACCTTGGAGGGATCCTTTACCAACAGACCATACAAGTCATTCCACACGTCCCCCCTCCCCCCCAAAAAAAAAAAAAAAAAAAAATTTCCATCTTTCTTTCTGTTTCTTTTCTTTTTTTAACTTCAAAGTGCTAGGTGTTCGATTATTTTGAGTACATTGAATATATATCGGGTCGGAAAATTAACGAAGAGAAAATTTATTTTTAGAATTTAAAATACGTCTTTAACTCACTTTTGATTGATTTGTTACATTAACCTTTTATAATCTGCTTGCTAAATACGTTCTTTTTCTCCTCCTATGGGACTTTTCTCCTCTCACTTTCTCTCTCTCTCTCTACCTGTGAAATCTTGTTTTTCGCATATTTTATTTTTCTCTCTCTCTCTCTCTCTCTCTCTCTGGACGTGCACTCACGGCTCTCTGCGTAAAACGGGTATCTGTTCTCATCAACATCCAAGCCCCCGTTTCCTTAATCCCATTTCCTTGATCTCGTTTTCATTTTGTTTTTTTCGGGGAACTGATCTGCGTGCTCTACCTCCCTCTCTCTCTCTCTCTGTCTCTCTCGTTCACTTGGTCACTCGCGTCTTGGAACCGTAAGTTTCATTCATCTCTTTCGCGTTCCTGTCTCCCCCTAGCTGAGCTCCTTCTGTTCATTGGTTTCTTTAGGCCCCTTTTGTTCCCAGCTCTTCACTGAATGGGGTTTGTCCAGTTTTTTTTTTGCGATTCGGTGATGCAAAAGATTCGTATTTGGGATCTGGGTTGCGTTTCTTTTTGCGCTTTCTCGCGGATCTGCTGTTGTTTAATGCTGTGTGAAAACGCGGGTTCTTGTTTATACCGGACGATGACTTCATCTTTGTCATCTCCAGATTGTGGGGATTAATTAAATGAAGGATTTTTGCGGGTAGCCAGATTGACAAATTGCGTTGTTCCTTTCTCAAGATTATTAAAGATACGGGCATTGGGTTGGCATTAATTTTGTCACTTTCAATGGGGGGCTTGTTCGAACGTCGAAAACTATTTAAATAACCGATGGGCAAGCGTTCAATTAATCTTCCTTCTGTTTTTTTCTTTCTTTTTTAATATATCTACTTTGATTCCTTGTGCAGGCAAGTCGTCCATTTTCTTGATGCATAGCTTGTCCTTAATGATAATATTAATTGACGTGTCCCACTAATATAATGGTGCTGAACATCGTGATGGGCAATTCTGTGTTTTTCCAATGCGTACGTTAGTTTTCTCACGAAGCCTTCACTCTCGACAAGATTTAGCGATGGAATGTTATTTTTGACAGGTCCTGTGCCGATTGGGATAAATTTAACCCCAGAGTCTGGAATCTGGAGATCTTTCTGAGGGAGGTTTGTTCCTTAAATTTGCTGGTTTAGCTCTATGTTAGTAGCTGTTTGCTCTTCGATCCAACTTCCACCTGTTAGATGTATTGTCTGACAGAAATTGGGATGTGATGACTACAATTTTGAAACAATGAAAATTTCGCCCTTGATGGGTTCGTTAAATATGGAGAAGAAATGGGTCTTCCCGCTTGTTATAAGCTCTGTACTATGCATCTTTCTTCTTGCCACTTCCTTAAACATGGGTCTTGTTTCTTCACTCCATACAATCAATTCAATCTTCTCGATTTTCCCGTCCCATCTATCCTCAAACCAAACGAACCCCGTGTTTGCCGAGAGCAAAGTTTCACAGTCGCCACCGCCCCCTCCTGCTCCTGGAGTTCCCCGTATTGCGTATCTGATTTCTGGTTCAAGAGGCGATTTGGATAAGCTCTGGAGAACTCTTCATGCGCTTTATCATCCGTTGAACCAGTATGTGGTCCATTTGGACCTTGAGTCGCCAGCAGAGGAGAGATTGGAGCTTGCTTCAAGGGTAGAAAAGGAACCACTATTTTCCAAAGTTGGGAATGTTCACGTGACGACCAAAGCAAACATGGTTACCTACAGAGGACCGACCATGGTGGCTAATACCCTTCATGCCTGTGCCATTCTTCTGAAGAGGAGTAAGGACTGGGATTGGTTCATCAACCTCAGTGCTTCGGATTATCCTCTTGTGACTCAAGATGGTTAGTCTTTGTCATGCACCTACTGCTTGTTTGAGGGTCATTGTGGAGAGTGTGATGAGATGTCTAAGAAAAGCTGATTGATTGATTGATTCATTTGTGATTTGCAGATTTGCTGTCTGCATTTTCCAATTTGAACCGGAACCTGAATTTCATTGAGCACACGAGCCAGCTAGGTTGGAAGGAGTGAGCTCTCTGTCTCTGTCTGTCTCTCTGTCTCTGGCTATGCCTCTCTCTCTGTCTCTGTCTCTCTCTCTCTCTCTCCCCTGTGCATGCGTGCATGCATGGCACACACTTGTGGATGCAAATACTTGTAATTAATGGTCTGATATTACATTTGGTTGTCTCAACCAGGGATAAACGAGCCATGCCTTTGATGGTAGACCCTGGTTTATACAAGTCAACAAAATCAGATATATTTTGGGTTACACCTAGAAGAACTTTGCCAACAGCATTTAAACTGTTCACTGGTTAGTGACAACATGATCAACTTGTTCTCTCTCTCTCTCTCTCTCGTTTTCCTTTGCTGTTAGGAGTGGGGGATCAAAACTCATCCTCGCTACTGTGGCAGTTAGCCAATATCTCGTCTGATTTTTTTTTTTGTCTCGTATCCTTTTCGGAAGGATGATGAAAGTGAGGATTTCATAGTTGCCAACTAAAATGGAGTGCCCTGATGGAACATGATTGAATTTCTAATGTTCCTTATGGTCTTCAATAGCAAATATGGCATTTTATCCTCCTCCCAAGTTGCATGATGTCCCCAAGTTTAACAAAGATGTGGTCTCCTGAACCTGCTTTGGTATAGTCCGCAGGCACTCATTCTATAATGATTTGGTTGATCGTATGAGCCAAACTAGTAGGTTCTACTTCATTATATCTTGTAAATGGAGTTAGTTGCATCTTGTGCCAATCAGTGAGTGTGCTAAACTTTCCTAACATGGCAAATGGACAAACTAGTTTCCTCTTTTTCAAGACTATTTTAGTGAAGCTTTAAAATTGTTTTAGCATTTTGAAGCGTCAAATTAAGGTTTGGCATCGGTTTCAGTTTTATGGTACCATTTCGTTACAAACTCATATTACCAAGCTCCGTATTTGTGGTACCATTTCACCGTCCAAGTTCGATTGCAGGTTCGGCATGGATGGTCCTCTCACGATCATTCGTGGAGTACTGCATCTGGGGTTGGGATAATCTGCCAAGGACCCTGCTCATGTACTACACGAATTTCGTCTCTTCTCCTGAAGGGTATTTCCAGACCGTCATTTGCAATGTTCCCGAGTTTGTTCGGACTGCTGTCAACCATGATCTGCATTACATTTCCTGGGACAATCCTCCGAAGCAGCATCCACACACACTCACTATTAATGACACCAGCAAAATGATTTCAAGTGGGGCCGCCTTCGCTCGGAAATTTAGGCAAGATGATGCCGTCCTAGATAGGATCGATAAGGAATTACTTGGCCGGAAGAAGGGCGGCTTCACCCCTGGTGGTTGGTGCTCTGGCAAACCAAAGTGTTCGGAGGTTGGGAATCCCACAAAGCTTAAACCCGGTCCTGGAGCTCAAAGGCTCCGTGTTCTGATTGCCAAGCTAATCATGGCAGCTAAGCTCGGTCAAGATCAGTGTAAATAGATATCAGAAACAATTCTTGGTTTCCTCTGGGGGTCATGATAAGAGAGGAGAGTGAAAAATGCGAAGCTGAGTTCTTGGAATGACTTTGTTCGAAGGGAAGAGTTTTGGAATTTTGGCTAGAGCTGAAGTCTCTACTTGTGGCATCCTATATTAACTAGGCTCGGAGTTACCACTACCATTACACATTTGCCTCCTCCTAAACACCTGTTTTTGTAGGTTACATTTCGATAGAGCTATACAGATTCTATGATATTTATGTGTAATAATTTCTTCAAGGTTCTAGGGATAATGCAGCCTTAGCCTGCAGAGGATTTTGAAACTGTATTATTTTTCTGCTAGCTAATGATATACTGAAATTGACGGTCCTGGAAGGGAAGACAAATTTTTCGCCATCTCATTTTGATGGCTAACATGGTATTGCTGAAGCATTCCTGAGCATTCACTACCATGAAGAGCATAAATTTTTGTCTCCATACTTGCATCGAGGACCTGGTGTGACGGTATCCGAAAGAAAATAGTGATCTCAGTATCCTGTTCAAAAAAGTTGAGGCGGTACCATATGATGGCAACTTGAGCTCCTGTGGACTTTCGGTGCAATGATAAGTATGATCATATTAGGCATAGGGCATTGCTAAATGCCAGTTTCTACATGCAGAGTTTTAACCGTTCACTCATTGCTTGGGTCGTTTATTGCTGAAGAACCTCATTACATTAGTTAGAGTTGGTGTAGCCTTGCGCATCAGGTTCTAAACATAAGTAGAGAAAATCATCTGCCTGACTTCTGCTTTTAGCTCTTGTGCATATGATGGACCAGTTCTGCGAACCATATCGATACAAAGTTACACAGCTTATGGCTACCAATCATCTCTACAAGAATGAATTATCTGGAGGATATTACAATCACGGAGTAGAATGAGATTACACGTGTTAAACAGCAATATAGATTTCTTGGCTACTATGCGAACCAAAAATAGGTCAAGGAACGTATTTGGCACGAACGCATTTACAAAAACTCCTAATCTGATACTTCGGCGACCTAAGATAATGCTTCTCGTTATTGACTGCTAAAACCTGTCCAATTTAACGACCAGAAACAAATAATGAACTGGCCAATATCTGATTCCCATCAACTTGAATCTTTCTGGCCTTTGCCTTGTCTATACGTGCTCTTCTGGAAGCCTCTTGGATGTGGCGATCATGATCTTTCAGCATCTGGTCCATATTGCCTGACGGTACTAGCAATGGCCCAGAGTAGTGAATTTTGTTGCCCTTCGACCCATAGCCGAGCTATCATCAATATGGACAAAAAAAAAGAGTTAAAGACCTAATTACCAGTTATGCATAAGAACGCAGGTGACTGACATTTCAAACATCAAGCAATCTAATGATTTGACCTTAAGGTACAACAAAAACCAATTAGACATTGAAACGGATAGATAACAAAAGTCAGGGTTCAAAACATCTGGATTTTCTTGACTATGAAACTATAAAGACCGAGATTCATCATAGACCAGAAGTTTTGTGAAAGCAGAATGATGATTAAGAGAGAATACGACAGGAGTTCAACTACTCACAAGAATGGGATCTTTGTCACTGGTTCTTCCATCTTCTTTATGGCGTGAACCAGATAAACCGTGGATGTGATTCTTCTGATCCTGCTGGATCAGGCACTCTGAGGCCTCCTTGAAGGATCCAGGAAACCTCCCGATCAGTTTGGGAACTTCAGAATGTGAAGGGCCAGACCTTTCTCTTCGATCATCTGATATCAAACTCCTCCTTGCAGTTGATATACCTGTGACGACCTGGTGGTCAGCACCAGCAAAACTTTTTGAAGCATCATCATGTCTTTTTCCCTCCTTTGCCCATGCAGCCTTCTGAGACAGTGGCCCAGAATGAGAGGCCCTCTTGTGGAGATGTCCTTGAGAATCAATGCCGATTTCTGCTGCTTGTGATGGTCTTGGTGGATCGATAGGGAAGCCAGAAGCAACTTCTTCAGGATGGGGGTTGAACTTCTCACTTCGGCTCTTAGAATTGGATTGGACTTGCCTCTTCTGCAAATAAAACCATCTCACATGATGTAAAGTTATTGCAGAAAGCATAAGATGGTGCGGAAGACATTAAATTAACTAGATATATTATCATAGGGTGAAAGCAGTCCTTTTAATAGTCACCCCTCCCCACCCCCACCCCCCAAAAAAAAGGGTTACTATGAACTAGCAGCGCCATCAATAGGAAAATGAACTAGGTCCTTTTATTGTTCACAGACCATGCCATCATACTGTAGTAGTTGATGCTGTGATAATGTAATAAAAATGACATACATCAAGAGTATCAATGGAGGTGCAACTCTCATGTGAAATCTCATGTCATGGTAGGTTTGAAGGGGGAAAAACAAGGAGATTTGGGTATTGATCAAGTTTCATCTATCAGCATGTAATTCTTCCTTCAGCAAACAATTGTACATGGAAGGATCATATAAATCATATGACTGAAAAGGATCATATAAATCGATGTTACACATGATAGTTCAGAGACTTTTACTCTCACAGATTCAGATGCAAGGTTGCTTTAAAGAAAGATTGGATGCTTGTATTTGTCTATTGCTCTGATGTATTAGACTTTCTCCCAAAATGGAAAAGACAAGTATGTGCCAAATTAACAAAAACTGCTCACATTATGACCAAATTCACCCGCCTACAGGCACACTATTAGGTCCTTCTTGCATAGTAAGATTCTAGAAAACCTATTTTCAGTTCATCATAAGTCGAAACATCATGAACATCCCCTGTTTTGGTACTTTCAAGTAATATATCATCTTTTAATAGTCATATTTAAGATCTAGATTTGTCCCTAAAATTTCAGAACCTTAAGCCCGGTTTTGTCCCTTCAGTTTGCACATACATTAGATGGAGACATCTTCATTACATATCAACTATATATGATAGTGCTAATAAATTTTAGAGGAGTGACCTGCATCGATGCCACTAACTCAGCATTGGCATCAGGTGCTGGGACAGCTCGTGACTCCCTTCCTCCCCTTCTTTCGTGATCAAGCCTTTGGCCCCTATTTCCTGCTGCTCCTTGTCTAGCAACACAAAGGGAAACTGGATAATCAGCAACATCTTCTGTTGCTTATAGAAGGTGCAGTAAGAGCATAAGCAATGATGAGAACCAAAAAATTGTGGTACTAACTCAATAGAAGATTATTGCCCATAAGAAAAGGGAAATCTCAAAGCCACTGGTCAAGATATTTCAATCCTAAATCCAAATATCAAAGATTATGGGCACCGAATTCCATCCAGTCAATTATTGGGATGATAAGAGCATAAAAGTTGCTCCATGCAGAGTAGCTCAACCATAAAACACGTAAAATAAAATAGTTAGAAGCACAAACAAGAACAACTAACCGTTATCCCACAAACTGTCATAAGCATATGAGTCCAAATTCAGCAAGCCCAGATTGTCTTGGATATAAAGAGAAACTTTATCACAGAGAACAGAGATCTCTAAGGAGCTTCCATGACCAATGCTAACACAAATTGAAGAAAGCTACAAACTCATCAATGGAGACTTTTCTAGCCTTACCATACATCAGACCAAGATTACCACTTGGAAAGCCCCTAATTATAAGGCCAAAAAAGCAGCTTCAGAGACAAAGTTATTCCTAAATCGACTGTCCTCAAGTTTACTCCAGCCATTTGCAGTAAAGTACCATCAAAGTGGAAGAACCGGTAATTGATTAGCTACTTCATCCTAATCCTTCAGAGAAAATTAACTAGCCAATCAAAACACAGTTTGATAAATCCCAACAGAAGACCTACATCGGAGGATAAACTCGGAAGAAACCATGAAACAACAATAGCATCTCAGATGGATTAATAGACAAAACTATCCATCAGTAACACTAGCACAAGAGAATAACGATACAAACTGCAACAATACAAAAAGAAGAGTCACCTTCTTGCTTCCTCATCCCGAATTTTCGCGTCAAATTCTTTGCTGGGAGGATACTTGGGCAAACTAGAAGGATCGCAAGGAAGTGGTTTCGTAGTGAAGAACTGGGAGAAAGAAAGAATGAGTAAATAGAAAAAATACTGTATGCGAGACAAGTAGTTAGAATTGGAGTTCCATGGAGCCAAGTATTTGTTCTTGATTTAAAATGATTCTGGAAAGCATTAACATCAAGTAAGTGGAAAGCGATAAATACAAAAAAGCAAAAGAAAAGAAAATATGGAGCAGTCAACTATAGCCCAAAACCAGACCTAATGAACCACTAAGACCTGTTAATCATGACACGATGAAAGACTATGTTAATCCATCTAACAAGAATAATTAAAACTCTATTACCTGACTATTGAGTGCGGAAGCTGCACTTCCACGGTCAGCAGGATCTATTGAGAGTAGCTTCTCCACAAGGTCGAGAGCTGGTTCAGGAAAGTCCTTAAACGTTTCTGCCACACAACGTCTATAAGGTTGCTGAGGCTTAAAGATAGTTGCGTGAGGCAACTTAGATTTTCTCCAATAGTCCTCAGAAGGTGAGCCGCACAATTTGAAAATTTTATGCAGCTGCTCCACCTATGAGCAAAACAACTAAAAATAAATGTGTAGCACATAAGCATGGAAAGGTAAAAACATTGAGGCGTGTTGAAGCAATCTCTTCCCAACAGAGTCAATTGGAAAAATTCTAAGTTGTCAAGACAAGAAAGTATGTTTGAAGATAGGCATCCTCTTGATTTTTACCAGTACATATTCCATCAGAGATGCAACCGAAACCCTAGAAAAAGCATGAAGCTCACGTAGACTTCCAGCATGCGGGAGGGGTTACAATGCTTAACAACTGAGGGTAGATGGCATATAGGAACTCTCGTCGATGTCAGATGAAGGAAAATAGACACGAGTTCAATAATCCTAGGAACTAAATAGAGACACGTACCTCTGTTCTTCCAGGCATGATAGGCTTGCCAGCATATAACTCAGCAAGTATGCAGCCAGTGCTCCAAAGATCAACAGCAGTCCCATAGTAGGTGGCTCCAAGCAGAAGCTCAGGCGGCCGATACCAAAGTGTCACCACACGGCTCGTCAGGGGCTGATTCCGATGAGGCTCATAAAAACTAGCTAGGCCAAAATCCGCAATCTTCAAAATCCCATTGTTATCGATAAGAAGGTTCGACCCTTTAATGTCCCGGTGTAAAACTCCACGATTATGACAATGATCAAGTCCATGTAACAGTTGCTGCATGTAACATTTGACCTGTGCACGAGTAATTGAAAGAAAAATGTCATGCAGAAAGAAAAATTAACGTGTCACGGTCTAGTACAGCATTGGCATAAACACCAGTAAAAGAACATCAATAGTTTGGTGCATATGGAGATAAATCGAACTACTAAAATATTAAGCTCCCGGACTAAATTGCTAGCAGTGTACCTGTGCCTCTGTAAATTTCAGACCAGGATGGGCAGCCAAACCTGCCAAATCATGCTCCATATACTCAAAGACAAGATATAAGCTACAGGACATCCTTGACGTAACTAAACCTTCCAGTTTGATCACATTCGGATGATCAAGCCTGCGGAGAATGTGGATTTCTCTTGCCATAAAGCGCACACTTTCTGGCTCCAGATTATCAAATCGTACTTTCTTCAGTGCCACAATTTTCCTCTGCTCAAGATCCCGAGCCCGGTAAACGTTACTGTACGTTCCTTGTCCAATCTACAATAACATGTTGTCAGGATAAGGCAGGTAACTCAACCAATAGGTGAACTCACTTTACAAAGAAAGAGAAAGCACTACAAAGAATAATGACTAAACTAACTAATATATGCCTTTGCAAACAAAGAACATGAAGCACACATAACTTCACCAGCATGTAGAGATAGAAGCATACTTTGTCCAGCTTCTCAAAAGAATCAGCCCTTCGTGGCACCCAGCCCCTGATAGCCTCTCCAGCTACTGCGGCGAGCCAAGGGGGCCACCCCGCTGCAACTTGCTCCCCTTCCATAGCCTTTGGAAGGCTGCCCATAGAAGGATGTCGAGCAACGACATGCTCCATCTTCTCCCTGCTTGTCTCAAGATTATCAGCCTGCAGCCTCAAAGACCCATTCATTTGCTTGTCAATTGACATTGTTCTCCCATCATCGCCACTACCGTATCTGTCCTTTACTCGATGATAACCTTCCTCCCTCCTTGGCAAAACTGTCCTCGACACCCGCAAGTCCGAGGACGTTTTGCTGGATAACCGTTCCCGAGGGCTCTCTTTACTATCTTCAATGGCAGATGGTTTGCAGCAAATGCAACCCATTATGCACCAAAACCACCCCCAACAACACCCTTCTTCCCAATCAATAGTTAGCCCCGAAGTGGCAATTTAAATCATCTTCTGCATACAACAACAATTCCACTCAAGTAAAATTGTACACGCGCTGGCTAAGTAGACGCACCAGCTATAACCAATTATCCGCCTCGTCGCATTTCAGGACCATCCCTCGCCTAAAAAACACGATAGTGCACCTCCAAATCGAAGTATCGGAACCTGAACCCTTAAATCCGGGCTACCATCTTAAGGAACTCGCCCCAATTTGCGGGAGAGCAGCGTGAAATGACCAATGCTTATCCAGTAAGACGAACCCCACTTCGCTACAAGACTTTGCAATTTCACCCGAATCAAAAAGCACGGGAAAACTATGAAGCGCCCAACCCTAAATCCCAAGAAAACCACCGCGACGACCAAACGAACAACCTCAGCTGGAAATTGACATTCCAGAGCAGTAGAACCGCGACTGCTCCATCCGTCCAAATCGCAACGAGACGGGAGAGAACAGAAATCCTCAGAACCCGCAGAGGCTCAAAAAAACAAGAAATCTCGGAAGGAATGAGCGCAAAACGGACCCCACCTCGACAGTGTCTCTTCGCATTCCAGCGCAGCAGCCCGTCCGACCCATCAACTCGCCGAGCCGGGAGAGCGCGGGGGCGACGGAAAGACCGGATTTTGAGCCGAGCCCAGGAGAGGCAGCGCTCTAGGGTTTCGAGGATTGGGAGGAGAAGGCATGGATCTACGCGTGCAGAGAGAGAAGAGAGACAGAGGAGAGAGAGACACACGTTCTTGAAGAGTAACTGATGAGTAAGAGTGTGTTTTTTTTTTTTTTTTTCCCTTTCTCCCGCTCTCTGTAATAGAGAAGGTGATTTGAGGGGGGAGGAAGGAGAAGAGATTTTTCTAATGTGATTTTTAATTTATGAAAAACCCGACATTTTTACAAAAAATAATGTCGGGGAGATTAATAATACGCGGGAGCGGAGCTGAGGAGAGAGCGACCCAGAGAGAGAGAGATATAGCAGCTTTTTCCCAGCGAGACGCAGCAGAGATAGAGAGAGAAAGTAGAGAGAGAGAGAGAGAGAGAGTGTGGTGCAGTGTAAAGTGGGAAGTTGCCCGATGTGTTCCTCGTTAAGACATTCTCGCCACCGCCACGCGCGGTCGATCGAGAGTGTCCATCACTCGCCCATCTTCCGTTGGCCTTCGGACATCGTCAATCAACACATTTTTCGCTCTTAACCGATCAATTCAGTGCAGCAGGCTTCCGATGGCCACCGGATCTGGCGGCGCGTGGGGGTCACGCGAACTGGCAAAGGCGCGTGAGCCGTGGCTACTACAGCCTCCTCCCCCACGGCAACCCCAGCCGCGGGGCCCCCCCGAAGCTCCAGCAGAAAAAACGAAGGTCGTTGGCTTTTCCTCTTCTGCTCTACTTTTTCCACTTTTCCCCCCTGCCGCTTCCTTCCTTTTTCAAAATTTTTCTTCTTCTTTTTTTTTTTTTTGCAGTTCGGTCCATAAATGGAGTTAGGTGAGTGAAAATTACCCCGATCCAACAACAAAGATTATCCGATCCCCATCTGACGGCGAGATACCGCCCTCGGCCCCCATTTCTCAGGGGCGCGGGCCCGCGCCGGTGGGATCGCGGGACGGGTGGTGGTGTCGAGTGGTTATCGAGCTCATCGCCGTCGTCGTCGTCGCCATCATCATCATCATCAAATTGGCGATTTCCAAAGGCGGATGCGCTGAAACTAGCAAAGGAGTAATCATCAGCACCATCATCACCACCACCATCACCCACCACCTCTAACTCCTTCCGTAAACCTTTTCGCCAACTTGATCGCCTCCGATATGGCCCCATCATCGATGGTCCCTTTATTAAGGGCGATGGATTGTCCAATCATGTTCCAGTCGTGATCGTAAAGCATTCCGTCCTAATCTTTCCGGGACGTGTCGTGTCTCATAAAAAGGACTTAGGTTAACGAGATAGCTTCATTATTTATTTTTTTTACAATGCAATGATGGTCGAACCTCCACCCCCAAAAAAAAACTATTACGCAGGATCGTGGAAGCACCTGTGTCCACAATGTCGTAGACGACACTCTCGGTTGGAGCGACTTTCAGAGTCTTCGTGACCCACGATCATATACGTAATAGGAACACCATCGTATGCGACAACTCTCGTCGGTCACAATGAAAAAGAAATTTGCATAATTTGTCAAAGTCAGCACTAACCGTAGCAAGTGAGATGACATATGTCAATGTTAATGATTTTCAGTCAAAAGAACTACATTAACCAATTGTCGAACGACTTAAAACTGAATTGACATCGGTACGACATATTTTTGACCACTTTTAATACTTTCCCTCCTATGCACCCGGGGAGAAAAGTCTTTGGATCTCATTAAATATACCGAAAATGGAAGACGGTCGCTGTTGGACAAAGACAAATGTCACCTCGAATGCCATGATCCCTAGGACTCTCAAAGCGCGTCTCCCCGGGGGACTTGGAGCTAAAATCGTCAAACTCCTCTCCCCCCGCCATTAACATATAATAAAAGAAAATAACAAGGGGAAAATTAAGCAAAAAAGTGAGGGGGAATTAGGTTGGTTTTCACGACCGGTCCTAAACCGAAGTGACATCGTGCGAACCTTAGCCATCAATCATCGTCCTAGGATCGTCCCTCCTTGCATTGACCGATGATGGAGGCGCACGTCTCCGGATCCGAATAAAAATCCCGACTCACCCTTTTTTTTTTTTTTACTTCTCATGTCGGGCGAACGCCGATTCCGAGTCAACTCGTCGTGTAAAGAAAAAGGGGAAAAAGGAAGAAAGAAAGAAAGAGATAGTTATAAAATACGAGATTGCTTGCCCCCTAAGGGCTCGGTGCTTTCGTTTTCCGCGATACGTCGTCCATGACGGCCTTGTGACTCGGATTCGAGTCCGCCCTTTTTGACTCGGAGTAGACTCCCCGAGGACAAAGCGTCCTCGGAGCGTGGGATTATTTATTTATTCAATTCATTTTCGAAGGAAAACGGTTAGTTTTAAAAGGATATCCCCCCGTTTGGGACCGGGAATTCATTTTTTTAATTTAAAAGTAGTGGGCGTTTTCGTGGACCGAAAAATATTATTTTCGTTGGCCTATCATTTTCGACTATGACTCGTGGGAAACTCTTTCAGTGGAATAAACGCGCTCTAAAAGATGAGATCATTATATGTGGATCTTTTTTTTTTATAAAAAAATTTGTGGAATATATTACACGTCATGTGATAGGTCTAAAGGTTTAGGTAGTTTAAGTGGGGAGAGAGTCCGACCCCAAAAAAAAAAAGAAGGGGGGGGGGGGGGGAGAGAACGAAAAGGATGGTGCAATTAAACAAAACTTAATTTATGCACTTATCATAAATGAACATTGAATTAATTGTCTTAAAAGAATCACACGTGAGGGTGCTTATAAAAATAGTATACGTGTAATTGACGACAAGTAAATGTATCAATGCATCCCGAAAGTTCTCTACATCCATAATGCGCCTTGCTTTCGGTATGATTCATGTCACAGTACTCTTTCTCGAGCACGTCCATAATTCAATATTGGGCGACGAGTGATGGGAGAGGGCATTTCCCTTCATCTTTAACTCATCTCAAAAAATAATCTCTATTAACAGAAAGGCACGGGGTCTTGCTTCCCGATAAGCGAGCAAGGGTTTGGGGCGTCCTGACAAGAGTCATGAGGGCAAAACCCCTTAACCACTAGATGGCTCTTTATAGATTTGAATCCATATTTTATTTTATTTTTTGTCCGTCCTATTCTACTCATAATCTAACTTTCACTTTTAGACTTTTACTCTACCTCAGCATTTGAGAATCAAAACTCACACTCGAAATTAAATCGTCATCATTCCAACTCTTCGAGAAGATGGTAATTCGAATCCCCCACCTTACTCTTCCTATGCAAGATGGATGACCATCAGGACAAACCCAGTGGTTGAATTCATATTTTACTAATAGATTAAGTTTGGACCCATAAATAGTTACTTGCAATAAAAAAGTGCGAGATACTAATTATGGGTGAATTATGATAAATCTCATGTTTTGAATTTTCTCTTTCTCACTTCTACTATTTATTCCGTTATGTTCAAGCACCGGATGTTTAATCGAAACCGAATCGACACGCGGTATTATTAAATGCAGAGATCGGAAAGATTTGTCTTGTCCATGGGACCTAGGGAGAGATTGGGAAGGGTCCAGTATCGACTTACGACCGATCTTCAGCCGTCCAAATCAATTAAAATTTGGGAACGATCCGTGCATGAAGTTCATGGGGGGTGTCTACTCCCCACGAGACAAGAGAACGGCTTATTGGGCCCCAGCGAGGCCCATCTGGCCTTCATGTCTAGCCCGCGGTGTTCGCCACATTTGTACGCTTCGAAACTCCAACGTTAGATGACTTTTTTTTAATTTTTTTTAAAATTTTTTTTGCTTCTGCTAATTTATGGAGACATTACGATGTGGGGTTTTTCCTCTTTTTTTGGTCGGTTGCGATGTGGGGCTTGCATGTCGGTAGCTTCGCTAGATTTCGAATGGCCCGCGGGGCTCTTTCGTTTCGCATCCGCGGTGCGCTTGCGGACACGTAATGTCGACGCTTGACGTTGAAATGACAAAGGGCCGACGGACGTTCGTGGTCGGAGGGGATCGATCTTTTCATTGGTCGGGTTCGGGATGTGTTATTGGCTAGAATCGTTCCTTGTCGATGTAAGGATAGACATTGAATCATATCGGACTAAGGACCTATCTCGTGTTTGATAAATAGTAACGGGGTAGTACATATATGTGTACTATCGGATCAAAGTCAATTTTTGAAGTGATGGATGAAAATCGATCATAAAAAAAAAATTATAATTATAATTACTACCGTTGAAATTATGAGTAAATATGTGCACAGGGAGTTTCGGCTAGTAGTAAAGAATGACTCCGGCAACACATCTTTTATATCGTGAGGTAAATTGCTGTTCTTTATCCACTCACCGATAAAATCAGTTATTGTTTATTTTGTTTGGTGTGGTTGTAGGAATAGATCGCTCAATTTGTTGCTCTTTGTGTCTTGCAGTCCCTGCGATATAATTTTATCTCAGGAGAAATGCACTAAAAGCTTTAAAGATTTATCATAGTGCAATTAAGTCATAACATTTTTTTAGGATAATTAAAGTTATAGAATTTATTAAATTTGTGCAATCAAAATTTTCTATTAACTTTTTCCAATTCAATTAAAGCAAAAATGTTGACTTATATCTTTTTTATTACCTTATTAAGAAACGTGATGCTGATGTGACTTTTAGGGTGCGCGCAGTAATCTTTCTTCGGGGGAATAATTTTTTATTATAAATGATTTTTTAAAATTTCTCGCTCCCGAAAAAACAAGTATTTAAGGTGTTTGATAAACTATTTAAAATTTTACTCCAGGGAATAAAAATGTGTTTGGTAAAAATTTCGATCTTTTGATTCTTTTAATTTTTAATACTTTTTATTATAATTTTCTTTTTTTTTTTTTTTCTTCCCTTCTTCCTCTTGGCCACCACCCCCGGGCGTTGCTAGCAGCGAGCGGGCGCCTTGCCGGCATTTGGGCAAGCTTGAGCCTCACTCGCACCGCCTAGGCACCGCCCGGGCGAGCTTGAGCCTCGACGGCCTAAGGGCGGTGATGGGGCGGTGATGGGGTGGGAGGAGGAAGAGGAAGAAGAAGAAGAAAGGGAAGGGAAAAAAAGAAAAAGAAAAACGAGAGGAAAAAAAACCGATTCTCAAAATTGTTCCGAGAAAGAAGAACTTTTTATTTATTTCGATTCTACTCCAAACCCGGGGAATAAATTTGTTCGAGAGAACAAAAAATTTACTAAACGCATTTCTGTTTCAAATATGCTCTCGAAAACAAAAGAACATAATCAGTTATTCTCGAAAGCGTTATCATGCATGCCCTTATTCTTTCGAGAGAAAACACTGATATGACAATTTCCTTTTCCTTGATACGGTATCTTCTTCTTCCTTAGAGCTCTATCTCTTCCATGATCTCGAGCTTCAAAGCCAAATTTGGCTATCCGCTCGTTAGTTTTGAGCTCAAATGACCAACGGCCATGGTTGCAAATTTTGAGTTAGAGTGGCTGATGGTTACGGTCGCGAGCTCAAATGACCAACGGCCATGGCTAATGTTAGATATGATCATAGCCATTGCAAGCTTCAAGATGAAACGGTCATGACAGCGGGCTTCAACCTCGAGTTTGAGCGGCCATGGTCGCCACAAGCCTCAAAATCAAATTTGACCATGTTGGCCATGAGCCTCAAAGCTACAGCTTTCCGAAAATTTCCATATCATTCTTTGGGGGAATAATGTTAGAAGTGTCATAACTTTTATACGGTCGCCATTTTGGTCAAATTTTTTTTTTTTTTTTTATTTGAGTGCTAAATCGGAGTAAAATCATTCAATTAAATACCACTTCCGATCAAAATGCATACGTGAATTTTTTTAATAATTTTACGTTAACGTAGTTTCCGATGGTAACCCTCGCCAAAACGACATCGTTTCTCCTCATCTCGTCTCTCTTCTTTTTGCCCATTTTTCTTCTTCTTCTTCTTTTTTTCTTTAAGGTCGGCGAGAGACCCTCACCAGCCGCAAGTGAGGCCGCGAAAGCCTCACCCCGGGCCTTCGTGGCCCAAGGCGAGGGTCATCGATGACCCTTGCTGGCCCTAAAGAAAAAAAATTCAAAAAAAAATCAAAAACATTCCAAAAAATTAATAAATATATTAAAATATTCTTTGCCAGCAGCCACGTCAGCTTTTCCGATGGCCACGTAAGCTTTTCCGATGACCAAATCGGAAATGGCGCTTAAGTGAACGTTTTTTTAAACTTGTAGCATTCAAGTAAATGAAAAAAAGTTTTAAAGATCAAAGTGAACGCCGTATGAAAGTTATAACACTCCTGTTGTTTTGCCCATTCTTTGAAAGTTTAATGGACGCAACTTCAGGTTTTTTTGTGCTTCTAGTCTATCTATGTATCCCCTTCTACCAACTGTCAACTATGATATTTTGTGGGCTTTAATGCATGTGCCGACCACGATGATCGAGTTATGGCAAAACATGCATTTACATTTGACAAACTATAAATTATTCATGGGAAAGATATAAGAATGTTTCATCCAAAGGATGATCGATGATCGAGTATCTATTGATATAGGTGGATTGATATGAATTGATAGAGGTTATGAACAAATTTTCTTTTTTTTATTGATTTTAGACCAAAGAGTAAATGGCAAGAAGTTTAATGTACAAACATTGGAAACAATCATCACCAGCGTTGGAAAAATTATAGGAAAAGTAACTTTTGTTGAAAGATAAATTATAGAATACACGAAGTTCTTTTATTGATTCTTTGGGACCTTTAAAAGTATATGATGCGAGTATTTATAACCCGTAATTGACCACATAAGTGGGCATTTAATTGAAAAAATAAAATAATGATTCGAATGAAAACAATTCTCACAAATTGATTTCTCTACTTTTATTCATTATGAGGCAAAATAAGCGTTTAAAAACGATACATTCTGTTTTCGAAATAGAAATTTATTTAACAATGACACAAAATTTCTCTCTCCCGAGTAATGGCGTGCAAGGCGAATGGCGGGCGACTGATGGTGGGATGGGCAGTGGCTAGCTGCTAATGGTGGGAGAGGCGATGGCCAACCATCAAACGGGAGGGGCGGGGCAATGGCCAGTGGGAGGTGGGCGGCCAATGGCAAGAGGCAGTTGACTAGCGGTGATGGTGGCAGTCAACGGCTGACGACGAGCGATGATGAGAGCATCAATAAAGTTTTTCACTTTTGTTCTAGAAATAATAAAAAATTTTAACTTTTGAATTCTATTCCAAATCTAATTTTAGAGTAAAAATTTGTTCTAAAAATAAAAAATAAAATTGTGTTACCAAATGTATTTCTGTTCCAAACTTATTCCTAAGAACAAAAAAATAAAATAGAGAAATAAATGATTATAATGTGCATCATAAGTTTCTATTGTTGTCACACTATATTCACCTAATCTTTTCTATGACCATAAGAAATTATGCTATATCCACAAAGCAATTATAAATATGAAAATATCTACTTCACTACCTAGCTACATGATGGTGTCGACTGGTGAAGCTCTCGCTAATAATTTGTGATGCCTTATAACTACACTGGTGCATAGTCGATTCTCTTTAAATTGTTAATTCTTGTATTCGTTGATTTTTGTTTTCACCAAATTTTGCTCTCATCAGTTAAATTTATCATTTATTGATAATGATAAAAAGTTATTTTTTTTTGGGCAAAATAATTGTCGGGAATGAGATAATCATAAATCACTTAAGTTATTGAGAAAATGCAAAATGAAATATGAAGATGTGGAATTTTGAATTAAGTAGGTACACGAAGTAGCATACGATAATTTTTTGTTCACACATTTATTATTGAATTAATGTATTAAATAGTATATCGTTGACAGTACTCCAGAAAGTAAAAAGGTAAATCTTACTAATTATGGATGTCACATTAGTAAATATTTATGTGAAGTCTAATAAAATATTTATGGATGTCACATTCATATATGAAATCTGAATAATCAAATTTACTAATCCTCAAGAAAAAAATAAAAAAAGTAATAAGCTTTTCAAATAAAACAAGCAATATGCTGCTGTCAACCGAAAAAAAGGTCAAAAGGAGCCCGGAAGCGCGAGGTCGTCTTGCTTTCAGCATCATCCTAGGGTTTCGATTCGAATCTGCCTCGTCCAATCCCCTTTGGCTTCGCCTCCGTCGGCCGGCGATCGCCGCATCCGGCGATCCGGAACGCGCGCTCCGGATAGCGAACCGACGGGCCTCGACGAGCGAGAGTTGGGGCGGCCCCGAATCGGGCAGTGCGCTTTGAAGCGAAGAGGGAGATGAATCGCCGATACGCGGGTCCAGAGGTAAAATGACTGGCGTGTCGTTCGGCCTCCGCAACGGGAGTTATGGATCGCTGCAGCAGTTGTCCAACGGCGCGTTGCAGAACCACGGCGCGCCGGTCCTCCTGCGGAAGCCTTCGAAGCTGGGCCTGTCTGGTTACCGGGAGAAGGAAAAGCTCCTCCCTTTCGTCTGCCGGTTCTTGGGCCGGAAGAGGGTCGCGATGATGCTTCTGGTCGCTCTCGCCCTCTTTGTCTTTGTCTTCGGCTCCTTTACGGTCAATAAAGGTGCGCTCCTGGTCCCCTTCTCAGAGATCGCGACTTGCGTAACATGAATTTTCCCATCTGTGTCCGGTGCTTGTTTGCTTTTACTCTTCCGTGATGAGAATTCTGTGAGTTGACTCTTGTTCTGTAATTGTTGTTTGAAAATGATGGTTGTCTTTCTTTTCCTACATTGCGTGGCGGGTGCTTATGCTCAACGTGCTCGATAATTGTTTGGCCCGTTCTTGTGGGTGCGTCCGAATTCTTCCCAACCAGGGACATTGTTCCTTATGGCTCCTACAATATGCCGTGATCCTACCTATTCTCTTGGCCTTTTTGCCTTCTCTTTGCTTATTTCCATCACTCAACTCCTCTTCATTCGTAATATGTTTACAGCTTTAGCGTACATGTATTTACACTATTTGCCATTTACTTTGCGAAGTACAGAAGTCAGCGGTCCTGAAATAGTTCCATACACGGAGAGCACGATTCCTTTCGTCAAGAAGGGTACGGGCCATACCGTTGTAATGCATTTCCCCGGGGTAGAAGATAGACGAAAGGACAGAGGTTCCCTTGGACGGAAGACCGTGTCCCAAAGTGGTCGAAGTAGAGCTCGACGTCCTCCACTACCTGCTCGTTCACACCAGCATGCTCATCCTCATCCTTTTTCTCATTCTGAATTGACTTCAAGTAATTCTGGCTTCACCGGTTCTGTCCCTACGGTCAATCAGTGCAAAAACTTTGCTTTTCCTCCGCCACCTCCTGCTGATGGAAAACGGCTTGGACCTCGGCGTATGTCCTTAATCTTTTCTTGTTCCTCTTTAATGAAATTTCTCTATGAATTGGAGTGGAACTCTCTGAGGACATTGTTGCTACTGTATCTTTATTCTGTTTCTTAATTGAAGCAATAGAGACTCACCCTTCAGTACATATTTTAATTATACAAATTCTGTTTTCTTGCTCTATAATGTCAGCATGTCCAGTATGTTACGTCCCTGTGGAGCAGGCAATAGCTAGCATGCCGAGTTCCCCCGCAATATCTCCAGTACTTCGTAATCTTACGTACGTTCACTATGAAAATCCAGTCAAATCTGAACAGCATGGAGGTTCAGATTTTGGAGGATATCCATCTCTAACGGAAAGGGATGATTCCTTCAAAATAAAGGAGTCTATGAGAGTGCATTGTGGGTAGGTTGCACTGAATATCTGTAAAATTTTATATGGCTTCAACTATCTGTACCCATTAAAATATCATCATCATGGTGGGATTTTATTGCTAAAGTGACCTTGCCGATGCCCAGATTCGTCAAAGGACATAAGCCTGGTCGTCAAACTGGATTTGACATTGATGAAGCTGACTTGGAGGAGATGGAGCAATATCATGATGTCATTGTTGCATCAGCTATATTTGGTATTGTCCCTCGCAGTAGTTGTTGAAACTTCTGTACTTTATACGTCAACTATCTCACATTCTTGTCTCTTTTACCTTGTCCTAGGAAATTATGACATAATCCAGCAACCTCGAAATATTAGCGAAGCTGCAAAGAAAAATATTCCTTTCTTTATGTTCATTGATGAAGAGACGGAGGCATACATGCAAAATTCTAGTGTGCTCAACAGTAGCAGGAGGGTTGGATTGTGGAAAATTATAGTGGTTCACAACATCCCTTATGCTGATGCAAGGCGTAACGGAAAGGTCAGAGTGCTATTCTATCAGCTTGACTATTTGCTTTAGTGTATTACGAATTCTCTTTCTAAGTTAGTTCTTTTCTCAATCTCGAAAGCGTCATTGTTCATTTAAATGTCGCCCACATTTACGAAAATTAAGAGAAAGAAAAAGCTCTCATGATTGCATAAGACAGTTATCCCTTTGTTTATGTTAGTTTGAGGCAATGATTAATATCGTGGATGAAGCTGGATTCCCTTTGGGGCTTCTCGTGCTATCTAGTACGATATGGTTTTTTGATTAGAAACTAGTTGTCTGCTCTAGAGAAGTAATTTTGGGATGCTTTTGCCATTTACACTGAAAATGCTAAGATTCTGTTGCTAAATTTGACCTTGCATGTAAGTTGGCAGGTCCCGAAGCTTCTTTTGCACAGGATCTTCCCTAATGTTCGCTATTCCATTTGGGTTGATGGAAAGCTCCAGCTTGTTGTGGATCCCTATCAAATTCTTGAGAGGTAGTTCCAGCTCATCTTTTAGTTTTCTTTCCATGAATTTTTTGTATCAAGGTCCTCAGGGGTATAGATGGCGGTAATTTTAATGCCTCTTATATGGTTGCTAATTTGCATCTGGATGGTGGAAGAGAGATCTTGGAGCAGCTCTATCTTCTAATCTATAACTGATATCATCTGAACTTCTTTGGACTTCAGATGCTATGAACCTCATCTTTAGTATAAACAAATGGAATGGGGTGAAAACAAAATGGAGGAAGAAATTACAGTGGACCGGAATGGAATTGATACACCTCTTCCTATGTTTGTCTGTGAAGGGGATATGACTTGGAACGGAAAAGTTGTTAAAGACAAATGTCAGAGGCACAAGAGAAACATAAAGCGAGAGTTTGGCTATACATTGTACGTGTGCTTTTAACTTGAGAATAGAAATGGCATTCCCATTGGACTGCCCATTTCTAGTGAAAGTTTCCGTGAACTATAGAAGGGGGATGGGAGCTAGAATTGTTATTCTATTCTGGTCCAAGTCAATGTCCCAATATGGCTTTGTTTTTTTCCTTGGCCCTGTGTGTAGTGCTGGATGGATATTTTTGACATTTAAAGCAGCAATGAACATTTCAGGTCAATGGCACTATTTTTCAGTTTTATAGTTTAATCAGTAATTTTCATAAACTTCCTCCTTTAATGTATTTTTCTGTTTTTTTTTGGGGAAATAAGGCTCTTTGTACTAGTGTGGAGTCAATGATATATATATATATATATTTTTTTGGGGAACAATAAGATTTCATTAAGAAGGTACCAAGGGGGTAGCCCCTATACAAAACGTTATTGAACTTTTTATAGCAAATGTAATTGCTAGTTTAGTAAATGAAAGCCTTAGAGGCTCATATGACTGTAGGTCTGATGTTAGAATTTCTTAGAATGTATTAATTTGTATTTAATTTGGTCATGAGCAGGAAACAAGTCAGTAGCAAGTGCCTCTAGTTCATTTGAAGGCATTTTGCAGTACTCTTGATTAGTTCATCTTGAGTCCTAGAAGAGATTATAATGCAACTATCTTTTCCATTTTTTTACTTTGTTTTTTTTAGGGGTGGGGGGTGGAAGAATTTACCTCGAAAACTGCTGAATACAGTTCTGTCTGTCTTTGGCACTGCCTTTCCTCAATTAAAACCTTTTCTTAAGCTAGAAACTACCCTCTTTCCGTTGCAAAGCCAACAATCATTTTCTAAATTGTGTTGAAGCGAGAGTAAAGCTGCTTGATCCTTTTGGGATGATTTGCTTCATTTTAGTTGAAAACATACTTGTCAGTAGCCTGCGAATCTTTTAGTCAAATCCCAATTTCCATTTTTACCGAAAATAATTGAGGGAATGGTGTAAACTCTCACCTAGGGTGCATGTGGGTGTGACACAGGAGTCAATTACTTTCGCATATGACTTGGTTGGGTTTTCTGAAGTTGAAGTTGTTCAGGTTGCTTAATTATTATTTTAATTTGCAGAAGTTTATCCTTTTCAGGTTCCTGTGGCGTGAAAATGCTAGTTTTGCAATTTCTAGACATTATAGGCGCTTTGATGTCTTTGAAGAGGCTGAGGCTAATAAAGCTGCGGGAAAGTATGACAATGCCTCTATTGATTCTCAAATAGAATTTTATAAAAGAGAGGGCTTGACTCCATATTCTGTAGCCAAGCTCCCTATAACTAGTGGTATGTGTTGTTGCATTTTATTTATTGGGATGGATGCCTAGATTTTCTTTTTCCCATGATTTTGGTGAGATTTTGTATCAGCATATTTATGATTTCACGGATGGTTGGTTTGGTGCAGATGTTCCTGAGGGGTGTGTGATCATGAGGGAACATATTCCTATTACGAATCTGTTCACCTGTCTATGGTTCAATGAAGTCGATCGATTTACTGCCAGGGATCAATTGAGTTTTTCCACAGTGAGGGACAAGATAATGGCAAAAGTTAATTGGTCCGCCAATATGTTTATGGATTGTGAAAGGCGGAACTTTGTGATTCAGGTAACACCATTTACGTTGTCAATGTTCGTATAGTTAGGATAAGCGAACTCATAGCTTGTTCCATCTTTGATGGTTCAGGGCTTTCTAGAGGCTAATCCAATTATTTTGGTATGGCAGCTTTCATTGATGAGTGATGGGATAGTGTTTCTCGAAATTAACTTAGACTGGAAGAGTGTTTCTTGCCCTTCTTCTTTCTGCTCTCTGTATTTTGCTGGTGAGGGCTTACATCTGTTTGGGGAATTTGCACTAGTAGGAGGCCAAGGGTTGGCCTAACTCGAGAGAGCCCAATCTTCCTCACGAACTATGTTTCACTTTCAGTTTCACGGTTTTCCACTCCCACCCTAGGTAACTAAAAAATATATGGAAGAGAACATAAAAAGAAAATGAGCTCTGATGAGCACCTTCAAACAATGGTTCTCCTTTTGTCTTTGACAAGTTTCGAAGCTCTTCGACTGCATTTATGGTTCATTGTGAGGTTCTAGTTAATAAGTGGGCTAACAATGACTGCATAGATGATAAAGACAGACAGTCATGCTATTCCTGTCCGTTGGATCTGTTCATATGGAATCTTTATGTTATTTGTAGTAACTTAAGTTTGTAGGACATTACCTTGACCCGTCCTGACATCTTAACACGGCAACTTTCATTTGCAGGCATACCACAGAGATCTGCTGGAGCACATGCCACCTCCAGCAAGTCCCGCAATACGAGCTCGACTGGCTTCAACCACCACCAGTATATCTGGAAGAAGAGCTCCTGTGAAAAAGGTTATTAGCAGCAAACGCTCGAGGAGTGATAGAAAGCCAGGCTCAAGGCGGCACCGGAAAGTTATCGCAGGCACTAGGGACAGAAGTTCCTTTTGAACTTCGTGTATATTCTGATTCATTCGTTCATTTATATATTCTGGGAGAGGAGGATTTGTTTAAAGAGGCATAGGCTGATTGCGGAGCTAGGAAAAGCTCAAAATTTTGGAGGAGTGTTGATATCTATTCACATTTTTTTTTGTACATACACTTGATTCCAAATAATTTTACAACCTTCTGCCCATCGATCCCTAGTGCTTTTCTCATTCTCACATTAGGATTGTTGGCAAATTACTAAGTTCTCGTCCAAATTTTTGTATTGTGTGGGAAGAGAAAGGGAACTTCTCTGGATCTGCATACTTCATTGTCTATCAGAAAAATCGGAGTGCATATAACTCTTAACATCCTCCAGCTGAGGGTTAAGAATCCAACAATCAATGACCAATGGAACGCCCTATGAACTGTTGAAGTCCCCAAAGTGTACAAGTTATTGTCGATTAAACAATTCACACATTTCAAAATCATAAGTGCTCTTTAGAATATTCACCCACAAAGTTGAAAACTGATGATATTTTTTTCAGCCACAAAGTTGAAAACTAATGATGACTGGTGGCCTACATGATCCCAATGCTTAAATACTCCATTAATGAGCACTGTTGTATCCACTGAACAAATCAGAAAAATCCAAGCCCCGCCCATCATCTTCACGTCTCTCATAAATATAAAAGTTCATTTTTTTTTTTCTGGTTTTGGTTGTTGATAATTTTTCCTAAATTGGTAAATTCCTTTAAATTTCTTAGCACCTACGCTTGTTTTACGCCGCTCGACTTTCTTCGTTTTTCTAGTTCCTATAATATTGGTCTAAGTAGGCATGATGACGCAGCCCTGAACTTCGTTAGCCGGACAAGCAAGGAAACGGCCGGGAAAAAGAAAGGCATTCTTTTGCGTGTGGGAGGCATCAAGAAGGAAAAAAAGCCATCTCCTTTGTCGTCGAGAAGGCGGTTATGTTTTTCCTTGATAATTAAATTTTAGTTCCTCATCCACGGGGAAAGATAGTTCAGGTAATCTCTCAGGTTCCGGTCAGGAAGGCAATACGTTAGGCTATAACGTTCGAGCAATCATCTAGGTAATCTCTCAGGTTCCGGTCAGGAAGGCAATACGTTAGGCTATAACGTTCGAGCAATCATCTAGGTAATCTCTCTCTCTCTGTCTCTCTCTCTTATGATCATCATGAGACTAGAAGGACATGCCAATTGGAGTCTGAATTTCAATAGATTTTGATCATTCGTTGCTGTCTCTGCTTAAAGATAAGGTTTTGAGTTGATGATCATGGTCGGTACGTAAAGTCGTTGTTTCAGCTCTGGTATATGGAGTCGTTCATCGGTTTTTTTACGATATTCATGGGATTTTTGTCATCTGTATGTCACTGTAGGCTTTTGAACGATGCTCGTGAGCCGGATGTTCGTATGGTGTTCGTTTGTCGTTTGAGCTTCTGATTCTTGTTACAGGAACATCGGCCGTGTGGAGATGGAGGCAACAAACGGCTGGTGCTTGAATTCTGGGCTGAAAGTTGGGATCTTTATGGAATTTCTTGTTTTGAATGAATAGGGTTTATGTGATTTGTTGGTTGCTCCGGCCACTTTCATTAGTTTGTGTGGGTGTCTGAGGAGATATAGGGTTGTTTGTGAATCGTGACCAGTGAGTGTTGTTTGTCGAGTGATGGGTTCTTCTGGGTTTTTCTTGATCTGTGCACTCCATTCTATGGTAGCCATAGCTTGTGGAGGTCTTATGATCTTCTACTCCTCTGAGGTTTCAGCCATGAAGCTTCAAGGATCTACGCCGCATGATCAACTCTTGATCAGAACCTCAGATTCCTTTTCAGGTTTGCTGCTTGTGGCTGTTGGCTTTCTACTAATCATGGTGGGATTTGTTAAGGACAGGGAGTTCCACAGCTTCTTTGCTATAGGGTGTGTGCTCCTCCATTTTGCGACTGCCGTTTGGAGGGTTTGTTTTGAGAGGAAGGTGGATGAACTTGCCGGTGAGTGGCCGAGAAAGGTTTTCGGCGATATTGCATTAGCAGTTTCCTGGATCCTCTTTTTGGTGTACTCATGGAGGGAAAAATATGATTAACTTGGAAAACTGGATTCTTTGTACTGCGATGATAGGGACTTCGAAAATTCCTTTGTAGGCATTGATTGTGATTGCAAAATGCTTATACAATTGCCCAGTTATGCTGCTTTTGGCGTGAAACAATGCATTGGAGCTGGAAAAGAACGAAAAGTAGGATATGATGCGCTTGTAATTCCTGGATGGTTTGGTTATGTGATTCTCATTAGGCACTTGTTTCTACTGGAATTCAACACAAGCTGGAGGATGCCCGAGTTTCTATGTTGTTTGCAGGTGTTTTGAAACTCTCAGGGATAAATTAATTTTCGTTATATCGAGGATGGGTCAGAGGTCGGAGTTTGGAGTGCTGCCATCATTTGCTTCAAGTTGAGAAATTGTTTTGTAGATTTTTTGTACAGATAATAGCAACGAGTGAATATTGTCCTAACTCGCCAGCTGTTGGTGAATTCATGCTTTAGCTGATATTACTTGAATCTTACAAGTAGAGACAAGGGTAATCTGTGCATTTCTGCCTGTTTGCTTTGAAGTCATCCAAGAGGATAAAGCTTGTTTCCTCAGTTGAAGTTCTTGTACATTCAGATTGACTTCTTTGTCAAAACATTCTCTGTTGTGCCTTTGTCCCCCTCAACATAAAATTAGCCAATTACTAGCAAATATTGTGTTCTCCTTGTGTTTTGGTGCTGTTATACACCTTTTCTTTTACTTAACATGGTGGATGAAGCGAGCAGAGCAAACTAGGAATTTAGCTTCTTCAATCAGCAAGGTGAAGCTCATGAATCTGTTAACACAATTTCAAAATACTGAGTGCTGTGATTGACCTTGACATGGAAAAGCTTCCAATTGCAGACAGACACCTTAAACATTGCTTTGGACATGGTGGGAACAGATTATTATGGTTGCAATAGTTGCATTAGTTTTTTGGCCTTTATTTGCTACTAGTGTAGAGCTGAAGTCAAACTAGCCCATTCTTTGGAGAGAAGTACGGCAGATGTTAGGGATGACAGGTTATGTTTAGACTTATTACTTGTGAAGTACAAACCAACGAATGTGTTGTCTCCATTTGAGCCCTTGATGGGGCCTCACGTTGTCTTCATCAGGTTGTAAACATAACTCTCTGGTGAAGCAAGTTAGGCTCATCTTGGACGTTTTTCAGTTGAATTGATCCATAAGATCCAAAGAAGAAATAACAAGGAATTTGATAACAGCTTACCATTCATCTGGGGAAAAAGAATGATTCATTGAATTATTTTATCCAACGAAGTAGTCATCCACATTCTTCTTGCTTTGTCCAGACTAATACCAATTCATTCCAATTCTGTCATATACAATTTCAGTTGTTAACAAAGAAGTACTCGTACAAGTGCAGGATTCTTTTAAGGAGGGAGGGAGGGAGGGAGGGGAGAGACAGAGAGAGTTCCATTGACCTTGATCATGCAATCTTTCATCATCTGTTTATTTTATTGGCAGTTTGTTTTGAATGTTTTGTAGATTTAGAAGATGTTAAACTCAGCAACAAAATTTTTCCAAGCACCATGATCTCTTTTAAGGAGGGAGGGAGGGAGGGAGGGAGAGAGAGAGAGAAGGAGGACAATCATTAAGTTCCATTGACCTTGATTATGCAGTCTTTCATCATCTGTTTATTTTATTAGCAGTTTGTTTTGAATGTTTTGTAGATGTAGAAGATGTTAACTAGGCAACAAAATTTTTCCAAGCACCATGATCTCTTTTATGGGGCAAAAAATCATGTCCTTCGAAAAGTTTGTTTGAATATTCCTTATCTCTCGAGGACAAGGAGACCCCTTTCTCAAGTCAGTTGCTTCAATTTCTGATATATCCTGCTTCTTGTCTGGAATTGTAAATTGGTAGCTAGTATAGCCAGCACATTTTTACTTTCTTTTTGTTGTCAAGTTTGAAATCTGCCTCCTGTTTCTCTCATTGCTTTTCGGTTTCTCAAGTTCAATGACGGATGGAGTTTTCTTATGGGGTGCTCCTCCAGCCTAAGCCTTGCAGGGTCAAAACATGACCAAGTACCAGCAGCCAGCAGCATCTAGTTAAGAAAAAGATACCGTTCTGGTCCTGACACTGAAATGGCTAAGAGATGAATGCAATTTGCAGCATGGTGAAGAAGATGCATGCAGAAAGTATTTGAGTCTCATCTCAAATGCTTTCGAGCGGAGGGCTTTCATATCTTAAAGCAGCTAAGCTGAAGATGTATGGAATGAGCTGATATTAAAACACATTGATAGAGTGAAAATGCATTTTTATACGGGTTCATGCATTATTTTGGTTTGATAGATGGTTGTTTGTCAGTTTGAGTTTCCGAATGGAATGATAAGGTTCATCGCCTGATCATGAACTTCAGACCCAGACTATTCTCTCATCTATCTATTTATGTTCTGCTTTGCTGAGGTGTGCTTGTGAAGTGATGTAAACTCAAACTATTGCTTTGCTTTTGATTGTTATCATCTTTTCCTGTTGCGGAGTCAGTTGTTGTGGCCGACTTCTTCCCATGTTCCCACAAGTTTTCTGGGTGGATTTACTTCTATCTCAAGAGAGATGGGGCATCATTAAATGGGAAAATCATACAAATTTTCTCCTTCCGTCACAATTGACGTGATTCTGTTTGGCTAATAAAAACCATATGTCCTCTGTCTTTCATATTAACATGTCTGACCTGTCCGACCAGTCATGAGGGTATACTAACAAATATCTCTTTCATTTTCTTTCTTTTGTATCTTCCTCGGTTTCTTTTCTTTGTCCTTCTCTTAATTGAAATCTAGCTTGTGCAGCAACAAATTGTTTAGTTGCTTTCCAGATTATTCAACTGACTTTATGTGGGCCATGAAAAGCTTCAGCGGAAGCATCCAAAAGTTTTTGAAATCATCGTCTATTGATCCTGATTCTCGCTCATCGATCATTACCATCTTATGCTTTGGTAATAATATTGATAGTATCATCTAGATGATTTCATCTTCTGTATGTGAAATTCCTTTAAGGTTTGAATTTTAGCACCCTTCCCATCACCGTAGATACTTACTCATCACACAGGCACAAATATTGTATTAACAAATCGAGAGGTCATCATACTAACTAATCAAATAAACGCAGAAGTCGATCTTATACTAATATTAGTTCATTTATGATTGAGCCATAAAGATGGTATTACATGACATTATTAATGAGGCATCTGCACCAGATGCCCCAGGAGAAGCACAAAGGACAGTACAGGAAAACATTAAAATCACATCACGACCACATTATTAGTAACTTTCACAGCCATGTATATAACATCGGGTTTCTGTGCTCAATGACCACAGGTGCAATTGGTGCAGGCGCAGTTGCTGCCGCACTTGCACTTGCCGTCATTCTCAGCGGCCGGAGCATCCATGTAGATAGTCTCGATGGAGCTGCATCAGTAAGGCAACCATCAGAAACTGAACACACCTGATGATGACCTATCTCGATACTTAATAACGTAAAAAGGAAAGTCATCAATCGCCGGGCACTTATACCAGGTACGAAATCGACTTTCAGGATAAAAAAAGATGGAAAAAAGTTCAAATCCTTTCTTTGTCATCAAGTCTGAAATCTCAGGTTTTCTTCTTTTGAGTTGTTGTGAAGAAGGAGATGTTTTGCATTAATGATTGTCTCGCTTCAATTAAGTTCTGCTGTCAATCATATTGCTCGTTTATTGTTGTTCCTGTGTTTTACAAAGGTGTGTTCTCATAATTCCGGGTCTCCACCCACAGCAGTACAAGAACTCTTACTTATTGCTAGCAAAAAAAAAATAATTAATTGTGTGATTTTGGGAGTCAGAAATCATGGATCCTATCCGTTTACATATTGGATGACTCCTCATGTCCTCCATAAGAGCAAGTTCTTACTGGCGAATTTCGATTAGAACTTGTGTAACTTACTCCAGATATTGGAGATTGCATTTGAAATAACCGTTAAAAACTTTAGTCCTCAAAGCAGAACAGTTACCTCTTCTCAGTCTCCACGAAGTCAGCAGCATAGCTGCTTCCCTTCTTCCTGTAATCAAGAAGCACAGTGTTTTCATAGCAAGTATAAACACAAAACATACGTAGGTACGATTATTATTCTTCTTAATTCCAGCTTAATAACCAATTCTATATTGATGAAACACAAAGTACAGATATTTGGAAAGCAGAACCCTGTACATATCACAGCTTCACACGAAAACACATGTTTCATGGATTGTCAAAGCCGAGTGCACCATGGTGGCTATATGATGAGTATGCCTACCGATATCAGTTTTATGAGAGATTGGAGTGCTTTGGAAATGGTATAGTGAACACTTACGTGCACTGGCTCTTGTCAGCGCAGTCGCAGTTGCCGCACTTGTCCGACATGGTGATCGAGTCTGAGAACAAGAGATGAGCTTAGGAACTTGTATGTGGAGGTTTCTGCTTTGCTATGTGACTTGCTATATCTCCAAGCTCTGCTATGCCTCGGTATTTATAGATGAGAGATCAAGAGGCTCCAGTGGAGGTTCACGTCGATGTGGGGCCACGGGAATGGCTGCTGTGGGACCCAAACTAGGCATGAGAGTAGCACACGCCATTGAAGACCCATCCAAAGGAATCTTAATAATGGAGGGGCTGGCCTCGTTTCCTCCTCTCATGTCCACTTCAGAATTCTTTTGGTGTTAAGAGATTATTCATGGGCTTTTGCTCCTCTTATTTTTAGAGACTTATCATTTTTCTTTTTTGGCCATCCACTTTGTCATAACCAGCAAATAGCCAGTTTGATTTTTCTCTGGGTGTGGATTTTTCCATGGAGGAAGAAGACTCATTCCCCATCCACACACTGTGGAACCGGCGTAAATGCGGATCGGCTCAGATTGATCTTGTATTCTAGCTTCATAGAATGAGATCGTTCTAATAGGTTTAATCCATTGTATGAATTGTTGGAGTTACCTTCTGAATAGAAAGAAGCTTTACATAGATTTTGTATTGGGCACATCACTCATAGAACAAGCTTATTGTGCATGTCGATGGACTCTGATTTTTTTTCTTGGATTGGCCATCCACTTCGTCAAAACCAGATTTTTTTGGGCTATTATAATAAGTAGATAAAACAACTTTCATTTTGTCGATGAACTCTGATTTTTCTTGGTTTGGCAATCCACTTTGTCTAAACCAGCTTACTGTGCATGCTGATGAACTCTCCACTATGTCAAAACCAACAAATAGCCAGCTTGACTTTTCCTTGGTTTGGATTTTTCCATGGAGGAAGAAGACTCGTTCCCCGTCCACATAATATAGAACTGGTGTGAATATGGATAGACTCGGATCGATCTTGAATTACCTAGCTTCGTAGAATGAGATCTGTATTATGTTAAACCCATTGTATGAATCGGTGGTGCTACCTCATGAAAAGAAAGAAGCGTTACCTAGGTTTCGTATTGGGCACATCAGTCATGGAACAAGCTTCTGGTGCATGTCAATGACCCCTCCAAAGTTCATCGGCCCATGGATAGTTTACAGTGCGATGAGATATCTTTATCTTGGTATCTCCTAGCCATTCAGAACGGGACAAGTGTTTTCTTATGTCTCTGTCCTTTTGAACTCAGGACTAAATCAAACACCTCAGAGAACATGGATTCCAGATGCTGTGTTGGGGACGTACGTAAAGCATAAATTCGAGTTGAGTTGACGTCGAGTCGATACTGCTACTTTTGCTGTTCTACAACATGAAAAGGTGTCTTGAGTAAACAAGTAAGGGAATCTGAGAAATACAGATGTCGGGCATACACATGAGAATGTCTCAATCCATTTTTTTTTTTTCTAAGAAAACCTCCGTTGTCTGCCAAGAAAGCATAGATATATTCCCAGGCATTTGTTTCCACTCATCTCTGAGTCATCACCTTTGAACAATACTGTCTTTTCGTATTGTCGTGTTTCGAGAATACCCCAATTCGACGTAAGCTGGAAAATGCTCGACTGGTCCGTGACCTCCCCTACAAAATCATCGCTGCGGTGTAGTTTAATCACCAAGAGTCCCCTCTATCAGAGAGAATGAACAATTCAAAACGTATCTTTAAGATTTACTGGAGAAAGAAGGTGGTCTGATGCATCACTTTCTTCCACCAAGAAAGCTCTGCCCAAAATGGGAACCCTTATTTTCGATGGCGATTGGTTTTAAAAAGCAATGGAGGCCAAGTTCTTCTTTTTCTTGTGATGTGATTCATTTGACAATGGAGACCATAGACTGGAGATTAAGCATGACGATGATGGACTGGTGCGATCATTCGGTAGAGATAAGATCTCCCAAGTCCAGTGGTTTGAGCAATGTCTCCCTTTTCTGTAGTCTTCATCACTCCTGCTACATGCAACGATACTAGCAGTGAGTAAATTATGAACATACTAGGGGTTCTTCTCTAATGTTCCTCCTCATTTCATTATATATATCCTCTCTGATGTTAGTCATATTTGAAGAGAAAGTATTTTATGAAGAGAAAGTTACGATTGCCTTTTGAAATATATAATTACCATCCTCACTTTTTGTATTGGGTTTCAAGTTGTATCTCACGCCCACACATAAAATAACACTTGCCGTCCTCCATTTCAAATTAACCATGTCCTTATCATTGGATTTCACTTTATCAATGCAGATTTTTGAGTTAGAATGAAGGTAAAATAGGTCTTCCTATGTTGGGAAGATTCAAAGTGTTGGTTTTGAAATATAAAGAGCGTACTTAATATAAAGGATAAAGTATCGGAGATCTTTATAATATTCCAAAATGTTTGATCTATGTCTATGCTTACAGATTTATAAGAGTGCATGTGTATGCACAAGATCAATATACTTAATTATCTCATGGTCAACTTGAAGCATTGACTGCTACCCCAATATAATGATATTGAAAAAATGGGGAAATTTATTAATTTCAACTCTAGGCAGCGTCCCTAGCAAATATGATGATTGGGTTTGGGCTGTCCATGAATCCTGATCCCCAAAGTCATGGGCCAAAATTAAGCCACTGGACCAAACACCAGACAAATTTCATGTTGTCCAAATCACTAGTTTGGGCCTAAGATTGTCTCTTAGCTTGGACCAATGGGCTTGGATTCACTCCAATGCCAGCCCACGTGCCAAATACGAAAATGACGTGAGCTCCATTAAAAAATGAAAAAAATTCCAAAAACCCCAAATCACATCATCACATCATCACATCCCCACTTCGTAATCAAAGAAATCATTTTTACCCTTCCAAGATTTCCTACTAAAGAAATCGAAATTCGAACAAGGGCTGATGTCTAATTTTAAATTTCTAATCTCGCAATCTCATGATCTCATTTCGAAGAAGGCGAAATCATCATCTTGATCATTATGTAACTGTTGTAAAAATTAAGGGTTAAATCAAAATTAGTACGAATTCGCAAGAAATTGCACCGATATTTCCCTATTGAAAATGTTTGACTCGACGCCAGAATTTGGGTCAAACGGAGTAAATTCTCGCAGGGGAAATTACGCGAGTGTTTTCTCTCTCGAAATAATAATTTTGGAAACAGTATTTTCCCCCACAAGCAATAGTAATAAAAAAAGAAGAAACTTCATCCGATTCTTCATAGTATACCGCGAAACCTCGGCGGGCCCCACCGCAGAATCCTTTCCCCTTGCGTGGAAAAAATTCGGGCCGTGTTTGACCGTTTCCGGGGCAATTCTTTCTTTCCTTTTTTTTTTTTTTTTTTTAACTTTTTATTTACGTCATTTGGGGTTGGCCCTGGGAGGGCCCCACCACCTCCGTGCGATTGCCCCCGCGATCGCGTCCGTCGATGGCGAGTGGCGTGCGCGAGGGTTGCGAGCCCCATCCGACGGTCAGCAATAGCGCGAGGCCCCACCATCGCCCTTCATTTTTCGATTAAAGGGAAAACTTAGGGGCCTAATCGACAAAGCTTGCATCCCAAGTCCGGTGTCGCGATCCGGTACATCCGCCCGCAGCTGCAACCGCCGGCCCGGTTCGTTTCCTTAATTATCTTTGATCAAGCAGCTGATTATTCGGAAAATCACGTGATTATATATAGCAAAAACCCCTAAAAAATAATGTATCTTTTTTTTTTTCCTGCGATAATGTATCCTATATCTCTTCCGGATGAAAAAATCCACGTCACGCAGGAAGGAAAAAAAAGGGGACGCCCGAAAATCAGGGAAAATCCGGGAAAATCTTAGAGCGGATTTAGTCAACGGCCGGGGAGTGGGGGAGTCACGCAGATCGACGGCTCGGGCGGGACCGATGGACGGGCCGCGAAGGGGGACGCACGCTAGGCGTGGCCGCAGGGGATCACGGCCCAGCAAAACCAGAAACGGAGGCAGGGGGGGAGACGCAGTGGGTTTTCAGCAAAATTGGGGAGGTCGTCTCTCTCTCTCTCTCTCTCTCTCGCTCTCTCTCTCTATCTCTACATCTTCTCTCCGAAAAACCCAAACGACCCAAACCCGCGCGAAGCCGGAGTGGCTCTCTCTCTCTCTGGACTCTCTCTCTAGACTCTGCAACAGAATCGAATTTTGCGGAAGCGGAAGGGACGCTTCAGCGGACGGCGCCGGCCCGCCCACCTCGCGCCCTCCTCCCTCCGCCCCCGGTCGGGCCGCCGATCGCCGAGCCTTTCATGCAGCCGCCGCCGCTTGATGCCCTCATCCCCCACAATTCGAAGTCTCTCTCTGTCTCTGTCTCTCTGTGTGTCTGTACTAAAGTCCTAAGCCCGCACGCAAGCGCACAAAAACGCACACGCGCACGCGCCCACGCACGCTCTCGGGTCGCTCCAGTGTCCGATCAATTTCGTCTCTCACTAGGTCTCTCTCTCTCTCTCTCTCTCTCTTTCTTTCTTTCTCTCTCTGTCTCTCTGTGACTGACTGAGCAGGAAGCGAGCGTTCTCGAGGCCAGGTGCGTTCATGGACCCCGACGTCGTCGAAATCGCGCCTCCCGTTCCTCGCCCCTCCAAGGAGCCCAAACAGAAAGAGGTTTGTGATCGAAATTGGAATTGAAAAGAAAAAGAAAGTCTTTTCCTTTTCGTTCGTTAGCGTGTGATTTCGCCTCGATCAGCTAGATTATTCACTCGATCGTCGTTCTTTTGCTCGATTATGGTCGCTTCGATCACTCCGAGAGTGTTGTACGGCCAGTATCGAGTGGTTGGTTTGGGGTCGCAACCATTGAGTGGAACCTCTTTTTTTTTTTTTTTTTTTTTTTTTTTTCTTACTTTTTTTTCCAGCTGCTGGACGAACTAGATGCCGTACAATGATCGAAATTTTGCGTCAATCTGTGTTTTGTTTATGTCTGGTTGATTGAAAATATGGGTTAGCAACGTTGCGAGGTGGTAAATTTTGGGTTTTCTCAATTGGATGACATCACCCATCACCTTGGAAGAGTAGATTCATGAAATGCTGTTAAGAAGCCAATTCACACTTTCTCAGTGGATGATATCGACCATCATCTTTGGTCCGTATATGTCCTGCTGAGTAAAATCTGAGTTAGCAATGCCTCGAGGGATACTAGATGGTAATTTTGGTTTTTCCTTTTAGAAGATGTAGAATGGATGTTAGGAGGGGATTTGTGAGATGATGTCGTAGGGTCTAAACATTGGAGCCACCCTTGTCAGTTTTTGTCTTTGTTGTGGAACTGAAATGGAATCCTATGCTAGGTTTTGGTAATGGGAAAGTTCTCAGTGTGAATCACTTTGTGGTTGACCAGATTATTGTTTACATAAGAGAAACAGGGACGTGGAATTGTCCAGCTTGTTGATGACTCTTCAAGAAAACTTCTATTGAGCTTTCCCGGCTTCAGATTTTTATGGGAAATATCACTGGCTATTTACTTTGTCTGCTGGACTATTTGAAATTCGTTTTCCTTTTATCATAGGATGTACTTTGTACTTGTGCCTATTCTTTTTGAAATTGGATGGAGATGTTGAATATCTTTCATGATCAAGGTCTTACATTTAGCCTTGGAATGGGAAGGGTTAATCTGATTGTTGGTTAAAATGTATAGCTCAATATAAGCAGCATGTCGGTGAATGCGTAGACCTAAATTCTTGTCATTTAAGGTTCCATCATAGGGAATAGTTTATTCCTTTTAACCTAAGTGAGGTTTCGTCTATCTGACTTCTAGGCAAATGGAACTTCTTTTGTGATGTTTTCCAACTTAAAGCCAAACGCAGGAAGCATCATCTTTCCAACATGTGACACTATCATGGCACTATTGATTAATACTCTTGTGTAACAAAACTGCAAATTTTCTCGCAAAGGATTTACTACCAAGTTTTTGTCATCTGACAATGTGCATAGTTGCTAGCTCCTGTATTATGGCTGCCTCATTTCATTGAAGTATTAAAGTGCTTCACCTTAAATCATTTATTGTCAATGAAGTTGCATCTATCTAGTTATCTTGCTATATTAAAGCTGCTCAAAGAAACTCATTGGTGGTACTTGATTACTCTTTTTAAAACAGCATTGAGTTGCTTGTCTTTTTAGTAACATATTATTTGTAGCGCCTTTTTCTTTGTACTTCTATTTGACACTGATCTTATCTTTAAGTATGGATATGTTACACTTGCATAAACCGCTGTGCAGGTTGTTTTCCATGAAGTAATTGATATCGACAACGATGATGATTGTACTGATCTTGTTGTCATTGGTAAAAAAGTTGATGCCACGAGGAAAGGCAAAGCGGTGATCGATGTTGATAATTACTGCAATGGTCAAGTAGGGGTACGTGATTCTTGCCATTTAGTTCTTAACTCTTTTAATGATACTATATGACATCATTTTTGGTTCTGCCTCCGACAAATTGCACTTTGGGTTATTGAACTGTTCGGTTATCACTTGGATTGCTGAATTCTATTTTGATCCTATTAGTCCACGGACTTCATATTTCATTTCTATACCAAATGGAAAAAGGCGTGGACCAAATCTTCCTTAAATCTGGTTGTTAATCAGACTTGGTCTTGTTTGACAGTACCCCAAGGTCGAATCTATTGTTGGCAGGTGGATTTGGGTGGCCGTCACTTTATTTTTGTTCTTAGGGCTTAAGTTTGCCACATCAATACATGAGCACCCTGTTCAGTCCAGTATTATGCCTGGTGATGGTCATTTGAAGCTGGATACAATGATTTGATATGAAATAATGAACTTGAGTGATATTCTAAGAATGTTATTTAAAGCTCAGTGACTGGGGGTTCCTAAGTGGTAATTTGATTTAGTCAATGTGGATGTTTGTAGAAATTCTTTGGCTTATGTCTCTGTTTCATTTAATATTGGATTCAACAGGATGCTGGCGGCCCTCTTGTTCATGGTGTCAATGGTAGTGCTGATGGATCAATCAATGGGGGCATTCCACTTGATGGTTTAGCACAGGATTCACATGCCTTTGTAAATGTGGATGGCCAAATTTATGATCCATCTTCTTATGATGATGATTACATGGACCTTTTTGAAGATATAGGGGATGTTGATGAATATGATACACTACAAGCTCATTTTGACAATATGGATATACCTCCAGGTGTGGAAGCACCTATACCTTGGTTGTCAGATGTCTCCAAGTATAATAATAACAAGTCTGGTGGCGGAAGTAGTTTGAATGGTTCAAGCTCTATGGTACATATCGACGCCTCATTGAACCTCCAGGATATGGAACATATTGGCTTGATGACTGAGCCTGTGCAAACTCAGGTGAACCATACTTCAGTTAGTCATGGTCTGGCAGGCCAAGTCGACTCAGCGAGTCATCCTACTTCAATGGATACATCAACACCTTATTTATTCACACAGACTGGCCAAAGTAAAAAGAATCGTGCTTCTTCACAACGTAGTGGCAATTCCAAGAGCTTGCCATTTGGATTGGAATCATTTAAAGCTCGGCGCCTTTTTGAGCCTTTTCGAAATAAGAAGACGCCTGATGCATCTGGTAGTTCTTCTAAATCCAGTGCTGTAAATAAATTTGATCTCATAAAGCCTCCGTCTCAAGTTGAGCCTCCTTTATGGGGCGAAGTTATCAACACCAGTGGGAACAATCCTAGTGGTTCAAGCTATTCATTTCCCCCTACATTCCCTGCTCAAACAGCCACACACTCCCCGAGTCCTGAATCAGTAGCATTTGGTTCATGGATGATGAGCCATCCTAAGCAACTCAAGGGTCAATCATATAAGAATCATTCTGCTTATTCTAGTTATGTGTCGCCTTTGCATTCCTCTGTACATATCCTTCCTGTGGAAGAGGAAGATGGCAAGTGGCCTGATGATTTGACAGAAGGTCAAGGTAATGGTGTTGAAGAGGATGTTATGAGAAAGATGAAGCTTTTCAAACAATTCGACACTGTTCAAGATCATTCTGATCATTATTATACAAATGATAGTTGTGGAGCAAAGCAAGTGAGTACTCTAAAACATATTTAAGTACCTCTTTTGATGAAAATTTGTAAGTCATACGGTTTCTAACTTCATCAGCTTCACAGCCTTCGAAAAACTGGGCAAAGAGAATACAGGAGGAGTGGAAGATTCTTGAGAAGGATTTGCCAGGTTTGGGGTTGTGTCTCTCGCTGTTGTAATTACCTCTTTCGTGGGATCTTTGTGGTTAATTGTCCTTTTGAGGGGGAAGAATCTCTAAAATAAATTCTTCAATGTTCTGTTGTTGCTCATATTATTTGCATGACAAAGCATAATAACAATTAGCATCTCATATATTTACTTTTGGCAAAGGCAAAGCCTATGTTAAAAATGAAGTTGAGAACTGATGTACCTGAATAGTTGTTTTGACAAAGTTCTCTGTACTACTTATCAAACAAAGAAAAAAGAATGAAGCTGTGCAAGTGTATGGGACTTATTGGCTTTTTGCTGCCTCAGCAGCAGTGGAGACCATGTTCTGACTCTTTTCCTTGCCTGTTATTACCTTCACAGATACCATTTTTGTAAGGGTTTATGAAACACGAATGGATCTCTTGAGGGCTGTAATCATTGGAGCTGAAGGCACCCCTTACCACGACGGTCTTTTCTTCTTTGATATTTCCTTTCCTTCCGGTTATCCTAATGTACCCCCAGTATGTGTTTGAAAGAAGTGTTTTATTATTACTTTATCTTTTAATGTGTACTGTACACTGATTCTAAGTATCTCAATTTCAGAAAGTTCATTATCATTCTCATGGGCTTCGCATCAATCCAAATCTTTATAATTGTGGGAAGGTGTGCCTCAGCCTCCTTGGCACTTGGGCTGGTCAACACAAGAATGAGAAGTGGATTCCTGGCGTTTCAACAGCGCTGCAAGTCCTGGTGTCCATACAGGGGCTTATATTAAACTCTAAGCCCTATTTTAATGAGCCTGGATATGAGAGTTCAATGAACACAGAGCAGGGAGAATCGACAGCAATGACGTATAATGAAGATACATTCATCCTTTCGCTGAGAACAATGACATATGTAATGAAGAAGCCTCCTAAGGTAACACTTGTTTATATGCATATTCTGCCGATATGTTTCTAAATAAACAGGGCCCAAATATGGTACTTGTTTACCTTAGACAATTACATACATTATTGGGAATGCCGACTATGACGCTGGCATTTGCTGATGTTGCATATTGATATTTCTGGAACATGGTGTTTGTTCACCCTTCTTTACTTCTAGGTTTATGAAATTCTGCTTGATAATAGTGGTTACATTGTCTGTTTTATTTTTTGTCACCATCAGAGACTGAAGGCGGTGATCTTGCTTAGTACTTTGCAGTGGAGCCTCTCTCTCTCTCTCTATATATTTTTTTTGTGGCCACCAACTTAGTAAAACAGATGCAATAGTAAGATTCCTGCACATGTCTCCTTCAATTGCGAGAACATGTAGATAGAAACAACCGGTTATAGTTGCATAGTCTTGTGGTTATGGACTGTTGGGGGTGATCCTCAACATCTATGGCTTAAAAATTAGATTTCTTGACGAGTATTTGGAGTGTTTTTCCTTTATTAAAGAAGAACAGTAGTTTTAAATGTTTTTGGAGAAGCCTTGAGGTGTATCTTTGCGATTTGTGAATTCTATGTATTTTCCTCTTGTGACGGACCAATGGGAGTACCTTCAGCAATGTAACATTTGTTCTTTTTTCAATTATGGTTAGGTGCTTCATGCTTTATTAAGTTAGTCATCATCTTTCATTTTGCATATCTGTTAAGGGTTGTATGACTAGTTTTTTCTGGCTTGGCTGCAAAGGGCATCTTGCTGTGGAGTCTTGTTTCCTTTCTCATAGGAAGTTTAATATAGAGATGCACCAGGTCTTGCTTTTTTTGAAATATCGCTAACTCTGGTGTTGTGATGTACTAATAAAGGGTCAAGTTGAAGGTGAGTGTGGAGTGATATTATGGATGTTTGCTGGTTCTCTTTGCATTTCTACTGCTATTTGTGTTAGTTTGCGATAGTGGCCTTGGGTAATTCGGTTTTTAGCCCCAGTAACTTCCAGAGTAGGAAAGCTTTTTGGTCATACACAATCCTGGGAGTCCCTTCCACAATTTCTTCTCTGAAGTCTACAAAATTTTGGAAGAAACTTTGGAGTTGGACAAACCCGGAAATCTTTTGCACATTTAAGTTCGTCTCATGTTATTGCAATGTTCTGCATTTGCCTCCTGTTGCTTTTTCAATTTCTTTTGACATTGAAATGCAATATGTTTAGTGATTTGTATTTAGTGTCTTTGGATTTTGTATTGGGATTTTAGACATTCTTTTGGCTAATTATGAGATGCATGCATTGCTCTTAAATCGTTCTGCATTATGATTCTCATTTCTGGCTGCAGCATTTTGAAGACCTTGTTAAGGGCCATTTCTTCAAGTGCGCTCCAGACATTCTGATGGCTTGTAAAGCATACACACAGGGTGCTCAGGTTGGATGCCTTCTTAAAGGTGGTGTACAAGATGTTGATGCAGATCATAGGAGCAGCTCCCGCACCAGCTCCCCCCGCTTTAAGGATACTGTATCTAAGTATATTAGCTTTCTGGCGAAAGAATTCAGGAAACTCGGGATCAAGGACTTGGAGAAATTTATGCCTCCGGTTCCAGTTCCGCCTCCAGCGCCAGCGACAACAACGGAGTGAATATCCAAATAACTTCTCAATTGAGACATCTTTTTTCGGTAGCAACACAGATTAAGGTTCTTCTTGACTAGGAATCCGTAACCTGTTGGATGTTTTTGCGGATGATTTTGGATAATGTACATAGGTGTAGATATGGGATGAGTTATAGAATTCACCTTTGATGATAACATATATATAAATATAGAAGATGCTCTGTTCTGCCCAATTGCTTATATGCTATGGTTAGTTCCTTCCTATCGTGCTTCTAAATGATTCTGCCGTTTGATAGCTTTCTCCACCCTCTGTTATCTATTTCACCAGAGTGAGATCGCCATGCGTTCTTCAAGCATGTCTGCTATATTACTGTGTATTATCGGTAAACGAGTTTTGGACCGCATGAGAAATCCTATCTAAATGTGACAGTCTGGTGTCTCTTGATAGTGTGGGTCACTCTGATCACTCTGGTGTTTTGCTTAGCATGCCATTTGAGATGCTTTACAGGATAAATCAACTCGAGGCATGTTGTTCAGCATGCCATTTGATCATTTTACCCCCTTGTTTCATGGTTTATTTGAATCGGTCGAGATGTTTTGCTGGATGAATGGGTCGCAAGTGGCGGTTGGTTTAGTAAAAATGAGGATGGGATGTAAGGATTCTGAGATTATGCTTCTCAGTCCTCACCAGTATAGTCGTACCTCTCATATTCTTTGTCAAGTAATAAGCGGAATGTGTTGATGTTCTGATATATAGATTGTTCTGCTGCAGTTTTTGTTGAAAACCAATTATAGGATCTGGAAAGTCCATTTGCTTTCTTAATATTAATGTCGCCTTTGTAACTAATTTCATCATCGATACGAAATTCTGAGTCTAGGTTTTCTTCGAGTACTCAACTGATCTAGCCAAGTTTCCAGTTGACCCCTAGACATGGGTAGCGTCTAGCAAACGATTCGTTCGGATCATCTCGGACGAAATTAGCAATTTTCATTTCTTTTTATATTAGTATCCGGATAAAAAAAGAAATGGGATTCTTCCTCCTAATGCCAATCCTCCTCTCAAATAAAAGATGGACGGGCCCCACGCCAGAACGACTATAGAAAAGTTGCTTTGCAATTTTCGCCATCTTGCCGTATCGTTCGACTCCAAGGAGTAAAGTTCCTCGTCTCATGCGTTGACGTTGACTCCAAGCTCGAATTCCGGGGTCTTCCTACACATGGTCATCCACGCTTAACTTCGGTTGCTCCGTCCCCACCACCTCGTGACAAAAGTGATAACGACGTCCTGTGTTTTCGTCCAAAGATGAAATGACTTTGCACCATGTCAATGATGCGTCGTTGAACCGTTCAATCCAGTCCTCGGCCCTCAGTCCATGCGAGCTATATCCACTTGCTTAAGCGACGGGGCAAAAGAATAGGAAATCTCTCCATCAGTACTCGATTGTCAACTTGATGCGATGTGGTTATTTAATACGGACCAATTATGAACTATCTTTGATCGTAATGATTTTTGAATACAGTTTAAATAATAAATACCATTGCGAATTGAAAATGAAAGTTTAGATGGATGATTATTGATTGAAATGAGCATTGTCTGAATTAAATTTGACTTGAAGAAACGGGTTATCAGATAAAAGGTAAATTTGTGGTAAATACACAAAATATCATTGCATTCGAGGTTTCTTGGGTCTGGTCTAAGAGTTAACTGTTTAGCTTGAGAAATAAATGAGATATGGAGAAATAAAAGAGTGATCTAAAGATCAAACATAGAATAAGATCAAGGGGATGCATGAGCAATAGTAATGCAATCTCATGATCATTAGTCATGCTGGGGAATGAAAAGCCTTGTCCAACCAAAACATCAACTTGAAAAGCCTTTGACGTCTTCGTGCAAAGGAAGAAGAAACAAGCTTAAAAGTTAAACGTCCCTTTCCTATGGTGATGAAAATCTTATCTTTAGTATCCCATGTCATGTACTGTAGCATATGCAAAGTCGAACTTGTGGAAGTCCTTGTCATCTTGGAGTCCGGCCGGCCTCCAGCTTATATTACTTCTCAATTGGAAGACAAAGTCTGTGTAAAGAAAGTCAGAAAAATAAAAAATAAATAAAATATGGTCCTTAAAAAGTCCTGTCCCCAAGTTCTCTCAACTATAAATTATCACTGATCACTTCATCTTTCTCACAATTTCTCCTCCTCACCAAATGGCTACTAAGGTCGGATCCCTCAGGCCAGCATGGGTTTTCACTCTGCTGTGCACCTCTCTCTCCCTGTTCACCAACTCATCTTGGTATGCGACTGCAAAACGAGTCTCCTACTCCGACCACTGTGCTTCAACTGTCCCTGAAGCCACTCCTGACAAGTATTCCCTGGCCACCTTGCCACTCTCCGGATACCAATCTGGTCACTACAGCGGTGGCGGAAACATTCTCGAACCTTTCTCTTCTTTGGAATCCAATTCCTTCTCGTTTCATGTTTGCGACGTTTCCAAGACCGATCAAGATGAGGTGCTCAAGATCGAAGCAAACCTGAAATTCCGAACCTCGGGTTACGGCTACTACGTTGGAGGAGACTTCGGCTATGGTCAGACATGCTCAGAAGACATTTCTGTATGGGCGGCCAATGTTTCGCACGGGACTAGGAGTCCCGTCACTTTCCGGTTAGAAGGTTTCTGGTCGGAATCTTCAGGGAAGCTCTGTATGGTTGGTTCCTCTCTCTCGAGCCGAGGTGACTCTCTCAATCTTGATGCTGTGCTTAAGCTCAATAATGTAAACAATTCTGCTGATATCACTAGCTTATTTACTGGCACTTTGGAGAGTACGAGTCCTTTAGATGATGAGAATTATTTCGATGCCGTGTCGATATTGATGTTTCCTCAGAAAAATTATAAGTACAGTTCGGTTTCTGGGAAACTCAGTAATGGGAAGAGCAATCTTCCGCAGGGTTTAGCACCTCAGAGTGGGAGATTTTGTTCGGCTTTCCAAAACCTAGGCGGAGGACTCTCTCTTAAATATGGGCCTGATTGTAGTCCTGTCAAACAATGCACCCCCGTCTCGGGCCCTTTAGGATATTTACCCCCTGTCATGTCCCTCCATGAAATCCATTGCTCCGAAGGTGAACGGAAGATGCGAGTGTTGCTGCGATTTTCAAACGACAGCAACTTTTGGTACTATGGAAAGTTCGATCCGAACTCAACGTTGGTTGGAGAGGCGACGTGGGACGAAAATAAGAACCACTTGGAGATGAAAGCCTGTCAAATCAAAGTGGCAGGATCTTTGTCGACTGCTCGTGTTGAGGATTGTTCGGTCCGAATTGAGTTGATGTTCCCAGGGGTGTGGTCCATCAGGAAAAGAAATGGCATTTTAGGTCACATATGGAGCGAGAAGAGGCAGAAGGATTCCGGCTATTTCCCAGACATTATGCTTCGAGGCGCTGGAAGAAGCATTCCTTGGGAGTTTCCAGATTTGAAGTATGAGTATACTGAAATTGAGAGGGTAAGGAAGCTGTGCCAAGGAAAGCGTGATCCGAAAAGAGGGAGAGAAAGATATCCGAATTGGTTCTCTAGAGATATGACGTTCAACATGTTGGTTAAGAACTCCGAAGGAAAAATAGGCAGCGGATATTCTTACCCTCTCTTTGTTGACAACCGAATGTATGACCGATATGCTTATGGCAGGTGGGCTTCCAGATTAGATACGGCGACTTCTGTAACTAGGCATGAGAATTCCACTGTCGACAGTCGCTCAACCTCAAGCAGCAATGCCCGATTCAATATCTCGTACCATATCGGCTTCAATGAACTGCAATATATGAAGGGCAAGAGCAAAAATGCCAATTTTAATCAGTCTTGGAGTTCGAATGACCGAGTGGAGATTTCTGCAGAAGGCGTTTATGATGCTCAAACCGGTGAACTATGTATGGTGGGATGTAAGAGTGTCATGTCAAACGTGGAGAAGCGAGCTGACGTATCTCCGGACTGTGAAATTCTAATCAGATTGCAGTTTCCTCCCTTATCGAAGAGAAGGCAAGATCATATTGTGGGAACCATCGAGAGCATGAGGGAGCGATCCGATCCGCTTCATTTCAAGAAGCAGAATGTGACTTCTGATTCTCCGTATATGGAGGAATTGAGGCGGTTCAGTCTGGGGATGGACCTTGAGCTCTGTCTCGTCCTTGCTTCTAATACATTCTTATGCATCTTTATTGGCCTGCAGATCCTTCATGCGAAAAAGCACCCAGAGGTGCTTCCCTTCGTCTCTATTGCCATGCTTGTGATCCTCACTCTAGGGTCTGCGATCCCTCTGGTGCTCAATTTCGAAGCCTTGTTCCTGCACCGTCGGACTAGGCAGCACATTTCTCTCGGAAGTGGTCGATGGCTTGAAACGAACGAGGTGCTCGTGAGGGTAGCCACAATGATAGCTTTCTTGATGCAGTTCCGTCTTCTCCAGCTGACTTGGGCCGCAAGAAAGAAGGATGGGGTCGGGGCGGGCTTATGGTTCCAAGAAAAGAAGGCTTTGATCGTCTCTTTGCTGTTATATGCCATCGGAGCTCTAGCGGCTATCATCTTTAGCTGGAGAAGCCGTTCTGATAACGTGCCTGTTGATGCCCATCTCGCAGGTTTTACAAGCAAAGGCCGGGGCTTCACCATTTTGGGAGGCTTGAAATGTTATGTAGGACTAATCCTGGATGGTTTTCTCCTGCCTCAGATTCTGCTCAATGTCTTCAGGAACTCATCTGAGAGGGCCCTTTCCGGTTCCTTTTATCTCGGAACGACCTTGGTTCGGCTGCTGCCACACGGTTATGATCTTTACCGGGCTCGAACCTACTCGCCACAACTCTACAGGTCGTACATTTTCGGAACTCCAGAAGGAGACTTCTACTCGACTGCTTGGGATGTGATCATTCCTTTGGGAGGGCTCATCTTCGCAGTGATCATCTTCTTGCAGCAGCGGTTCTGCGGCGCTTGTATCATGCCCAAGAGGTTCCAGAACTCGGTAGCTTATCAGAAGGTACCTGCTGTGGCTGATGACTTGCCGTTATGAGAAACTCCAAGCTCATAATAGTATCTTAGGCTGGAAGCGTTTAACTATGTTTATTAGTTCCCATGTGAGGGGAAACGGATGTATGCCCTTGGCCTTGTTTCTTTCTCCATGTAAAATAGAAATACCACATAGAACATGCTAGTTAGTCAGATGTTCCTTGTGGATTTGGTTCTATGAGCACTAATGATGTCAATATTTCTAAGGCAATAAAGTCTTAAAACTACAAATTTCAAATTTGAATGGGAAAATGACACAAATGGCTTCCAAACTTTGGTCAAATATGTAATTTCGTCTCTAGACTTTTAATTTGTTCAATCAGATCCCTAAACTTTTGATTAATGTTTAATCTGGTTCTCGGATATATGAAAATATCCAATACTAATGGAAGAACAACTTTAGATATTTTCAAACTATTCTTAGGGACCAAATTAAATAAATTAAATTTTAGAGACGACATTACGCATTAGCTAAAGTTCGGGACTGTATCAAAAAAATAAAAAATTTAAGGACAACATTACCCATTGGACCAAGTTCGAAAATCATTAATCTAATCATCCCAGTTCGAATTAATGGGATTATGGAATCAATGGAAGAATTTGGGTTGTTATGTAAATCCCACAATCTCGACGGGCCCAAATTTCCTCTGATTGCAAAAGCCCAAAAAGCCCAAGCCCATAGGCAGTTTCCAGTTAACAACAAAAAGCCCTAAACATTCTCTCCCTTCCAGAAAAGGAAAAAAAAAAAAAAAAAAAAAAAAAAAAGAAGAAGAAGGAAGAGGGGAACAATACGAGCGGTTGCAGAAGCAGAAGCGGCAACCGCTCGAAAACTTGCGAGTTATTCCGCTGCTCGCTGAATCGCTCCTCCGCGGTTTTGAAATCCTCCATCGACTCCTCGCGCGCCGCCGACGATGGAGGAAGACATCGCGCCCCAGGGATTCTCTACGCGGAGACCTTGAGCCCTCTCTCTGTCCTTCGCCGCCGCCGACGACGGCTCGCCCTCGCCGCCCGGCGACCGCGAGCCTTACTCGGTCTTCAGGAGAGAGATCTCCCTCTGCCCCCCGGGGGGGAGGGGGGCACATATCTGCTTGATAATAGTGGTTACATTGTCCGTTTTATTTTTTTGGCACCATCAGAGACTGAAGGCGGTGATCTTGCTTAGTATTTTGCAGTGATGCCTGTTTTGTTTTTTTTTTTTTTTTGCAACTTAGGCGCGCATGACAACGTTTGTTTAGGGGAGCAAAGTGCATTCGAAATGATTCTTTTTATTATGTTTTCGGGAATAATTTCGGCGTTTGAAGGCGTTGTTTGGTAACTGTTCAAAATTTTTATTTCTATCCCCGTTTGGTAAAACCTTATAATTTCTAGTCCAAAATATTTTATTTTAATTTTTAATGATTTAAATACTTTTTTTTTTCTCTTTTTTTTCCCTTCCTTGGCCTCGCCTAGATCTGTGAGGCTGAGCTCGCTGGACCTCGCCCAGCCACTCGCCGGCGGTGGGCGGCGACGGGGTGGCAGTGGGCTGAGGGAGGAAGAAGAAAAGAAAAGAGAAAAGAAAAAAAGAAAAGGAAAAAAAACTGATTCTTGAAGTTGTTCTCGAGAACAAACTTTTTTTGATTTTTGATTATGTTTCAAATCTGTTCCGAAGAACAAACAAAAAATTTACCAAAAGCATTTCTATTAAGGAACAAAAAATCGCTCCCAGGAAATAAAAGAAACGAGAATCGAGTTGTTACGAGAGCGTTATATATACAGCCCTTAGTAAAACAAATGAGATGGTAAGATTCCTGCACATGTCTTCTTCAATTGAGAGAACATATAGATTGAAACAACTGGTTATAGTTGCATAGTCTTGTGGTTATGGACTGTTGGGAGTGATCCTCAACATCTATGGCTTAGAAATTAGATTTCTTGACGAGTATTTGGAGCGTTTTTCTTTTATTAAAGAAGAACAGTAGTTTTAAATGTTTTTGGAGAAGCCTCGAGGTGTATCTTTGCGATTCGTGAATTCTACATATTTTCCTCTCGTGGCAGGCCAATGAGAGTGCCTTGAGCAATGTAACATTCGTTCTTTTTTCGATTATGGTTAGGTGCTTCATGCTTTATTTAAGTTAGTCGTCATCTTTCATTTTGCATATCTCCTAAAAGTTGTATGACTAGTTTTTCCTGGCTTGGCTGCAACGGGCACCTTGCTGTGGAGTCTTGTTTCATTTTTCTCATAAGAAGTTTAACATAGAGATGCGCCATGTCTTGCTTTTCAAAAATATCTCTTACTCTGGTGTTGTAATGTACTAATAAAAGATCAAGTGGAGGGTGACTATGGAGTGATATTATGGATGGTTGCTGGTTCTCTTTGCATTTCTACAGCTATTGGTGTTAGTTTGCAATAGTGGCCTTGGGTAATTCGGTTTTTAGCCCCAGTAACTTCCAGAGTAGGAAAGCTATTTGGTCATACACAATCCTGGGAGTCCCTTCCACAATTTCTTCTCTGATTTCTACAAAATTTTGGAAGAAACTTTAGAGTTGGACAAACCCTGAAATCTTTTGCACGTTTAAGTTCATCTCATGTTATTGCAATGTTTTGCATTCATTCCCTGTTGCTTTTTCAATTTTTATCTTTAGCGATTTGTATTTAGTGCCTCTTTGGATTTTGTATGAGAATTCTAGACGTTCTTCTAGCTAATTATGAGATGCATGCGTTGCTCTTAAATCGTGCTGCATTATGATTCTCATTTCTGACTGCAGCATTTTGAGGACCTTGTTAAGGGCCATTTCTTCAAGTGCTCTCCAGATATTCTGCTGGCTTGTAAAGCATACGCACAGGGTGCTCAGGTTGGATTCCTTCTTGAAGGTGGCGTACAAGATGTTGATGCAGATCATAGGAGCAGCTCCTGCACCAGCTCCCTCCGCTTTAAGGATACTGTATCTAAGTATATTAGTCTTCTGGCGAAATAATTCAGGAAACTCGGGATCAAGGACTTGGAGAAATTTATGCCTCCAGCTCTGGCGACAACAACGGAGTGAATATCCAAATAACTTCTCAATTGAGACCGTCTTTTTTCGGTAGCGACACAGATTAGGGTTCTTCTTGACTAGGAATGCAAAACCTGCTGGATGTTTTTGCGGATGATTTTGGAAAATGTACATAGGTGTAGACATGGGATACGTTATGGAATTCACCTTTGATGATAACATATATATAGAAGATGCTCTGTTCTGCCCAATTGCTGATATGCTATGGTTAGTCCCTTCCTATCGTGCTTCTAAAATTATTCTGCCGTTTGATAGCTTTCTCCATCCTCTGTTATCTATTTCACCAGAGTGAGGTTGCCATGCGTTCTTCAAGCATGCCTGCTATGTTACTGTGGGTATTAGCAGTAAACGAGGTTTGGACGGCACGAGAAATCCTTTCTACATGTGACAGTTTTGTGTCTCTTGATAGCGTGGGTCACTCTGATCACCTTGGCGTTTTGCTTAGCATGCCATTTGAGATGTTTCACAGGATAATTCAACGCGAGGCGTGTTTTGTTTAGCATGCCATTTGATCAATTTAACCCCCTCATTTCATGGTTGATTTGAATCGGTCCAGATGTTTTGCTGGATGAATGGGTCGCTTCTGGTGGTCAGTCGAGTAAAATGAGGATGGGACGTAAGGATCCTGAGATTCTGCTTCTCAACCCTCACCCGTATAGTCGTACCGTTCATATACTTTGTCAAGTAATGAGCGGAAAGTGTTGATGTTCTGATACATGGATCGTTCTGCTGCCCTTTTCGTCGAAAGTCAATTATAGGATCTGGAAAGTTGATTTGCTTTTTTAGTATCTGTAGTATATCACCTTTGTAACTATTTTCATCGTCGATACAAAATTTGAAGTTTGGGGGTTTCTTTGAGTACTTAACTAATTTAACTGAGTTTTCAGTTGACTCCTAGAGATGGGTAGCGTTTGCGAGACCATTCTTTCGGTTTGTCTTGGGCAAAATTAGCAATTTTCATTTCTTAATATATTAGTATCCGGGAAAAAAGAAATGGGATTCTTCTATTCCTAATGCCTATCCTTGGTCCCCTCTCAAATGAGAGTGTAGATAGAAAGGGCTCCACTTTGTAAAAGTTGCTTAAAAAATTTTGGGGTAAATATACCATCGGGTACCAATGGTGCTAAATTTTTATTTTTGCTTATTTGACTTTCACAAATTTAATATTTGAGTATCATAAATTTAAAAAAATTGATCATTTTAATGTGACCACTAATTATTCATGATAGTTATTGATCCACGTAAGCTTTTTTGACGGTCAGGATGGATGATTGTTAATCACGTCATGGCTACGTGTTACCTAATTGAGCAAAAACATTTTGGCATCCTAAATCTCCCAATCCCGAAATTTTCGCTTTCTTCTTGGCGTGTCGTTCGGTTCGAAGCAGGGTAAAGTTCCTTGTCCTATGCGTTGACGTTGACTCGAAGCTCGAAAGTCTTCATCCTCATCCACGCATTAACTTCGTTGCTCCATGTCCCCACCACCTCGTGACAAAAGTAACGACGACGTCCTGCGTTTTTGTCCAATGAGGAAATGACTTTGCACCGTGTCTACGATGCGTTGTTGACCTGTTCAATCCACTCCTCGACCCTCAAGTCCATGCGAGCCCTATTCGCTAGCTCCAGCGACGGGGCAAAAGAATCGGAATATCTCTTCGTTAGTACTCGATTGTCTTCGTGATGCACGACGTCTTTGTTTGTCGTGATTTTTGAATGCCGATATCATTGCCAATTCCAAATAAATCTTTAGATGATTGTTGATTGAAATAAGCATCGCATAAATTAAATTTTATTTGAAGACACGAATTATCGAATGAAAAGTAAATTTGTGATAAATATATGGTATTTCATCGCATTTGAGATTCATGGTCTGGTTTAGAACTTTGCTATTTAACTTGAAAGATAAATGAAATATGGAGAAACAAAAAAGTGATCTAAAGATCAAACTTAGAACAAGATCAAGGGGACGCATAAGCAGTATTATTCATCACTGCTTATGTTACAGCGGAGTAATGCATTCTGATGATCATTAGTCGTTCTAGTGATTGAAAATTCGTGTCCTACCAAAAAATCAACTTGAAAAGCCTCGACTTCTTTGTGCAAAAGAAAAAACAAGCGAGAAAGTTAAATGTTCCTCTTGTTATGGTGGTGAAAATCTCATCTTTTGCATGCCATGTCTTGTAGAAGTCCTTGTCAGCGTGGAAATCAAACCCTTAAATCCTCCTCAATCAGAAGATAAAAGTCCGTGTAAGGAAAGCCCCAAAAAAATAAATAAAATAGGGTCCTTAAAAGATCTATCCCCAAGTTCCTCTCGACTATAAATTGTCACCGATCACTTCATCTTTCTCACAATATCTCCTCCTCACCAAATGGCTACTAAGGTCGGATCCCTCAGGCCAGCATGGGTTTTCACTCTGCTGTGCACCTCTCTCTCCCTGTTCACAAACCCATCTTGCCATGCGACTGCAAACGAGTCTCCTACTCCGACCACTGTGCTTCAACTGTCCCTGAAGCCACTCCCGACACGTATTCCCTGGCCACCTTGCCACTCTCCGGATACCAATCTGGTTACTACAGCGGTGGCGGAAACATTCTCGGACCTTTCTCTTCTTCGGAATCCAATTCCTTCTCGTTTGATGTTTGCGACGTGTCCAAGACCGATCAAGATGGAGTGCTCAAGGTCGAAGCAAACCTGAGGTTCCGAACCTCGGGTTACGACGGCTACGTTGGAGGAGACTACGACTATGGTCAGACATGCTCAGAAGACACTTCTGTATGGGTGACTAATGTTCCGCGCAGGGCTAGGAGTCCCGTCACTTTCCGGTTAGAAGGTTTCTGGTCCGAATCTTCGGGGAAGCTCTGTATGGTTGGTTCCTCTCTCTCGAGTCGAGGTCACTCTCTCAATCTTGATGCCGTGCTTAAGCTCAATAATGTAAACAATTCTGCTGATATCACTAGCTTATTTACTGGCACTTTGGAGAGTTTGAGTCTTATGGATGATGAGAATTATTTCGATGCCGTGTCGATATTGATGTTTCCTCAGAAAAATTACAAGTACAGTTTGGTTTCTGGGAAACTCAGTAATGGGAAGAGCAATCTTCCGCGGGGTTTAGCACCTCGGAGTGGGAGCTTTTGTTCGGCTTTCCACAACCTAGGCGGAGAACTCTCTCTTAAACATGCACCTGATTGTAGTCCTGTCAAAAAGTGCAACCCCGTCTCGGGTCCATTAGGATATTTACCCCCGGTCATGTCCCTCTATGGAATCCGCTGTTCCGAAGGTGAATGGAAGATGCGGGTGTTGCTGCGATTTTCAAATGATAGTGACTTTTGGTACTATGGAAAGTTCGATCCGAACTCAACGTTGGTTGGAGAGGCGATGTGGGATGAAAATAAGAACCATTTGCAGATGAAAGCTTGTCAAATCAAAGTGGCAGGATCTTTCTTGACTGCTCGTGTTGAGGATTGTTCGGTCCGCATCGAGTTGATGTTCCCAGGAGTGTGGTCAATCAGGGAAAGAAATGGCATTTTGGGTCACGTATGGAGCGAGAAGAGGCAGAAGGATTCGGGCTATTTCCCAGACATTATGCTCCGAGACACCAGCATAGACATTCCTTGGGGGTTTCCAAACTTGAAGTATAAGTATACTGAAACCGAGAGAGTAAGGAAGCAGTGCCCAGGAAAGCCTGATCCGAAAAGAGGGAGAGAAAGATATCCGAATTGGTACTCTAGAGATATGACGTTCAACATGTTGGTTAAGAACTCCGAAGGAAAAATAGGCAGCGGATATTCTTACCCTCTCTTTGTTGACAACCGAATGTATGACCGATATGCTTATGTAACTAGGCATGAGAATTCCACTGTCGATAGTCTCTCAACCTCAAGCAGCAATGCCCGATTCAATATCTCGTACAATATCGGCTTCAATGGACTGCAAAATGTGAAGGGCAAGAGCAAAAATGCCATTTTTAATCAGTCTTGGAGTTCGAATGACCGAGTGGAGATTTCTGCAGAAGGCGTTTATGATGCTCAAACCGGTGAACTATGTATGGTGGGATGTAAGAGTGTCATGTCAAACGTGGAGAAGCGAGCTGACGTATCTCCGGACTGTGAAATTCTAATCAGATTGCAGTTTCCTCCCTTATCGAAGAGAAGGCAAGATCATATTGTGGGAACCATTGAGAGCATGAGGGAGCAATCCGATCCGCTTCATTTCGAGAAGCAGAACGTGACTTCTGATTCTCCGTATATGGAGGAATTGAGGCGGTCCATTTGGGGGATGGACCTTGAAATCTGCCTCGTCCTTGCTTCTAATACATTCTTGTGCATCTTCATTGGCCTGCAGATCCTTCATGCGAAAAAGCACCCAGAGGTGCTTCCCTTCGTCTCTATTGCCATGCTCGTGATCCTCACTCTAGGGTCTGCGATCCCTCTGGTGCTCAATTTCGAAGCCTTGTTCCTGCGCCATCGGACTAGGCAGCAAATTTCTCTCGGAAGTGGTCGATGGCTTGAAACGAACGAGGTGCTGGTGAGGGTAGCCACAATGATAGCTTTCTTGATGCAGTTCCGTCTTCTCCAGCTGACTTGGGCCGCAAGAAAGAAGGATGGGGTTGGGGCGGGCTTATGGTTCCAAGAAAAGAAGGCTTCGATCGTCTCTTTGCTGTTATATGCCATCGGAGCACTGGCGGCAATCATCTTTAGCTGGAGAAGCCGTTTTGAAGACACGGCTGTTGATGCTGATCTCGTAGGCTTTACAAGTGATGACCGGGGCTTCTCCATGTTGGAAGGCTTGAAATGTTACGCAGGACTAATCTTGGATGGTTTCCTCTTGCCTCAGATTTTGCTCAATGTCTTCAGGAACTCATCTGAGAGGGCCCTTTCCAGTTCTTTCTACCTCGGAACGACCTTAGTTCGGCTGCTGCCACACGGTTATGATCTCTACAGGGCTCGAGCCTACTCGCCGCAATTCTACGGGTCATACATTTATGGAACTCCAGATAGAGACTTCTACTCGACTGCTTGGGATGTGATCATTCCTTTGGGAGGGCTCGTCTTCGCAGCGATCATCTTCTTGCAGCAGCGGTTCTGCGGCGCTTGTATCATGCCCAAGAGGTTTCGGAACTCAGTAGCCTATCAGAAGGTACCTGCCGTGGCTGATGATGCGTCGCCATAAGAATTTCCAAGCTTATAATAATTTAGGCTGGAAGCGTTTAACCATGTTTATTAGTTCCCATGTGAGAGGGAACGTATATATGCCCTTGGTCTTGGTCTTGTTCCTTTCTCCATGTAAAATAGAAATACCAGATAGAACATGCCAGTGATATGATGTTCCTTATGGATTTGGTTTTATGAGCACTAGAGATTTCAATATTTCTAATTTTTGTTTGTTCAACTTAATCCTTGATCTTTCAATTCACGTTCAATATAAGTCATTAGATTATATGAAAATAATCAATGTTAAAAGGATAATATTATATATTTTCATATAATTTAGGGATTAGTTTTAATATTTACCAAAAGTTTAGGGATCAAATTGAATATTGCTCGTGGGGCTAAAGTTCATGGATCATATTGAACAAATTAAAAGTTCAGGAACGATGTTGCATATCGATCCAAATTCAAGGATTATTATGTAATTATTCCAATTCGAATTAATGGGCCTATGGCATTTATGGAAAAATTTAATTGCACAACCCTGGTGGGCCCAAATTTTTCTGATTGCAGAAGCCCAAGCCCATTAACAGTTTCCTTTTAACACCAAAAAGCCCTAAACACTCTCCCTTCCAGAAAAGGCAGGGAAAAAAAAAAAAACGTAGAGGAAAACGTCACAGGTTGTTGCAGAAGCGGAAGCGGCAACAGCTCGAAAACCTGCGAGCTTGTTCCGCTGCTCGCTGATCGTTCCTCCGCGTTTCGAAATCCTCCATCGACTCCTCTCGCGCGCCGCCGATGGAGGAAGATATCGCTCCTCAGGGCTACCTCTACGAGACCCTGAGCCCACTCTCTCTGTCGTCCGCCGCCGCCGCGGACGACGACGACCGCCCTCGCCCTCGCCGCCCGGCGACCGCGAGCCTTACTCGGTGTTCAGGAGTGAGATCTCCCTCTGGCCGCTCCCCTCCGCTCCCTCCGATGCCGCCGCGCCGGATTACTTCTCCCTCGATGTCGGCGCCGAACCCGAGCCCGAGCTGCTAGAGGCTTCGGCTGCCCCGGCCCCCGCGGCGGTGGAAGTGGCCGAGCCCAAGACACCGGCTAGGGAGCCGGGGGCGAGGCTCGAGAGTGGGTGGTTCCGGGGGAATAGCAGGTTTGAGAGCCCCATGCTTCAATTGCACAAAGGTAGTTCTGCAGTTTGAGCTTGATTGGCAGTATGTCTTCATCTCCCTGGCTGCGAGTTAATGTAGGTGTAGAAGGAACTTATGAGGTTCACTGACCTTGTAAAGCGAGCGCGGATGAATAGATGGCCTCCAAGTTTTAATTGATGGCGTGACTGAATTCTAACGCATGTTATCTCCTTTTTTATGTTAATTTTAGGTTAGGCAGACGGTGCACATGGTACATTGATTAGGAAATTATCCACCATCTGCTATAGTACAATCAATTAATGTTCTCAGAGGAAAAAGCTGTTTTTTTTCCCAAGTTTTAAGTTAAATTTTGATTTAGTTAGTACTTTTGCGTGTTGCATCCATGCTTAGTTGCAGTTCTGCATTAATCGTGTTTATGTTTTGGCTATAAAAAAAACTTGTCATGCTGGAGTGCTTGTTGGCAAACGAATGTGAATTGCTACCTGAACTGTGCTGTGGCGTTGGCACTGCAGAGATAGTGGATTTCTGCGACTTTCTATCACCAACTCCAGAAGAACAAGCCTCGAGGAATGAAGCTATGAAATCTGTCTTTGGTGTCATTAAATACATATGGCCTAATTGCAACGTATTCTCTCTCTCTCTCTCTCTCTCTCTCTCTCTCAACACACACCCCCCCACACCCACTGAAGCATGCAATCACACATGCATGTGCATATGTATACACTTGCTCATGCTTCATGCTTATTGATACTAATGTAACTTTGTGTATTATGTTCACCTTTATGCTTATTAGGTAGAGGTTTTTGGGTCTTTCCGAACTGGACTTTATCTTCCAACCAGTGATATTGATGTAAGTAAGTGTTTTCTATGCACAATCTTTTCTCCTGCTGGATTAATGTTGCTCTGGAAGCTTTACTTAAGTCGTTCTAGTCTGCTAATACCATCCATGGTTACGTGGGTTATTTTTATGATTTCGTTGTGTTCTTTTTCCAGAAGAGATTTTGTTATTAGGGACTATTGGAAGCTAAAAGTGTTCCATTTTTAGGTTGTGATCCTAGATTCAGGTATCAGAACACCACAATTAGGATTACAGGCCCTATCCAGGGCATTGTCGCAAAAGGGTGTTGCAAAAAATATACAGGTCAGGAACTCTTTGTTAAGTTTCGGTTTGTGTCAAAGTCCTATTCTTCTATATGCATTTGGTTGTATTGGTCTTCTATTTGACGAAGCGGTTGAAAATTTCGCAGGTGATAGCAAAGGCACGTGTTCCGATTGTTAAATTTGTGGAGAAGAAAAGTGGTGTTGCATTCGATATAAGGTGAAGTAATTTTGTCTTCTTTGATCATTCGTTTGGCAGTTAATTTGCATCATTTGTACTTTTAGGACCTATTTGTGGCATGTAACATTCATGCCAATATATGATATGTGTACTTCTTAGACCTGGCCGTTTGGCAGTCTCTAGTTGTACTATATTCTTTTCGATCAGTCCCTTCCATCCCTCTTCTAGTTCAATTTAACCTCTTGTGCTTTTTTTTTGCCGCAATCTGCATTTCCAATTTTTCAAATGATGTCATGATATGGAAGGTTTTTTTGTTTTTTTAATAACCTACGAATACTAATTGAAGACACGTGGTACAAACCTACTTGAAAGACATATGGGCATTGGAACCATGGACATATAAAGTCCTGTACACCAAATATATAAAGAGTCTGTTTAGTTGTCCATTTTCCCTAGTGAAAAACTCAAAACTTCAACCAAGGTAGAAAGGAACAAAAAGGCGTCTTCTTGTGCTCTATATGAATGAGCGCATGATTAAGGTGATGTAAGATAGTGAGAGCTAAGAAGCTGTGGCATTGAGATAAATCTTTGTAAAGTTAAGCTTTTAGGATGCCTCTGGTTTATTTCTTTTTTCATTATTATTTCCAATCATCGTCTTCATTTTGTGGGTCCTAAGTATGTGATGTGATGAAGCATGTGACATGATTTGTTGATTTTTTGTTGTCTTTTGTTGATATTGTAATTCGTTTTCCAATTCTTTCTTTTGAAGAATTGCTTTGGTAATGGTTTGATTTATGATATTCCATTTTTGATTGCTAGGGTTTCTTTGGAAGTTTAATTTTGGTGCATGGTTGAAACTTTGTAATTCCCTGATGTCATCATGTAGTTCCATGACATGGAGGTTCCATCTATTTAATGTCTTATGATTAATACGTGCCAATGCTAATTTTACATATAGATAATGCGATTGGCAGGATATATACTGTAGATATTTTTATTTCTACTGTGTGGGGTGAGGCCTTTGTTTCTTATGCAGTCTTTCTTCATAAATTTTTACGTTGAAGCATGTTTTCTGATGATCTTGCTGTTGATGAATTTGTGAATTTATATGCCTTACAGTTTTGATGTGGACAACGGACCCAAAGCTGCAGAGTTCATTAAGGTTCGTTCCTAATTTCCTCTTCCACAAATTTCCATTGAGGCCTAGGGAGTGGCAAGCCTGTTTAAGATAAGTTTCTTTACCATGATGGAAGCATTGAGAATTATGCAATGCTGAACAAAAGGCATGCTAAAACATTCCTCCTATAGTCAGATGCTCCTAAAAGTTTTCCGTCGTGGTATGATCCAGATCTGGAATTGCCACCCGTGATCTTAAGTTGAGGATCTGAATTCTTGAGTTGCTGTTGATATATGGTTGTCATGTGTCTAGTTTGTATAGACATTTTTTCTGCCTATATGCATGATAGCATGATTAATTTGTTCGATGACTTTATGTTTCAGGATTTGAAATATTTAATTTGTGTTTTCTGTCAGGATGCTATATCTAAGTGGCCTCCGATGAGACCTCTATGTCTGATCTTGAAAGTATTTTTGCAGCAGAGAGAACTGAATGAGGTGCCAGTTGACTACGTCTTGCTAGAGAAATGTTACAGTAGCTCTTTTGCCTTTGATCGCCGTTTAATCCATGTGTTGCTTGAATTACAGGTTTATTCTGGGGGTATAGGATCTTATGCCCTCCTCACCATGCTGATGGCAATGTTGCGGGTAAGCAATTTTTAAGTTCATGTTTTTATCTTGAGGAGAAGTTTAGATTCGTATCTGGTGCCTCCATATCTTCTCATGTTCAACACCAGTTGCTGAGTTTAGAAATTTGATTCTTTAATGATGTATTTTTGCTCATATAATACAGCAGAAGGTGGGAATCATCCAAGATAAAAATTTTCAATACAAAATTTGGTCACGGCTATTTGAATAATTATGTTAGATATAATTGTTCTTTTTCAGTATCAGTACACAATGTTATGTTGTCTTCTGGAACTTACTCTTGTGCTGTAATGTCAGAGAACGTTGAGTATCTAACATTTCCAATAGACGGAGTGGATTGATGCCTTTCTGCTTGTCTTAACTAGCAAAATTGCCTGTCATTTACTATAGAAAAAATCATTCAAATTTTCTTAGAAGCCCTAAAAGTGCATGTTTCCATGTGAATTCTATATTTATGCCACTAAATGGTTACTTGACTATTCAGTCATAAAGGCAATGTAATTTGGGAGCTGCTGTTTGAAATGTAAGCAATTGCATTTTCATCTTGTTGAGGGTTGAAAAAATATAATATATGAATTTCAAATCATTCGGAAGGTGCAGCAGAGACATCAGGAAGTCAGTCAGATATGTTCTACCATCAAGTCTGGAAAAATGTAGTTTAGGAAGTTCCTCTGTTACATTCAACTTCCAGTTCCCGTGTCCATTCAGAGCTCAGTGGATTAAGGTGCTGTGTTAGGTAATGCTTAAATGTTGCTTGCTCAAGCATGGGCTCGTCTCTTAAATAGTAATGATGTCCCCTGTTGTATTTCTTTGAATGCTTTCAACTGAATTACTGAGTCAATAGGCAGGACTGGAAGAAGTTAGAAGGAATTTCTTTTAGCGTTTGTTTCTTCAAGTTCCATCTTTGAGTTGTAGTCACTTAGACTGAGTTAAAACAATTGTATCCTGCTATTTAATGTTTATATTGCCATGACCATAAGCTCTATTGATATGTTGGTTATAATCATTCATTCTGCTTATGGATTCTTCTGTGTTCTACATGACCTTCATTACAATGATTGGCTCAGTGTGATAGCCTTCTGATATTACTTTTTTCCTTATATTTAACCCTCTCTATGTTTTTCATTTATGCTACAGAGTATTCAGGAGCGTGAAGCTTTTCGGGAACATAATTTGGGAGTGCTGTTGGTATGTACTTTCTAGCAATTACAATAGACAAGTAAATTTATTGAGCTTTCAGTCTCCAATCACCTGCACAAGACAATGGTCTTAGTCTAGGTTTTGCTGTTGGGAATACATAACTTTTTATTTGATCTTCAGCAACTTACAAACCTTGTTTCTGTCCATCCTAAACTAGGTGCAATTCTTTGATTTCTATGGACGGAAGCTAAACACGTCGGATGTTGGTGTCTCTTGCAGAGGGGCAGGAACATTTTATCTGAAGAGGGACAAAGGGTAACCAATTATGATGGACTACTTTTTCCTCATTGGTGTTGTCTTGAAATTATTCTATAAAATAATGTACACTATTCTTTATACACTAATCTTGGCTACCATATCAGGTTTTTAAACAAAGGTCGGCCATCCTTAATCTCCATTGAGGATCCACAGGTTGGTTCATAAGTATTGATATTTTTCAGATTAAATATAGAGGACCACTTGGAGATCCATATTAAGTATCATGCAGTATTTGGAAATGTTCTCATTCTTGAGTGAGTCTGTAGTGGCAGATGTTAACCCCAAGCAGGACAAACAATGCTTGGTTGCTTCACCTGCTCTTGCTTGATTACAGAAGTATAGATGAACAGGATCTTTCTTTCTGAGGGATTGTAAAATTTCCCCACTTTTTTTATTCCTTTTTCCTTTTTTTTTTTGGGGGGGGGGGTGTGGTTCCCATGAGGACCTGTCCAAAATGTGGCGATTGCTAGCCGTTTCACAGTGGGATATGGGTATGGAGTGGTGATAGGGACAGAATCCTTGCTCTGTGATAGGGACCTCCTCTACCTGCCCTGCATATAAATTTTCATTTCATTCATTTTTTTTTTTGCTAGTTCTAAATGAGTTTTTCTTTATATTTTATGCTCTTGTGACTTTAATTACTATGTTGGTTATATGAGACAAGTTTTATCATCTAAAATTCTATGTCCAATTGAGAAATATTTTGCCAAAATAGACATTCATGTGGATTCAATATTACATATTCCTGATATTATTAAACCATTCATTTCCAGATATCCCTGTCAAGATCTTTATTGTTTAGGATCTTATGTATGATTTAAGGTTGTTCTTTTAATATGGAATGTTTATTTGGGGCTGGTCGCCCCGCATAATCAAATACAGGGTTGGGATGGGGATAGGGAAGTTCACCTTGCACAGAGCGTGGGTTGGTGATGGTAAGTGGGGTTAGTGGTGCGGGATGGGGTGGGGAACACTGATCTGCCCTGTCGTGCCTTGTACTTCTTTTCTATGTCTTCATTTTTCTCCTTTGGTTGAATGAACCAGATCCTTTTCTCTTCTTTTAGTGTCTCCAAAGTTAACTCTAGGAGTCAAGAGAGCCTTGAGTGTTGTCTTTGAGTGGGTGATGTACATGGCCAGGTTTGGTGCCTTCATTGTATAAAGAATCTGTTCTACAAATAATGAGTGGTGTCTCACAAATAATAAGTGGCGATCTTTGCTGAGCAAAAAAATTATTTTTGATGGATTTGCCATGGTATTGACTTTGTTTTCTTATGTGTGATCCAGGCTCCAGAAAATGACATTGGAAAGAACTCCTTCAATTATTTCCAGGTTTGTTCCTGAATCATCTGATTTCTGTGTGATTACTTCTTGATTTTAAGTGTCCCATAACTTCTGTTCACTTAGATACATGTACGACATTTCCTGTATGAGAAGGTTGACTGTAGTCTGTATCCATAGGTGTTTTAAGCACTGCAATTTTACTTTTATTCAGAATTAATTGTAGCTATGGCAGCAGTTGTTTGTGTTGTTCTGTTTGTTGTTGGTATGAACTACCAACCCTCCCAATTTAAGTACATGTACGACAAATCCTGTGTGAGAAGGTTGACTGTAGTCTGTATCCATGGGTGTTTTAATCACTAAAATTTTACTTTCATTCAGAATTAAACTCTTGTGGCTATGGCAGCAGTTGTTTGTGTTGTTCTGTTTGTTCTCTGTATGAACTACTGACCCTCCCAATTAAATACATGTACGGCATTTCCTGTGTGAGAAGGTTGACTGTAGTCTGTATCCATATGTGTTTTAAGCACTACAAGTTTACTTTTATTCAGAATTAAACTTGTAGCTATGGCAGCAGTTGTTTGTGTTCTGTTTGTTGTTGGTATTAACTGCCAAACCTCCCAATTTAAATTGTTATTATATTTTGGCTGTGAGTTTGTGGCTGCCAAACCTCCCAATTTAAGCAGTGTTGATCACTTCTAAGCGTAGTCTCTGCGTATTCTCTCTCTTTATAAGAAGCCTCGAGCATATTTTACAAGTTGTTATATCTTCCAGATTCTAATGCCTCCATATAGTTCATTCTTTATGCTCACCAAATAAATGTAAATTTTGTTGAGTGAGTTTGTTGTCCACTTTTTCGTATGAAAAAAATAGAAGGATACTCACTGCTGCTCACACCACTTGTGGTAAATTATGTACCATCTAGCATGTGGGTTATGAGATTGTTACTTGCAGGTAAATGGTTTTAATGATACTAACTAACTGAAGACTATGGTTGCCATTCTCCAGTCTCTTTATTTGTCAGGGCTTCATATTCATGCTTTTCTTGGCTTGTCAAACTTATGCTTGTTTTTTGGCCTGTCAAACTTATGCTTGTCGACTCTGGGAATAATCTTTTGGCTTTGTAGACTTGGACAGGAAAGAGTTTATCTTTGCTGATGCATTTTGTAATTACAGATTAGATCTGCTTTTGCAATGGCCTTCACTACTTTGACGAATTTCAAAGCCATCATGGGCCTTGGGCCCAACCGGAGCATTCTTGGTCTTTTAATCAGACCAGACCCTGTACTGGTTGAGCGCAAAGGCGGGTCCAGAGGAGATGTCACTTTTAGTAGCTTGCTCCCTGGGGCGGGGGAATCAGTACAACTGAACCTCACAGATCCACCAGAGATGTTTTGCAATTGGCAGTTAGATGATGAGGAAGAGCCACTGCCACGGGGAAGTGGAGTGTCTGCATCTGGTAGCGAACCTTCCAAGAAGAGAAAATCTGTTTCCAAGGGGAAGTCCAGTAAGAAGAAGGTTAAAGAAGACGGAGGATTGGAGACAGCAGGTTGTGAAGAGGATGTCACTAAGAAAGAAAAGAGTGCCAAGAAGAAATATCATAGGCGTGAAGAGAATGGCACTAAGAAAGAGAAGAGTGCTAAGAAGAAACATTTTAGGCATGGTCAGTATAAGGCCAATGGTTACAGCCATCATCAAGGTAGTGATTCTTATTGGAACAGATAATAAGATCTTAAGGTGATTCCTGCATGGATTTACAAGAGGTTTCAATTGAGTGAGATGGAGTTGCACTGTGGAAACGAGTTCCCTCTTTGCAGAAGTGCAATTATGCACCCTTGAAGGCTTTGCGGGCAAGTTTTTTGCAGTTGCCCATACCGAGACCAAGCCTGTTGGAGCCAGAGATAGCAAAAAAAAAAAATGTACTTAGGACAGCAGATTTTCAGTCCTAGGGAATACACTCGTCACGATAGCTGTGAATTGATAATTTTATGACCCCAAGATGTTTAGCAAATTTTCTTCTTGTATGATTAGTCCTCTTAGCAGGTGTAATCTATTCTTTTACATGTCTTCCCAGAAAAAAATGTATCTTTTTGAACTCAGGTTCTGTTTTCTGATTTTGTTTCACAGTTTGTTGTATGTCTTGACCTTGGACCCTAAGGGGACAAAGTGAGAACAAGGTGATGGAACTACACGAAGTTTCTGAGCCGCTCTCTCTGTGTGCAGCGTGCAAAACTTTTCGAGAGTGATTTTAGAACTATCAGTAAGTGCGATCGGTACGGCATCCTTCCCGAGAAGCGCCGCCGCCGAGTTGCTACGAGGGCCGTGCTTCTTGCCTGTAGCGCGAAAAAGCCTTTTCCCTTGATGGTTCTTGATATGTGTTCACCCTCTTTTTCTCCTCCGCTTGTGTGTTTCCGTCCACGAGAACACAGGGCTCCGTGTGGTGCACTGTGCACTCTCTGATGGACAGCAGTTGACTGGACATCCAGGGTCAAAACACTGTCTCGGTGCGGGCCGACATTATGGCTCCATTCTACTCTCTTTAGATATTGGTCAATTAGCCAAGCATGGTTACCCTATCGAAAATTAAGCCACACTGAAATTTACCAAATTCTAGCCTATAGTTGATGATTCATCTCTTTCATTTGTTCATGCACTTTCTCTCGCTCATTCTCATCTCGATTTCTCAGCACAGAAAAGGAAAATAATTAATATCTCAAAAAATCTCAAAATAATTATTCAAGATAAATTTACCTTAAATTATTTTTTGACAATCAAAAACCTTAAATCAGTGTATTTGTGATAAATTTATCTTATCTTAATTTCTATTAAATTTTTATTATCAAATTACTGAGTTGGATGATATGTAGTTGTTCATGGGTGTATAAATTTAAAATTTTACCCTCTATTTATCATAAGTATATCTCTTTGTGATTTTTTGTGGTATTAACGTAATTTAATCGAAACTAACGGAAGGTAAATTTAATTAGGGAAAATTTCAAAAAAGGATCCGAAGTGAGTCTATTTTCTCAAATAAGGGTTAAAGTGACTGTTGTCTCAAATTAGGACCCGAAATGGCTAAAACAGTCTCAAATAAGGACCTCAAATCGCCGGCCAACCAAATATTCATTGACCGGCAAGCGTATGGCATTTCCGGTGGCCGGAATAAGGGCAATTTATTCAAAAAAAATATTGATAGAAATTAACAAACCCTAAAAATAAAACCCCCAAACTCTTCACGTTCTCACGTTTTCTTCTTATTCTCTTCGTCTTCTCCGTTCTCTATCCTCTCTCGCTTGGAGCACCCAAATTTTCTGTTAATGGAGCACGAATTGAAGCACAACAAGAAACTCCTACCTTCGTTTTTTCATGTTTTCTTCCTTTCTTTTTTTGTCTTCATTTCTTTCCAACGAAGAAGACCGATCTCGAATAAAGCCATCTCTTCGTTATTCAGATATTCGTATGTAACACGAGAGCCTTGATTCTTCATCATCTTTTCCCAATTGAGAGACGGAGAACATCTCGATGTCGAGGACCCACATTTTGGGCACAATTCGGATCCACTTCCATGGAGAGAGAGAGAGAGCTGAGGGGAGTGCTGGCACGTCCGTTTGGAACTCAGAAAGTCGGGGATCTTGCTCCATTAACAAAGAATTTGGGTTCTCCAAGCAAAGGGGATAAAGAACCTAGAAGATGAAGTGCAGAAGAAGAATGTGAAGAGTTTAGGGCTTTTGGTTTTAGGGTTTGTTAATTTCTATCAATATTTTTTTTGACAAAATTGGCTTTATTCCAGCTACCAAAAATGCCACACGCATGCCGACCGGCGAACATTTGGTTGCCCGGTGATTTGAGGTCCTTATTTGAGACTGGTTTAGCTATTTAAGATCCTCATTTGAGATAACGGCCACTTTGGGTTCTTATTTAAGAAAATAAGCTTACTTCGAGTCATTTTTGAAATTTTCCCGTTTAATTATAAAGGATCAATTTAGGATTTTTAGTGATTAGAAAAATTTGTTCTAAGTAAATTCGTGTTAAGTTTATCAGTTTATTAGGCCAAAGAAAAACAAGACATTCGCAGGCGAACGAAGAGAGAGAGAAACGGAAAAGATAAAATCCCAAATCCAAGGAAAGACGGCGCATGTGCATATAGACACAGCAACGTCGACAGCAACAGCAGCTGAAACTACCGCCAACTCCAAAGCTCTCCTTCGCCTCACCGGACAAGCGACATTCGCACGACCGTCGGGGTCGCGCTCTCGCGCGGTGAGACATGAATCCAATGTCGATCTGTACCTCCTCGTCGTCGTCCGGGTCTCCGTCTTCTTCGTATTCCACCGCCAAAGCGTGGATCGTGCACGGGATTGTCGTCGGAGCAGCCGTCGCGGCGGCAATCGGCGCCCGGGCTTATCTCGGCAGATCCGCGAGGTTCCGGAGCCGGGTCGTGGGCATCATACCCGCCAGATTCGCTTCGTCTCGGTTTCAGGGCAAGCCTCTGGTTTCCATTCTGGGCAAGCCCATGATCCAGGTTTTTATGCGGTTCATTTGAATTGTCGATCGACTCTATCTCATACCTTTGCCCATATTTGAACTGATTAGAGTCTTGATCCGGTGTTCCCGTCTCTTTATTTCGAGCCGTGCTGTAAAATTGCAATCTCAATGGGCAGTCTCGAATGCTCCGGGGATGATAGGAAGTCTTTGCGTAGAATTGTCGTTATTTGTTAGAGAAAGAAGCCGTGCTCTCGAGGATGATAGGAAGTCTTTGCGTAGAATTGTCGTTATTTGTTAGAGAAAGAAGCCGTTACGTATGCTTAGAATTTCAATGGATAAGCTGAGGATCTTTGTAGAATTAAATACATATTTGTTTCAGTTGAAAAATGCATTGTTGGCCTGTCAAGATACAATGTTTTTTTTTTTTTTTTTTTTTTATGATGGAGGAACTGCTTTGGCCGACAGCCGTCACGTAAACCCCCAGATGATGCTAGCGCAGGACCTACCACCACGGCGTCACACTTAAGAATCCCTAACGCCAGTGCTGGGATTCAAACTCTTCCCCTTCGTGAGGGGGAGAGAGGCTGAAGCCAACACAGCCGCTGCGGGCGGTGGTGTCAAGATACAATGTTCATACTGCAAATTGTCCAAAATCTTATGCTTTTGGGATAATTGTCTGTGTACCCAGTTTTACATAGTCCTATCTGTTCTCTTGTTTGATTTCTCACATTTCCTTTTTTGCTTCCTTTCCTTGTATCTGTTTGTCTTTCTTCCTTGTTTGTTGTGAGGTAGCTAGAAACAAAATTTTGATGATGCTGGCTGAAATACAAATTTATGTTGCTCTCTCATGGATCTTCATTTGACGGATCACTATGTCCGGCTTTTTGTATTCCAAGTATAATTGATTACATGCAAGAATAGAGTTTAAACTTGTTAGGGAATGACTGGTATAGTGATCAGGATACATTATGATGCGACTGGCCAGTGAAGACCAAATTTTGTGTGTATTTGATCAATAGATTTACAAGACAATGGCAGAACATAGAAACTTGTAAATTTCCAAAAGACCTTCGAATAAGTTAAATGTAGATCCTATTGCATATATATATGTATATATTATTTTTTCCAGTTTCCTGTTTAAAATTCAAGAAAGCAGGCAAGAATACAAACATGCTTATTGCCTTTATCACTTTCAAGTACTTGTTAGAGAATAATTTTCATTTATATCATGAATTAGTTGGATTCGAGAAGACTGTCTTGCATATGCTTGAAAGTTGCCAAGTTTTTGGTGCTTACTGAAGCAACGGACCAATAGAGAGGAACAATTAGTGGCAACTTGATTCCAAAAGCCATGCCAACTCAATAAAGAAACAAAGGATATCTCAAGAAGAGCGATCTTAAATTATATTGACATAAGACTGAAAGGATTAATAGGCCTACAACATTTATTTACAGTTGTGAAATCTCTTGCTAAGTTAGTAATCTTGTTATAGAAACGTTAAACTACTACTAACCAAATAAGTAGATGGAAATGTTCTCTCTGCTGTGGGCCAAAAGGCAGACAGATGTGTCTTTTAGATTTAGACGACCAATTTGCAGTCATGGCAACTGCAAAAGGACAATTCTCTGAGCCTGTTGTGATTGGATAATTTGGTTCTGAAAATTGATTTGTTCATTTTCAAAGTTAGATAGTGATTTCTCCTTTTTCCATATGGCTTATCGAGCTGCTGTTTGTTTGCATGGCAGAGAACATGGGAGAGAGCTAAACTAGCTGCTTCTTTGGATCACGTTGGTATGTCTGGTCCCTGTACATTTGTATATCTGATTTGATTTTCGTTTTCATGCAATTTTGTTGCCCATATAGTTTCACAAACCATCAAGTTGGTGTCTTATGATGAATTTTACCTTTCTTTCAATAGTTAGATACTGCTTTTTTCTTGAGATCTCTATGCTCTAGGGCTGCAAGCTATTTTCCCTAAAGCATTTCTTTTCCTCTTCATTGCACCAGTTATCTATTAGGGTTACACCATTTCTGGCAACTAGTTTTAATATTTAAATGTTTCATTTAGGCAAAACTTTTATTTGGCTGCTGAAGTAAAATACTGTGTTTTATTCCTGAACTTGATTACATATTTAATTATTTTGCTGTTCTTTAAAATTTTCCGCCACTCTCTCTCTCTTTGGGATTTTCATTTTTGTTTTGGCTCAGCAACTAATTTTTTGTTCGCCATGAATGATTTTGAGTTTTAAAATGGGATCTTGCATTGAAAAAATTGTAGTAGTTGATCCAGTTATAGACTAATTGAATGATTCTTTTCAACACACTAATCATTTTCTAAAATTCTGCATCTATGGTATTCATATGTAGTCTCTCACTTGTTATTTTTCGTACTAGTCGTGCATCCATGCACTGGTCTTTTTTCTCATTTTTAGCTCCTTTGGGTGTAGTTGTGGCAACGGATGATGAAAAGATAGCAGAATGCTGTCGAGGATTTGGTGCAGATGTGATAATGACATCCGAATCATGTCGGAATGGTGAGTTTTTTGGTTGTTGCTGTTGTTGTGATGTTGACCTACTTAAAGAGTAGTTATGTTATTGTAATCATTTCTAGGCACTGAACGCTGCAATGAAGCTCTACAAAAGCTTGACAAGAAGTATGACATAGTTGTCAACATCCAAGGGGATGAGCCTCTTATCGAACCCGAGATAATTGATGGGGTTGTTAAAGCTCTGCAGGTAAATTGACTTCGCTTACTGCTACTCTTTCTTATGGAAGGTCACTGCCAACTGCTAAAAATTAATTCTTTGACCATAACTGAAGTTTTCTTCTTCTAACTCTTCATTGTCACTGCATGTGGATATTGAAATCTCTGTTTTCTTGAAGCTGCAGTATTTCTTCTAGAATGAGATATATTATCTTCTTCTATGAATCTGCAGTCATTTACGCTCATGGTGCTTGCAGGCTGCCCCAGATGCAGTATTTAGCACTGCAGTTACCTCGTTAAAGCCTGAAGATGCATTTGATCCAAATCGTGTTAAATGTGTTGTAGATAATCAAGGCTATGCTATTTACTTCTCTAGGGGGTTAATTCCACATAACAAGTAAGTGTCATTTTATCCCTGTTATCACCCTTATGCTCTACTATGATTGTGTGTAGAGATCCTATACTTGTCTCTCTATTTCTCAAAATTATCTGTATATGTAATTGTTCTCATGATATCACCCATCTCCCTGAATGAAACAGGTCTGGAAAGGTCAATCCTAAGTTTCCCTATTTGCTTCATCTTGGAATTCAGGTAGATTTTCAGTTTGCTTCTTTAAGTTTGGAGTGGACAAGTGTTCAATGTGGGTTTTGATGTATCTTTGTTTCTGCTCTCCCGCAGAGCTATGATTCGAAGTTTCTAAACATATATCCAGAGCTTCAGCCTACCCCGCTCCAGCTTGAGGAGGATCTAGAACAGCTTAAAGTTCTTGAGAATGGTTATAAAATGAAGGTATACTGGACCTTTTCCTTTATTTTTTCATTGGTAAATCCTCTGGCTGCTTGGAGAATACAAAGAAGCAAAGTTTTGGTCGTTATGAAGATGATGTTAACAAATTGCCAGTTTTGTTTTTTTGGCCAAAGTAATAAGTTATCAGCTAACAATGTTGAATGTCATCTTATAAATTAAGGGCATTTGGTGCAATTCTCTATTTTTGTGGATTTCCTCATGTAATTTGAGGCTAAAGGAAGTTTATCTCATTCCATTCTGGGGAAATCTTCATCTTCAAGATAATAATTCTCTTGCTAAAATTTCAATCACATCTCTTCTTGACTCTATTAGGATGCCTTTTGTCCAACACCAGAATTTGTATACTAACATTATAAATCTCAAGACGGATCACTGCTAGTAAAACACAAAGCAAGTTGTCTCTTTTCTGGCATTCTGATTGAATGGCTCTTTTTTCTTTCTTCTACTTAAACAGGTGATAAAGGTTGATCACGAGGCTCACGGTGTTGATACTCCAGAAGATGTTCAGAAAATAGAATCATATATGCTTGAAAGGAACTTGTCCTAGGTAGGAAAATTTTTCTCCTCGTCCTCCTCTCTTTCTCTGTGAGAGAATTTGTGAGACAGAGCACTGATTTTGTGTGGTGCTTTGCTTAGTACGTTAATGTAGAGCTAAATACTCTGTTTTCGGATGATTTACAAAATACTGGGCTTACAGGCATCTTGTGGCGGATGTTAACACCATTGGATTGTAGGTTCTGGTTCTCTGCAGTGCCTACAGTCAAGATGAGTGCTAATGTGTATGTGGGAACATTGCGGAATGTAGGCGCACCTCCGGCTCCTTTAAAGGAAATGATTATAGATTGGAAAATGATTAGTTCTCCAATTATCAAATCCAAAATGCTTCCAAATGAGAATATAAAAATTCACCCATTGTTGTTGTTAATTACATGGATGAGTGTGTAGTATTCGGACCACTTTCGGTTTGTTTTCTCCAGAGGATGTAGGATTACTATTGTACATTATGTGCAACACCCTTTTTCTGCTGGTTTATGTGGGGATAAGTCGTTAGAGCTTACACATACAAAGGAGGAGCATATCCATCTAGTCCACCGTGACCTTGGTTACTTATGAAGAAGTCATAATTTTCTTGCTCAAAAACCCGCTTCACTTCTCGAAGAGATAGGGTTGGATAAAGAGAGTAGAGAGTATACAAGATGGTAAATATGTCATACATGTATAAATTTGAAATTTTTGATATCACAAAAAAGAAGAAGTTTATATGGTACATGAAACACAACGGATATAGTTGAATTTTTTCCTAAACCAAAGGCACTTGAATTCGAACATGAATAGGCAAAAGGAGAAGCCCTCCGGTGAATCCCCCTAACTTTCAAGCTGTGGTCGGTCAATGAAAATGCCATGAAGAGAAAACCCCCACCCAAAAAAAGGACAAATAAGAAGAAACCCTTTTGTACAGATGTCCATGTTCAGACATCAAACTTGTTGAAATGCTGCAGTGCTACGGTAAATGAAAGAATGAAAACTAAAATTTCTTCGGATTTACATTTGGTTAAATGGAAATGATCCCGGGTTGCTTAATGGAACAGCAGATATCGTGCCGTTCTAACGTCCCCAGGCATATTCATCAACGGCCTCATACCCCAACCATACCTCTTCCAACTGGCTCAACCCTTCTTCCACGGGAGGAGCTGGTACATGGACAAATTCGTGGCAATTCATTTGCTCGCACACATCCCTCGATCGTGATGTCGCTATCAATTTACATCCATCTCTCTCTAGGGCTATACCCATTTCTTCCAAAGAGTAGGGTTTCCCAACATCATCCAATATGAGGAGGAGCCTCTTACCCTGCAACGCCGCCCTCAGACTTGCGCCCCAGTAAACACAGCTCACCTTCGTCAAATCTAGTTCGAGATAGTTCGCAATGTCAGTTTGTATCGTACCAACAGTGCCTTCTTGCGATACATTGACCAAACAAGCACCATCGAACCTCGGACATTCGCGCACTATCTGATCGTGTATATGCTCCGCGAGAAAGGTTTTGCCCGCTCCCTCCTGTCCCCAAACACCCACTCGGAGCACCTCTTCCTTCGTCAAGCAATCCCAGATCTCATCCCTTTTTGTTTGAGAAGCTTGTCCCACTAGTTCACCCGGTTGTAGTTCATAGCCTCGGGCCGGTTTCACATCCAGCGTGAGACCGTTATCAAATCTACCCTTCTCGTGCAATTTGTCCACTTCAGTCGCCAGGCCACGCACCTGATGCGCCAACATGAGACGAGAAAGGCAACGCCTCTCTCTAACTTTTCGTCCTACCATGTGGACTTGATCCTCCAGCGATACCGCCCTTTGCATCCACAAGTCAACTTCTCTCTTCCTTTTCTTTCCCGGTCTCCTTTCTAACTGCTCCAGTTCCAAAACCATGTCCGCCTTCCTGGCTGACACCATCTCCATATTCCTTTCCAGAGCAACCGTCTTCGCTTTGACTCTGCTGAGGTTGCTGACCTTTCGAACGAGACTGAAGAAATTGTTGACAAATCCCACGATTTTGTTGACGTCCATAGTAAGAGTGCTGCAAGAATCGGGGGGAAAATGTCGTTAATCAGTATTTCCCCATACAAAACTTTTTAGCTGTTACAAAATTTGATCCAAAAAAGTATACCTCTATATGAAGGGAGGCCGCAAGAATATGAAGCTATCTAGATATATTAACATTAGCTTTCTTGTTGGACTTTTATCCGATAATTAAGTACTTCAGAATTTCCCGAACTGTTAATTGTCAATTATTATTTGAGGTGCAAGACAAGAACGCAAATGGAAGGAATTTAGAGAAACTAAAGAAGCCTACAGTCCATGATGTGGTTAGTCTTGGTGGAAATTTGTCAGGGGAAAACCTGCGGGGAATCAAAACGACAATTTAATTCTCTTTTGACGCTGCAATGATTTGAGGCAAAGAAGCAATTGGCAAGAGTTGGAACGTCCCAAGGACATCATGTTCTCTTCGTTGAGAAATTCCAAAGCCCATGAGCTACCCCGAATCACCCTGACGACATGCAATAGTCTTTTGGGAACATGCGTGACTCACGACCAGAGGCGAGCATTGGCAAGGCGACGCCAAGATGGCACGACCTCAAGGGAGCTAGATCTAGACCCTCCGGTGGCCCTCCTCGCACGACCCTTGGCGAGACTAGTGGTAGAGGGAGAAGAACTATGAGAATCGGAGGTCTTGATGATCGTTGAAGTTTGCGAGAGAAGTCGAGATTTGAAGAAGAAGAAGACTGAAGACGAAGACGGAAGCGAGAGTCATCGGATTATTTGCATGAGCCCAAATGAAAGAGACGCATATTTTCTCGGGGAGGAGATTTTTATGAGGGGGAGAAGGCCTTATCAGCTAACGGGCGCGACCTGCAAACAGTGGAAAAGCTTGTGGCGTGGTTTAGGGCGACGAAGCCATTCGAAATGAACAGCGCTTCACTGGCTACCGAGTCGACCAATTCGAGCTAGGTCGATTGTCTCAAGGACATTATCGAAGGACGACAGCCAAAAAGAAATGTACTCAAGTTTTGTTTACCAAATCCAATGACAATCGACCAGGAGTACTAGTGACGTGGAGTGCGCAGGAAAACTTGGCAAAAGAAAGAGAGCTCCAAAATTTGCACTAATCTAACTCACTCTCACCCGGTACAATCCTGCTGATATTCCTCCGAATGGTGTACCGCAACAAGAGGTCAATCCAACAATGGAGTCGAGAGACAGCGCAGGGAGACTAAAGCAAGGACTGGCTGCGAGAGAGAGAGAGAGAGAGAGAGAGAGAGAGAGAGATAAGAGAAATGATTAGAAGAAGTACAGTGTTTATAAGACAATGCCTGAACCGAACGTCTAGAGGCGCGGGGTCTACGGGGAGAATCTCCTGGAAAATTACATGGCATGAACTTTACCTTGCACAATTGTCCGATGGAGGCAGGCGATAGAATGATCATCAAGAGTCTTGCATACACCTTCTTGGAAGAACAGCCAAAGTCCTTGGGGCCACATTGGAAGGCATTTTGGCCCCCCAAAAAGTTGGGCTTTCATGTAAAAAACTAGTTGATGCCTTCTGCATTCGTGCTGATAAAATGCATAATCTGTAAAAGATACTTGAGATTATTTCCAATTCATGATCATATCGTAGTGCATAAACCAGCGTTTTTGAAAGATAAGATAGTTTGGGAAGAGGACCAACAAATTTCTAAAACTTGATGTGCACCATGTTAATTGAGCCTTAAACTTTTAATTGTACCAAATAAGTCATAAACCTTTTGGTGTTTGCTAATATTGTCCACCCGTTATTGATATGGATGTCGGTTGTCTTACATGGCATGACCGGCTGATGCAGATGATTTTTTGAAGTTTTTTTTAAAATTTTTCTGGATTTTTATTACTTTATTTGTATTTTATTTCATTTTTCTTTTCTTTTCCAAATGTAGGCTAGTGAGGGTGTCGGCCCCTCGCCTAGATCCAAAAGTGGACCATGGCCCTCTCACTTATTGATCAGTGAGAGCCGTGATGCCCTCATTCAGACCATGTGAGGGTGTTGCAACCCTTGTTGGCCACAAGCGATGGTTCTTGACACCCTCGCTTGCCATAGGTGAGGATTGGGGTGAGGGCTTGCAGCCCTCGCTTGTGCCTTGCTACGGTATAGTGGTTCTCGCCCAGACTAGGCAAGGGAGTCATGGTCCTTGTTAGTAATAGGCGAGGGTTGCAAGTCTCTCTTGGATTTGGGTGAGGGCAACACCCTTGCCTATGGCCAGCGAGGGTCGGATGACGACTTGGCCAGCCACAATTGAAAAGAAAAAAAAAGAAAGGAAAGAAAATAAGAAAAAGAAACAAAAAAAAAAAAAAAAGCATTAGCAAAATTCATAAAATTAACAAAATATAAAAAATTGTCCACATTAGTATTGGTTGTGCCGCATTGTACCACCAACATCTATGTCAGCAACCAAAATTGGTTGAATGGATTACATTGATAAATCGTCAAAAGATTTAAGACTCAATTGGCACAATCTTAAAAAGTTTATGGCCTAAAGGCATAAACACAATAGTTTTAGAACTTTTTTGTTACTTTTCTTGAATAATTTCACAATCTTATGATTTTTGGATGTTAGTAAATCTATAATTTGTGAAAAACTTGGTCAAAAATGATTGCTCATATCACTTACAAAAATAAATTGATGAAAATATTTAGATGTAGATTGTTGCCGACGAGTGTATTATGCATATAATTGGTTTTAGAATAAATTTTTTTAAATTATTAATTTTAGGTGAAATAGATACACCATCAGTATTGCATAATACACTCGTCATGCTAGACTAAAAATCTTAGAAAAACTACAGAACTTACCACGAATCCTGCAATCGCCATCTCGGAAGGAAGCCAGATGACTCGGGAGTGTTACGGCACGACTTGAGACTTGAGGCTCAGCCACGTTGCTCTGGCTTATATCTAGACTTGAGACTATTTATTTATATTTTCAATAAATATGTAACTTATGACTAAATTTGTAGTTATAGATAACTCTAATAATATTACTTTTAGAAATTTATACCTGGAAATTGAGTCTCAACCAAAAAAGTAAAACAAAATTAAGGACTCGTTTATTTAAAATTATAAAATTACTCAAATATGATTAGATTTATCATCAAATATAATTCCTATGACTTTATAATTGATGAGAACAAACAGTGAATTAAGAATCACAGTAATTTTTTGAAGAAGTTTTAATATTATATGCATTTCGATCGGTCTTGAAGAAATTCTTATAATAATTTATAATTTGGTCAATGAAGATCTTACAAATAAATGAATAAAATTAAATCTTCAGATGAATTGCTATATGTTTAGACTTGTTGAAGCAAAAAAAGAAAAGAAGTAATTCCAATGAATAATTTAAAACAATCAAGGCAATGTCGATAAACATTTAATGTATTCCAACTAAATTCGTTAATGCAACAAAAATATTTTTGTACCTCACCTCAACTTTCAAACAAATGAGAGTATTTACGTCTTATCTCCTTCTCAAGTTCCTGGTCGATTACTTTGAGTGTGGTTTTCCAATGGACATCGGTGTCACAACACTTGCTCCTTTATTTCCAAGTGACATATAGACTGCTCCTCCTAAATATGATCCACCTGGTTTTTAAATGCTCACTTTTCACTTGTTGATATCATTTTTCATGTCAATGCACCAGAAGTGTTCTCTCAAATTCCTAAGCATTTTAGTGTGCTAGGATGTATTGAGAATGTTAGCTTATTGCCTTTTCAATTATGAATCATCGGGAACACATAGCCAACCACGAATTGGACTCAATGGTGGATAGTGAAATTTACTTGTCCTCTTAGCTTCTTACACCTTCTTTAATTTTCTGCAGCAGAGGATCTTCATTCCGTTTAGGCTTGATTTTGCCAATCAAGGTCAACCGAACACCAAATATCTCAAGATCCAGCTTTCTCGTATCCTCGAAAATATATCTTGACGTTGCTGACTTTCTGAACAAGATTGATGGCATTTTGGCGATTCCAAGAATTTTGTTGACGTCCATTGTGAGGCTGCTGAGAGCATTAGGGGGAAAAATGTTGTCAGTTAGTATTCCAGGTTCAAAACTATCAAGCTCTCAGCATTGTATTTCGACTTTCATGCGATAATCGAGTACTTCAGCAGATATTTCCGAACTGTTAATTGTTAACTAGTATTCGAGGTGCAGGACGAATGATTTGGGTTGTCTTAGTGGACTTTGCTAGGGAAAACCTGCAGGGATTCAAAACAACGAGGCTCGACATGCAACAACCTTCATGTGGTGGTATGGATTGTGTTGTGCCATAACCACACATACGAAAGTAATCTTTCTAAGATCGATTGTTGAATGAACATAAAGGAAATTTATTCTCAAATTAACTCATAGACAGAAAATAAGGAACCATTTAATATGAGAAAATCAAATGAAAAGTGGAAAGGCTTTTGGCGTTGTTTGGGGTCACCAAAATGTCCGAAATAAGTTGCTTTTTTCTTTAATAAACATCATTTCACTAGCTGCCGAAATCGATTAGACGAGCAATTCAAGATACTTCGACTATGTCAAGGACACTAAACAGAGGAGGACGTCGACAAAAAGAGAACGAAAACACAGAAAACAGGACTATAGAGTTAGAATGCTATATGAACTAAGAAAAAATGTACTAAATCATGTTTATCAAATGATGTTGCATGTGATTATTGGTGAATTAAAGAGATTCACTCTTTGTATCATATCCAACTTTCATAATATTAAAAAAAGAGGACATAGGCAAAAACTGTGATTTTACATCATTTAGTATGAAGTCTATAGTAACAATTCATTTACCCTAGCCCTATTGACCAATTTTATCATGTAGTCCACCAAATTCAACGGTACATATGATATCAAAGTCCGTGCAACCTGATCTATGCAATAAATTTCTAGTTTTAATAACGTTAGAACTGATGACAAGAACCGTGCACAAACAGAGAAGGTGACAGAGGAAGAAGTGAAGCAAGTCATGTTCCAGTTGGGTGGCTTGAAAACTCCTGGACTTGATGGTTTTGCAGGAATCTTCTTTCAGACTTTTAACAGCTAAAGAAGTCACCGGTTTCTTCCATACAGGTGAGCATCCTCCTCTAATCAACTTGACAAATATAATTTTGATCCTGGAAAATCGACTCCCTGAGGAGTTTTATTACTTTAGACCAATTGGTCTGAGTAGCTTTGTGTCTCGAATAATACAAAAATCCTGCAAATAGGCTGAATCTTTTTCTTCCAAACATCATCTCCCGTAATCAATTTGCCTTTGTTCATGTTACAATATTCAAGACAATATTGTGATTGCTCCTCAACGTTTTTTTCAAATGAGAATTAAGAACAAGGAACTGAAAGAGTGCTTTGCTGCTAAGATTGGTATGAGCAAGGCTATGACAAGTGTGAGCAGGGTATTTAGCAAAAAGTCATGGGAAAAAGGGGTTTTGATGCTATCTGGATAAAATGGATCATGACTTGCCTCATAAACTAGTTATACCAGTTCGACACCCCCCCCAAAAAAAAGAAGAAGAAGAAAGACCAGTTATAACTGGGAAAGAGTCCAGCATCATAAGATCTTCTTAGGTGAATAGACAAGGAGATCCCAATATTCATTTCTATTCGTAATTCTCACTGATTTCATGTCTGCCTAACTCAATAAAGCCGTCTGTCTGCATTGAAATGAAGGGTATCAAGGTGAAAAGGAGCTGCTCAATTATCCCACTCTTTTTTTGCTGATGGTTCTCTGCTTTTTTCAGAAGCTTCTGTTTCCAGTCGTAGGGCAATGAAGGAACTTTTAGAAGGTTAACCTTACATGAGGTCAAGAGATTAGCGTGCAGAATCCGCTGTCTTTCAGTACTGATTCTTCCCAGAAAACTAGGAAGAAGTGAGTAATGCTGCACGTATGACTGTTGCTGAGAATTCTAATAAATAGCTAGGGTTTCCTTCAATGGTGAACCACTGAGGGAGATCTAAAAGTGAGGGCGAAAATTTTTTAATGGAAAGCGTGGCTAGAAGGGACGTTCAAGCTCACACATCGAGAATCAGAAGGCATGGAAGGCCATTTGGAGTGCTGACTCTCTCCTCCCAAACAGAACAACTTTCTTCGGAGGGCCGTTTCTGAAGCACTTGCTGCCCATGGTGCAGATCAAGAATAAAGCGGAAGGCTAGCTGTATCAAGGCTTTTCCTCTAAATAACAGGGTCGTTCTGTTCTGGTAAGTTTATTCGAACGAAGTAATTCTTTTGGCAAGGAAAAGAAACGTAAAGAAAGACATAACATAACAATACAATATATGTTGGTTCTATAGGTTTCGCGAAAAATGAATGATTTGGAAGATATTTTCCTAAAACTGATCGTCGGTATTACCTATAAAAATGAATAGAAGAAAAATATTTTCATCGTCCACTAAAGTGATTAGACTAATTATTATAAGTATACCCTTATAGGAAAATATTTTTTAAATAGTTTATTTTCCACAAAACAAACTTACCCTTAATTTGCTTGGGAATTAATGGGTCTACAAAAGAGAGAATAGACAAACAACACAACGCGGGATGTAAATTTTTCTTTTTGGTACTTGTGGGAATGATGTGCGGAATAAATTAAGGAAAAATAGGCACTACAGTTTACCGGCAACAGTCACATGAAGAGTGCAGGAAAATCTAGGAAAGAAAAGAGAGCTCCAAATTTTGCACTAATGTAGAGAAGTCTTACCTGCAAAAAACTTGCCGATAATCCTCCGAATGAAATACGGCAACAAGAGACTAATCCAACACTGGACTTGAGAGAATATTGGCAGAGAGTGAAGGAAGGAATTGCTGCGAGAGAGAAGCCAGAGTCGATGAAATGGGTGAAGTCATTAGAAGCAGATATACGTCAATGGGGTCAACGGGGGACACCTTCCTGGAAAAGGAGGAGAATTGTATTCCCACATACCCAAATTGCTCTTAACGAAAACGCCCTCGACAGAATCCCAAGCATCCTCTAATTCGATTCTTCTTAGTTGTCACAATCTCCTCTCTTCTAGGATAGAAGTCACAATGAAACAACTTGTAAAATTTCGAATTGAGCCTTACTTATTTCCCTTTCACCAAGCTTTACTCTGCTTCTAATCCATTTACATTTTGTTTCAAATTATTTTTCTTGCTTAGCAGATGTTTGTGATTGTTTGAGTCAACTTCACTGAGGAGACAATCTGAGTTTTATGCCTTGGTAATTTAATGGAGAGCCTTGATTGGAAGATCACTTGTGTTTGTGCAGTATTACGGTTATAAACTTTTCAATTCTGCAGCAGAACCAAATTATTAGGTTTGTAGATCGCAAATTAATATACATACTAAAAGCTTTTTATTTTTATTTTTAGGGGGGGGGGGTTTCTTGACAGTGTAGCAGATGGATTTCGATGAGTTTGCTTGCGCCTGAATAATACACAACAAAGGAATAAGGAGTTTCCTTCTCGGTAATGGAACTTTTCATTCGAATGTGTGAGGAATACTTCGGTTCAACAGGGAAGCAAAACGACGAGACAAGGAGGAGACTGAACTTTGGAGATGGAGGTTTGGCCAAAAAGATATAAAGGGATTTTGAAGAAAACAGTTCCCTTTATTCATAAATGGCAAGTTTGTCTTTTGGAGTTTCCTAGAAAATAGTTAGTGTGCTTTGGTAACATTATTGTTTATGAGAATAATTTTAATTCATAAATAGTTTTTTCCATTTCTATTCCTGAGAACAAAGAAGTATATATATATTTTTTACTTTTGTTTCTATTTCAAATCATATTCCCTTGTCATTAATTTGTTTCGGGGAATAGAAAAATTAGCTGATGTTTTCAAATGATTTTTTATTCTTCTTCTATTTTGGAAAATAAAATAATAAAAATAAAAAATAAAAATGTTACCAAATAGGTCCTCAAGCTGTCTGATTGGAGCATATTTAATCGTGGAAATTGGGTCCCATTGTAAATTGTCCCAATCATACACAGAAAATGCACGAGAAAATGCATGAGTCAGACATGATGCACTGGCCCAAATTAACAAATAGCCACGCCATTCAACACGTCATCTTGTCAAAAATTTTTTAAAGCCCCTCTAGATGCATTTGGTTCAGCTTTGCAAATGATGTAAATGCTGAAAGCCCTAGACTACTTGGAGAAATGTAAATTATGTTTGGTAAAATTTATTTTGCAATGAATTATGAGTTATATAAATATATATATTTTTAAAAATGAACTAAACCCTTTGCTGGTTTGGCGAAGGGCTGCGGCCATCGGCGAGCCAAATCTGGCATCGACGGCCGTCGATTGAGGTTGCACGACCTCGGGTGACCCTCATCGAGGGTTGCCTGACCCAAGTGCCGTGCGACCCAAGCAACTGCTGCTTGGGTCTCACGGCTTTAGGCCATTGTCGCTTGGGTCTCGCGAGGGTTGTGTGACCATCGGCCGCTGTCTTGCGACCCTTGTGAGATTGAGGCGAGGGTCTCTTGATGTTTCGAGCCCCAGGTGGCGGTTACTTGGGTCGCGCGACGCTTAGGCCAGCAACCCTCGCCAAGGGTTGCCCGATGTCATACGACCTTCGGCGACCCTTAGTTGGGTCGCGCGACCCTCGCTGGAGGTTGCCCGACCTGAGACGACTTCAACCGATGGTCGTTGGTGCCATATCTGGCTTGCCGGTGGCTGTAGCCCTTCGTCAGTGGCGAATGGTTGTCTCATTCTTTAATAATAAAAAAAAAATCTAACTAGGGGCAAAAATGGAAATATAAGGAATTGTTGAGGATAATTTTGGAAGGGAAAAATTAATTTGAGTTTTCAGCATTTCCAAGGCTGGCTTTCAATTGAAAGTCACTTCCAAATTATTATCAAACGGTTTAGTATTTCTCTACGGGCTTTTGAAAGCCTAATATCCCTTGGGAATTTTGAACGAAATGGACCCCTCCCTCCTCTGTCCGATCTGACTTCTTCGTTCGTCGCTGCTCCTCTTCGCCCCTGGGTGGGACCTTCTCGGACATTGTTGTCTCGGCACTCCACGCCACCAACCATCAAGAATGAACAAGTGACAAGTGGCCTCAGCACCTGCAAGCGTGAGCAAGATCTAGAAACGCATTGCCTTCGACGTGAATCTTTTTCTTCTTCTTCCTCTTTATAAGATCCCCCATGTTTTTTGCATTTTTATGTTGCCTCTTTCATATTTGATGGATCACCACCATGTCCAGCTTTTTGCATAACAAGTATAATCGATTGGATGCAAGAATAGAGTGAAATAATTAGGGAATGACTGATAGAGTGATCAGGATAACATGCCTATGCAAATGGCCAACAAAGGTCAAATCTTGCGCGTATTTGATCAATAGATCTAAAAGACATTGGCCGAGCATGGAAAAGGACATTCTCATTGTCCGTGATGATAAGATACTTTGGCTTTGAAATGGATTTGTTCACGTTTCAAGTCGGACAGTGATTTCTCCCTTTTCTGTATGGCTAAAACTTCTAAAAGGTACATTTAACTATCACTTTTTTAAGAAAGTGGGGCATTTTAATACTAAGTCTGGCAACCGGTCTCGAAAATCTTACATAGCATTTTTTAATTATATAAATCATTGACATGGCTTGCTGGAAAGCTAAGTCAATTTAGACTCGGCTAAAATGACATCATTTTGGCATAAATTCGATTTTTAATATAAAAATTAATTAAATTCAAGACTTAAAATATATAAAAAAAACCGAAGAGAGCAGTATAAGCGAGAGGGGGCTCCCTCGCCTGTGGCCACCACCGCCTTGCCGATGGGGTGGCGGAGATGGCTAACGAGGGTCGCCGACATCTGGGCGAGGGCCGGTGACCCTTGCTGACTGGAGGTGAGGCTGGCAGGCCCTCGCCAAAAGCTAGGAGAGGGCGGTGACCCTTTATCATATCTGGGCGAGGGTCGCCCACCCTCCCCGGTGTGGGCGAGAGTCGATGGTCGTCACCCAGCGTCGCCGGACCTGGGCCGAGGTCCTGCGACCCTTGCCCAGATCCGATAGAGGGTTGCCGCCCTCTCCGGGCCCTTGACGGTCATTGGCACCACCCCATCGGTGATAGGGTGGTGGCCATAGGCGAGGGAGCTCCCTCTCACTTGTGCTACCCCTTTAAATAAGTTTTTATTTAATGTAAATATAAAAATCAAATCCGATGTAAAATGACGTCGTTTTGGGCTGAGTCAAGCCATATCAACTCCCAAAACGACATTGTTTTGGGCTTACTTAGCCACATCCCTTTGCAAAATGATGTTGTTTTGCAATTCTCTCGCCGGAAAAAGCCATGTTAGCAATTTGGCCGGATTTTTTCGCCATTGGCACTTAATTATCCCACTTTTATCTGATTTTGGCATCTAAGTGTACTTTTTGAAAGTTTTAGCACCAAAGTATCTCTTTTTGCAAAGTTTTGGCACTCTAGCTATACTTTAGCCCATTTGTTTGTATGGCAGAGAACGTGGGTGAGAGATAAACTGGCTGCTTCTTTGGATCAGGTTGGTATATCTGACCCCTGTACAATAGTATGATCTGATTTATTGTTCATGTTCGTGCAAGTTTGTCGCGCATAAAGTTTCCCAAACCGTCAAGTTGGTGTACTTTTAATGTTTTTTACCTTTCTTTCAGAAGCCAGATACAGAATTTTTCTTGAAATCCGTATGCTTCACCTAAGTCGCCAAGATATTTTCCCTAAAACATTTATTTTCTTTGAAATATCTTAAGTTAATTTGTACTTGTAAGTTACATATGTCAGACTTCATCTTGTTCAAAGTTAGTTAGCCTTGTTCAGTTGGAGGGTGAGAGAATTCATGAGACACCGAGCACTGATTTTGTGTGGTGCTTTGCTTCGTAAGGCGATCTAGAGTCATGCACTCGTCCGGATGGCCTACGAAATACAGGATTACCTTATGATAGTAGGTTCTGGTCTTGTGCAGCGCATGGAGTGTTGTGTTAATGAATGCGCGAACATCGCGGAACATAGTCGTACCTTTGGCTCCTTTAAAGGGAATGATTGTGGATTGGAAAATGATTAGTTCTCTGATTGTAGAATCCGAAATGCTTCCTAATGAGACTATAAACATTGACACCATTGTTTTTGTTATTTCCATGGATGCCATCAAGTGGTACTCGGACAATTACTTCAGAGGATGTATGATCACTCTTGCACATAGTGTGCAAAACCCTTTTTCTTGCGGTTTACGTCGAAATGTGTTGTTAGAGCCTTTAGATTAGAAGTTGAAGAGTTGTCTCAAGCACACAGACAAAGGAGGAGCATGCAGATCATCTCCACCATCACCGTTGTTAAATATGAAGAAGTAATTTTCTTGCTCAGAAACGAGAGTTGAAAGCAAGTCATTTGATTCTTGCATATACTTCTTCCTTTAAAAGTCAGAGAGAAGGAAGGTTAGTATAACATGTTACATTTGAGGAGTTCCACGGTAGCTTAAAAGAGCACAGGGTTTGTAAAAAATTAACAAAAAGATCCCCGAATAATAATGAATTGGCAGAGAGAAAAGTTATTCGGCGGATTCACGAACTTTCAAGAAGGCTAAGTCAATAAAATTGCGATCAAGAAAACCCCCACCCATAAAATGAAAATGAAGAAAGAAACCCCTTAGTCTAGATGTCCTGATTCATATGTCAAACTTGTTAAAGTGATGCAATGATAGAATAATGAAGAGCATGAAAACCGAAATTTCTTTTGTCGTCCCTTGTGTCAAATGGAAATGACATGAAGAGAGGTTATTAATATTATATTTGATATAACTATCTTTTGTCTTAAGAAAGAAAAGAGCAACATTTGATAGTGTCTTCCTATGTTACACTATCCAATTAGGGTGGGTAATCTCCTTAAATTACTATACCCGAAAAAAGACACATGAAATAATATGGAAGATATCCAGACATACCGAAGCCAAGAGGGAAGGAGTCTGCGCTTATAACCCATCCACAGGAATCCTCTAATCGACAATGCCTTCTGGCGATGAAGTGACCTAGCAGGCACCATCCAACCTTCCACATCTTGGCCATCTAATCTGCCTGAGTTGCCGGAGTTCATCAGCGTCCAAGAAAGCCACGAAGGCGGCTTGAAGCTCAAGCAATTCAGCATCCTCAACCTTCTGCAAAAAGAAGCTTGTCTCACTAGTTCACGTAGCTGTAGTTTATAGTCGGGGGTGGTTTGACATTTAGGGTTTGTTTGATAACTGGCCAATTCTTGGTTATTTTCTCTTTTTTTGCTCCATTGAACAAAAAAAGAATAGAAATTCGTTTGGTAACGTCAGCTAATTTTTTTTACTCCTAAAAACAGATATGTTTATGAGAATAAATTTGGAATTAAATCAAAAAATAGAAAAAAATTATTTCTTTGTTCCTAGGAACAATTCTATAATCAAGCCATTTTCTTCTCTTTTCTTTTCTTCTGTTTCTTTTCCTTTTCTTTCTCCTCTATTTGGCTGTTGGGCTCGACGAGGCTCGATCTCGTCACGGCTGGAGGTCAAGCCATGCCACGACCTCGCTAGGGACCGGTGAGGCTCCCCCAAGGTCAGCAAATGACTAGAGAAGGAAGAAGAAGAGAAGGAAAAAAGAAAAGAAAGAAAAGAAAAATATCATAATTTTTAAAAATAAACAAATAAATTTTACGTCACAAAAAATTTGAGGGTTGTACCTGTTGACACCCAAAATTATCCTTGTTACCATGCGCTGGTCATGAGGGCAGTAATAGAAGCAATGCAACTCGTATTGATCATGGAAGCTAAGGATAGTTGGAATTTTTGAAGATACTTGAGCTAGGTGTCAATGGATTTACATATGGATATGTTTAATTTGATGGCAAAGTAATTAATTACCATGTATCAGGCTCTTGGAATAGTACATTGGATTCAGGATTCGAGCATAATTGATGTTAAAATTCAAGTAAGAACAATTGATGCACTAAAGGGCACATGGAAATAGGGAAGTAGTTATTTACTTGATAAGCAAGTCGTACAAGCATTGTCGACAAGTCGAGAAACAACCAAATGTGGATAAGATGGTCAAGAGAAGAAGGAAAACGTGGGAAATGCTAAAAGTAGCGCCCAAGGAAAAGTAGCTGATTGATGGTAACCAGACTGTCCTATAAATATTACAAGCCATTCAACGAAAACTTCCTACCCTTGAACAACACAATAATTACCTTTACTTTTATTTTTACTTTATCGTACTTTAGCTGAAGTTTTCAAGATTCTCGTCATTTGATTAAATTTTGGCATGTATCTTTATCCAGTTCGACATCATTGATTAGATTTCAATGTTGTTTCACAAGCTCAGTGTCATTGATTGAAATCCAGAGTTGTGTTTCCTATTTAGGATATTGTTATTGATTAAATTTCAACCTTACACCTGAACAAGCTGTGTAGTTAATTAAATTTTCGGCATAGTTTGGAGTCTAAGGTACAAGTCATAAAAGCACCTGTGTTCAAACTACATTGTTGATTAGATTCTGGTGTAGTTCGTTCCCAAAGGTTGTCGATCATCAAGTCATCTCTTGTGTCAGTTATTATAGTTCTAATATATAGGTTGTGAATAATATTCGTATTTGCATTCGACATTCTCTGTCCAGATTCAACATAGAACCTAAGTCTCTTCTAATAATAATCGAAATGCATCATTTGGTGAAAGATTTTTCGCAGGAATCAAAACCGGTGAAATAGTACCAAATGATTTCTATTATTTTTTTATTTTAAAAGTATAAATTTTGTGTAGTTACCATGCGTGAGACTTTTATCAAATTTACCTTTCTCATTCAATTTTTCCACTTCAGTTGCAAGGCCACTCATATGATCCCTCAAAATGAGATGAAAAAAGAAATGCCCCCCTTCAACATTGCGCCCCAAGTCGAGGACTAGTTCCTCCACCGATCCTACACCTTGCATCCACAAATCAATTTCTTTCTTCCTTTTCTTTCCTGGTCTCCTCCCGCTCTAGTCGGAAACTTATGTCAGCCTTCCTGGCTGACACCATTCCCATATTCATTTCCAGAGCATCCAACTTCGTATTGACTCCACGGACCTCGTTGACCTTTAGAACAAGACATATGGCGCTGGTGGCGATTCCCAGAACATCGTCGACATCCATTGGAAAACAGCCGAGAGCTCTAGTGGAAAAATGTTGTCAATTAGTATGCCAGGTACAAACCTTTTAATTATCAGCAATTATATTTTGTGTTTTATCTGACAATTAGTAGCTCAGTACTTTCGAGTGATAATTGTTAATTAGTATTCGAGTTGCGAGATAAGAATGAAAACAGAAGGACTCTAGAGAATGAAAAGAAGCATAGAGCTATGATTTGGGTTGTCTTGGGTGGAATTTCCAAGGGGAAAACACGCAGGGAATAGAAGACGACAACTTAATTCGCTATGGCCACTGCTATAGCTTGAGGCAAAGAAGCAATTGGCAAATTGGCAGGTCCCAAGGACTGTCCTAATTTGTTAAGAAATTATCATCAAAGAGTCTTGCATAAACCTTCTTGGAAATAGCCAAAGTCTTTGGATCATTTTGGATGCATGTTTCAATCGCTTTCATGCCAATAACTACTTGATGCCTTGTGCATTCAGCACGTCGCATGAAACTGACGTTTCTAGAAGATAGGAAATTTTTATAAAACTTTGTAGGACCGCTACTAACTGTTTAAAAAAATTAAACTCATAAATGAATGCGTGGTTTAATATTAAATATTTAGCACTACTCTGTAGATTATATTTTGGCGTAAGATTGAGCGTGGGGATATATATTAAGAGAGTGTGGAAATATACACAAAGGAAAAATTAAGAGGTTTGAAAAGATTTGAAATTTTTTTTACTTCCCCTCTCGAAAAGAATGAGAACGGAAAGACTCTAGAGAACGAAAAGAAGCATAGAGCTATGATTTGGGTTGTCTTGGGTGGAATTTCCAAGGGAAAACAGGCGTGGAATAGAAGACGACAACTTAAATCGCTTTCGACATTGCTATAGCTTGAGGCAAAGAAGCAATTGGCAGGTCCCAAGGACATGTTACTTTGTTGAGAAATTATCATCAAAGAGTCTTGCATACATCTTCTTGGAAATAGCCATAGTCTTCAGGTCATTGCGGATGCATTTTTCAGCTGCTTTCATGTCGATAACTACTTGACACCTTGTGCATTCAACACGTCTCATGAAACTAATGTTTCTAGAAGATAGGATAATTTTTATAAAACTTTGTAGAACCGTTACTAACTGTTTAAAAAAATTAAACTCTTAAATGAATGCGTGGTTTAATATTAAGTATTTAGAACTACCTTGTAAATTATATTTTGGCTTAAGACTGAGCATGGAGATATATATTAAGAGAGTATGAAATATACACAAAGGGAAATATTAAGAGGTTTGAAAAGATTTGAAAATTTTAATACTTTCCCTCTCGATAAGAAGGACTCTAGAGAACGAAAAGAAGCATAGAGCTATGATTTGGGTTGTTTTGGGTGGAATTTCCAATGGGAAAACACGCGGGGAATAGAAGACGACAACTTAATTCTCTTTTGACACTGCTATAGTTTGAGGCAAATAAGCAATGGGCAAATTGGTAGGTCCCAAGGACATGTCCTACTTTGTTGAGAAATTATCATCAAAGAGTCTTGCATAAACCTTCTTGGAAATAGCCAAAGTCTTCAGGTCATTTCGGATGCATGTTCCAATCGTTTTCATGTCGATAACTACTTGATGCCTTGTGCATTCAGCGCATTGCATGAAACTGACGTTTCTAGAAGATAGGCTAATTTTTATAAAAACTTTATAGGACCACTACTAATTATTTAAAAAAATTAAACTCCTAAATGAACGCATGATTTAATATTAAATATTTAGTATTACCTTAAGATTATATTTTGGCTTAAGATTGAGCATGAGGATATATATTAAGAGAGTATGGAAATATACACAAAGGGAAATATTAAGAGGTTTGAAAATATTTGAAAATTTTAATACTTCCCCTCCCGAAAAGAATGAAAAGGGAAGGACTCTAGAGAACAGAAAGAAAGTATAGAGCTATGATTTGGGTTGTCTTGGGTGAAATTTCTAAGGGGAAAACACACGTGGAATAGAAGACGACAACTTAATTCACTTTCAATATTGCTATAGCTTGAGGCAAAAAAGCAATTGGCAAATTGGCAGGGCCCAACGACATGTTCCTACTTTGTTGAGAAATTATCATAAAAAAGTCTTGCATAAACTTTCTTGGAAACAGCCATAGTCTTCAGGTCATTTCGGATGCATTTTTTAGCCGCTTTCATGTTGATAACTACTTGATGCCTTGTGCATTCAATACATCTCATGAAACTAGCGTTTCTAGAAGATAGGAGAAATTTTATAAAATTTTGTAGGATCACTACTAACTGTTCAAAAAAATTAAATTCCTAAATGAACGTATGGTTTAATATTAAATATTTAGAACTACCATGTAGATTATATTTTGCCTTAAGACTGAGCATGGAGATATACATTAAAAGAGTGTGGAACATACACAAAGGGAAATATAAGAGATTTGAAAAGATTTGAAAATTTTAATACTTCCCCTCTCGATAAGAATGAAAACGGAAGGACTCTAGAGAACGAAAAGAAGCATGGAGCTATGATTTGAGTTGTCTTAGGTGGAACTTCCGAGGGGAAAACACGCGGGAATAGAAGACGACAACTTAATTTGCTTCCGACATTGCTATAGTTTGAGGTAAAGAAGCAATTGACAAATTGGCAGGTCCCAAGGACATGTTCCTATTATGTCGAGAAATTATCATCAAAGAGTCTTGCATACATCTTCTTGGAAATAGCCAAAGTCTTCGGGTCATTTCGGATGCATTTTTCAGTTGCTTTCATGTCAATAACTACTTATGCCTCGTGCATTCAGCACATCACATGAAACTACAGTTTCTTGAAGATATGATAATTTTTATACAACTTTGTAAGACCGCTACTAATTGTTCAAAAAAATTAAACTCCTAAATGAATGTGTGATTTACTATAAAATATTTAGCACTATCCTATAGATTATATTTTGGCTCAAGACTGAGTGTGGAGATATATTTTAAGATAGTGTGAAAATATACACAAAGGGAAATATTAAGAGATTTTAAAAGATCTGAAAATTTTAATACTTTCCCTCCCGCATAGGCTGGATATTAGCCTCAAACTAAGCATGGAATATATATTAATGGAATTGGGGCCTAGAAAGATTTGATTTCAGATTTTACATAATCATTACTAATTATTATAAAAATTTAAATGATTAAGTGAAAACATGATATAATGTTTTGATACGTTAATATCACATAATCAAATGAATTTTCAAGATTAGTTTATTTTGCAAAAGATTAACATGTTGGAAAAGATTTTCCTTGAAATTATTGCTTATATCACTTACAAAAAAATGAATCGGCAATTTTTTTTATATCAAAATGAATATATTTAGATATAGATTGTCATTAATAATGAAAATATTGCAAACAATCATTTTAAAGAAAATATCTTAAAAACCATTGATTTCAAGTGAAACAAGCACATGATTATTTTAATACGAAATCTCTCATATTTTCGTAAAACCTACTTATTGCATAGTATACTTTTAAAGAATGTCGGAAAACGATAGGACTTATCACGAATCTCAGATTTGCCTATTGGTAAATCCTCGAGCTGCTTGGAGAATGCAAAGGAGTAATATTTGGTAGTTATGAAGATGATGCAACAAATTGACAGTTTTTTTTTTTGGCCAAAATAAGGACATTTGGTTCAATTTCTCTAGTTTTTTGTGGATTCCCTCATGTAATTTGAGGCTAAAATGAGGAGGAAATCTTCACCTAAATATAAATACTTTTCTTGCTTAAATTTCAATTGCCTCTCTTCTTGACTTTATAGGGATGCCTTTGTCCAACACAAGAATCTGTATACTAATATCACTGAATCTCAGAGGGATCACTTCTAGTAGAACACAAAGCAAGCCGTTTCTTTTCTGGTATTCTGATTGAACGGATCTTTTTTTCTCTCTTTTTTTACTTAAACAGGTGATAAAGGTTGATCATGAGACTCATGGTGTTGATACTTCAGAAGATATGGAGAAAATAGGATCATTTATGCATGGAAGGAACTTGTCTTAGGTTAGTGGGATTTTCTTGTTTTTCTTTTTCCTTGGTTAATATGTACTTGTAAGTTGGAGATGTTAGACTTCATCTTGCTCAAAGTTAATTAGCCTTGTTCAGCACGAGGGGGAGAGAATTTGCGAGACCCGGAGCACTGATTTTGCGTTGTGATTTGCTTCGTAAGGTAACGTAGAGCTATTTACTTGCCGGATGATTTACAAAATTCAGGGCTTACAAACATCTTGTGGCAGATGGTAATACCTTTTGATAGCAGGTCCTGGTTTTCTGCAGAGCGTGGAGTCAACATAAGTGCTAATGCATGCGCAAACGTTGCGGAATGTGGTTGTACTTTTCGCTCCTTTCAAGGGAATGGTTATAGATTGGAAAATGATTGGCTCTCCGATTATAAAATCCGAAATTCTTCCCAATGAGACAATAAAAATTGACCCCATTGTCATTGTTCATATCACGGATGCCATCAGTGACATTGGGACCACATTCGGGTTGTTTTCATCGGAGGATGCATGAACACCCTTGTAAATGGTTTGCAAAACCCTTTTTCTTGCGGTTTATGTCAAAATAAGTTGTTAGAGCTGTTAAGTTCCTGAAGAATTGTATTGAGTACACATACGAAGGAGGAGCGTGCATATCTTCCCCACCGTCACCATTGTTAATTATGAAGAAGTAATTTTCTTGCTCGAAAATCAGCTTCACATCTCCAGCGGATGGGGTTGGTCAAGGAGAGCGGAGGGTGCGCGAGAAAGAGAGCTGAAGGTGACTTACTTGTTCATCGCATAAACCGCCGGAAATAAGGGAACACAACTGTCAACCTAAGCTCAGTCAATGAAAAGGCCATCAACATGACCCCCTACCCAAAAAAAGCAGTAAAGAATGAAAGAAACCCTTTAGTCCCGATGTCCTCGTTCAAACATCAAGCAGCTTGATTCAAGCTTGTCAAAATGCTCCAATGATACAGAAAGGAAAAGAATGAAAATTCAAATTTGACTATCATGGGTTATGTTAACCGGATATGATGAAGAGAGTTGCTTCTAAAATTCTAAGGTGGGGACATCTGCAAAACCCGAGTTGCTCGATGGAATAGCAGATGATCTTTGCCCCTCTCGACATCCCAGTCAAATTATCACCGCCGTCAGAGCTTCCACCCTCCCTCTTTTTACAACAGTAGAATCGCGGATTCAACATCCGGTCAATTTTATCAACGCCCTCAGGCCCACACCTTCCCTCTTCCAACTTCCCCAACCCCTCTAATTATAAATTTTTACACTTCTTCCTACCCTTGAGGTATCTCCCCTGCAAGGGATGCCACGTGGACAAGCTTGTGGCAATTCATTTGCTTGCACACATCACTTGATCTCGATGCCACGATCACTTTGCATCCATTTCTTTCTAGGGGTATCCCCACTTCTTCCAAAGAGTAATATTTTCCAACATCATCCAAGATAAGGAGGAGTCTCCTCCCCTGCAATGCCTTCTTCAGTCTTGCGCCCCAGTAAACACAGCTCACCTCTGTCAAATCTAGTTCGAGATAGTTTGCAATATCAGTCTGTATCATACCAACAGTGCCTTGTTGTGATACAGTGACCAAATAAGCCCCATCGAACCTTGGACAATGTTGAACTATTTGATCATGTATATGCTTCGCGAGAAAGGTTTTGCCTACTCCCGCTTGTCCCCATATACCCACTCGGAGCACCTCTTCGTTCATCAAGCAATCCCAGATCTCATTCCTTTTTGTTTGAGAAGCTTGTCCCACTAGTTCCCCCGGTTGTAGTTGTAACATATGGGTCAAGAGTCAGCCCATCCCTTTTTCCTTTTAAAAACCAGCCCAGCCCAGCCTATCTTCTTTCCCCTTATTTTTGCTGCGTGGAGCTGCTGAAGACAGAAGCAAAACAGAACAGAAAAACAGAGTAGAAGCAGAAACGGGAGAGAAGAGAAAGAGAAGGAAAATGGGCAAAATGGAAGAATTTTTGGCGCACCCATGATTCGGATGACTCACCAAGCTAACTCAACACTATCCTACGGCGCCGGTAAGTGATTAAGGCTTCTAATCATCCTTGGAAAGGATTAATAACAACTAGGGTTTGAAATTCGGAGTTTATGGAGATTTGTCCGGCGAGGTCCGATTTTTGAGTCATTGAGCTGAAAATTTTTATGGGAATGATACTTTAGGATGTTGTGAAGCTATAGCATTTTGCGGAATTGAATTTGAACTTGCGGTATGTCCGGAACGGATTTTTGAAGTTCGGCGCGCGTTCTGTCACTGTAGCGAACAGTAGCTTCGGAACTGATTTTCTGCTGTTTTCGGCGAGGTTTTGAGGCGGCTGTTATGGGGTTGTTGTAGTGCATCGAAAGGGATTTCTAATGACTATAAGTGGGCTTGAAACCAAGTTTTGTGGAGGAAGTTATGGGGCGACAAAGTTGAGTGCGTGTCCGTGTATTGCGGATAACAATAGGTTTCCGTTTGAGACGAGCTTTCCGTTGGCACGTAGGTGTCGTTTTATCGACAAATAGGCATAGTATAGCCAAGTCATTCTTTAGAATGTCCATTTACTCGATCTTTGATATTATTTTGAATTAATTGTTAGGAATTCAAGTACGTCGGCTCAAATAAGGGCTTAGTTGGTTTTTGACTCTTCTCAGGTGAGTGACATGTTTCTTCCTTGTATTTTAAACTCATATTTGAAATATATTATGGGTAATATATGCTATTAGTTGAAAATAGCATTCTTTGATGCATGAAAATAGGATCGGGTTTTCACTACCATTTGTTGTTCAAATGAGGGAATTGTCCTTTGTTGGGATATTTGCCTGAAAGTGGTTGTGAAACCTTTATCAAAGGACTTTGGAAATTTTCTGGTTTATGTTAAGCATTTCAATATTCATTAAATGCTTGAATTGTGAAAGGATTCTGATTCTATAGTGGATTATTGGAGATTTGTGGTTATTGGTTGATGCTCAATGTCTCTGTGAACCCTGAGGGGTGTGTAGGTATGCGCATACTAGTCTAGGATATCCTTGTGGGCCGAGCCACTGGCTTATAGTAGGTGGAGACCTAACCAAGGAGGGAATCTTGGTCGTCCCGTCACGGGCATTAAGCGTGACCATGGTTGGACATTTGAGCCTGAGCTTGGTTAATGGAGTAGACCATTGACATTTTGATTTGAGTTTGGTCGGTGGAATGGACCGTTGACCCGTGTTTTGACGAGTTTAGCCAATGGGATAGACCCTTGGCATGTGCTTGATGAGATTGACCAGTGGATTCGACCATTGGTATCCACTTTATTGTTTTCTTGAGATATTTGTAGTATGTATATATATTATGTTCAAAGTGGATTGTATTGGTATTGTAAAGGTGCATAGTGATTTCCCGATCCGCTTGGAAGAAATGTGTTACTTACTGAGCCGTGGTAGCTCACTCCTCTAATCTTCATGTTTTTCAGGTCTCTCGGTTAAGAACCGATAGAGTGAGCGCGGGAACTCTTGGGAGCTGAAATTTTTGGGGTAGTCTAAGGCTGCGTTCTTCGGGCAAGAAGGACGGCCGTGTCACCCCCTTGTCCTTATAGGATTTGGGGTGTGACATTTTTGGTATCAGAGCCTAGGTTGTGATCGTTTGGGTATAAATTTTATGGGACGTTGTGAGTTGTGCGAGAAATTTTAGTGTGTTAGTCTTTTGTTAGGTACTAAGATGTATGTTTTGTTTTGGGTCCAACTGGTCATCAATTTTGATTTAGAGAAGCATGATTTGTTTTTGAGGGACAAAAAGGTAAGCGAGTTCTTACTTTTGATATGATGAACGTATTTTAAGAATTTCGAGGAGCGATTTTGACAATGAAATAAAGAGGGTCATTAGGATGTACATTCTGACTCGTAGGAAGTAGAGCAAGGTGGACAAGGAATTATATTGCCAAAGATGAGACGTGTGCTTTGATGCTTAAGAGTGTGGAAGACCTTGCATATGTTATAAAGGTCATTAGGCTCGGAGGGTCGTGATTCGATTGAACAAAGTATTGGTGCTCCCAAGGTGGTGACAAAAGGTGGTGTTACCGTGGCAAGAAGTATTGAGTTCAAGGACAATTAAAAATTATTGGTGCTATTTAAGGCAAGTTGTAAATGCAACCCATGATGTTGATGGAGATGGCACCACATGCACTACATTCCTCACGTGAGAAATTTTCTTTGAGGGATTTAAGTCTGTTGCAACCTGGGACAAACATAATAGTTTGAGACGTGGCTTCACCATGGTAGTTGACGCAAAGGAAAATTGGTGAATTGGTAACAAATGCCATGGAAGAAGTTGGCATGGAGAGCGTTATTAGAATCTCTCGATGGAAAGACATTATACAATGAAGGAATGTCACATTATTGGGGTTCTTTTCTTAAACGCATAGAATGATCCGGTAGAAGAAATTGCAACCACAATTCAGGACTAGGTTGGCACTCTCATTCTTTAATGGAGATAAAGCAGAATGCAAGCAAGTTGTTACAATCCATGTCGTCTTAATTAATGCAATTACAAGCTGTGTTGTTTAGGGTTCTTTGTGAAATTTGATATTGTTGTCCTTGAAGTGAATTTCAACAATGAAGATGGCGACACTTGGACTCAAGGAGAATTTGACAGATTTATAGTGTAAGAACGTGAAGGAAAAAGGTCATTTCTAATGGGGAACAGTGAGTGACACTGAAGGATGGTATAGACACGCTATGGAAGGTAACTTTTACTAACAACTCAAGCTGGATAAGGAGTAGGAGGTTCAAACTCGATTTGAAAGTCTCATTGGACTTTTGTGAAGGCATATGCATGCATGACGCGAAACAAAGGCTTTCACTATTAAGGATCATTGGGGAGAACTGTACAAGAAATATTATCCACCTTTACTGTACAATGAAGTTTGGAAATTAGAGAAAATTAGAAAAGATGGCACCTTCCATAAAAGGGCTAAATGAGGCCGGGACATTTATAATTGAAGAACAAAATGTGGGATGTTTTTGTAGACCATGTGAAGACATGTATCTTTAGTGGGAAGCCTTTACGAGTTATATCTAGATGATGCCATGAATATATGAGTTATTTTCAATAATGGTTATCAATTCGATGGCTTAATCACATATTGACAATATATATTTACGGATTCTCTTTTAGACAATCAGAAGGTTAATGCGGACACCTTGGTAAATAAGACATATGACAATTGGATGCATGTTATTGAGTATGATGGCAAATCTTTTGATAAATTTGTTGAAGCTCATGCTTTAAGTGGTCAATAATGTGCACATAGTAGGCTTGTTGTGTGCAATGGTTTCGGCAATTACAAAAAAGGAGAGCATTAGAAGTTTTCTTTTTGAACTTGTGGAAGAGGCTAAGGAAGAAAAGTATGATAGCTCTATGGACAAGGATATAAATGAGCTTGATGGAGAATGCTCACATCCTTAGATGCATACAAGAGTTCTGAACTTGAGAGTTTCTTGTGGATGCCGCAATTGTTATACCCAAAGAGAAGCGTGAAGAAAAGTGGCAGAAAAAGAAGAAGAAGAAGAAGAAGAAGAGAGAGGGATGAGACGCTGCATGCGATTGTTCGATACTTGAAAAGGGCGGATGAGGAGTGAGGAATAGAGATTGCTTGGGTAGTTGTCCACAAGGTTACCTAAACCCCGCAATACTTTTGGAATGACCAATTGTAAATTACTCGATGTTGCCAATCTTTCCACATGGTTCAAACAACATCATTTTTTTTCACCAATGATTAGTTGTAAAATTTGAAATGGCTGAATGCTTTCCTCCTCTTTAGGAGTGAAGTCACATATGGGGTAGTGAAGGTCCTTGTAAAATGTGTAAAAAGTGAGCATCAAGTCTTGAAGATGGAATTAGGATGTGTGTTATTTAATACAGCCACTGGTTAATACAAAAGGTTAATATATTCGAGGGAGGCATTGTCATGGTTATTACACCTCTTCTTCTCAGCCCCATTTGATGCAAGAAAGGAAGTGACTTGCGTCCTGAGAAATTCTTGTGTTGGCCCAACTGAATGGGATGCAAGGCTAATTCGAGAACACTTATTTCACTTGTAGGTATTGGATGTCTCTTGGAGTTTATTGATTTGGTAAGGTCTGCTGACATTGAGGTGGCAAGAGGGGGACTTCAATTTGTATAGTTGGTTTTGAGTATAATGCCTAATAGCAAAGGGCCAAAGCTGGTAGAGCAAGAAAACGGGATTGAACTCATGGAAAGGTTCCAGTTTAATGTAAGCAAGGACTTGCGAAATATAAAAAAAAAAAAAAAATGATTTGGCCGACAAGTACTTTGGCGAGGATTACAGGGATGATGAATTGATTAGTTAATTCAAGGATGACCCTAATTCTTGGCTTTTGAATTTGCAATGGTATACATCAGGCTTGCATGATATATTGACGTCAGCTTTCTCCCAGTGTCAAGAGAAGTGTCAACCAAATTGTGCAATATATGGCATATACTTGGATTCCTTGATGATGATCGATGTCGTGGGCAAAGCCAAGGAGATCTTTAGTGAAATTTATATTGCATAGTAGTGGAGCAATTGGCATCAGTGGAATAATTGCAACTTCATTTTGAGTGGGAATTTGTCTGCTGCAAACAATATGAAGGCAGAGAAATCATACCATCTTTTATGTTGGAAAAAAAAAAATTATTATGAAATTGGACCAGCCTCAATGGAAAAATTTTGACCTTGTTCTTAGTCGAAGGGAAAAGATGTTAAGAAGCTAGTGAGCCTCAAGCTGAGTAAAAAGCAAAGAGAAATTTAGTGGATGGCATACAAATAAATTCTGATGGACAATAGCTTCCATTTTTTTTCTTACTCGCTACTTCTAATGGGATCCATCACGAGCAAATGTACATGACAACTCATTTGAGTATAAACTTGTTTTATTCAAGGGTGGATCACAACATTCAAAAGTATCCGTGAGAAATTTATGGCTAGCATACTCCAGAGAGAGAGCACCCAGGAAGGTTTTAGAAGGAATCCAATCAGTCTTAATGGCGGAGGACATTTCTGATAGGAGCAGTGGGGCTATTTGCAAATTAAAGTATCAAATGGTTCATTTACTCAAGTCTAGAATTGCGCTTGATGATTAATGTTTGTTTTCACTATAGTGAGAAGCGAGAATTAGAAGTGGAAGGATGGTAAGAGCCTCTTGAAATACCTAAATGCAAGTGGAGTATATCACTATGGATATTATTGCCGGTTTATTGAGAGAGCCAATCGATGAGATTGTTTCATGGGTAAGGCCATTTGGGAGCTTGAGGATGAGGCAAGACACAAATATCCTCACTTGTTTCATGATCGAGGTACGTAAATTTCGAGGACGAAATTTTTAAGGAGGGTAGGCGTAACATATGGGTCAAGAGTCAGCCCATCCCTTTTTCCTTTTAAAAACCAGCCCAGCCCAGCCTATCTTCTTTCCCCTTATTTTTGCTGCGTGGAGCTGCTGAAGACGAAGCAAAAAACAGAACAGAAAAACAGAGTAGAAGCGAGAAACGGGAGAGAAGAGAAAGAGAAGGAAAATGGGCAAAATGGAAGAATTTTTGGCGCACCCATGATTCGGATGACTCACCAAGCTAACTCAACACTATCCTACGGCGCCGGTAAGTGATTAAGGCTTCTAATCATCCTTGGAAAGGATTAATAACAACTAGGGTTTGAAATTCGGAGTTTATGGAGATTTGTCCGGCGAGGTCCGATTTTTGAGTCATTGAGCTGAAAATTTTTATGGGAATGATACTTTAGGATGTTGTGAAGCTATAGCATTTTGCGGAATTGAATTTGAACTTGCGGTATGTCCGGAATGGATTTTTGAAGTTCGGCGCGCGTTCTGTCACTGTAGCGAACAGTAGCTTCGGAACTGATTTTCTGCTGTTTTCGGCGAGGTTTTGAGGCGGCTGTTATGGGGTTGTTGTAGTGCATCGAAAGGGATTTCTAATGACTATAAGTGGGCTTGAAACCAAGTTTTGTGGAGGAAGTTATGGGGCGACAAAGTTGAGTGCGTGTCCGTGTATTGCGGATAACAATAGGTTTCCGTTTGAGACGAGCTTTCCGTTGGCACGTAGGTGTCGTTTTATCGACAAATAGGCATAGTATAGCCAAGTCATTCTTTAGAATGTCCATTTACTCGATCTTTGATATTATTTTGAATTAATTGTTAGGAATTCAAGTACGTCGGCTCAAATAAGGGCTTAGTTGGTTTTTGACTCTTCTCAGGTGAGTGACATGTTTCTTCCTTGTATTTTAAACTCATATTTGAAATATATTATGGGTAATATATGCTATTAGTTGAAAATAGCATTCTTTGATGCATGAAAATAGGATCGGGTTTTCACTACCATTTGTTGTTCAAATGAGGGAATTGTCCTTTGTTGGGATATTTGCCTGAAAGTGGTTGTGAAACCTTTATCAAAGGACTTTGGAAATTTTCTGATTTATGTTAAGCATTTCAATATTCATTAAATGCTTGAATTGTGAAAGGATTCTGATTCTATTGTGGATTATTGGAGATTTGTGGTTATTGGTTGATGCTCAATGTCTCTGTGAACCCTGAGGGGTGTGTAGGTATGCGCATACTAGTCAGGATATCCGTGGGCCGAGCCGGTGGCATAGTAGGTGGAGACCTAACCAATGAGGGAATCTTGGTCGTCCCGTCACGGGCATTAAGCGTGACCATGGTTGGACATTTGAGCCTGAGCTTGGTTAATGGAGTAGACCATTGACATTTTGATTTGAGTTTGGTCGGTGGAATGGACCGTTGACCCGTGTTTTGACGAGTTTAGCCAATGGGATAGACCCTTGGCATGTGCTTGATGAGATTGACCAGTGGATTCGACCATTGGTACCCACTTTATTGTTTTCTTGAGATATTTGTAGTATGTATATATATTATGTTCAAAGTGGATTGTATTGGTATTGTAAAGGTGCATAGTGATTTCCCGATCTGCTTGGAAGAAATGTGTTACTTACTGAGCCGTGGTAGCTCACTCCTCTAATCTTCATGTTTTTCGGGTCTCTCGGCCAAGACCCGATAGAGTGAGCGCGGGAACTCTTGGGAGCTGAAATTTTTGGGGTAGTCTAAGGCTGCGTTCTTCGGGCAAGAAGGACGGCCGTGTCACCCCCTTGTCCTTATAGGATTTGGGGTGTGACAGTAGTTCATAGCCTCGGGCCGGTTTCACATCCAGCGTGAGACAGTTATCAAATCTACCCTTCTCGTGCAATTTGTCCACTTCTGTCGCAAGGCCACGGACCTGATCCGCCAACACGAGACAAGAAAAGAAACGCCTCTCTCTAACTTTTCGTCCTAACTTGTGGACTTGATCCTCCAGTGATCGTGCTCTTCGCATCCACGCGTCAACTTCTCTCTTCCTTTTCTTTCCCGGTCTCCTCTCTTCCTGCTCTAGTTGGCCACTTATGTCAGCCTTCCTGGCTGACACCATCCCCATATTCATTTCCAGAGCATCCATCTTCGCTTGGACTCCGCTGAGGTCGCTGACCTTTTGAACAAGACCCAAGACGTTTTTGATGAATCCCACGATTTTGTTGACATCCATTCAGCCTGGTGAGAGCATGTAGGGGAAAAATGTGGTCAGTTAGAATTCCAGTTCCAGGCACAAAACTTTTTAGCTTTCAGCATTTATATTTTGACTTCTATCCAATAAATAAGTCCATCGGCATTTCCGAACTGTCAATTGTTATTTAGTATCCGCAGTGCAGGACCAAGAATGAAAATGGTAGGGACCCTAAAGAAAGAAAAGAAGCGTACAACCATGATTTGGGTCATTGTATTGGTGGAATTTGCTTAAGGGGAAACCTGCAGGGATTTGAAACGGCAATTTAATTCACTTTCGACGCTACTAACTTTGAGGCAAAGAAGCAATTGGCAAGAGTCGGAACGTCCCAAGGACGTCATGTTCTTCCTTCGTTGGGAAATTCCAAGCCTATTAGTTGCTACCCCGAATAACCCTGACCCTGGTAAAGTGCAAATCGAAACTTGGGTGGCTACTGGGGATCCGCCAAGCGTCGCTCCAGCGTCGTCGGCGAGCTTCGCATGAGCATTGACCAGGCTACTGGAGGCGACCGAGCAAGTGTCTGTGAGCCTCGCGTGAGGGTCGACTAGGCGAGCATCGGCGAGGTGAGGCCGACATGGCGCGACCTCAGGGGAGCTAGATCTGGACCCTCCCGCGACCGTCAGCGATCCTCCTCGCACGACACTCTGGCGACTAGTGGTCAAGGGAGAAGAAGAACAATGAGAATCGGAGGGCTTTGATGGTGGTTGAAGTTTGATAGGGAATTTGAGATTTGAAGAAGAAGAAGAAGACCGAAGACGAAGATCGGGATGAGCCCAAACAGCGGAGACGCAAACAGGGGAGGAGATTTTTGGGAGGGGAAGGGCCTTATCAGCTCAATGGGCGCTGCACGCGCGCAATGATATAAGAAAATCGAATGAAAAGAGGAAAAAGCTTGTGGCGGATCGAAATAGATCGTCTCTCCTTTTAATAAAATGTCGTTTCCCTAGCTACTGACTCGAGCAAATTCGAGGCTGCTCGAACGTCTCGAGGACATTAACAAAGGACGGCAGCCAAAACAAAGAAACAAAGAAATGAGAAAACTGGACTGAATTTTGTTTTCCCAAATCAAATGACAATCTATTAGTAGTGGTAGTCTCGTGGAGAGCGCAGGAAAGCTTACCAAAAGAAAAGAGAGCTCCAAAATTTGCACTAATCTAAAGCAGAACTCTCCCCCTGGTGAAAGCTTGCTTATAATTCCTCCGAACGAATACCGCAAGCAGAGACTAATTCGACAATGGAGTCGAGAGACAACGTAGCTGCGCGCGCGAGAGAGAAAGTACAATCGAGATAAAGAGTGAAGTGAATAGAAGCAGGGTTTTAAGACACTGCTTGAACCCAAAAGTCTTACCGGAAAAATCTCCCGGAAAATTCGATTTACCTGTTCTTGCTTTTATAATCGCGTAATCACATTGCATGAACTTACACCTTGCGCAATTGTCCGATGCAGGCACGTCATAGAAGGATCATCAAGAGTCTTGTGTACACCTTCTCGGAAGAACAGCCAAAGTCTTAGGGTCACATCGGGAGGCATTTTGGCCCCGTAAAACGTAGCTTTCATGTGAAAAAGCTAGTCGATGTCTTGTGCATCGTGCTGATAATTACATAATCTGTAAAAGATATTTGAGAATATTTCCAATCCCTTGTAGCTACTATGCTTTGTGATCATATCACATCTAATGTTTCTCGAGATACGATAAAATTTGCAATCTAATGAATTTCGATTTCGTTAGCAAATTTATAATTTGTGAAAAACTTTCTTAAAAATGATCATTTGTATCGCTTACAAAAATAAATTGATAAGAATATCTAGACTTAGGTTGTTGTTAATGATGAAAACGTTTTTTTGTTAACTAATGATCTCAAGTGATACATGTAACAGGTTTCTAAAATATTTTTCAAATTATTAATTTTAGTTGAAATAAATACTTCATCAGTATTGCATAGTACACGAAGGTAGACTAAAAATAATAGAAAATCCGCAGAACTTGCCACGAATCCTGCATTCGCCTTCTCGGAAGGGAGCCAAAAGACTCGGGAGTGTTACGGCACGACTTGAGACTTCAGCGACATTTGATCTGACTTATATCTAGACTTGAGACTTTTTATTTATATTTTCAATAAATATGTAACTTATGACTCAATTTGTAGTTATAGATAATTCTAATGATATTACTTCTAGAAACTTTTATCTGGAAGTTGAATCTCAACGAAAAATGTAATGCAAAAATAAGGACCCGTTTATTTAAAATTATATAATTACTCAAATATGATTAAATAAATCATCAAATATAATTTAAATCACTTCATAATTGATGAAAACAAACTATTAATTAAGAATAACAGTAATTTTTTGAAGTTTCAGTATTATGTGCATTTCGATTGGTCTTGAAAAAATTATTACAATAAATCATATTTTGTTTACGCAGATCTTATAAATAAATGAATAAAAATAATCTTCATGTTTTTATTTTTGTCACAAGGGTTGCTTCTGTAAGAAATATCAGATGGATTGCTATATGTTTAGACTCATTGAAGCAAAATAAAAAATATAAAAAAATTCCAATGAATAATTTAAAGCAATCAGGACAAAATTCGTTAATGTATTCTATCACAAGGGTTGCTTCCCTAAGATCTACGTTTAATGTATTCTGACAAAATTTGTTAATGCAATAAAAATATTTTTGTGTCTTACCTCAACTTTCGAACAAATAAGGGTATTCACCTCTTGTCTCCTCCTCTTCGAGCTCCCAATTGACTACTCTGAGTAGTTTTTCCAATAGACATCACATAAGGAAGAGTTCGGTGGCACAACACTTACTCCTTTATTTCCAAGTTACAGATGGATTGCTCCTCCTAAACATGCTCCACCCGGTTTTCAATGCTCACTTTTTACTTGTTGATATCATTTTTCATGTCAATCCACTAGAAGTATTCTCTCAAATTCCTAAACATTTTAGTATGCCAGGATGTATTGAGAATGTTAGTTTCTTGCCTTTTCAATTCTGAATCATCAAGAGCGCATAGCCAACCACGAATTGGACCAAACGGTAGATAGTGAAATTTACTTGTCTTCTTAGCTTCTTACACCTTCTTTGATTTTTTTTGTAACGGAGGATCTTCATTCCCTTTAGACTTGATCTTGCCAATCAAGGTCAGTTGTACTTGAATATTAGTTAACCGAACACCAAATATCTTTCTCGCATCCTCGAGAGTATATCTTGGCGTTGCTGACCTTCTGAACAAGATTGATGGCACTTTGGCGATTCCGAGAATTTTGTTGACGTCCATTGTGAGACTGCTGAGAGCATCAGGGGGAAAATGTTGTCAGTTAGTATTCCCGGTACAAAACTATTAAGCTTTCAGCATTGTATTTTGACTTTTATGCGATAATCGAGTACTTCAGCTGATATTTCCGAACCGTCAATTGTTAACTAGTATTCAAGGTGCAAGACAAAAATGATTTTGGTTGTCTTGGCGGAATTTGGTAGGGAAAACCTGCGGGGATTCAAAACGACGAGGCTCGACATGCAATAGTCTTCATGTGGTGCTATGCTTTGTGTTGTGCCATAACCACACATACAAAAGTAATCTTTCTGAGATCAGTTATCAAAGGAACACTAGGAAATATTATTCTCAAATTATCTTATAGACTGAAAATGAGGAACCGTTTGATATAGGAAAGTCAAATGAAAAGTGGAAAATCTTTTATTGTTATCTAGGGCCACAAAACCATTTGAAATAAGTCGCTTTTTTCTTTAATAAACATCATTTTACTAGCTGCTGAATCCATCAGACAAGCAATTCAAGATAGTTCAACTGTGTCAAGGACATTAACAAAGGAAAACATAGACAAAAAGAAAAAAAAACACAGAAAACAGGACTATAGAGTTAGAATGTTACATGAACTAAGAAAAAAATACTAAATTTTGTTTACCAAATGACGTGGCGCGTGATTACTGGTGAATTAAAGGGATTTACTCTTTGTATCATATCCAACTTTTATAATATTAAAAAAAGACCACATAGGTAAAAACTGTGATTTTAAATTATAGTAAATTCATTCACCCTAGCCCTATTGACCAATATTATCATGTAGCCCACTAAATTCAGCGGTACATATGGTATCAAAGTCCGTGCACCTGATCTATGCAATAATTTTCCAGTTTGATAGCACCTAGTTTGAATAAAGTCATAACTGAGGATAAGAACCATGAAAAAACAGAGGACATGACAGAGGAAGAAGTGAAGCAAGCTATGTTCCAGTTGGGTGCCTTGAAAACTCTTGGACTTATGGCTTTGCAGGAGTCTTCTTTACGGCTTTTTGGGACGTAGTGTAGTCGGGCCTTTAACAGCTAAAGAAGTCATCGGTTTCTTCCATGCAGGTGAGCATCCTTCTCCAATCAACTTGACAAATATCATTTTGCTTCTGGAAAATCGACTCCCAAAGGAGTTTTACCACTTTAGACCAATTGGTTTGAGTAGCTTTGTGTGCAGACTCTTTAAACAAAATCCTGCGAATAGACTAAATTGTTTTCTTCCTATCATCATCTCCCATAATCAATTTGCCTTTGTCCATGTTACACTACTTCAGGACAATATTATTATTGCTCATGAAAGTTTTTGTTAAATCAGGATTAATAACGAGGAACTGAAAGAGTGGTTTGCCGCTAAGATTGGTATGAGCAAGGCTATGACAGGTTTGAGTAGGATATTTAGCAAAAAGTCATGGGAAAAAGGGGCTTTGATGCTATTTGGATAAAATGGATCATGACTTGCCTTACAGGCTAGTTATAACTGTTTCGACCGAAAATAAAGATTAGTTATAACTGGGGGAAAGAGTCCAGCATCATAAGATCTTCTTAGGTGAATAGAGAAGGAGATCCCCGATATTCATTTCTATTCATAATTCTCACTGATTTCACGTCTGCCTAACTCAATAAGGCCGTCTGTCCGCATTAAAATGAAGGGTATCAAGCTGAAAAGTAGCTACTGTGCAATTATCCCACTCTTTTTTTGCTGATGGTTCTCTGTTCTTTTCAGAAGCTTCTGTTTCCAGTCGTAGGGCATTGAAGGAACTTTTAGAAGGTTAACCTTGCATGAGGTCAAGAGATTAGCGTGCAGAATCCGCTGTCTTTTAGTACTGAATCTTCCCAGAAAACTAGGAAGAAGTGAGTAATGCTGCAGGTATGACTGTTGCTGAGAATTCTAATAAATAGCTAGGGTTTCCTTCAATGAGGCCGTAAACCTTTTAAGGGAAAGCGTGGCAAGAAATATGCACGGGTGGAAATGAGTTAATAACATGTTTTCCAACTACTACTGGGGACAGAGGAGACCAGAAGGTAAACTTATTGGAAGACTTGGCAGTGTCTTTCTCAACCCAAATTCACCGGAGGATTAGGGTTATAGGACCTTGCTAATGAAAGTTCATATTTGCCTTCGAGAACAACTGAAGAACATCATGCTTTGTGGGTGAAGGTGCTGAAAGGAATCTGTTATCTTAACTATTTTTTTTTAAAGCTAAGGGGCAAGAGCTTCTGGGGGATGAACCCAGTCTATTAGAAGGAATAGAGATAGTCGGACAAGGAGCAATTGGGCAAGTTCATAGTGGAAAGGATCTCAGCGCGTGGAATGAAGATGGCTACAGAGGGAAGTCGATTAAAGATCGGCAGGCGGAGCAGATGTCAGTAGAAGCATGTTAGTGGAGCGCCTAATCGACAAGGCTACAAATGCATGGGGACTTCTCACCAATCCAACAAAATCTGAGCAGGGATAAAAGTCGACTATTCTAGGTTTTACCATCGGTGGGCAACTTACGGCAAAATCTGCCAATTATTCTTTGGAGTTGTGCAGGAGATACCATGCAAGAAGGGACATTCAAGCTCATCATCATGTGAATCAGAAGGCATGGGAAGGCCATTTTTGGAGTGGGATAACAGGGTTGTTGATGATGCTCTGTTCTTTTTAGAAGCTTCTTTTTTTATTTGCTCTGCTCTGGAAAGTATATTAGAACGAAGTAATTCTTTTGGCAAGGAAAAGAAACGCTAAAAAAAAAAAAAAAAACTAACAATATATCTTAATTTGCTCGAGACTTGACAGATCTACAGAAGAAAGAACTGACAAACAACACAACACAGGATGTAAATATTCTTTTCGTTCCTTGTATAAAGGATGTGGGGAATAAATCAAGGAAAAATAGGCATGACAATCTACGTGCACCAGTTACATGAAGAGCGCAGGAAAATTTAGGAAAGAAAAGAGAGCTCAAAATTTTTATTTAATCTGAAGAAGTCTCACCTGGTAAAAACTTGCTGATAATCCTCCATATGAAATACCGCAACGAGAGATGAATTCCAACAATGGAGTATAGAGACGAAGGAAGGAATAGCTAAGAGAGGAGCCCAAGTCAACGAAAATAGCGAAGCAGGGGAAGCTTATATAGAAGAGCGAACCCAAGACTTGAGTCATGCGTTCAACGATGCATTCAACGATGCGCCACTCGCTGCACCTTCCTGGAAAGCACAGTATATTTCCAGGGTCTGCTAAACATGAAAATATATTCTGACCCCCATAATCTGCAATTTTGTTTTAATAGAAAATTAAATGCTTCTGAACAAGTCTTTTGCATTACTATTTCTCTTGTGTTCATAGCAATTGGATAAACTTGTACTCTATGGATTTCCGATGTCGTTAGCTTGAATGTTTGATGAGTTTCTACAAATAAGTGTAGTAAATTAGTGAGACTCTCTATTACCATTTCCAATCATCCATCTTTAACTAATTATTGCGTTGGATTTTATAATTTAATGAAAAACATTTGGGAATAGAAATTTTTAAGATAGTATCAAACGTATTTTTGTTCTTTTTTAATTCCGGGGATAAACATCTTATGCAATTACCAAACACATTTTTCTGCTCGGAAACTCGTCCAAAGAACATAAATAGAAAAAAAATATTTCTAAAAAAAATGATTCTTAAGAACAGAAATATTACCATATTAGAGGAAGCGGGGATTCTATAGCGGGCATTTTGGGTCATTCCATTGTCGGATGCTGGTCGCTGGCCACCCCCACGGTTGGTCATCATTGCTGGTCGCCAGACGCCAGGTGGCGATCGGTGGAGAAAGGCGGTGGCAATGACGACCGGCGGGTGGCGACTGGTGGCAGGAGGCGATGGCGGGTAGGCGAGGGGTGGCATTGACGGGTGAACGACAAGAAACTCCTTCGTATGAAAATAAAAAAGAGATAAACAACTTCTAAATTCTACTCTAGAAATAAAAAAAAAATAGAAAATTTGTACTTATAATTTCTATTCCAAACCTAATTTTAGAATAGAAATCTATTCCTAAAATAAAAAAATGAAATTATTTTAGAGTAAACGGATTTCTGTTCGAGAAATAAGTTTGTAATAGAAAAATAGTTGTTTAATAGAAATAGAATGGTTACCATGCGTAGCTTAATTTATTTTGTGAAATAAAAAAATTAGTTGACATTACTAAATAAATTTCTATTCTTTTTTTTTATCAAAGGGAGCAAAGGAATAGAAAAATTGAGAAACATATCTGTTACTAAACAGGGTCTTAGTTGTCACAATCTCTCTTCTAGGACAAAAGTCACAACGAAACAATCAGTACAATTTCGAATTAAGACCTTACTTATTTCTCTTCCACCAAGCTTTACTCTGTTTCAATTCCATTCCCATTTTGTTTAGCATTGATTTTCTTGCTTAGGAAATGTTCCAAAGGAAACGAAATTGTGATTACTTAAGTCAACTTCACCAAGGAGACAATCGAGTTATATGCCTTGTTAATGTGATGGAGAGCTTTGATTGGAAAACCAATTTTATTTGTGAAGTATTGTAGTCAAAAACTTTTTAACTGTGCAGCTGAATCAAATTATTAGGTTTGTAGATAGCAAGTTAATATACATACTAGGTTTTTTTTTTTTTTTTTTTTTTTTTGACAATGTACTAGATTGATTTCAAGAGTTTGTACGTGGCTGGATAATGCACAACAAAGGAATAAGGAACTTTTTTTTTTTTTTCAAAATATAAGGAACTTTATTGAATGTGCCATTATAATGATTGCCACACCGAGAAGAGCTTTCACGTTGGCAACTCCTCTATTTCATCCCCACACCAGGTGTTCCCTAAAGGGTGATGTGTGTAAATGTACCATTATATCTCTCTATCCGCTTCCGTTAATCGAGGCCTTCTCCTCCGGTTCAACAGGAAGCAAAACGACGAGACAAGGAGGAGACTGAACTTTGGAGATGGAGGTTCTGCCAAAATGATAAAAAAGTAATTATGAAGAAACCACTTCCGAATATATGAAGGGCAAGTTTGTCTATTTGAGTTTCGTAGAAGTAAAGGGGTGTGGTAGGAGCGTAAGGTCGTGGAAAAAGCGGGCTCCCATTGTAAATTGCCCGAGTCAAGACTTCGAAAATGTACGAGAAAATGCACGAGTCAGACACGATGACACAATGTTGCCGAACGAGGCAAATCACACCACCATTCAGCGCGCGACATGTGTTTTGTTCACGCCATTCAGTGGGCGACACGTGTGTTGAGATGATCCCGTCATCTTCTCAGAAATTCTTTGAAGCCTCTGCTCTCCGACCTCTCTCTCCCCTTTACTTCGCCGTTCGTCTCCGCTCCTCTTCGCACCTGGGTGGAACCTTCTCGGACATTGTTGTCGTCTCAGCACCCGATGCACCACCCGTCAAGGATGAAGCTTGACAAGTGACAAGAACACCTGTAAGCACGAGCAAGCTCCAGAAACGCACCGCCTTTGAATGGCGTGAACAATTGGGTCCAAGTTGGGTCCAAGTTGTCAAGTCGAATTTTGAATTTGAGCGGCAATTCTTCTTGAGAGAGAGCTCTCTCTCCCCTGCACACTCGAGAATATTCGCCCGACTCTCACTACCTTCGAGCCCTCGTCTGACCAATGATCACTGTGCCCAACTGACGCACCACTGCGCCGCCCCTCTGGCTCCGTGTTTAGACAGCAAAGGCGCGGTTGCTCGTCCTTGAATGAGGGCTCAGTGATTTGTCGGCGGGAGAGAGTGGGGTAGAGTTGAGAGCATGCAGGACAAGCTGGATGGGCGGCGCAGTGCTGCGTCAGTTAGGCGCAGTCGTTCGTCCATCGAGGGTAGTGGTCGTTGGTCGGACAAGGGCTCGGAGGGAGAGAGAGTCGGCATGAAGAAAGAGAGTCGATCGAAGATTCTCAAGCATCCAGGGGAGAGAGAACGCTCTCTCTCTCAGGAAGAAGTGCCGCTGAAGTTCAAAATTTGGCCCAATAACTTGGGCCATTTGGACATGTGGCGCAATTTGGATTTGCTTTGTTATTTGACACGCTGGCACATAAGATACGTGCAATATTTTCTCATTTTCTGTGATCAAGTCTATAAGGAGAAAATATTAGGTATCTTATGATGGACACGTCAGATTTCCACAAGTTTATTGGACGCTCGACACATGTCATCCTCGGGCTCACTTTCGGATTTCCTCTTTGTTTCTTTTTATCTCAAGTCTCTTGCTCCATCTCCAAGCAGAGAACTCTCCACAAACACACATTCTCTCTCCTCTGCAACAACCTCCCTCTCTCTCTCTCTCCGTTATTAACGGCCCAGGTAGCAGAAAATTTCGCATTTTTTGTCTCCTCTCTCTCCATTACTTTCTCTCTCTCTAGCGGTTGCTTTTTTCTCTTTTGTCTTGCGTCCGCCCGAGCTCGAAATGTAACCCAAGTCGGCTGCTTTGGCCATGGAGCTCGACCTCGAACCCAGAGCTAGGGGAGCCTTGGCCGCTCGAGTTTCAAGCTCGGCCTCAAGCTCGTGGTAATGGTCACATGGGCTTCAAGCTCGTGGCCATGGTGGCCTGAACTCGTAAGGGAAGACGTTCGTCATCGCAGCAAGAGCAGGCGTTGTCGGAGGCCTCAAAATTCAGAATGGAGGAGGTGAAGCTTCCAGGACTCTCGACCAGATGATCCACTACTTCTCAGGAGCTCGGTGAGACCTGGAGGCGATCATTGAGGGTGTTGTGGATGAGATTGAGAGAGGGGTTGGAATCATGGATGAGATTCAGTTTCTACGATGGGGAAGAGAGAGGGAGGTTGTTATGGAGGAGAGAGAGTGTGTTTGCAGTGAGTTCTCCGCTTGGACATGGAGCAAGAGACTTGAGAAAAAAGTAACGGAGAGAGAGAATCTTAAAATTTCTGCAATGTGGGCTCGAGGAGACACGTGTTGAGCGATTAGTGGAATTGTGCAAATCTGATGTGTTATTCACTGAGGTACTTAAAGTTTTCTCGTCAAAGTCCGACGTGGTTTAACGCCGTATGATCCGAGCGAGAAAGTATTCAACGGTTATAAAATGCCACGTCATAAGCTGACATGGTATGCATTTTTGCAAAATGCCATGTGTCGATGACGTGGACATAGATAAAAAATTAAAATCTCACTTTCTTTTTTCTCTCTTCTCCCTCCTCCATCCACAGTCACCGGCGGAGTTGCCGAAGCCACATCCAGGCTGGTCGTCCATGGTCGATCCACCCCTCCGTCATTGCGGTGGCTTGCATTTTTTGCCCGCCCATGGCTGAGCCAGCAACTCACTTCGTTGTCATTGGCGGCCACCCCTCCGTGAATGAACAAACCCCACAATAAGTTGCAGCTCATCCATTTGCTTCCCCAGGTGGTCAAGCTAAGGTAGAGAGTTTCAAGTCAATCTCACCCTTAGACTATCAATAGCATAGTAATTGAAGCATACAACACTGGAGTGAAGGTCCATCACATAACAAAACAAAGTCCAGATCTTTAAAGGCCGTCAAATATGTCTCCGTACAGATCTGGATATGGGCGCTACTCCAAATCTGTCTGACAACTCTTTTATGATTAGATGAAACTAGCGAGCGATGCCGATGCTCATCCATGGCCATCGTTTATGTCGTTCGGCCAGATCTGGACACTCGCAAAAACAAGAAAATCCGAGGTCCATGGCCACTGATGGGAGTCATTGAATCTCACAATGGAAATCCGAGGTCTTTTGCCACAGACGGAGTCTCCGGCGCTCGTGGAGATTTGAAAATCGGAGGACCATGGCTGCGGATGGCTGGGGATAGAGTAGAAAGGAGAGAGAAAAAGAGATTTTAAATATTTATTCATTGACAGGTGGTATTTTGTGATTGGACCTCAACAAAAATGAATGAAACGTCAGCTTATGAGGTGGTGCATTACACCCTTGAATGCTTTCTCAGTCAGAGAAGGGCATTGTCCTTCGTGGAAATGGCCCAAGTTTCGGGCTTTCCCATTGGAGGCATTTATCCGACCAAAAGAAAAACATTGGAGGCACTTTGTCCCCTTAAAAAAGTGAAACAGACGCGCCACGTTGTGGGACCTACTTTTTTGGGTTCGAATCGATAGAGCAATCAAATCGGATTTCAAAACATGATATGACTTTCTTTAAGAATTTATTTGTTCAACGAAAATGTTAATGATCACCGGCATATTTCTTCCAAGATACAATAAAGTCTCAAATAAGAATACTAGATAATAATTCTAGTATTTCTTCAAGGTTTCTCAAGGAAACAATCGAAAACAATGGTAGTATGCTTTTTCAAAAGGAAACAAAAAAATGAAAGAAGAAGATTATGATCAATAAAATACGTTTAGTAATTAATAGTAAAAACAAGAAGTTATATCTAAACAGACACAACTTTCCAAGGATTAAGAAGTTATATCTAAACAAGTACGAACTCTGAGATAACCATTGAAAAGAAATAAAATTCGTAATTAAATAAATAAAAAATAAACAATAATCGTAACTCCTTCATAATCGGTCGCACGGTTTCAACAGGCTGTTATGATTAATTTTTATAAAATTAAATCCGAATTTTTCAATATATAGAAAATAATTATTATTGATTAGTGCCAAACTCGTCCACGTATACACTCACATCTTTTCGATGTTGGACAAGGCACTTATTAATTTATTTTACAAACAAACTACTAACATAATTTGTCTTCAAGTATCAGCACAGTGTAGGAGGTGCTAAACTCCTAAGACTCCATTACATGATGGTTTGGGATTTAAAAAAAGAAGAAGAGATTTACCCTTACTATGGTTTCTGCAAACATTCCACCGCACTTTCCCTTTGTTAGCTTCTCCAATGTTTCTCCTTCTCTCATGTTCCCTATAGCTCGTCCTTGAAACATCTCGAGAGGACAATCTCCCCATTTTATTTTACTTCCTCGCAATTATTAACAGAGTACCCGTCGTGACTTTTGATCAGCCACATTCTCGCAGTCGAGGCGTCTCTCCCGGATCAACTCCCTTCTTTGATGATCCAAGGGGGTCAACAATGGCCTTGGAACAGATTACGGCAAAGGAAGGTGAGTTGCTTCGCTTTGGACAAACGAACTGTATGAATTTGTTGGGGACATTTCAACCGATTATTTGGACCTACCCAGGAGTCGGTTCGTTGGTGGATCCAATGGTTCCTATTCCAATTTTTGGGAACCGCTCTTTAGTAAGTGGTTCTTGTTTCCTGGAAGGGGACCACCAACTATAGAACCGATCGGCCTTATTATTTCCTAAAGAAATCTTTAATTATCTCTAATAACCCTATTCTTGAATGTCAATCGACAATGACATGAGAGGTTTCTACGTGCGTGTCCTTCCTTCCTCTTTGCTTGATGTCGAGAGCCTTCTTCTCACTCTCAATTCGTCAAGTTCTCTCTCATTCTGATTTTGTTCTGTGTTGTCGTTACCGATTCGTTGTTGTTGCTCGGACGCCATTGTTGATTTCTAGTTGCGAGGCTCCACATTGAATGCATGCTGCATTGCCCCTCTTCGCCTGCCCAAACTTGTTAGCCTCACGTGATTCATGAAAAGTGCGTTCTGGACTGAACTAGCGATGAACACGTGGCAAAATCAAGCTGTTTGGCTAGGTTGATAATACTTTGGTCATTATTCGTGTGAAGAAAAAGTGTCAGAAAAGTCCTAAACCTATTATATTTGTGCTAAATCAATTATAAACCTTTTAATGGTGTCAATTCAGTCATAAACCTTTTGACTTAGTATCAATTTAGTCCTAAACTTTTTGACTTTGTGATAATTTAGTTTTAAACATTTTGAACTAGTGCCAATTTACTCATGAACCTTTTGATTTGGTGCTAATTCAGTACTTAGCCAAAATTAGTTGGAATGATTGAATTGACACAAAATCAGAATGTTTATGATTAAATTGACACTAATTCAAAAGATTTATGATTGAAATAGCATAATGAAATGGTTTAGAACTGAATTAACATTAAGTCAAAATGTTTATGACTAAATTGACACAATTAAAAAATTTATGACTAAATTGGCACAAATGCAATAGGTTTATGACTAAATTGGTAACATTAAAAGATTTAGGACTAAATTAGCACCAATATAATTTTTTTAGAACTTTTGTAATACTTTTCCCATTCGTGTGATGCGACTTGACTCGATTTGAGGGGGATTTTTTTTTTCTTTTTTGAGGTGATATATGGTGCTGGAATTGAAGGAATAGGGTTGATTGAAGGAGGAAGAAGAGGAGGAAAAAGAAAAATAAATAAAATAAATAAAAATAAATTGACATTTGAATTCTTTTAGTAATTTTTTCCAAAAAAATAAAATTTTATTTTCCATACTAAATGGCAAAAAATATTTCACTATTCATTTTTATAATTTAGCTAAACATAAGAAAATATAGTCATTTTTTTTCTAGAAAATGATTTCGTGAAAAATATTTTCCTAAAAAATTATATTTTTAGCGAAACAAACAGAGCCCACCAAATGGCTTCTTTTATTCCCTTGTAAAAACAAAAGCAAATTTGAGAAAAAAAAAAAGGTCGATTTGTTTCATGAAAAATGCGCCATTTCTAAAAATATTTTTCGGGACCGGTATTTAGCGACGACACTGAAAAAAAAAAAACTTAAAAATATTTGTTTATAAAATTCAAAATGCATATGAACATGTTAAACAAGTAGTATGATGATAAGAAAAGATATTGTCCCACAGATATTGATGATCAATAAACCAATTAAATACTAAAAATGGATTAATTTTAAAATTTATTCAAATTATCAAAATAAAATTGAGAATAAATTAAAATTAAAAATTGTAAAAGTAAAATTTTGAAACTAAATGCAATAAATCAATAAAGATAAATATATTAGAGCATCTGATTTCACCATAATCATTAGATATGAATTTTAGATTAGTTTGTATAGAAGAACAATATCAAACATGTAATAACGAAATTTCATAATCTATTTACTATCCTATCTCTTTGCATAGCAAACCTATTCAGTTTATTAATCTACTATATCTCGACTTTAAATAAATATAAGTGCATTAAAATCTGTGAATGCTCCCGGCTTACAATCAATCTTTTGGACCACTTTATTAGTGAAAGTTGCACAAATAATAGGATATATCTCTATCCACATTTAATTCATGATTATATATTATAAGGAGCAAGTGCATATTATCACTTTTCAGTCTTAAACATGCACATCAGATCATTTAAGTAGTGGCCAATCACTTAAAAGCATTAAATACAATAATATATAACTCACATGAATGAAATCTTACAACACATGAAAATCATGAAATTCATATTATTATGGTCAAGCTACATCGTAGCCCTAACAAAATAAAATTAAAACATAATAGAAGAAGAAATAAAAATATAAATTAATCAAAATATCTTGAATTAAAGAATAAGAATTTTGTCACTACTTTGTCTTCTCTTCAAAAATACTTGAAAAACTCCTAGAACAATGAAAAACGATTTAAAAATAAAAACTTACTATTCCTAAGCTTCCAATGTTATCTTATTTATAGGATATTCTCAAGAATCCTAATATAAGGTAATTGTTTATTTTTTTCACATAAAATCAGGTAATAAATCACATAATCCCCAATTGATATCCATCTTCTAACTCTTTTGATTCTTAAATCAAAGAATTATTCCTTTCCTTCTTTTTGCCATCTTTTCCTTTTTTTTCTCCATATCTCATTAGTCTGCGTAAATAAGGAAGATTTGAGTAAATCAGAAGGAAATACAAATATTTTCTCACGAATATAGCATTATAAAATACCATATTTGTTGCCTAAAATAGGTAAAATAACTCTTATTTTTATAGATTTATCAGTATTTTCCATCGTTTGGAAAGGAAAATCTAATGGGGAAAATTAGCACGAAATTTATATTTTTTATTACTTTTTTCTTTCTTTTTCTTGTTGGCCGGTCATTGACCATGGTGACCGTTGGTGACTGTCCACAAGTGAGCTCAATTCTCGCTAGCAAGATCGATGAGCTTTGAGCTCGCTAGAGGTTGGCGAGGTTGAGCTTGTTGTGACTTGCGAGCTCGCTTGCTGCCGACTCACAAGGCCTTGAGATAGTTGCAATTTGTTGAATTCTGGCAAGGCCTTGAGCTTGCCTAGGCCAACGACTAGTCAAGGAAGAAGCAAAAGAAAAAAAGAAAGAAAAAAAAAAAAAAAAAAGATAGAAAAGAAAAGGAAAAGACAAAAAAAAAAACAAAAAAATTTGAAATTAAAAAAAAATAAAAATAACTAAAACTCGAATTAAAAAAAGTACAAATTTGAATTAAAAAAACTAAAAATTTGAATTTTTTTAAAATTATTTTACAAGAAAAACATTTCTTTAACCAAGGACTTGAGTGCCAAGGACCTGCATACGGCCTTTGTGGACTCAGGCAAGGGTCAAGACTAGAGCTTGAGCGTAAAAGACCCAAGCACGGCCTTTATGGACTTTAGCTCAAGTGCCGAAGTATTGGGTATGGGCACCAGGGGTTTGGGCTCTGCCTTGATGGACATGGGAATGGGCATTGGGGCATAGGCGCAAGCACCGGAGTCTCGAGCCCAGCTTTGATGGACTTCAGCTCGACCATCGGAGATGTGGTCCTAAACGACGTGGCCTAGGAACTAACAATGGGGTTTTTGTTCCCAAGCGTAAAACTTTGGTCCAAGTGCTGATACTTAAGTCATATTTAGAGTTGACGATCAACCCTCGCAGCAGCCTCTAGCCCCTTCTGCTTCTGCTGCTTCTGGCCAACGTGCGAGGGCGGCGCTGTCGGCTCCAACTTCTTCTTGTCGGAGCTGTGCTGCGCCGTGCTGCTTGCAATCGCTGGACTGGCAGTTGAGGGCTATATCGTCGGAGCTGTCACGTGGCTCTCGAGGAGGGAAATAGAGGGATTGAGAGAGAGATCGGCGGTGATTTTATCATAAGCTAGCTTTGGATCAAGTTAAATATATGCTTTTAAGTGTAGAGAGAGATGACAGCTCGTTTGGTGCGGACAGCCATGGACGGCTAGATTTGAAGAGCGCTTGAACAGAGTGCTACTACCAATTAGGAATTATCGAATTCAGGATGGGTAGGTTTCAAATCTAGACCTTGTACTCGACTTTATTATAATCAATTTTTCTTTTCCGGACCCTATATCCTACTTTGTTTGCATTGGAACCTGTTTTAGAGCTTATCTTGTTTTTCCAATCCAGTTCTAGGGTTTACTTGGAACTTATTTTGCAATCGTCCGATGTCCTATACGATTTCGAATTTTATATTAATACTTGAGAAAACAACAACGAATTCCTCCTAATTTGTATTGAAACATTAAGCATATCTAACCAATAAGTTCACGAACCCCTGCCACTGTAGGACCACCGGAACCGGTCAGAGTTGGTGTCCGACTTGCTCAAGTTCCTGAGCCAGCTCTGGCCCCCTGCCGTCAACCCCGTCATGCAGGGACTGCAGTGCTTGTACACCCCGGAGGCCTTGAGCGCCATGTCCTTAAGCTGCCAGGAAGAAAAAGAACAAAAAGGAGAAGACAGAAATAGAGCGTGATCGGACAACATTAAATGGCATGATCAACTATTGCAGCTCAAGGATCATTCGACTAGAAACTTCACCGAGAAGTGGGAGATTTTATGGATTGGTTCTTAGCGCCGGTGGCAGAATCAGTGGCGTTCTCAGGCTGACTCAACGAGTTGTTGCCGGGCTGCTTCGAACGAGCTATGCACGTGAGCATCTTCCCCTTCGTTCAGGTCAAGCAGCAAGATGTCTCTACTAACAACAAAACAAGCGTTCAAACACATACCACATTGCGTTACAAAATCGCTAAAAATCGCCGTGCACATCTGTGTCAAATTCGGAGTAGAGCGGGAGAAAAAAGAAGAAAGGAACCTCAAAACAGTGGTAGGCTCGCCAATGACCAGGAGCAGTCTCGTAGCAGCGGGATCGTAATTGCAGGGGAGCGATTTGAGGCGATTGATTCGATATCAGAAAAACCTAATTCGACATGACCTCGCATCAGATGAGCAGATACAGCAATCAATCCATCCTCAAGAAGATCCGTAAAGAGACGAGAGAGATAGAGAGGGAGGTCTTCTTCGTTGATGAGTCGAAACAGAGCAAGAGGGAGCTAGGGATGGACGGTGTGACCATGAGCGATGATCGAAGACAAAGGAAACTGGGAAAGAACGGGTGAGAGCGAGGGAGGGAAGTGAGCGAGGAAGAGGAACGACAAAGGAGGAGTGCCTTGCGAGAATAAAAACACAGTTCTACGATTAGAAATCAGGGGAAAAAAGATAGGGTTTTGAACTTTTGGGCTAACAAAACCGGTTTGTAAACCGATTCCTAAATAGGTGCAATCTAGTCCGGTTCCCAAGTGGGTATTCACTTGGACTAGGAACCGGACTGGTTCAAACTGGTTCCAAATTTTGGGAACCGGTTCTCTTATCGATTTCAACGGGAACTGGTTCCCGGACTGGTTTTCAAGGTGGACTGGTCCGGTTCCTGAGTAGAACCGGGCCGGTTGCACATCCCCACTACAAATGGCCATGGAAGATCAAATCTGGAGGTGAGCTTGCGACCTGCAACTTCCCTCCAAGCATGAAGAAGATGAACCGTGAATGACAGTGAGACAGAGGAAGGCCCAGGCTTGGGGTTTCTATGAGGGGTGTTGCTTGTGTTTTTCAAGGTTGGGTGTGAGTTTATGAAGATTTCTACAACTTGAAGCAGGTTTTGAGTTCTCCTTCTCCTTCATTCGATGAACTCGAGATTTGTCTGCAAAGGAAACAGGACTGGAAAAGAAATTTAATCAAGCTTTAATTTCGACTTTGTTTCCTGATGAACTGCTAAAGCTCAAGGGACTTTGCTTGTAACTCGGCTCGAGACCTGCAACTTCCCTCCAAACATGAAGAAGATGACCGATGAAAAGATAAGAAAATAAAAAAAAGAAATGTTTAAAAAATAAACCCACGCTTGTGCTGCTAAAATAAGCATGTGGTCGCCGATAGCAAAGAATTGGCCGACCAGTGACTTCAAATCCTTGTCTAAGGTAAAATATCTATTTTAGATTCTTATTTAAGATAACGTTCACTCTGAGTTATCGAGAAAACACATCTACATTGAGCATTTATTTAGAATTTTCTTAATATTTAATAATCCGGCAAATCCAACAAAGTTTGCCTCACTTTGTGAGAAGAATTTTTAGATGAATATGAAAAGATCAAAAACATTTGCTGGAAGCATAATAGATAGTTGTGTTTATATTTAGGGAAAATACTACAAAAAAACCCCACATTATACCACTTGAGATAATTTGACTCTTTAACTTTTTTTTGTGTCACTAAAAACTCAAAATGATGCCACTTAGGACAAATTTATCCAGAACTTCTTTTTGTGCCATTAAAAATCCCAAACTACGCTCATTATGACACATGTACCCCGAACTTTCTTTTGTGATATAAAAAAACTTTAAACTTGTGTTCATGTGACATAATTATCCCAAATTCTTTGACTTAAGGGCATTTTTGTCTTTTTATTTTTTCTTTTCTTTTCTTTTTTTCCTCATTCTCTCTTCCCTCCACTAGCCATGGTAGAGGGAAGCTAGCGAGGATTGCCCTTGCCAGCGTTAGAGTTGGGCAAGGGTTGCCCTCGCCCGCCTAAGCAAGGGCAACCTCGCTTAATGTTGATAAGGGTAGCCCTCGCCTGGCTTGCTTGAGTCGGGCGAGGGTTGCCCTTACTAGATCCTATAAGGGCTGCCCTTGCCCACCTAGGTGAGGGCCAGTAAGGGCTGCCCTTGCCTAACCCCAATGAGGGTTGCCCTCGCTTGGGCGGGTGAGGGCAGCCTTCGCTTGACTCTGACGTTGGCAGGGGCAAGGGGGTAGCCCTCACCGGCTTCACTCTGCCATGGCCGACAGAGGGAAGAGAGAAGAAGGGAAAAAGACAAAAATGCCCTTTGGCCAAAAAGTTCAAGATAAATGTGTCATACGAGTACACGTTTAGGATTTTTTGTATTGCAAAAGAAAGTTGAGGGTAAATATGTCATAATGAGCATAGTTTAGAGTTTTTAGTGGTACAAAAAAAGTTTAGGGTAAATTTGTTCTAAATGGAATAGTTTTGGATTTTTAGTGGCACAAAAAAATTCGGGATAAAATTATTCAAAGTGACATAATTTTGAGTTTTTAATGATGTTTTTCCTTATATTTGCTACGGTTTGGGATTTCATGGATTATTCACATTATGATCTTTTAAATTTAGGTATCATGACCCCAATACTTCAAGGTCTATTAAATTCATTATAATATCAATATTTAAAAGAGTAAATTTTTGACCTTAGATATACGAGCGTTCAAATAAATTTGATGGAAAGGATTAATTCCTTCATAGGTAGAAAACCATAATTTCTTATTCTAGCAAATCTCTAATTCTTACACATATTTTGATTATAAATCTATAATTATCTGTATATATAGATACTATGTTGAAGTATCTTCCTGCCGAAGTTTGAATTTGAAGGAAGAAACTCCTACGTCGAAGTTGTAAAAGAACAAATGTTTAAAAAGTTATATTCCATCATTGCGCATACTTTATATCTAAAACTATAATGATATATTCTGAAGAGTTCATTTAATGGCGGGATACCTATCATTGCAAAATGTCAATAGAAAGAAAGAAGTGTACTTTTAGAGGATTATGAATATCATAATTATAGTATAACTATAGGTATAATAAGTGATGATTTTTATGATTAAAGATTTATATCGATTCTGTTATAAATATAGACAAGCGAATCTATAAAATTATAGGAAGAAACTAAAGAAAATTGAATTTCAAATTTATGTGGTTTGGCTCAAATGTCCTATTTATATTTATGTGAATAGCAATACGAAATTTCACTATAAAAATAAATAATATAATAAAGATTATAATCGTTTGACTTATTATTTTTCAATCCTAATTATACCCACTAACTTTTTCAATATTTAGCCTTTCATTCAAGGAATTATATAAATTCTACGAGAATTTTACTGGCTGTGTCAATCGGTCTAATTATTACAAGATAAACCCCTCTTGGGAAAAACTCTCTGCACTCTCCTCTGCGCAATGTCAGAGTTCCCTCTCTCTGGCCACCAAGGGCTCTCTCTCTCTCTCTCTCTCTCATAATGCAAAAGAGCAAAAGAGCAAGTCTCAATCATTTTGTTGCCGCTCTGCCTATATTTAATGCGCATGAGAGAATTTCTTCGTTCACTTGCCGCATTAAATGAAAGGACAAAGAGGACTCCTATTCTTCTTTAATTTGCTGCCAATAAAAGTCAATAAAATATTGTCCAGTTATCCTCGTGCGGCAGGGACTCAACAAGGACATGGGCAACCCAATTAAATCCACGCATGCTCAATCAGAAAATTCTTCCTACGGCCTTCATCTCTCGGCAGCAACTAGGCGTGAAGGAAATTAATGGCAGCTTGCAAGAGTCTGCTGCTTTCTTCGTCTTCATCCTTCCTTCACCCTTTCACATGCAGAGTACTTAATGGATGATATATAGCTAGCGTGGTAAACAAAATCGCAGACAATCACAAAAACGTCCAACATGAACTAATCAATAGATTAACACGCTTAAATTTTAGTATTTGTTCAGTGGCCTGAAACTTGAGACATCCTTAAAAAAATTCCATTATGACGAAATATTTTGTCATGCTTACTAACACGACACAATTAAACGAGCAATTCGTGATAGTTCCAATGTGTCAAGGTCATCTGAGAAGGAGGACATCAGCAGGAAAAAAGAAGAGAAAAGGCCTTAGAAAACGGGACTAGAGAGAGTGAGAAATGCAGTGTACTAAAAAAACGTAGTAAATTTTGTAAATTGGCATGTGATTATTGGTGAATTAAAGGGATTTAATCTTTGCATCATATCTAACTAGTAAAATGTTGAAAAAAGTGAACATAGGTGATTACTGTAATTATACATTATATAGCACAGAGACTATCGTAAGGATTCATTCACTCTAGCCCTATTGACCAGTATTAGCATGGAGCTACCCAAGTTCAGCAGTACATATGGATTCAAAGTCCTTGCACCTTGCTCCTGAGTTGTGCAATAAATTTCAAGTTTTTTTTGTTTATATTACTTTACTTCTACTTTAATTGCTCAAATTTTTGTCATGCTTATTTGCATGGTGTAGGAGTTGAAATATACTCCTGAAACTAAATTGTTTTCACCATAACCCCTCAAGAAAATAGAGATTCGAATCCCCTACCTTTCCCTTCTTATGTGAGAAGAAGTGAAGCAACCCATGTTCCAGGTGCTTGGAAATCTACTAACCTTGATGGCTTTGCAGGAATCTTCCTTCTAACTTTCCGGGATGTAGTGAAGTTAACAGCTAAAGTCATCCGTTTCTTCCACGCAAGTCGTCTTCCTTCTCTAATTAACTTCATATATCAGTTGGATTATCGAAAATTGACTCCGTGAGAAGTTTTATCACTTTAGATTAATTGGTTCATGTAACTTTGTGACATCATATAAAAAATCGTTGCGAATGGGGCTGAATCTTTTTCTTCTTGACATTATCTCACCTATTCGATGTGCCATTTGTCAATGTTACGCAATCCCAGGACAGCATGGTGCTTGCTCGTGAACTTTTTCATCAGATGAGGATGAAGAACAGGGGATCGAAAGATTGGCATGAAGGATGTGTGAAATAAATCAAGGAACCCCAGGCATAACCATATTTACCAGTTCAGTTACATGGAGAGCGCCGGAAAATTTAGGTTAATAAAAAGCTCCAAGTCTCCGCTAATCTAAAGCAGTCTCGCCTGATAAAAACTCGCTGATAATCCTCCAAATTAAATTCCGCAACGAGATATTAATTCCAACAATGGAATTAAGAGACAGTACAGGCTGACTATAGGGAGGGATGGCCGCGAGAGAAAAGCCAAAGTCGAGGAAAATGGTGAAGTCAATAGAAGCAGAACCTCAAGTCAACGACAGAAGCAAAGGTCTTGAGGCACAGGGTCTACGGGACACTTTCCTGGAAGTTGGTTGGTGCAGACAGACAATGGAATTATCATCAAGAGTCTTGCACCCACCTTCCTGGAAATAGCCGAAGTCATTTGGGTCATTTTGGAGACGTTTCCTTGTCGCTTTCATGCGACTAGTTGGTCCCTTGTGCGTTGTGCTGCTAAACATATATTGTATTAGATATTTGGGACTATATCCAGTGCCTTTTAGCTTTCCTGCTTCATCGTCATATCACAAGATACGATCATTATATAACCAAATGAATTTTCACGATATGTTTATTCTGCAAAAAATTAATGATTCGAAAAAGATTTTTTTAAAATGATTATTTGTATCACTAAAAAAAATAAATCAATGATAAATACCTTAACGGAAATGGAATTACTTAGATTGTTGTGGATAATATAAGTATTTTCTGTTGATTAAAAATTTTAAATAATATAGACAATCAATTTTGGAAAAATGTCTTCAAAATAATTGATTTTAGGAGAAACAATTGCAACATCCGTTTGAAAAACGAAATCTCTCCTTTTATCGCAAAACAAACTTATTGCATAATACCCTTCTCATGGTAGATTAAAAATTGCAGCAAACCGATAGAACTTATGATGATAGATTAAAAATTGGAGTGTTTTTGATCGACTCATATGGGAGACTTTTTCGGGCGAATAGGAATTGCTAACAATACCTTACTTTGGTCACATTTGTCTTCTGTTAAGAACTAGTGGAGACTCAGTGTGTTGCCCTGACAGACATTTGGTGAAGATATTTCTTAGGTTTCGTTTATTTTGTGAAAAACATTTTTGAGAAAACACTTTCCTTGTTTTTTAATATTTGATTTTGTTTAGGAAAATACAAAACTAGAAATTCAAATATAGTGAATATCCACGAGAACAAGTCTAGGCAGACCTTTCCATTCATTTTGTACTGTTGCTTTCCCAAAAAGGAGAAAAACTAAAATTGATTTCTATTTCTCACTAATTTATCGCAACTCAACGCGGTCAGAGAGAGAGATTCGGCAAAATTACCAAAAAAGTCATAAACCTATTATAAGTATGCTAATTAAGTCCTAAACCTATTTTTTTTTTTACCAATTTAGTCATAAACCTTTTGCAATTGTGCCAATTTAGTCCATTTGGCCAAATTTGGCTAGCCGGCGCTGACGCGGACGCCGGCCGGTGCGAGCGGCAATATTTTAATAATATTTTTATTATTTTTCGAATTTTTTTATTACTTTTCGAATTTTTATTTTTATTTTTTTAAAATTTTCTTTTTTGTCTCTTCCTCCATTGCTCTCCTCCCCGGCAACAGCAGTGGTTGGCCAGCTTCGACGAGGCTTGCTGGCCACTGTGCGAGGGCGGTGAAGCCCTCGCTGGCAACCGGCGAGGGTCACGGTCCCCGTCCGACTGCCCACCCTCGCCTAAACTTGGGGGAGGCTTAGGGGCCGCGGTGAGGCTGGCCTCACTCAGATTTGGGTGAAGTCGCCTCGTCTAAGTCTGGACGAGGCTGCCAACGAGGGTGGGGAGGTGGATGGGGGCCGCAACCCTCGCCTGTTGCCTCGCCTAGACCTGGGGGAGGCTTAAGGGCCGTAGTGAGGCAGCTTCGCCTAGATATGGGTGAGCCCATCCTCGCCATGGCCTGGTTGCGGGCAAAGGCAGCCTCACCCGCGGCTGGCGAGGCCATGGTGGGCTTGGGTGAAGGTTGCCATTGCCTCGCCTGCGGCCAAGCTGCCGGCAAGAGTGGCTAGTCTGACGGGGGCTGCGACCCTCGCCGCCCACCGGTGAGGGCTTCACTGTGTCGGCGAGGGTAGCCAGTCTGATGGGGGCCACGACCCTTACCGCACGTCAGCGAGGGCTTCACGGCACCGGCGAGGACTTTTTGGCCCTCGCGTGGTGGCTGGCAACCCTCATCGGAGTTGGCCGGACACTGCCGCCAGGGGGGGAGGGCAAGGGAGGAAGAGACAAAAAAGAAAAGGAAAAAAAGAAAAATTAAAAAATAATAAAATTATTATTAAAATATTGTTGCCGGCGCCAGCCAATGTCCACGTCAGTGCCGCCGGTCAAATTTGGCTGAATGGACTAAATGACACAATCGCAAAAGGTTTAGGAATGAATCGGTAAAAAAAAATAGGTTTAGGACTGAATTGGCATAATTGCTATAGGTTTAGGACTTGTTTGATAATTTTGCTGAGAGATTCTCGTCTTATTTCAGTCGTTGGCTATTTTGGGCCGCGTGCATAAGCTTTTTCCAACAGGTTCAAACGATTGATTGAGAACCCTTTCTAAATTTTTATCTCATCTCTCTCTTGTTATTATTGTAGATGCTCAAACGAAACATTATCAAATACTTAGTGTTTTTATTCCCCCATTTCAGCCATTTAATTCTGGAACGCAATCCGTAATACATTTCCTCTTGTCTCCAACACAGCTCGATTTGTTCTGTTAATTGTTTCACCCTGTTTCTTGCAAAATTCAGATTTTATGTATTAACCAAATGCGGGAGTTCCCCTTTTAAAGCAGCTATTTTCTTTAAATTATTGGGGAATGCTTCTTACTCCACTAATCCATCTCTTTTGGTAAGGCTTTTAGCTTACTAGCCAAGCTCAGATCCACAAAGTTTGGAGAATTCCATACCTACTTTACTATTCTTCCACACTTCATTTTTAGGCCAAAATGCTTCAAATTTAAACAACTTAACTCTGTTAACTAGTTCAGCTGAAAAAGACTAAAAAAGGGCTATGATTCGAACCAATGACTTGTAAAGAAAATGCCTCGGCTTTGGGGTACAAAAGTCTCCACTCAATACCACAAGTTACTTGATCCAGCCTCTCTTTAACATATTCATCTCCTTCACGATTATTTGCCCAATTGAAAGCACATCTCTTACTCTCCATGTCCATCAAATAACAAGCATTTAGAAAGTCTCTTAGGGTGCGTTTGTTTCGCGGAAAACATATCATTTTTGGAAAATGTTTTCTAGGAAATCATTTTCATGGAAAATGATTAGTTTTCCTGTGTTTGGTGATATGAGATTGAAAATGTTTTCAAGCGTTTGGATGTCATTTGGAAAATGATTGAATAACATTTAAACTTCATCGATGAAGATGATGAGAATCATTGAAGAAGAGTAGCTTTTCTCTGGGAAAAAAAGAGAGAGAGATTTTGGAGAGTAAAAGAAAAGAATAGAGATGACCTAATAAAAAGGAAGGACCTAAAGACCTAATAAAGAGGGAAAGTGTTTTCCCCTTCCTACGCACAGGAATTCATTTTCCTAAAATAAAACATAATATTTCTGTTGACCGGAAAGTATTTTCCATTGACCAAATCATTTTTGGAAAAACAAATAGCAGAAAGTCTGGAAAACACTTTCCAGGAAAATACTTTCATTGAAACAAACGGACCCTTAAAGCATTTAACCTGTAATTTTCTGCCATTCTTTTACCCACCTTCTTTCAATGATACAAAATTTTGTTGAAATCACCTAAACATACCAAGGTACTTGAGTTTGACTACCTATCTTTAGTTCATATTAGAGCCGTCAAATGGGTGGGTCAGGTCGCGTCAGGTTGGGTCGGATAAAAAATGACTTGATTATATTGACTCATTTAACCCGTTTTGACCCATTTTCATAAAATGTAAATTTGATGATCAATACTTGACTTGGCTTATATTACCGAAATATATTAATATTTAACTCAATTTAGGAAAGTCCACTCCCACCCATTTAATCCACCTTAAGCTCTTCACATATAAGTTATTTGAATAAGAAATTCATATCAAATTTGAAAAGTAAATTAAACAAAAAATTAGTAAATAAAATAAAAAAAATGTGAAAAACCTTTAAATTGAAATACTTTGGAAGAACCCTTGATAAAAAAAAGTTTGATAAGCTAATGATTGACATCAAAATAATATTGCTTATAACAAATCTTCTCGGATGCGAGAATGCATAGCTTCTTAATTGTGATTTACCAAATTAATAATTACGATATAATGTTTAAAATTTCTATTTCGATATTGATTGAATTTCAATCTAGACAACATTGAGCTTACTCTAAAAGTACTTCAGTATGTATATGGATATCTATCTACCAAAAATATTTTTTAAAAATCAAAATTTTAATTATTTTTAAAATTTTGAATTTATTATTATTATTATTTCTTCTCTTTTTCTCTTTATATTTCTTTTTTTTTTTCTTCTTTTCTCTTTTCTTTCTTCTTCTTCCTTCTTCTTCCCCCTTGTTCCTCTGCTGGCAACATTAAGCCTAAGCTCAAGCTTTGTCATATTTGTCGAGCTTGGGGCGTATGAAGATCCAAATTAGCCCAAGCTCAGCCAAGGTCAGCAAGCTCAGGGCTCACTAGATCTAGGCGAGCTCCGACTCCGCCCAAGCCGAGGAGGTCGAGCTTGCCCATTGTAATCACCAGTGTCCCCATCACCATCTCCACTACCGCACACCCAAGCACTCAAATGTCCAAGGGAGAGCTCGAAAAACGAAGAGGGGTTAGGGTTGGCCATGCCGCTGAAGGATATGTAGACCATGGAGCGAGGCAGATGGTGGTGGAGCTCGATGAAGTCGGTGGAGGTGATGGTCGGGGTGAAGAGGTTGATGCCGTAAGCGATACTATCGACTTTAAGGAGGAGTTCGTTTGGGTAGGGGAGAAGAAGGAGAGAGAGGACTGACATTGGTGACTCATATCTGACCCAAATAAGACCTATTTTGTTTGGTCTTTTCTTTTTTAAACCCATCTTTGACCCATATCTCAATTTTAAGATAAGTCACAAATGACTCACTTTCATAAATGTGGCTTAAAATATGGACCTCTAACCCATTTTGATAGCCCTAGTTCACATGGTTAATAGGTCCAATAAGTGTAACTAGGAAGCATGTACTCTTATTATGGAAGCTTGCAAGATCATGGGCCAATTCAAGCATATCTCCTTAGCCCACTACACAAGAGAGTTTAAAGGTATGCATGGTAACACTTTGTACTTGGGAACAATTTCTGCTCATAAATGATTTTTATTTATTTTGTTCTTAGGAATAATTTCCAAGCATTTGAAAGCATTTAGTAATTGTTCAAAATTTTTATTCCCGGGATAGAAATGCATTTGGTAAAACCTTAAAATTTCTAGTCCAAAATATTTTCTTTTAATTTTTTAATGATTTAAATACATTTTTATTTTTGTTTGCCTTTTCCCTTTTCATCATCTTTTTCTTCTTTAATAAGTCATCGGCAGCTGGCGACTAGCCAAACGAGGGCCGACGCCTTCGCCAACCCTCGGCGACACCAAGCCACGATGAGGCTTGAGCCGCGAGCCTCACCATGAGGTGGGCGAGGCTCGGCCTCGCCTTGGCTGGGCAATATCGGCCACGCCCAGCCACCAGCGAGCCTCGCCGGCCCATCGCTAGGGCAACATTGGCTTGGCTGAGCGACGCCGACCTGACGATGCGCCGGCAAGGCCAAGGCTCGCCGTGGTTGGACGAGGTTGGCCTCACCCAAATCTAGCAAGCCCGAAGCTCACAGGTGGCTAGGCAAGCTCGACCTCGCTTATCCACGGTGAGCCTCGCCTTGCATCGCATTGTGCTCCGCGTCGCCCGGGGCCGACGAGGGCACTGGCCCTCATCTAGTCGATCACCAACCATGGCTGAAGCTGGCGATCGGTCAATAGGAAGAAGATGGAAAAGAATGGAAAGAGAAGAGAGAGAAATTAAAAAAAATTTGCTTGATTCTAGAATTGTTCCCAGGAACAAATAAGTAACTTTTTTTTTTATTCTTGATTGTGTTACTAATCTATTCTCAGGAACAAAAAGTTTACTAAACGGATTTCTATTTCAAAACTACTCCCGGGAACAAAAGAATAGAAATTTTCATTGTTTGGCAAGTTGCCAAGCACACACCCTAATAGTGTGGTGAACTAGCATATAGACTAAAAGCTCTACCTTCTAATTGGATAGTCCATCCCCCTCAACTCCTTTAAGATCTTCTTTGTTTTGATGCCCCGGTTGTGAGCTTTGGTGTTTGAAGTACTTTATGTTAAATGAAGTTTTTTTTACCAAAAAAATATATTTGAGACATGTTTTTAATATAAAATTCTATGTCCGAACGAGAAATATTTTGCCAAAATAGACATTCATGTGGATTCAATATTACAAATTCCTGATATTATTAAACCATTCATTCCAGATATCCCCATCAAGATCTTTATTGTTTAGGATCTTATGTCCGATTGAAGGTTCTTTTAATGTGGAATATTTAGTTGGGGCCGGGTACCCCGCATATCAAATACAGTGTTGGGATGGGAAGAGGAAAGTTCAGCTCGCACGGAGCGTGGGTTGGTGATGGGGAGTGGGGTTGGTGGTGCGGGATGGGGTGGGGAGCACTGACCCGCCCTGTCGTGCTTGGTACTTCTATTCTATTTCTTCATTTTTCTTCTTTGGTCGAATGAACCAGATCCTTTTCTCTGCTTTTTGTGTCTCCAAAGTTTAACTCTAGGAGTTAAGAGAGCCTTGAGTGTCGTCTTTGAGTGAGTGATGCACATGGCCAGGTTTGGCGCCTTCATTGTATAAATAACCTGTTCTACAAATAATAAATAGCGTCTTGCAAATAATAAGTGGTGATCTTTGGTAAGCAAAAAAATTATCTTTATGGATTTGCCGATTTGCACCTAAATTTTAATAATCCGTTTAATTATTTATCAATTACATAGAAAATTAGGGATTAATTTCTAATCCCTAACAATAATCATTTTCACTAAATTGCATCACATATAGATATTAAGAACATTAGCTTCACTACTATTCCCTAAAAGTTCCTTTTGAAAAAAAAAAAGAGGTCGGGCAAGGGCTGGGCCTGCCCGGCCCCGTTCTTTTTTCTACTTTTTCCTTTCCCCTCCCCATCCGGGTGTGGCCTGCTTTTCTTTTTCCCTTTTTGGCCCGGCCCGCACCCTTCTTTCTCCTTCCCTCTTCACGCGTTCTGCGTTTCTGCAGAAAGGAAAAGATCGAGCGAAATAGGTACAGGTCAGAGGCGCAGAGGATCGGGGGAGGCAGCTCCGATGCGATCCGTGGGTCGAGGGCCAGGCCAGTTGGAAAGTTGGCAAGGCAGGTGCCATGTGCACTTGCTGGTGGCCATTAAAAGGAGGAAGAGAGACTGAGAGAGACGGGGGTTGTTGGCTCGCACAGTGAGAGAGTTCAGCCAAGAGGGTTCTTTTTCTTCGTTTGGCAGGCCGGGCAGAGGGCAGTTCGCCAGAAAGGCTGGACCAGAGAGAGAGAGAAAGAGAGAGAGCTCGTGAGAGTGGTTGGGCGTCGCCGGAGATCCAACCATCAGCCGCCAACCGTCGCAGCCCCTCCCCGAACTAGGTAGGCTCTTCCTTCCGGCCGCAAGTGCCTCGTTTTTGGGAGACGTTGGCCGAACCTCGCGCCGATCAGTTCGCGTGAGTTTCGGTCCGATTCCGTCCTCCCTGAAAGCTTCTGTGTGCTCTAGTATGCATGTTAGGGAGTTAGGTCCATATTTGAGTCCCCATCGAGTCCAAAATTCTCCGTTTTAGTAGTGCATGCCAAGTGCTTGTGAACATGCCTAAATGAGATCTGAAGCCTGTGGGTTTGTTGTAGCCAGGGATAGTTGTTCTCTGTTGATGTCTGTTATGAATGTGCTTAACCTGTCTCTGAGCGAGCCTTGAGTATTGATTGTTCATGTTGTGTCAATGCCAGCCCGAACCTAACCGTAAACGAGCCTACATGCTCTCTGCTAGCTGATGCACACTACATGTTTGATAAAACGCCCTAGAGAAAACCGAAGCTAGTTTGCGCTTTAACTTGAGATCGACTCATTTTTGCTCTTATATTTGTTCAGTCCCGTTGGCTTTGCTTATGTTCATGGTGTTTGTGTGTGATTTTTGCGAAATAATCAGGCATCATCAAATTAGCGAAGGGTTCTCTTTGTTCCAGTAAGTGGATTAATGGTCGCCGGAGTTTGTGGCCGTTGGTGGTCGGCGCTGATTGGAGCTAGCGACCAATGGATTGTGGTGGTTCAGCAATGACGTGGGCGTCGATTGCTTCGACCGGCGTCGTCTTTCGGGTGAAGCTGCAGAAAAAGGAAGCCGTGCAAGGAGGAGCTTGGGGTGTGACAGAACGTAGGAAGAAGAAGACCAAAATAATAAACTAAGAGAAAAAGAAGAGAAAAAGAAAAGTTAAAAGGAAAAAGGGTAAATATCACCAAAAGCCTTAAACTATGCCATTTGTGATAATTTTACTTTTAATTTTTTTTGTGTCACTAAAAACTTCAAATTATGCCACTTGTGACAATTTTATCCTAAACTTTTTTTGTATTACTAAAAATTTCAAACTATGCCACTTGTGATAATTTTACTTTAAAATTTTTTTATACAACAAAAAAACCCTAAATTATGCCACTTACAACAAATTTACCCCAAAATTTTTGACTAAAGGACATTTTCGTCCTTTTTCATTTTCATTTTTTCATTTTCTTTTGTTTTCCTTCTCCTTCCTTTCCTTTGACATGGCCGATAGAGGGAAGCCAGCAATGGCCACCCTTGCTGGCGTCGGAGTCGACGAGGGCTGCCCTCGCTCTCCCTCACCAGATTCGACTCGGGCGACCCTCGCTTGGGTCGAGGGCCACCCAAGCTAGATCTGGCAAGGGTGGCCCTCGCCTCGCCTACACCTAAGGGCAAGGGCGACCCTCACCGGCATTGGGTGAGGGTCACCCTTGCCCGACTTCAACGCTGGCGAGGGTGGCCATTGCTGACTTTCCTCTGCTGGTCATGGCAGAGAGAAGGAAGGAGAAGAAAAAAAGAAAAAAAGAAAATGGAAAAAGGACGAAAATGTCATTCAGTTAAAAAGTTTGGGGTAAATTTGTTTTAAGTAGCATAATTTGAGATTTTTTGTGGCGCGAAAAATGTTCATGGTAAAATTATTACAAGTGGCATAGTTTATTTTTGGTGGCATAAAAAAAAAATTTATGGTAAAATTGTCACAAGTGGCATAGTTTGGTGTTTTTAGTGGCACAAAAAAAATTTTTATGGTAAAATTATTACAAGTGGTATAGTTTAGGGTTTTTAGTAATATTTTCCTAAAGGAAAAAGAGAAAGAGACTGAAAAATTGGGAAATAGAAAAAATGGATATATTAAGTCCTAAAACTTATTTCTAATGTGCAATTGAGTTCTAAAACTTGCAAATAGTGCAATCAAGTCCTAAAACTTGTCAAATTAGTGCAACAAGCCCTAAAATTAACATTGTCAATTTTATTAACAGCAAATGCTTACGTGGCATTTTTAAATTAATTTTATTTTCCACGTGGCATTATTGTTGTTGTTGTTGTTATTATTATTATTATTATTATTATTGTTATTATTATTATTATTATTATTATTATTTAATTCTTATCTAAATTAAATTTAAAAATTAAAATAAAACCTAAAAGTTTATTTAAAAATCTGAAAGAAAAAAGAATGGCAAAGATCACCGATGGCTCTTCAGCCATCACCGCTGCCCATCACTAGAGGGGTCGATGACCCTTGCCATGCTTGAGCTCGAGCGCCTACTTTTAGATGTGGGCACGCTGGCCCTCACGAGTGGTTGGCTACCATTGCTCGCCCCGAGCGAGGGCCAACGACCTTCCCTAGGCTCGACTAAGGCCTTGTTGGCCCTTACCTGAGGTCACCGAGGCTTGCCCAGAGCTAGGTGAGGGGGTGATGCCTCACCTAGATATGGTGAGCCTTGCCATCCTTGAGCAAGCGCTAGTGTCACCCTTGCTTGGGCTTGGCGAGGATCATCGACCCCTCGCGAGGGGCCGGCTTACCTAGATTTGGGCGTGGGCACCCTTGCCCGAGCCTAGCTAGGGTCGCCGACTCTCGCTTAGGGTCAGCAAGGCCTCGCCCTGGCCGGGTAGGGGCCAACCACCCTCGCCTAGGTTGCTGGGCCCTTCGGCAATGGGCGGCAGTAGCCTCCACATGGGAGCTGGCCATATATATATTGTAGTTTTATTTTTTAAACAAAATTTAGCTTTTAAATCTAATTTAACTAAGAATTGAATAGAAAAATATAAAATGCCACTTGGAAAATAAAAATTATTAAAAAAATGCTACGTCAACATTTTCTGTTTTTAAAATTGACGGTGTTAACTTTATAAATTGATTGCACAAATTTGACAAGTTTTAAAACTCGATTACACTTTCGCGGCAAGTTTTAGAACTTCTAGTGAACATATCCCTATAAAGTGTGGGATAGGAGAGAGTGGGCGAATCGGGTCTAGTCGATTTAGTTAGATCGGGTCTCAACCTACTCTAGTTTGTTTTTAAATATTAAAATTCATGAAAAATGTTAATTAAAATATCCAACAAATCATACAAAATTTAAAACTTTTAGAAAATCATAAAAAACTAAAAAAATTTCGAAAAAAATCCATAAAATAAAAAAAAATTCAGAAAAAAAATTCTCTTTAGAAAATTCGATAAAAATATTTAAAAAATCCAAAAAACTCAAAAAAAAAAAAAAGAATCCAAAATATTCCAAAAACTTAGATTTCCCCATAAGGCTTTAAAATAGTTTTTAGGTAATTTTCTTTTAAAAGGTGGAAGTCTTTTGATCTAAAATTGTGCTCATATTTGATCAAGCCCTTAGGACTCTACTTTAGGGTCTTGATTGTCTTTAGAGACGAATGCCCTTAATTGCACACTTTCGACATAATGATCTTAGCTTCCTTTTGGCTTAATGAGGATTGACATTTATTTATTTAATGCTAGATGCTTGTTTTTTCTAGCAATTTATTTAATGTTTTCCTAGTTACTGATTGTTATCTTAGTGATTGAATACTTACATAATCATCTCACATGTTAGTGGATAGACCTAAAATTAATCCAAAGTGCTTGAGAAAAATCTTTTTCTAAAATGAACAAAATTAGATACCGAAAGGGCACTAATTGATTTATTAGTGTAATTAAATCTCCGACCCTAAACTCTTTAGTTACATAAGAAGTGATGTATACTTCCATATTTCACTTGGTTTCTAGTAGACCCTAACAGGCTAGTGGCTACTCTTATATTAGAAAGCTTTGTATGATCACTCTAATGACGCGTGGGGTATGGGCTTGGGAGAGCCCGTGTTTAATTAAGGGTCCTAGACCCATCTTATAGGCAACACCCCAAAACTTATGCCTTTTCCTTCCGGAAAGACAAGGTAGGTCGCGACATTGCTATGGTATTAACTTTGTTTTATTATGTGTGATCCAGGCTCTAGAAAATGATATTGGAAAGAACTCTTTCAATTATTTCCAGGTTTGTTCCTGAATCATCTGATTTCTGGGTGATTACTTCTTGGAGTTAGATGTCCAATAACTTCTGTTCACTTAAATACATGTATGACGTTTCCTGTATGAGAAGCTTGACTGTAGTCTGTATGCATAGGTGTTTTAAGCACTGCAATTTTACTTTTCTTCAGAATTAAACTCGTAGCTATGGCAGCAGTTGTTTGTGTTTTTCTGTTTGTTGTTGGTATGAACTACCAACCCTCCCAATTTAAGTACGTTCATGACATTACCAGTGTGAGAAGGTTGACTGTAGTCTGCATCCATAGGGGTTTAATCACTACACTTTTACTTTTATTCAGAATCAAACTCATAGCTATGGCAGCAGTTGTTTGTGTTGTTCTGTTTGATGTCGGTATGAACTACCAACCCTCCCAATTATAGACGTGTACGACATTTCCTGTGTGAGAAGGTTGACTGTAGTCTGCATCCATAGCACTACAATTTTCTTTTATTCAGAATTAAACTTGTAGCAATGGCAGCAGTTGTTTGGGTTCTGTTTGTTGTTGGTATGAACTGCCAACCCTCCCAATTTAAATTGTTATTATATTGTGGCCGTAAGTTTATGAGTATCAAATCAAAGTGTTTAAGCAGTGTTAATCACTTCTAAGCGTAATCTTTGCTTATTCTCTCTCTTTATAAGAAGCCTCGAGCCTATTTTACAAATTGTTATATCTTCCAGATTCTAATGCCTTTATATAGTTTAGTCTTTATACTCATCAAAGTAATGTAAATTTTGTTGTGAGTTTGTTGTCCACTTTTGCATATGGACAAAACAGAAGAATCCTCACTGCTGCTCACACCACTCACGGTAGGTTGAGTACCATCTAGCATGTGGGTGCATGAGATTGTTACTCGTAGGTAAATGGTTTTATTGATTCTAACTAATTGGAGATTATGGTCGCCGTTCTCCAGTGTCTTTATTTGTCGGGGCTTCATATTCATGCTTTTCTTGGCTTTTCAAACTTATGCTTGTTTTTTGGCCTGTCGAACTTATGCTTGTCGACTCTGGGGATAATCTTTTAGCTTTGTAGAATCGGCAATGCTTCCAAATTAGACTATAAAAATTCGACCCATTGCTGTTGTTAATTACATGGATGTCACTGTGTGGTATTCGGACCACTTTCGGCTTGTTTTCTTCAGAGGATGTAGGGTTACTATTGTAGATGATGTGCAAAACCTTTATCTTCCAGTTTATGTGGGGATAAGTTGTTAGAGGTTACACATACGAAGGAGGAGCATAAGCATCTTGTCCACTGTCACCGTGGTTATTGAAGCCGTGATTTTCTTGCTCGAAAATCCACTTCACTTCTCCAAGAGATGGGGTTGGATAATGAGAGCAGAGGGTGCACAAGATTAATATGTCAGACATTTACAAATTCGAGATGTTTGATGTCATAAGAAAAATATTTTGGATAAATATGTCACAGTGAACATAGTTAGCTTTTTCCCTAAACCAAAAGCACTTGTATTTGAACATGAATAGGCAAAGAGAAAAGTCATTCGTTGGATCCCACAACTTTCAAACTGAGCTCGGTCAATGAAGATGCCATCAAGAGAAAAGAGGAAGAAAAAAACACCTTAGTCCAGATGTCCATGTTCAAACATCAAACTTGTCGAAATGCTGAGATGATACGGAAAACAAAAGAATGAAAACTAAAATTTCTTCTGATTTACATTAGGTTAAATGGAAATGATGTGAGGGAGGTGCATCCAAAATCCTCTAACTTGGGACATCTGCGGATCCTGGGTTTCTCAATGGAATATCGTGTCCCTCTAACGTCCCCAGACAAATTCATCAACGTCCTCACGCCACCACCATCCCTCATCCAACTGGCCCATCCCCTCTTATTCTAGTTGTGACACCTACTTCCTCGGGCGGGGGAGGTACATGAACAAGCTCGTGGCAAATTCATTTGCCCGTACACCTCCCTCGATCCTGATGTCCCGATCAATTTACATCCATTTCTCTCTCGGGCTATACCCACTTCTTCCAGAGTAAGATTTCCCAACATCATCCAAGATAAGGGGTCTCCTACCCTGCAATGCCTCCCTCAGTCTTGCACCCCAGTAAACACCGCTCTCCTCCGTCAATTCTAGTTAGTTCGAGATAGTTCGTAATATCAGTTTGTATCTTACCAACATTGCCTTCTTGCGATTCATTGACCAAACAAGCACTATTGAACCTTGGACAATCTCGCACTATATGATCCTGTATATGCTTTCTTTGCGAGAAAGGTTTTGCCCTCTCCCGCCTGTCCACAGACACCCACACGGAGCCCCTCTTCGTTCATCAAGCAATCCCAGATATCATCCCTTTTTGTTTGAGAAGCTTGTGCCACTACTTCACCTCGTTGTAGTTCATAGCCTTGGGCTGGTTTCACGTCCAGCGAGAGACCGTTATCAAATCTACCCTTCTCGTGCAATTTTTCGACTTGAATTTTAGGGCCACACCTGATCCTCCAACATGAGACGAGAAAAGAAATGTCACTCTCCAACGTTTCGTCCTAACTCGTGGACTTGACCCTCCAGCGATCCTACACATTGCATCCAAAAGTCAATTCCTTTCCTCCTTTCCTTTCCCGGTCTCCTCTCTTCCTGCTCAAACTTTCGAGTTCCACCTTATCATTCAAGGTGCAGACGGCTACTATATTGGCTTACATGGTAAAAGCCCCCTCCGAAGAAGAGACGTGGAGTCGACCTTCCCTGCCCAAGGCCCCTAAGTTCCTAGATAAATCCTTTTCTTCCTCACCTAAGAGGGAATATCCCTTTACTTCCCAAGGTTCAAATATTTTAATGACGTGCAGGTCCATAGTTGGAAACTTATGTCAGCCTCACTGGCTGACAGCATACCCACATTCATTTCCAGAGAATCCATCTTCGCTTGGACTCCATTGCCCTGTTGACCTTATGAACAAGACCGATGGCATGTTCGGCGACTCCCTGAATTTTGTTGACATCCATGGCAAGACTGCAGAGAGCGCTAGGGGGAAATTGTCGTCAATTAGTGTTTCCGGTACAGAACTTTTTAGCCTTCAGGATTTACATTTTGACTTCTATATATGATAATTGAGTACCTCAACATTTTCGAGTGATAATTGTTGATTAGCATTCGAGGTGCAAGACAAGAATGAAACCGGAAGGACTCTAAAGAAAGAAAAGAAGCCCTGATTTGCTTGGGGAAAACCTGCGCCGGAATTAAACAACAGAATTTGCTTGGACGCTGCTATAAATTTGAGGCAAAGGAGCAATTGGCAAGAGTTGAAACGTGCAAAGGACACATTATTTTTTCGAATAATTGTCCCAAAAGTCCTAAACCTATTGTATAGTAGCTAATTTAGTCAATCATTTCAATTGTGCTAATTTAATTAAACTTTTTGAGAATTTACTAATTTAGTTCTAAACTTTGAATTACCAATGTAGTCTTTTTGGCTAATTTTGGTCAAAAATCCCTAACATAGAGTTTTAGTTGGCATGGTCAACATTGACATGGACTATTTTTAATTTTTTAATAATTTTTAATTTTTTTCTTTTCTTTTGTTTTTTTTTTTTTTTTTTTTGTTCAAAGGGCCTTTGGCCACTAACCAAGGGCTGGTCATCCCAATCGAAAGCCAGCAACCTCCGTCGGCCATTGGCCAAAGGTGGGCGATCCCCATTGGCCATTGACCATGGGCCGCGAAGCCCTCATTGGCCATAGGGAGGGTCACAGCCCTCGTTGCGGCTGGTGAGGGCATCACGAGCCCTTACTTAGGCCCTCGTGGGCCATGGCAAGGGGTGAGGACCTAGGTAAGGGCCACGAGACTCGTTGGTGGCTAGCGAGGGTTACCGACCCTCCCCTGGTGGTTGCTGGAGGTTGCCAATCCCTAGCTAGTGGTAGGCAACCTCGTCAACCCTTTAAATTTAAGAAAGAAAAGAAAAAGAAAAATCAATAAAAAATTAAAAATTTATTCATATAAGTGATTTTTGATCAAAATTAGCTAGAAGGATTATATCGGTAATTTTTTAAAAAAGGTTTAAAACTAAATTGGTAAATTCACTCATCGACCCTTTGAATTAAAAAAGAAAAGAAAAATAAAAAATCAATAAAAAATTAAAAATTTATTCATGTCGGCGATTTTTGATCAAAATTAGCTAGAATGATTATATTGGTAATTTGTTAAAAGGTTTAAAAAAAATGTTTAGAATTGAATTGACACAATTGAAAAATTTAGGCTAATTTGACAAATTATCAAAAAGTTTAGAACTAAGTTGACACAATTGAGAGATTTGGGACAGAATTGACTACTGTATAATTGATTTAGAACTTTTTGAATAATTTTCCTGTCCTTTCTTTGTCGAGAAAATTCAAGACCATGGGCAGTCCCGCACTAGCTCGATTAAGGAACCCTGGTAAGATGCAAATCGTAACTTGGGTGCTGACTCCACATGCAATAGTCGTCATGTGGTGGTGTGGTGTAAATTATGCTGTGCCATAATCCCCATGTACCAAAGTCATATTTCTTATGTTAGTTTTCATAGGAAAACAAGCAAAAGGTATCCTCAAAATTGTCTTGTGGCCTTGAAATAAGAAAATCGAATGAAAAGCGTAAAAACTTTTGACATAGTTTGAGGCGACGAAGCCATTCCAAGTAGATTGTGTTTTTCCTACGTTAGCATCGTTCCGCAAGCTACTGAATCAAATCATACGAGCAATATGAGATAGTTCAGACGTGTAAAGGACAATAACAAAGGAGGACATCAACCAAAAGAAAACGTAAGAAAACAGGACTAGAGAGGGTGAGAAGTGCTATATGTACTAAGAAAAATGTACTAGATATTGTTTACCAAATGATGTGGTATGTGATTACTGGTCAGATAGAGGATTCACTCTTTGTATCAGATCTAGCTTTTAGATTATTGAAAGAAGATGACATAGGTGATTATCCTGATTTCACGTCATTTAGTGTTGACACTAAAAAATAACTCAAGTCTTTATGAATTGATGTGGAGTTCATATTGAGTTATTAATAGAGCAATCAATAAGTACAATTGCAAATCAGCCATTGATGCAAATTAGTGTTACGTGGCCAACAATGTTGTTGATGAAACGTGATCAACCAAGACAGTTGGGGATGTATGATTTTTTTTTTTCCTGTTTGATCTTATTTTATATCTATTTTACAAGCCATTATGTGTGCTATGTAGTTGCAAAACTCCCTTACTCACGCACTCCCACCATGGCTCTGAGAAGGTGGGAAACTGAACTTCTCACCTCCCTCTTCCTAAGTGGAAATGGTGGCCATTGGGGCAAACCCTTGGTGATTTAGTTGGGGATGTACGATGACCAAATGGAGTTCAGACTGGTCATTGCTAATAGAATACAAATGAGCCATTTCTTTTTCTTCTTTTTTTGGAATTCTAATGGCACTACTCACTCTCTTTTTTTTTTAAAGGAAAATGTTACCAAAAACCCCAAACCGTATCATATATGACAAATTTACCATAACGTTTTTTTTATAATACAAAAACCTTAAACTATGTCCATTCTGACACATTTATCCCAAACTTTCTTTCGTGACACAAAAAATCCTGAATGTATACTCGTGTGATACATTTACTTCCAAACTCTATGACCAAAGGATATTTTCACCTTTTTTCCATTTTTTTCTTTTTTTTTTTTTTGTCTTTTTTGTCTTCTTTTTTTTTCCTTCTTCTCTCTTCCCTCCACCATGGCCAGCGGAGGGAAGCCGATGGGGGCCACCCTCGCTGGTGTTGGAGTCGGCCGAGGGTGACCCTCGCCCTAGGTGAGGTCGGGTAAGGGTTGCCCTCACTAGATCTGATAAGGGTTGCGCTCATCCCTCCCTGCCTAGGCCAGGGCGAGCCCTAGCCTCCGCCTTGGCGAGGGTAGCCCTTGCTTGACTCCGACGCTGGTGAAGGAGGCTCTCGTCAGCTTCCCTTCACTAGCCATGGTGGAGGGAAGAGAGAAGAAGGGGAAAAAAGGGGGAAAGAAAAGAAAAGAAAAGAAAAAGAAAAAAGACGAAAATGCCCTTTTGCCAAAGAGTTTGGATGTAAATGTGTTATACGAGTAAAAGTGCAAAGTTTTTGTGTTACAAGAGAAAGTTTAGGATAAATGTGTCATAATGGGCATAGTTCTAGGGTTTTAGTGTCACAAAAAAAAATTTCAGAATAAATCTGTCACAAGTGATATCGTTTAGGGTTTTTTTTGTGTTACAAAAAAAGTTTGGGTAAATTTATCATAAGTAGCATAGTTTAGAATTTTTTGTGGTATTTTCCCTTTGTTTTTGTAACTTAAACATATGACGAAGGTTGATCATGAGGCTCGTACACGAAAGTTACATATGCCAGACTTCATCTTGCTCGAAGTTAATAAGCCTCGTTCGGCTGGAGGGTGAGAAACTTGTGAGACACGGATTATTGATTTAGTGTGGTGCTTTCCTTCGTTAGGTAACGTAGAAAATTTGTGATGACATGAATGATTTACAAAATACAGGGCTTACAAACATCTTGTGGCATATGGTAATACCTTTTGACAGTTGGTTCTGGTTCTCTGCAGCGCATGGAGTCAAGATAAGTGCTAATTTATGCGGGAATGTTGAGAAACATGGTCGTACCTTTGGCTCCTTTCAAAGAAAATGACTAGATTGGAAAATGGTTGGTTCTCCAAATCCGAAATGCTTCCAAATGAGACTTTAAATTACCACCCTTTTTTTTGTTAATTACATGGATGCCACCGAGTGGTACTGGAGTCTGGGACCACTTTCAGCTTGTATTCTTTCGGTTTATGTCGGGAAAAGTCGTTAGAGCTCTTAGACTGAAAGTTCTGGTAAGAGTTGGTACAAGTACACATGGAGGAGGAGCATGCATTAATATAGCGAAAGAAAAGAGAAAAGAGCGAGAGGTTGTCCCACTATCCTTCGTCTTATAAAACAGGAGCAACATTAGATGTTGTTCTTTTATGTTGCACAATCGTATTAGGGGGAAAATCTACTGACATTACTTACCTAAAACAAAAAAAGATAGAAGAAAACATATGGAGGATATCTGGACATGCCAAGAGAGAAGGGGAGGTTGTGCTCCTGCCCTTTCAGAGGAACCATCTAACTAACAGTTCCTTCTTGCGGTACAGTGGCCAAACCAGCACCATCGAACCTCCAACAATCTATTACAACGTTCATCGCGAGGGAAGTTGCACCCGCTCCCCTCTGTCCCAAAAAATACCTTGCTTGAGAAGCTTGTCTCTCTAGTTCACCTGGTTGTAGTTCATAGACACGGGCCGGTTGCACGTCCAATGTGAGACCGTTATCAAATCTCCCCTTGTCATGCAATTTCTCCACTTGAGTCGCAAGGTCACTCACCTGATCCTCCAACTTGAAATGAGACAAGAAACGTCCCTCTTTCACTTTTCGTCCTAACTTGTGGACTTGATCCTCCAGAGATTCTACATAGTGTATCCACACCTCAACTTCCCTCCTCCTTTTCTTTCCCGGTCTCCTCACTTCCTGCTCTAGTTGGTCACTTATGTCAGCCTTCTTGGCTGACAACATTCTCGTATTCATTTTCAGGGCATCCATCTTCGGTTCGACTCCATAGACCTTGCTGACCATTTGAACAACACCGTAGATGGCATCTTTCGCGAATTCCACAAGTTTGGTGACAACCATTGTTAGGCTGCTGAGAGCATTAGGATAAAAATGTTGTCAATTGGTATTCCAGGTTCCAAACTTTTTTGCTTTCAGCATTTATATTTTGACCTTTATCGGATAATAGACTGCCTCAGTATTTTCGAGTGTTGATTGTTAATTGGTATTCGAGGTGCAGGACAAGAATGAAAACGAAAGGACTCTAGAGAAAGAAAAGAAGCACTCGGCCATTCAAAATAGATTGCCTTTTTCTTTAATAACCATCGTTTCACTAGAATCAATTATACGAACAATGCAAGAGAGTTCAAATGTGTCAAGAGCGTTAACAAAAAAAGGAAATCAACAAGACAAATAAAAAAGTTCATCCTATCAAAATTCCAAGTTGGTATCCCTGAAAAATTCATCTCAAATTTCACAAAAAGTCTTCAATTGGAATCCATGATGTATTTACCCTAAACTAATTTTCGTCTTACGGAAACCAAATCCATCCTCCTGTTAAAAAGCACATGTGTTAACACACATGAAAGACAACTGCAAGAAGAATTTGATGTGGAGAATACTAGATTTGACCGTGAAAAATTCACATGCATCAACACTCATGCAATTTAACAGGACAATGAAGGGTAAATTTGGGTAAGTGGTACTGGTTTGATAGTCTTCATGAGATGAAAATTAGTTTGGGTTAAATGTCAAATGGGGTAATAGCCTGAGATATGTACTAGAAGAACGTACTAAATTTTGTTTACCAAATCAAATTACAATTTACCAGTCCTAGGTACATGGGGAGAGCAGGAAGATATAGGGAATAAAGCTCCAAATTTGCACTAATCTAAAGAAGTCTTACCTGGTGAAAAACTTGCTGATAATCCTCCGAATGAAATACCGCAACAAGAGATTCAAGAATGGAATTGAGAGAAGACACAGGCAAAGTAAAGAAGGAATGGCTGCAGGACAGAAGCCAGTGGTGAAGTGAATACAAATAGAGTTTTAAGTCAATGCCTGGAGTAAGGATCTTACGGCATGGGATCTAGCGGGGAAGGGTGAAACACCTTCCTGGAAGATGGTCTTACGCTACATTGACAATTTTTGAGCCCTCCTTACCTTTTATGCTTTATTATTATGTATGTACACGGCATGAACTTACCTTCCATAATTATCCGAGGTAGATAATCGATAGAATGATCAAGAGTCTTGCATACACCTTCCTGGAAGAAACAACCGAAGTCATGGGGTCGCATTGGAGGCAAGGTCGGTTTCATGTCAAAAGCTAGTTGATGCCTTTTGCATTATTATAATAAACATACGATCTGTAAAAGATATTTGAGACTATTTCCAATCCTCTTTAGCTATTTTGTTTCATTATTTTTTGCAATGGAATGAATTGCGGGCGCATTAGAAAGTAGGGAAAGTGTCGAAAAAGTCCTAAACTTATTCCATTGGTGTTAATTTAGTCATAAACCTGTGGGAGAATACCACCAAAAATCTCAAACTATGACACTTAGGATAATTTTACCTTATACTTTTTTTCATGCTATCAAAAACCCCAAACCATGCCACTTGGGATAATTTTACTTTAGATTTTTTTTGTGCCGCCAAAAACCCCAAACTATGCCACTTGGAACAAATTTACCCTGAACTTTTTCTTATGTCACAAAAAACCCTAAACTATGCCACTTAAGACACATTTACTCCAAGCTCTTTAACTGAAGGGCATTTTTTTTTTCTTTTTTCTCCCTCTTCCTTCTATCGGCCATGGTAGAGGGAAGCCAACAAGGTCCACCCTCGCCGGCGTCGAAGTCAGGTTAGGGCGGGCCTCCCCGACGTTAGGCAAGGGCCGCCCCCACCAAAGGGACACCCTTGTCGAATCTAGTGGGGGCGGCCCTTGCCAACTGGGGCGAGGGCGATCCTCATCGGATCAAGCGAGGGTCACCCTCGCCTGAGTTGGCAAGGGCGTCCCTCACTTGAGTCGAGCTAGGTGAGGGGCGCCCTCGCTAGATCTGGCGAGGGTCACCTCGCCTACCTAGGGCGAGGGCCACCCTCGCTTGACTCCGTCGGTGGTGAGGGCTACCCTCACCGGCTTCCCTCTACCATGGCTGGTAGAGGGAAGAGGGAGAAAAAAAAAAAAAAGGAAAAAGGAAAAAGACAAAAATGCCCATTAGTTAAAAAGTTTGGGGTAAATGTGTCTCAAGTAACATAATTTTGGGTTTTTTATAGAACAAGAAAAAGTTCATGACGGTAAATTTGTCCCCAGTGGTATAGTTTGGGGTTTTTAGTGGCATAAAAAATTTATGATAAAATTGTTCCAAGTGGCATAGTTAGGAATTTTTTATGGCAATAAAAAATTTCAAGGTAAAATTATTTCAAGTAGTATAATTTAGGTTTTTGGTGGTATTTTCCCTAAACCTTTTAATTATATCAATTTAGTCATAAAAATTTTGACCTAGTACCAATTCCATCATTTCAGCTAATTTTGAGCAAATATTGCTAATGTAGATGCTAGTCGATATATGTGACACTATTGGCATTGAAGTGAACAATTTTAAATAATTTTTTTTTATTTTTAAATTATTCTTTCTGATTTTTTTCCTTTCTTCTTCTTTTTGTCAGTGATCGACAACTAGCCACATATGATGGCCAGCCACTAGGTATGGCCAAGCGGGTTGAAGGTCACTGTCGCTTTCCACATGCAAGGCTTGACAAGGGTTAGCATTTCCTAGGCTTGATTGGGCGAGGCTCACTCGGCGACCTTGCCAAGCATGTGACGACCCAAACCCTGAGGGTGGGCAGTATGGCTGAGATGGCAAGGAAGGTTGCGCCATCGAGCAATTGTGACCTACAAGCAATGAGGCTAAGCGCATGTCTCATGTCCCACATTACTAAGGGGGAGTTCTAGGCTAGTTGATAAGGCTTGATTTTTCTATTCTGCGTAATGCGTTTTAAATTCATGTGGTTCTTGGATCAAAGTGAACAATATTACACAATGATAGCCCTCAAGTCCTTATAGATAGTATTAAAGCAGACTCCTAGCAGTGTGTGAAGCCATAACAAGGGTGTTGTGCCGAAAAGGGGTGGAGAATGTGACGATCCAGACCTTGAGGGTGATTAGCATGGCTAGGATGACAGGGGAGGCCACGTCAGTGGGGACTGTGACCCAAAAGCGGGCGAGGCTATGCACATGTCTCATGTCCCATATCACTAAGAGTGAGAGTCCTGAGCTAGTTGATAAGGTCTAAATTTTCTACTTTGTGTAACACGTTTTAAAGCTATGTAAGCCTTAGCCCAAAGATGACAATATTACAAAGTAATAGCCCCCAAGTCCTTATAAGGCATCCCCTTGGCCCCGAGCGACGCTTGATGAGGTTGCCCTTAACTGGCCTGGGTGAAGGCTAGCTTGGCAAGCCCCTACAAAGGCTCCCCTTGCCAAATTTAGCAAGATCGATCCTTGACTGTGGAGAGGGACAACGACCCTCGCTCTGGTGAGGCCAAGTGGTCCTTGCCTATGGCGAGCAACAATGACCCCCGCCCTGATGAGGCTAGCCCATTTGGCCATCGCTTGTGGCTAGGTACTTGGGTACCAGCAAAAGGAAGAAGAAAGGGAAAAAGAAAAATAAAGAATAAAGAATAAAAAATTATTAAAAATTATTTATGTAAGCTTTAGTGACGCCACGTAAGCTGTTCAGCATCCACGTTAGCAATATTCAGTTAAAATTAGCCGAAATGACTGAATTGACATTAAGTCAAAATGTTTATAACTAAATTGGTAAAATTAGAAATGTTAGAATTATATTGACACAAATATAATAAATTTAGGATCTTTTTATAAATATTTTTTGTCAATTAATAATTCTAAGTGATATAAATAATAATTTTGAGAAACGTATTCCAAATTAATGTTTTCAGGTGAAATAAATGCACCGTCACTTGAAAAACGAAATCTCTCCTTTGCCGTAGAACCCACTCACTTGCATAATACCCTTTTCCTGGCAGATTAAAAATTATGGAAAAACGGTGGAAATTATAACGAATCTTGGATTCGCCTTCTCGGAAGATAACCAAAAGACTTGGAGGGTCTCCGTACAACTCACATGGGACGCTTTCATATATCCGCACCTAAAAGTATAGGTCTAGAGTCTTTGACATGTCGTTTATTTCACGTTAACATATTCTACTTTCCGAAAGGTCTCTGCAAAAACGCGTTTGTTTCTTTTTAAGTGTTAGTAATATTAGAAAATTAAATATATCTTAAAATATATTTAGGATATTTCCTCTTATTTTTATGCATATTTGATTTGACTTCTTTTAATTTCCTATATGTACACCTATAAATAGACTTTCCATATACTCTTTTTAATATATTAAATCATATAAAAAAATTCCCAATTCTTTTTTTTTTTATTTTTATATTTAATTTGATATCAAAGTCTTCGTTCCTATAGGTTCCTATAGAAACCTAAGTACACGATATGCATTTTGCACTCCAATGCACCTTTTCTCAATTTTATTTTTTCTCCTTGCTTTGCACCCAAGCAAATGGTGCACCTTTTCCCAATTCTATTTTTTTTTCCTTGGCTCTGCACCCAAGCAAATAAATCCATCCCTACCGGTCGACAATGTTGACCCAAGTGCATCAATTCCCATTTGAGTAAGTGCTATGGTGGTTGTGTTACGTTGTCTTTGACACGTTGCCAAGTTGAGCTTTTCTTTTGTATGGAGGTATTTTTCGATGCCACGAAAAAGTGTTTTCGCATAGTAACTTTTCCTTTAGCAATGTCTAGCTTATCCGCTTGCTGTAATCACGCTAGTCATATCAGCCGTGTTTAAGTTACTATCCTGACAGCAAAGTCGACCGCAAAACTCATGCTGCTTGGCTCCAATTCCCCTTATTCTCGACTTTTCACTTCTTGTTGTTTCAAGAAGTCAACTACACCACCAGATCTGCTGCTATCAAATGGTCAGCATATTGAAATCTTCTTGTCAACAGAAGTTGGAGCCATCACATGCCCCTCCATACACCACCTCACCTTGGATTTGTTGAGCTAATTTTAATCGAAGATTTTGTGAAATTGTACGGATTATTTTTCAAACTCAAGTTAATTTGTTTCAATTTAACTTGCGTTTGAGGGGATGTTAGCAATATTAGGAAATTAAATATCTTCTAGAGATATTTAGGATATTTTCTCTAATTTTCTATATTTATTTTGATTATGCACATTTAATTTGATTTCCTTTGATTTCCTCTATGTGGGCCTATTCTCCATGTACTATTTTAATATATCAAATCATATAGAAAATTCCCAATTCTTTATTCTATTTTTATATTTAACTTTAAGAACTAGTTGAGACTTTGACATATAGTCTAATCTATGGCGGATAGATTTAGACCATTTATCCTTTCTGTTTCAACACTCAACTGAAAACTTATTGAAACTCCATGTAGAAATTACAAAAACTCATAATTAAATGATGTTGGAATAACATTGAAAAAATCGTATACGATATGATAGCCCATATTGAAAAAACAAACCGTATTAGAGGATCATCAGAATGGTTAGACCTCGTTTTTACGAACTAATGTTTATTAAAAAATTACATAAAATATTAGAAAATATAAAAAGGATAATTTTATATATAAAAAATAGCATAGGTTTCCCACATTTCAGAAGTAAATGTGACTAATGCACAATTACAAATGACTCTAATGATATTATCTTCAAATATCAAAAGTATTTGAAAATCAAATGTCAACAAAAAAATAAAATAGAATTAAGGGCCTGTAAGTATATATATATTTTATTTAGATATTATTAAACAAATTATCAAAGATAATTCCTATCGTTCTATAATTGATGAAGATAATTCCTATAACTTCATAATTGATGTGAACAAACTTTTAATTAAGAATTACAGTAATTTTTTGAAGGAGTTTCAATATTATGTAGATTTTCACAAGTCTTGATGAAATTCTCACAATAAAATATATCATTGTTAGCCCGGATCTTACAAATAAATGAATAGAAAGTTAACGAAAAGTTACCTACGTTTCAAATTTATAAAAGAAAAAATAATCCCTAGGTGTTGCTTCACCAAAAAAGATGAGATAGATAAATATTAAATTGACATCTAATCAACCTAGCTATCCGATCATTAAAAAAAAAAACGATATACGTTTATAATGATAGCTAAAACTTCATGTTTTGTGTTTTTATCGCAAGCGTTGCTTCTCTAAGAACTATCGGATAATGGTATATGTTTGGACTCATTGAAGCAAAAAATAAGATAAATTTTATGAATTAGAAAGACAATGTCGATCAATATTTAATGTATCTAATAGAATATGATAACAAACTAAAAATATTTTTGCGCCTTACCACAACCTTCAAATAAACAAGAGTATTGGTCCATGCCTCCTCCTTGAGCTCCCAATTGGCCTCCCTTAGTATGATTTTACCATTGGGTCTTCACATAGAGAATAGTTTGGGCGTCGCAACATTTGATCAATTCTATAACAATGTCAATAGGTTGTTCCTCGTAAATTAAGTCATCCTGTAACCTTAAAGTTGCAAAATCTAACACATGTTCAAGATATGCCACATATTTCTACAATAAAGATATACTAAACACATTATCTATGCTGCATTAAGCTAGTGGCAAAGCAAGTTTAAAAACTACATTACCAATCTTCTCTAAGATTAAGAATGATCCAATGTATTTTGGACTTGACTTGCTGCGCATATCAAATCTCAAAGTGTCATTTATAGGAGAAACTTTCAAGTACATGTGATCTTCCATACTAAATTCCACTCTGTGCCCTTTAAGATATGCATAACTTTTCTCACAATTCTGTGCCATTACGAGAGACTCTCCAACCCACCTCACTTTATCTTCTGATTGTTAAATAAACTTCGGCCTGTTTTCACCAACATCCCTACAAATAGGAATTTTCCCTTTTTGACCATATAAAGCTTCAATAACGCAGGATCTCAATGGTCTGAATCATTCTAACTGTCTATATCTGTATGTGGATGAAAACCTGTACTATATGAGTTTAGTATTCTTATTACTTGATGTTCTAGGCAGACCAATGATAAAATCCATGGAAATATGCTGCACTTGGTTTTCGATGCTCACTTTTCACTTGCTGACATCATTCTTCCCCTTAATTCACCATAAGTGCTCTCTCGTATCCTTAGTGCCTTCGGATGAATTGAGAATATTGTACTGTGAGCTTCCTTTTTTTTCACTAAGAATCATCAGGAACACATAATTGACCATGCATCCTCAAAGGACCCATCTACGTGGATAGTGAATGTTTGTCCCCTGGCTTCTTACACCTTCTCTGATTTCTGCAATCGAGGATCTTTGTATAGACTTGATTCTGCCAATCAAGGTAGTTGTAGTGAAAAATTAGCCAACCGAGAGCCAAGTTGATAAATCAATACCTCTAAGTCCGTCTTTCTCATATTCTAGAGAATATATTTATGACGTGGCTGACCTTTTGAACAGGACTGATGGCATGTTTGGCGATTCCAAGAATTTTGTCCACATCCATTGTAAGACTGCAGAGAGCATCAGCGAAAAATCGTCAGTCAGCATTCCAGGTACAAAACTATGTAGCTTTCAGCATTTATATTTTGATTTCTATCCAATAATTGAGTACTTCAGCATTTCTGAACTGTCAATTGTTAATTAGTATTCGAGGTGCAAGACGAGAATGAGAATTGTTACTTAGTGCACCAGATCTATGCAATAATTTTTGCGAGCTTGATAGCATCTAGATTTTAATGAAAGTTATAACTGAGGATAAGAACCATGCACTAACAGAGGGTCTGACAGATGAAGAAGTGAAGCAAAGCTATGTTTCAGTTAGATGCCTTGAAAACTCCTGCACTTGATGTCCCTGCAGGAATATTCTTTCAGACTTTTTGGGATGTACTGCAGTTGGGCCTTTAACAGCTAAAGAAGTCATCGGATTTCCATGGGGTTCAGCATCCTTCTCTAATTAACTTGACATATATCATTTTGATTCTGGAAAATCGACTACCAGGGGAGCTTTATCACTTTAGTCCAACTACTGGTGGGGAGGTAAATTCATTGAAGAGTTGGAACCGATCTGTGGGAGGATTAGGATTTAAATTCTCTCTGCATTTTACGGGGCCCTTGCTAAAGAAACTTCAAACTTGCCTTGAGAACAACTAAAGAATCTGATGCTTTATGGGTGAAAGTGCTAAAAGGAATCTGTTAACCTAATTGCTCCCTTTTTATTAAGCTAAACAAAGGGGCAAGAGCTTCTGGGAGAGGGGCCAGTCTATTAGAAGGAATGGAGATAGTCGGACAAGGAGCAATGTGGCAAGTTTCTCTCGGAAGAATATCAGCGCTTGGAATGAACATGGCTTCCAAGTCTAGAAGGATATCAATTAAAATCAGCAAGGATAAGGCATGGGACTCCTCATCCATCCAACTAAATCTGAGCAGGGATAAGAAGTTGGCTATTCTAAGTGTTACCATAGGTGGGCAAATTACGCGAAACATACCTATTATTCTTTGAAAATGTTCAGGACATACCATGCAAGAAGGGACACTCAAGCTCACATAACGTGAATCAGAAGGCATGGAAAGCCACTTGGAGTACTGACTCTCCTCCCAAACAAAACTACTTTCTTTGGGGGCAAGTTGCTACCCCCAATGGTGCAGAACAAAAATAAAGCAGAAGGCTGGCTGTTGTCCTTTTGGCAAGGAAGAACAGTTGAGCATATGCTGCTAACCTGTGATTGGGCATCTTTTATTCGGTTCAGTGTATTAAAGATTCATATTGACAGGTAAAAAGTTGGAAACTCTGATGCATGGTGGACGAAATTAAGCTCCATACATGCTAAGTTGGTACAACAAAGTACATCTGGTCTTTCAACCAGAAGGGTTTGTGCTCCTTTGTATTCGAACATTCGAAATCTTTTGAGCAGTTTGAATCTATATTAGCGGAGAATGTCATTTGGAAGTCCAATGAGCGTGCCGATTGGATTTTATTGGCTGCTACCGCTAGTAGGAAGATGTGTCCTCGGAATTGCATACATGAACCCCTGTTTTCTTTAAATGTCTCTTTTTTTTTTTTTTTTTTTTTTTGGTGACCCAAGGAACCCCCGCACGGCCGGCAGCCGGGGGTAAACCCCGGGAAGGCGCAACACGCGTCTTAGCCCACCACACACGTCTTCTGGGGTAAGTCACCTGCTCCACTGAGATTCGAACCCCTCCCCTTTTCGTCAAGGGTCATGGGAGCCTTATCCAACGGAGCCACCACGGTTGCTCGATGATGTCAAGCCTTTTCCTCCATTAGCAGAGTTGTTTCTGTACTCGAAAGTATTTTGAATTGGCAAGAAAAAAAAACAAAAAACAAACAGAGCAATTTTTGGTATCATGATAATTTGCTAAAGATTCGACAGATCTACAAAAGAGAGAACAGACAGACGGTACCACACAGGATGTAAATTTTCTTTTCGTTCCTTGTGTGAAGGATGCATGAAACAAATCGAGGAAAGCTAGGCATGACAATTTAGCAGTACCAGTTCAAAGGAGAGCGCAGGAAACTTTAGGGCCAAAGAAAAAAAGCGCCAAATTCTAACCTGGGAAAAACTTGCTGAAACTCCTCCAAGTGATATACCGCAACAAGAGATTAGCTCAACAACAATATAGGCAGAGCGAAGGAAGGAATGGCTGCGACATAGAGGCCAAAGTCGAGGAAGATGGTAATGTGAACAGGAGCAGTCTAATGTGAACACCAGCAGGAAGGTGCAGGAGGGTGGAGTTCCTGGACTTCATGCAAAGCAGGAGGGTGGACTTGATACAAGCAGGTGAAGTTCATAGTTAATATAGTTTGAACGCAAGCAAAAATGGTAAGAGTTCACAGTTAATATAATGTGAACACAGAAAGGGTAGTGTCAATATAGAGTGAACGCAAGCAAAAACGGTAGAGTTCATAGTTAATATAATGTGAACACAGAAAGGGTAGTGTTAATATAGTGTGAACGCAAGCAAGCAGCGTAGAGTTCATAGCTAATATAATGTGAACACAAAAAGGGTAGGGTTAATATAGTGTGAACGCAATCAAGTAGAATCCATATAGTGTGAAAGCAAATTCATCCAATGTGAACACAAGCAGAGTAGACACTTTTTTTGGTCGTAAGCAGAGGAGACTTTACGACACCTACTTTACGAGGAACGCCACAATGGGACACCTTCCTGGAAGACTGCTGTTTACTCTCTTTTTTATTACCAGGAAGGTGCTGGTTAATCGATTTGCTTTTTCAAGGATAATGATATAAATGATTATTGAACTTTGACCCAATATTTAATCTGGTCCAAAAATTTTAGTTCAATATGTAATGTAATCTTCCAAGTAATATACCGCAACAAGAGATTAGCTCAACAACAATATAGGCAGAGCGAAGGAAGAAATGAATGCGACATAGAAGCCAAAATCGAGGAAGATGGTAATGTGAACAGAAGGAGCAGCCCGATGTGAACACAAGCAGGGTGGAGTTCATATATGCAGGAGGGTGGAGTTCCTGGACTTCATGCAAGCGGGAGGATGGAGTTAATACAAGCAGGGTGAAGTTCATAGTTAATATGGTGTGAACGCAAGCAAAAATGGTAGAGTTCATAGTTAATATAATGTCAAACACAGAAAGTTGGCCGACGCAATTCTGCACCCTCAACAGCTCACGTGGGAGGCGTGTGTGCCTGTCCAGCAATGCAAAGAATTTCTGTCGCGTTTATCCAATGTTCAGATTAGATTTTGTAAGCGTGAGACTAATATGGTTGCAGACTGGATTGCTAAAATACATAGGAAACATGGCCTACCATCAATTGGGTCTAGTCCCCCCCTCCCGAATGTCTATGGAACTTGCTATGTATCGATGCCCAATTATCAGGCCTCTCCATTCTGGACTAAATCAATGGAAATTTCCGCTGCGACAAAAAGAAGAAGAAAGGGTAGTGTTAATATAGTGTGAACGCAAGCAAGCAGAATCCATGTAGTGTGAACGCAAATTCATACAATGTGAACACAAGCAGTATTAACTTTGTCACATATCATTTTGATTATCGAAAATCGACTCCCTGAGGAATTTTATCGCTTTAGACCGATTGGTTCGTGTAACTTTGTGAAATTATTTAAAAATCATTGCGAACAGGCTGAATCTTTTTCTTCCTAACATCATCTCACCTAATCGATGTGCCTTTTTGTCAATGTTACGCAATTCCAGGATAGCATAGCATGATGTTTGCTCGTGCATTTTTTCATCATATGAGGATTAAGAAAAAGGGCATGTTAGAAGGTCATAAATCACAGCGAAGTGAAGTCAAAATCGACCCGCCAGCCTATCTTCCTTCAAGAATATTTCCACTTACAAGGGTTGCAAGCAATAATCCCTCTAGTGAAGGTGCCCGGCCTAATTGTATGTCTTATTAAATATATTCCTTTACGTGTCAGCGCTTGCATATCTCACACTCGTTGTTCTAAGTTGTATATTTTTCTTGTACTCTCGTATCTTACGTCCCAAAATTTAGATGAAACAACTTAAGGATTTGATGAGCATTAAGAACAAGGGACCAAAAGAGTCCACAAATCAAGGAACCCTAAGCATGACCATATTCTAAGTAGCACTGAGATCGACACACAACATGCGACATAACACAACACGCCGACACTTTGTTTTTAAAAAAATAGAGATTTCCGATATGTTAGGACATGTTATATATTAAATGTATATATATATATATATATATATGATAAATTATCACATTTATGATTATTTCAATCAAATTAATGTCATTTAAATTTACAAAAATAAATAAATAATAATGAAAGAGCATATAATGAATTAATATTAAAAACATTAATCCATCATTTATTAATATCATTCATTATTTCAATTTGACAAATTCAACTCCATTCTAATAATCCATAAAACTTAAAAGAAAAAAACAAATAATCTACATTCTGAATTGCATGTTATAGTGCGTTGGAAGAGAATAGATAAAAAAACAAATTTGGAGGTGAATTCTGTGTCACGCGAAGTGAATGTCAGAAAAGAAAAGAAGATTAGGTTTTTCTTCTCTTCCCATTTATTATTTTTATTTTTATATATTTACATTTTGACTCCTCATTTATTGAACATTTTAAAATTAACCACACGCATGTCAAAATTATATGTCGGAATTTCGAACTTGCATGTTGAAATTCCAAACTAGAGTGTCAGCGAGTGTTGGGAGAGTTAACCAAGTATCGGATTTTTTGACATGCGATGACCGAGTGTCGGAGAGAATGAGACATGTATTGGAGTGTCCGACACAACACGAAAGCTTCCAGAGAGTTTCAGTGCTTTCTAGACCATATTTACCAGTTCAGTCACATGGAGACCATCTGAAAATTTAGGTTGATAAAAAGCTCCAAGTTTCCACTAATCTAAGGCAGTCTTTCCTTATAAAAACTCGCTGAAAATCCTCCAAATGAAATACCGCAACGAGAGATTAATTCCAACAATGGAATTAAGAGACAGTACAGGCTGAGTAAAGGGAGGGATGGCTGCAAGAGAGAAGCCAAAGTCGAGGAAAATGGTAAGGTCAATAGAAGCAGAACCTCAAGTCAGTGCCCGAAGCAAAAGTCTTGAGGCACGGGGTCTACAAGACACCTTCCTGGAGGTTGGTTGATGCAGACAGACGATGGAATTATCATCAGGAGTCTTGCAGCCACCTTCCTGGAAATAGCCAAAGTCTTTAGGTCATTTTGGAGACGTTTCCTTGTCGCTTTCATGCGACTAGTTGGCGCCTTTGTGCACTGTGCTGCTAAACATATATATTGTATTAGGTATTTGAGTTGAAGACTATATCCAGTGCCTTTTAGCTTTCCTGCTTCATCATCATATCACAAGAAACGGTAATTATATAATCAAATGAATTTTCAGAATGCGTTTGTTCCACAAGAAATTAACGACTCGAAAAGGATTTTTTAAAAATGATTCTGGATAATTAACCAAAGTGAATCAACAATAGATGCCTTGATCGACGACGGAATTACTTAGACTTAGATTGTTGTGGATAATTGTCGCAACCTAACTTTTGGCTTGCCGTCGAATAGGGGAGCTTTTGATTAGGCTTAGGGATATTTTCAACTTCAGGCCGATGATCATCCATTGACTCGGACTCTCCCAAGTCCATATCTTGCACGACATTGAATGTTCCAAATTTCGATTGCTTTAGCCTATGTAAATTTAAACAAAGGAATCGCCACTAGCCTATTCTTGGGTTGACTATAAACTTAGTAAGATACGGGAGAATATCTTACTATTTATGCAATCAAAGATTCTAAACTCGGGGATTTGATTACGTTAATTCTAAATTTAACATCTTTTCGGCACCTAACTTAATTATGTGCTAACTAATGACATGGCCAACTATCCAAGAAATCTAAGATTTGTACTAACCATTCTTGAGCAGGAAAGTAATATCAAAGATACAAAAATGCGCAATCAATTATAATCACAAAAAAAAAAAAAACAAACATCATAAAATTATCTCTAAAAGAAAAAAATTCACATACAAAACAAAGAATCCTATTTTAAAGCCTAAAGGCTTGTCCAATTTTGGGTTTTACCATTTTTGAGGGTTTTCCAAATTTTCTAAATTATTTCTGATTTTTTAATTTAAAAACCTTTTATTAATATTTCTGGAATTTTCTAATTTTCATAATTTTTTGAATTTTTTAATGTTTCGGAATTTTTTTTTCTTTTTAGTGAATTTTGGAACATTTTCAATTTTTTAATGATTTTAAAAAAATTTCTGAATTTAAAAATCCTTTTATTATTTTTTAGTGATTTTTCCGAATTTTTAAACATTTTTAGGATTTTTTTAGAAATTTTTTAATGATTTTTTATTAATATATTGGGGTAATGGGTTCGGACCGGGTTAGCCGATCCCCACATTGGCCCGACCTGTCTTCCTGGATCCGACCCAGTCGGATTAAAAAAGCGATTTTTAAACATTATTTTTTAAATTTTTTAATGAAATTTTTTAAAGGACTCGGACCGGGTCAAGGGACCCGGCCGGAGTCAATCGACCCGAACCCTAGTGGTCCGGGTTAGACTATCGACCGGGCCAACCCTAAAGCCCACACGAATATTCTATTAAATTGGCCCATAAAATAGTAAATTAGCCCAACTCACCCGCTTCACCGGGGCCCATGTCATACCGGCCACTGACCGGCCCAAAAAAACAAAAAGGAAACACAGCCCGTCTTTCCCTCTTTCTATTTTTTATTATTTCTTTTTTTTTGTCGGTTTTTGTTCTTCTCTTTTTTTTTTATTCTTTTTTAGTCTTTTTCCGTTTTGTCCTTTTCCTCTGCAAACTCCTTCCCCTCCTGACGTCTCGTCCTCCAACCAACCTGCCGCATCAAACCCAGAAATCCGCAATTCTCCACACCAAAAAAAAAAAAAAAAAAAAAACTTTGTCGCTACCACTCCTCCGGCCGTCGCTGAACTGCCATCACGCGCCGGTCACTCACTCCGAGTGGCGTCGAGAGCTGCCGGCCACTCATTCCAGCAACCGCAAATCCACTCACCGGAAACTCTTGCTCTCCCGATGACACATTATTTTACAGAAAACAATTCCAGAACTCATTGAACACACAAAGAGAAACATGATTCAGCAACTACGGACGCAAACATGGATCGCTCCCGAATTAAAACATGAATTAATTTTCCGAATCTCTCAGGGACATTTCGTCGAACATGTAAATGCATCGGATAAAAGAGGAGATGGAGGCATGCTCGGGGTTGAAGTTCAGACCAAGACTGACGTATTAGGTACCAGCAACATCAAAGATCATCAAAGGAGCAGAAATATTTACATTTAACACGAGTTTGAACAACCACAGTAAATTTCGGCTATAACACACGCAGGGAACTCGAACTTCTTCCGGCATTTACACAAACAATCGGTTTGCATCACAGAATCGAGCCATTTCTGGCTTAATCGAGACTTAAATCAAGCCTATACTAACGTTCCAGAACGTAGAGAAGCGTCATTGGAGGATCTGGTCGGTCACAAGCTCTGGCCTGTTGCCAAGTTAAAAAACAGAGCGTACATTTGCTGGGGGGAAAAGCCTACCTGGTTCGGGGAAAGGTTACAGCGACGGTGGCTGATGAGCAGACTCCGTCGACGTTCGACCACCCACTGAGTATGCTCTTCTTTCTGGTTCGCCCTTGGAGATCTCTCGGCTTCCTCTTCCTCTTCTCCTCTGGTTCTCTCTTTCTTTCAATCTGCTTTTCCTCCTCTCTCTCGATTCTTTCTCGAGAAGCAGGAAAACCAGAAAATACCAGCCGCCCCTCGAAATCCTCCAATGCAGAAAACCAGCCTCGATCAAAAAACTCTCACCCAAAAACCAGAAATCCCCTCTGTCCCCGCCACTGGTTTCTCCCCCTCTCTTGTAACCGAAAGGTCCCTTCACGCCTGCTGCCCTCACCCTCTCTCCGCGAGACAGCTCAGCAGGGAAGATTCCCTTATGCTGGCGTCACGGTCCCGAGCGGCGTCGTTGAGCGTCTCGTGTGTTGCGTGCGTGCGAGTGTGCAGAGAGAAAGGAAAGAAAGGCCAGTGCAAGGGTTTGGGCTTGGGCCTCCTCCTTGTTTTTAATTTGATGGATAAAAGAAAAGAAATGAGAATTTGGGTGTAGAGGGCCCAAAATTTATTAAGAAGAGTGGGCCGGACATGCAGGCCCGCTCAAATTTTTTTAATCAATTTTTCTTTTTTTTTTTTACCTTTTTATATTTATTTATATATTTCCACAATATAAATGGGTATTTAAAAAGGTGCCGACAAAAATTCGAATGTCAACAATAATATAAATATTTTCTATTAATTAAAATTGTAAGCGATACAGATAATCGTTTTTAGAAAAAGGCCTTTAAAATTATTGATTTCATGAAAAAAAAATGCACTTTTGGTTTGAAAAATGAAATCCCCTTTTATTGCAGAACCCACTTATTGCATAATACCCTTCTAATGGTAGATTGAAAACTCTAGTAAAACGATTGAAATTATCACGGTAGATTGAAAATTGGAGTGTTTCTACACGACTCGCATTAGAGGTGTTTTTTAGGGGGAAAAGAATTGCTAAAAATGCCTTACTTAGGGTCGCCTCTGTCTTCTGTTAAGAACTAGTTGGGACTCAAGCGCGTTGCTCATAAAGACATACGGTGAAGATGATTTTTAGGCTTCATTATATTTAACGAGAAACACTTTCCTCATTTTCTGGCGTTTAAATTGCTTAAGAAAATGTGTCAACGAAAATTATTTTCCTAATCAACGGTCAAAAACTCTAGTTTGGGCACGAGAACCCTAATGCTTGTTCATAAACCCTTGATAGCGGCCCTAACCTAGGGTCCATTGAGGCCGAGCTCAAGTCCAAAGAGGCTGGGCGTGGAAGCCCAATGCTTTGGCCCTGGTCCACATAGGTTGGTCTCAAGACACCAACGCCTGTGGCAAGGCCAACAACTTTGGTATTGTTGCTCAACTCCTTGTCCAAGAGCTTGTGCTCAGATCTCTAACAGCTCGGGTCCATCAAAGTCGAGCTCAGATCCATATCACCTTGGCTCGAGACCCGATGCCAAGATCTAGCTTGCTAGTGTCCAAGTCCCTAGAGCCTAAGCTCGTGTCCATCGAGGCTGCGCTCGTATACATTAAGGACAACCTTGGGACCTCAGCATCCCAGATCAATCAAGGCTAGGCTTGAGACCTTGGCGCCAGCACCCAAGTCATTGAGGTCGGGCCCAAAATCTCAATGCCAAGCATGGGTCCTTGACACTCGTGCCCAAGTCCATTGAGGTTGGGATGGGGACCCCAGAGCCCATACCTCGGTCCCTGACGCCTAGGTCCATCGAGGCTAAGCCCAAGTCAGCATCCATTGAGGCTGGATTTGAGACCTTGCTGCCCATACCTAGTTTTTTGGCTTACCTATGTGCAAGTCACTAATGTCCAAATAAGGTATATCTATTTAGGAAAATCAAATCAAAATTTTCTTACCAAATGATGGGAAATATTTTCCTATTTATTTCCATGTTTCAGCCAAATGTCTGAAAATATAATCATTTTTCTGTAAAATAATTTGCTAGAATTTAGAGAAGGAAAAGAAGTGTATAGCCATGATTTGGGTAGTCTTAGGGGTGTCAACGGGTCAGGTCGGGTTGGATCTTGATGTTACCCGACCTAACCCGAACAATAAGGGTCATGTCCTCTGACCCGACCCGACCCGACCCGACCCGAAAGGCATAAAACATGAAGCAAAAAAAAGGGTCGGTTCGGTTCGGGTCTGGTCAGGTTTCGGGTTGTTGACATATCACAGCATGCTCCCCCGTCGTCTCTCGGCTCCTCCTCTGACAGATCGCTCCATAGCTTCGCTCTGCAGATTGGACAAGTACCATGGCCCTGGTCGATCCAAGCGTCGAGACACTCGCGGTGAAACGCATGAGCGCAATAACAGAGCTCCCTCGCTCCCCTCCAAGCAGTTCATGCACACCGCACATACACCCGAGTCCGTGCCTGTCCGAGCGTCCAGTGATCCTCCTCTTCTCTCCACGAATTCGTGATAGGACAACACGGGACATGGATTCTTCACTGGTTCAGATACATTGGAGGTGATTGGGAGCAGAACGAGGGAGGGAGAAGGCCGAGTACCAGCCGCCGAGAGACGCGCGATTGTTCCGACGTGGGTTCGTTTCGTGGGTTCGGACAAGGACCGTCATCGAGAGGTTACAACCGATCCCATGCGGTTTGTCTTTTCTGTCTACTATATAAAGGGCAGAGAGAGGGTGGTTACAACAATTTTCACCAGAAGCAGCGTCTATGGAAAACGGGGGATTTCAGAGAGAGACGGGAAGAGACAGGGATTATGGGTGTGAATCGAATCGGCGAAGGAGGTGAAATTGGAAGTGTCTGAGAGGGAAAGAGGGAGAGAGAGAATGGGGGTTGCTTTTCGGATGTGAAAGAAGGTCAACAAGCAGTAGGGGGACCCGACGGGGGCATGGGAGTAGGGGTGTCAAAAAGGCCCGACCCGACCCGGCCGTTTTGGCCATTTCTAAATGATCTGGCATTCCATACTTTCGAGATAAATTTTGACCCGATTCGAAAATACCCTAAGTTTAGGATCGGGCTGGGTCGGGTCGGGTCAGGTCGGCGCGGGCCTTTTTGACACCCCTAGGTAGTGTTGGTGGAATTTGCTAGAGGAAATGCTGCTCGGGAGTCAAAACGACCACTAAATTCGGATTTTACGCTGCTATAATTTGAGGCAAAGAAGCAATTGGCAAGGGTTGGAACGCCCCAAGGACACATTCTTCCTTCGTTGAGAAATTCCAATCGCGTGAGATAACCCCTATTCCTCGACACCGGTAAGGTGCAGAGTATAACTTGGGTGGGTGGCTGACTCCACGTGCAATTGTCTTCATGCGGTGGTATGAATTATCTTGTCCCATAATCCCCGCGTCCAAAGCTAATATTTTTAGATCAGTTTTCAAAGGAAAACACGGAAAATTATTCTCGAAATTAACTTATAGACTGAAAACAAGGTACTATTTGATATAAGAAAATCACGTGAAGCTTTTGCAATAGGTTGGGGCAAGGAAGCCATTCGAAATCAATTGCTTTTTTCTTCAATAAACAGCATTTCACTAGTTACTGAATCAATTATACAAGCAATCTGAGATGGTTCAAATGTGTTAAGGACAATTACAAAGGAGGTCCTCAACAAAAAGAAAACATAGAGAACGGGATTATAGAGTGAGAGATGCTATATGTACTAAGAAAAATGTACTAAATTTTGTTTACCAAATCAAATCACAATTAACAGTACTAGTTACACTGAGAGCGAGGAAAATTTAGGTAAAAAAATTGGAGAGCTCCAACTTTTCAATAATCCAAAGCAATCTCACCTGGTAAAAACTTGCTGATAATCCCCCAAATAAAATACCGCAACTAGAGATTAATTCAAGAATGAAATTAAGAGACAACACAGAGAGAGTGAAGGAAGGAATGGCTGCGAGAGAAAAGCCAAAGTCGAGGAATACGGTGAAGTGAATAGAAGCAAAAGTCTTGAGGCATGCGGTCTACAGGGGACACACCATCTAGTAAGATGGTTTCGGTAGATTTAAAATTATTAAGCCCTCTTTTATGTTTTCGGCTTTGTTATCAGGTATTCAAGTTGCATCAATTTACCTTGCATTATTGTGTCCGCTATCATCAAGCTTACCCCCTTCTTGGAAGACATAAATTAGCAATTTCTCCAACCCCTCAAAAAAAGCTATCATCAACTTAAATTGATTCTTTGTTCATTAATGAAGTTGTCCGCTTCTAACTCTTCGAATGTCACCGCAAAGATGTTAAAATTTATGATTTCTCGAAGCTGCAGTATTTCTTCTAGGGCCACTTTACAAGATATAGCGCCTTCTATGTATCTTCAGCCATTTCGCCTTATGGTGTTTGCAAGCTGCCCCGGATGCAGTATTTGGCACTGCGGTTACCTCTTCAAAACCTGAAGATGCATTTAATTCAAATATTGGTGAATGTGTTTTGGATAATAGTGGCTATGCTATTTAGTTCTCTAGGGGACTAAATCCAGATAACGAGTAAGTTTCATTTTATCCCTGTAATTAGGAAGGTAAATGGTTCGGTTCGAGTTTTTAGGAAAACCAAACCGAAAACCCGATTCGATTTTCCTATTTTTTTCCTTACTTATTGAACTAAAGTATGGAGATAAAAAAGAAGAGAGATTTTAAGTTGATTGTTTATTTTATGTTTTTGAGAATTTCAGTTTGGATCGATTAATCAAACCAGGAAAATTATTGGTTATCCGAACCTAACTAAAAATGCATGAAATTTTGATTTGATTTGGTTTAGTTTTGGTTTTGATTCAGTTTTTCGATTTGATTCTGAAACTCCCTACCTATAATCACCCTTATGCTCTACGATGACAGTGTGCATATATTCTGCAATCAGTCCTCTATTTCTTGAAATTATATATATATTCATCACAATCTCACCTATCTCCTTGAGTGAAACAGGTTTGGAAAAGTCACACCCCAATTCTACTAGTACATGGACAATGGCATGGTTGTCCTTCTACCTGAAGGACAAACCTCAAATATAACTATTATCAACCTGTTATTAATATATACACACACATCCATATATTTGATAAGAGTGTCATTTGGTTATGGTGTCAGAGTTTTTATAATCTATCAAATAAATATGTGCATCTCAAACTAACAACTAACTCATAAGTTCGTCATAGCCATATTACAATTCATATCCAAAAAAATTCCGCTATCAAAATATCATTTTGATAACATAAAGGCTCTTGTTTTACTTGCAACTAGCTGAACAAATCTGAAAAACAAGTAAGATGAATAGAATGAGCAACTACAACTCAATGAGTAGTATATCTTCTTAAGCTGATCGAATATTTATCATACATCTTTATAAGCTGATATCATAACTCATCAACCTCAAATCCAAAATAAATATACATAGTAGATGATATCTTTCCAACAAAATTTTTTTTTCATATAAGATCAATCAACAATATCAACTCAATGATAATAAATCAATTACCAATAGTCTACTCTATTGATCAATCTCAATCAAATCAAATATCAATGGTCCATTCCAACAATTAATATAATGCTGAACATCTAACTATGGTCTACTCTATTAATCAATCTCAATCAAATCAAATGTCAATAGTTCATTCCATCAATTGATCCAATGCTAAACATCTAACTATGGTCTCAATCAACGCTTGTGACGATGGCAACCAAGTTTTTTCCTTGGCCAGGTCTCCAACTATATCAACCAATGGTTCGGCCTAGAAGAATGTCCTAACAATAGCATGCATACTTATCACTTACCCTTCAATGGGTTCTAATCATAGCAATATGAGCATAATCCACTAACAATATTCTTCAATAAACCACAATCAAATCCATAATTTATTTCAAAACTTAAGTTCAATAACCAAGTCATATCACTCTTCAGGATTTAACTTATCAAACATAGGACTTTTCATAAATCATGTTCAAAGTCATGAATGAACTTTTCGTGATTCTTTTATAAAAAGTTTCACAAATCATTTATAGACAATCAACTAAAACTGTAATCAAAAGATATCTTGCCATTTTAAATAGACAATATGGTAGCAAATGCTTGATCCACATGCAATTGCCATTCTGCCATTTCTTAACTCACAATATAATATAACTTATGACAAAAAAAAAACTCATTTTATAACTAATTTATATTGCTTTCAAAATATAAGTTTAAAAATTCGAAAAAAGGACAACGCCACTCACCTGGAAAACTAAAAACCAACCTACAAAGGTTACTAAATCCACTCGTATTTATATCAATTAATTGAAAAATAATATCAAAATCTGAGTAATACATTACTCTAACAAACAAGTCCATTAAACTATGCTTTCATCAACCAATCAACATCCATGCGCTAACGTAATAACTCAATTATAACGAATGTTCATCTTTGCCATTTATGCATATTGTCCATCATGCAAAATTCGCACGTAAAACTTCAGAAATTTTATTTCAATCAAATCGTACTTCAAAATTGATTTTAAGCTCCACAACGCCCTAAACTATCACTACCATATAAATCCACAGTTCGAAATCAACAAAACTTCAGATTAATGATCCAACTTAAAAACTTACTCTGATTAGATGACTAATGGGTTTGAATACCTAGCAGGGCGTTGCGAAACAAAGTTGGCTCGTCTTTTCCAGACATCGGACACGTGTATGCACAAAAATTTCCCCCTGTTTTCTTCGTTTTCTCCTTTCCTTGTTTTGAACGATCTTCTCTCTCTTCCTTTCTTATTATTATTTGCTTTGCTCATTTATTCACTTGCATGCAAGCTGAAGGACAAGAAAATACTTAGAATGGGCTTAAGTGCCTTTAACTAGGGCCTTTTTTTTTTTTTTTTTTCTTATCTTTCTTCTATAAGTCCAATTCTTAGAGGAAAGGTCAATCCACAGTTTCCCTATTTGCTTCATCATGGAATTCAAGAAGATTTTCAGTTTGTTTCTTGAAGTTTGGGGAGAACAGGTGTTCAACGTGGGCTTTGATGTATCTTTGTTTCTGATCTCTCACAAAGCCATGATTCATCTCGTGCTTGACCTTCTCACTTTAGGTTTCCCCAACGGTACTTTCGTAGGACCTGCTCTTCCAATCGAGAAGGCAGCACCCTCGATCTTCTTTTCCCTCCCTGGACAATTGATCATTGACAATACTCCTAATCATAGAATAATTCTTACAAAGGGACGGGAGTGGCTTAAAGTTGAGCTTCACCTCTTTCTTCTTTGCGGACTTCGTGGCTGCAACATAGTTACATTCTGGGACTTCATCCTAATAATCAAGTTCATCCCATAAGGCCTCCAATTTGGTGTAAATATTCCACCATTGAGAGTCCTCCTTGTTGTAGTAGCCCAATCTCGATTTTAATCTTCTGGATTCTAGATCTGTTACCTTGGTAAATCTCTCCTTCAGCTCGTCCCACATTATCTTTGCTTTCTCTACGTATGCCACGCTTCTATGTATACTCTTGTCAAAGGAATTAAAAATCCATCAAATTATCATTGAATTACACTAAATCGGGCATTAAATTCGGATGCCGTTGGATTTGGATTCTCTAGTGATTAGTCGATAATTGAGTTTGTTTTTTGCTTTTGTCTTGTCGCTTTCAACTATGTTGCCTAATTATTTTGGGTTAGCACACGTGAAACAAGTATACTTCCGGGTTTGTCCGAGGTGTTGAGATAATATGGTAAGTAAGGGTCGATCACCCTCTTTGCATATGCTTCCTCAGCCAGATTGCAAATGATGCAGGTTGGTTTGTTTGGCATGTTTTAACCACTTTGCTTTGATACCATGAAATCATAATTACCTGCATTACTCATTGTACAATACAAACATATATCCAATGTGTAGTTTAATAGAATAGGAAAAAAAAAAATTGAAAAATATCTGTAGCTAATTATAAAAGATATACCAGATATTATGTTAACTAACAAATATTGATAAGAGATCCTGTTAGAACATCAAAATAGTCCAAATGCTGCAGTGATAGGAGGAAGAGTAGAAAGGGCGCTAGCAAAAGTCGGATCCAGTTCACTCGGTTCTTCGAGATGTTGTAGTCCTCTACAAGGAGTCAGATGCAGGTTCTCTAGCAATCGCACTGTTTCGATTTCCCAAAGAGGCAGAAGGTTGAGGTAGTCGCCAAGAGGGGTCCATTTATTTGTTTGGGATTGCTCACCTGGTTGTAGTCCAGAGCCTTCAGATTGCAGTCCTTCAAGTTCCAAAAGAGGCAGATGGTTGAGGCAGTCCGGAAGAGGGGTCGATTCATTTGTCCGGGATTGCTCACTTAACTGGAGTTCAGAGTCTCCAAATCCCCATCCTTGGAGTTCCAAAAGAGGCAGATGGTCGAGGCAGTCGTGAAAAAGGGTCAATTCATTTGTCGGGCATTGCTCGAGGCAGTCGGGAAGAGGGTCCATTCATTTGTTTGGGATTGCTCACCTAGTCGCAGTTCAGGGCCACGGTCCAGTATCACATCCAGCGTGAGACCGTTATCAAATCTTACCCATGTCATGCAAATTTGTCACTTTAGTCGCGAGGCCACTCACCTGATCCTTCAATATGAGATGAGAAAAGAAATGCCCCTCTTCAACTTTGCGTCCTAAGTCGTGGACTTGTTCCTCCAGCGATCCTACACTTCGCATCCACAACTTCTTTCTTCCTTCGCTTTCCCGGTCTCCTCTCTTCCTGCTTTAATTGGTTACCCACGTCATCCTTCCTGGCCGACGAGATTCGCATATTCATTTCCAGATCATCCATCTTCGCTTTGACTCAATGACCTCGCTGACCTTTTGAAAGATACTGATGGCATAGGCGGCTCAAACTGTAAGACTGCAGGTAGCATTAGGGTAAAGTTGCTATTAATTTGGGGAAAAGCTGAGGGGATTCAAACCATCAACTTAATGCGCTTTTGATGCTGCGATGATTTGAGGCAAAGAAGCAATTGGCAAGTTGGAACGTCTCAAGGACAAGTTCGTTCTTTGTTGAGGAATTCCAAGCCCATGAGCTAACCCCTATTAGTGGGGCAAATCAAAACTAGGGTGGCTGACTCCACATTCAATAGTCTTCATTAGATCCGTAAAAATGAATGATTCGGCAAAAATTATTCGATCTAAATTGACCTATTTTTGAGCAATACAATTTTAGTGACCCCTATCCAGTCTAACTCCAATCAGACTCATATCGAACTTGACTCATATTACTATGATACATCCATATTTAAACAAACCTATGAAAACACATACTCACCCACAAAAAATCTCTAAGCTATTCATGTAAGAATCTACTTAAATAAAATTTCATATCAAATTAAAAAAAGTAAATTAACTAAATAAAAAGATGTTAGTAAATAAAATAAAAACGTAAAAAGAAACAAGAAATTAAAATATTCGTAAAGAATTAGTAAAGTATGCACGTATTGTAACAGTATATATTTTGAATGCATGCCTGAACAAGTGTTTTAGGGCTATGCTAAAGAAAATACCCTCGAAAGATAGAAACACAAAATTTATATTTCAAAAAGTGGTTGAGATAAATTCTACTAAATGAGAAAGAACCAAATTAAGTAAAAAAGATTACGCTTTCAACAGCAGACCTTACATCAAGTAGATCGCTCCTGACGTCTCCCTCCTCATCGCCCTCGGCATCCTCAGGGTCTCCTACAGATTGGGTGGCGACTGAACAAAAAGAGGTTTAGTGAATGCATCTTGAATTAATCTAAAAGAAAAAGAAAGGACGACTCCACAACATCATCCTTTATGGTTCGAACATGGCTATCAAGCCTAGAGTGATGTCAATTAAGATCAGCAGGCGCAGTAGATGCCGATGGAAGCATGTTAATGAAGAGCCTAATTGACAAGGATGCGAATGCGTGGGACTTCTCAACGATCCAACTAAGTCTGACCAGGGATAAAAAGTTGGTTATTCTAAGTGTTGCTATCGGTGGGCAACTTAAAGCGAAATCTGCCTATCCTTCTTTGGAACTGTGCAGGAGATACCATGCAAGAAGGGACATTCGAGCTCAAATGACGTTGATCAGAAGGCATGGGGAAGACCGTTTGGAGTACTGACTCTCCTCCCAAACAGAAGCACAACTTTCTTCAGAGGGCCATGTCTGATGCACTTGCTACCAATGGTGCAGGACAAGTATAAACTGTTGAGCATATGCTGCTGAACTGTGATTGAGCATCTTTTGTTTGGTTCAGTGTATTGGGCATTAAAATTGACAGGGAAAAAGTTGCAACCTTGGATGCATAGTGGACGAAACTAAGCTCCATCGATGCTAGGTTGGTACCACAAGGTATATCTGGTCTTTCAACTAAATGTGATTGTGTTCCTTTGTTTTCGAACAGTAAAAATCCTTGGAGCAGTTTGAATCTATTTCAGTATGTCCTCAGGAAGTCCAATGAATGGTGGCAATTGGGTTCCATTGGCTGACACTGCTAGCAGGAAGACGTGTCCTCAGAATCGGACCCGTGAACACCTATTTCATTTAATGTCAAACTCGATGATTTTAAGTTTTTCCCCTATCGAAAGGGCTGGACCAACCCTGTAATTTCTACTGAAAATGTCTGTCCATCTTTTAGTGCTATAACTCTCAATACTCTTGCCTACTTCAATTTTTTTCTGTTCTTTTATCATTTTTCCCTCTCCTTTTTTTTGTTTCTTTTTTCCTCATTCATCAATCTCTAATAAAATTTTATTAAATAATAAACTATACTATTATATTTAAAATATACCTAAAATATGTAATAAATATAAATAGTAAATATATAGAGATGTGATCGGCAGATTATGGAGAGTTGATCCCGACCGAGCTTTCTCGCGGACAAGGACAAAGGAAACGTCTTCTTTACTCTCTGTGTTTTTTTTTTTTCGATTTAAAACCTTTCTTTTGGCTGAAGCTTGGCCACGCCACCGCTCCCGTTCTCCCTTTTTCTTCTATCCAGTGAAATTTTCCGTTGACCAAAACAGCCAATTACATCTCTTTCGCTCAATCATCCATATCCTGACTCCTCTCTTTTGATCCCCACCAGGGAAAAGAGACAAAACCCCCACCGCTTCCACCTCTTTGACCGCGTGCGCTCTTCTCCTTCAGGCCCTTCACGCGGCGATGGCGAAAGACGAGCGAGTCAGATGTGTGAATCTCCGTGTGGGGTAGCCGAGCTTGAGATGCAAGGATAGAGGTTTCCGCAGGATCGCCGGGCGGTGGACGAAGCGCGCGGAATGTAGGTTCTGGTTTCTCTGCAGTGCCTGGAGTCAAGATGAGTGCTAATGTGCATGTGGGAACATTGCGGAATGTAGGCATACCTCCGGCTCCTTTTAAGGAAATGATTATTGATTGGAAAATGATTAGTTCTCCAATTGTTGAATCTGAAATGCTTCCAAATGAGAATATAAAAATTCTCCACATTGTTGTTGTTGATTAATTATATGGATGTCACTATGTAGTATTCGGATCACTTTCAGCTTGTTTTCTTCAGAGGATGTAGGATTAATATTGTAGATATGTGCAACACCCTTTTTCTTCCGATTTATGGGACGACTTGTTGGAGCTTACACATACGAAGGAGAAGCATATGCATGTTGTCCATCATGACCTTGGTTACTTATGAAGAAGTCGTAATTTTCTTGTTGGAAAATCTTCTTCACTTTTCTCCAAGAGATGAGATTGTATGAGATGGTAAATGTGTCATATAGGTATAAATTTGAGATTTTTGATATCATAAAAAAAAAATTTATATGATAAATGGATGGCAATAGGTATGATTGGTTTTTTTCCTAAACCAAAGGCACTTGAATTCGAACATGAATAGGCAAAGAGAAAAGTCATTCGGTGGACCCCCTAACTTTCAAGCTAAGCTTGGTCAATGAAAATGCCATCAAGAGAAAACCCCCCACCAAAAAAAAAAAGACAAATAAGAAGAAACCCTTTAGTGCAGATGTCCATGTTCAGACATCGAACTTGTTGAAATGCTGCATTGATACGAAAATAAAAGAATGAAAACTAAAATTTCTTCGGATTAGATTTGGTTAAATGGAAATGATCCCGGGTTGCTTACTGGAACCGCAGATGATCGTGCCGTTCTAACGTCCCCAGGCATATTCATCAACGGCCTCATACCCAAACCATACCTCTTCCAGCTGGCCCAACCCTTCTTCCTCGGGACGAGCTGGTACATGGACAAGCTCGTGGCAATTCATTTGCTCGCACACCTCCCTCGATCGTGACGTCGCTATCAATTTACATCCATCTCTCTCTAGGGCTATACCCACTTCTTCCAAAGAGTAAGGTTTCCCGACATCATCCAAGATAAGGAGGAGCCTCCTACCCTGCAATGCCGCCCTCAGTCTTGCGCCCCAATAAACACAGCTCACCTTCGTCAAATCTAGCTCGAGATAGTTCGCAATTTCAGTTTGTATCGTACCAACAGTGCCTTCTTGCGATACATTGACCAAACAAGCACCATCGAACCTTGGACAATCTCGCACTATCTGATCGTGTATATGCTCTGTAAGAAAGGTTTTGCCCGCTCCCGCCTGTCCCCAAACACCGACACGGAGCACCTCTTTCTTCATCAAGCAATCCCAGATCTCATCCCTTTTTGTTCGAGAAGCTTGTCCCACCAGTTCACCTGGTTGTAGTTCATAGCCTCGGGCCGGTTTCACATCCAGCGTGAGACCGTTATCAAATCTACCCATCTCACGCAGTTTGTCCACTTCAGTCGCTTGGGCACGCACCTGATACGCCCACATGAAACGAAAAAGGAAAGGGCTCTTTTTAACTTTTCGTCCTAACTTGTGGATTTGATTCTCCCGCGATCCTACAATTTGCATCCACAAATCAACTTCTCTCTTCCTTCTCTTTCCTGGTCTCCTCTCTTCCTGCTCAAGTTCCAAACTTATATCTGCCTTCTTGGCTGACAGCAGTCTCATACTCGTTTCCAGAGCATCCATCTTCTCTGTGACTCCACTGACGTTGCTGACATTTTGAACGACGCTGAAGACATTGTTCGGGATTCCCACAATCTTGTTCACTTCCATTGTCAGACTGCTGAGAGCATTAGAGGAAAGATGTTTGTAGATTAGTATTCCAGGTAAAAAAAAACTTGTTATTTTGACTTTTCTCCTATAATTTGAGTACTTCAGCCGATATTTCTGAGTGTTAATCGTTAATTAGGATTCGAGGTGCAAGACAAACAATGAAAATGGAAGGACTCTAGAGAAAGAAAGGAGAAATATACAGCCATGACGTGGGTTGTCTTGGTGGACTTTGCTATGGGAGAACCTGCGGGCAATCGAAACAACATAAATCGCTTTTCACGCTGCTACAACTTGGGCGGCTGACTCCACAGGCCATAGTCTTTAGGTGTATTGGGAGAGCTTTGGAAAAATGTGAAATCCTTGGACTTGAAGCGTATTTGCTTGAAGAAAGGAAAAAAAAGAGGGCAGGGCTACTCGGGATTTGGGGAACCTCACGCAAGCGTCGACCAGGCTACCAGAGGCAACTGGAAGTGAGCATCGGCGAGCTTCGCAGTGACTGGTGACCAGGCAACTGGAGGCAACCATAGGCAAGCATCGGCTGGGTGATGCCAAGATCGCGCGATCTCCATCGAGCTAGATCTAAACCCTTGCATGGACGCTCGGCGACTAGTGGTAGAGCCAGAAGAAGAAGAATGAGAATGGAAGGGATTGTTAGTGGCTTTTTTTTTGGGGGGGGCGGGGGTTGGTTCGGAGGATTGACAGTGGTTTGGAAATTTTGAACAAGAAGATGAAGACGAAGATAGAAGGAAGAGTCGTCGAATTCGTGTGCGCTAATGCAAACAGTGGTGGCGTGAATCATGTCGTGCCATAGTTCACCCGTACAAAACTAATCCTTTCGAGATCAGTCATCCAAGGAAAACGAGCAAATATCATTCTCAGAATCAACTTTTGGACTGAGAACAAGGTCTTTGATATAAGAAAATCGATTGGAAAGTGAAAAGGCTTTTGGAAATCTAATGCCTTTTCTTTTCTTTTTCATGAATGTGATCTCGCAAGCTACAGGCAAGGTTCGGCGAGCAATTCGAGATAGTTCGAATGTGCCGAGGACGTCAACAAAGGCGGCCAGCCACAAAAAAAGAAAGAAGAAAGGGAAAAACGGGACTAGATAAAGTGAGAAATGCCATTTGTGCTAAAGAAAAATGTGCTGAGTCTTATCTACCAAATCAAATGACGGCCCGCCGGCACTAGCTACGAGGAGAGCGCAGGAAAAATTTTAGGAAACGGAGGAGAGCTCACCTGGCAAAAGAACTTTGCCGATAATCCTCCGGATGAAACCCCAGCAACGAGAGATTAATTCAACAATGGAATATATGCAGAAGGAAAGAGTAAAGGAAGGAAAATGACTGGGATATAGAGAAGCTTTGCCATCGATATATATGGTGAAGCGAACAGCGCCGCCAGCAAACGACTGCAGGCATGCATGGGGTCAAACAGGGGACTGTCCCGAAATACCAATGTTGACATTGGAGGCATTCTTTTCCTCTTTAGATTCTACTCCGTCACCGCATCGCGTCAACCAACATACCCGGAAGACACGGTGCCTTTTTTTTCCTCAACAAAAAAAGAAACAAATAATTATCATTGATGCTGAAAGTCAGGATATGGTTCTAAGCGATCTAGACAATTGGTACTAGGAAAATGACTTGCGATTTATTGATTTTCAGTACAACAAGCGGATCATCAAGTGAAGAAATGAAATCTCTCCTATGTTGTAAACCCTACTTATGTGTCACCCTAGTTCCATCAAGAATAGGGGATACCGGAAAGAGGCAATCTCATACACAAATCAACATGTTATCAATATATATGAGATAAACTAGCAAGTTGTTTCCATAATCCATAAAGAATAATGTACAACTCAAACCTCAGCTAACCCTCCAAGTATAAAATCACAATAAACTAGCTAATCTCATACTTTAAAACATCTACTACCAAAAGTTCTCTAGTCAAATCCATTGATCAATCTCCATCAAATTACAAGTTAATGGCTCATCTCATTAATTAATCTATTGCTCAATATATAACCATAACGACAACATAATGTTTAGTGACAAGGCAACCAAGATTTCCCTTAGCAAATTATTTATTTATTCTCTCAACAGGTGGTTCGACCCTAAAGAATATTCTAAAACTAGTAAGCATACTTAGAAACCCCTAATTGGCTTCACAATAATAATGAGCATCAAACCATTATCCTTCAAAACCATAAATCCATATCATAAACCATAATTACAAACCAAAGTAAGTAACTTTTCGCAACTCAACTCATTTGCCAAAAATACATTACGTAAATCATTCCTCAAATCATTTCAAAATATATTTTGTAAACTAGATTTGCAAAGCAAAACATATGTATAAACTTTCACAATAACTTTTATAAATTCTAAAACCATTCATTAATAACTAAAGAGTAGTAATTACTCAATCCAAATTTTATACAATAAAAATATCATTTCATAACTCATATTAATACAATACTTTGACAATATAAGTTTACAAACTCAAAAAAGAGATAAAGCGCCACTCACCTGGGAAAGCCTAAAAACCAACAATAATGCTCACACAAACTGGCTGATCTTATCAAATTAGTGAGAGCCAACACCAAAATTAAGTAAAATGCTACTTCAACTTAATTGCCAATAAACGAGTCCTACGCACTAAGAAGATGCTTGCCCAAGGAAATATTCAAAATTGTTCAAAACGCAAAACTTATGTGCATAACTTTAAAATTTTACTCTAACTAAACTATTATTGCAAATCGTTTTTCGTCCAAAACCTACGGCTTCAAAATGCCCTAATCTCTTATTTCCATGTAATTTCGCAACTTTAGAAAATGCATAAATTGTACCTCGTAGTTCAAATTTCATATAAATCAAAGTTCATGCCATAATTCCAAAAATTACTTTGATTAGATGAATAAAAGACTTAAATTCTTAGTGGTTGCTGTAAAATGAAATTAATCCGATTGGCGAGTTCTTTGTGATGTATATGCGAGAAACCTTTCTTTTCTTGTTTTTTCTTTCTCTCTTTTTTTCTTCTCTTTTCTTTTCCTACCGTGAGTGTACTCTTTTTCCCCCTTATAAATCTTCTTTTTTCTTTTTATTTTAAATTTCAATCCTACTTTTGATGAAGTCAAAAATGCAACATTACACTCATTGCATGATATCCTTGTAATGGTAGATTAAAAATACTTTAAAAAACGGTAGAACTTAGCACGAATCTTGGGTTTGCCTTCTAGGAAGATAGCCAGAAGATTTCGGGGTATGTGCACGTTGCCTTCTGGGAACGTAGCTAAAAGACTTGAGAGTATTGGAGGGGGGGGGGGTAGTTTTTGACGAGGAACAGTACCTTTCTCTTGCCACGTTTCTTTTATGTTAAGAATTAATTGTCATTGATTCCTAGTCCAATTTGATTCCAAGACGGAATTGGGAATTGGAGACTAGACCATTGGTCTTAGGATCGGAAATTAGACCAAATCACCGATCTAGTCTAATGAAATTGATCACTAATTTTTTACATGTTTCCATCTAGATATCTTATTCTTGAAAGCAAGAAACATATTCAAAGTTCAAGACAAATCATGTGTTTCCATCCGGATATCTACTTGTCCAATTACAAGCTCCTATTTCCTCGGAAACAATAAGCTAAACCCCCTGATTTTTTTTAAAGAAATAAAAATAACAACGAAAAAATATATGTAGTTTGTCTAGTCCGGTCCGGTCCGATTTTCTTAGTCTGATTCCTCCTTAGAACCGGAAAACGGACTGACACTCTTGGAAATCTGGCCAACCAGCTACTTCGGTCCAGCCCGAATAATTTTTGATTCGGGCAGTCTGTTTTGCACACCTCTATTAAGAACTAGTTGAGGATAATAGAGGATATAATGTGATAGTCCATATTAGAAAAATAAATGATATTAGAGGAGTATAACAATGGTTAGACATTTTTCCACAAAAAAAATGACTTAAAAAAATAAAGATAATAAAATGACAATTTTTTTTACTTCTTAATGTGACTAAATTTATAATTACAAATAACTCTAAAAAAAGGGAAGTTAAATATCAACAAAAAAGTAAAACAAAATTAAGGGCTAGAATATTTGAAATTGTAAAATTAATTCAATTATCATCAAATGGAAATCAAAGATAATTCCTATTGCTCTAATTGATGAGCATAATTTCTATCACTTTATATTTGACGAGAATAAATTTTGAATTAAGAAATACAGAAATTTTGGAAGGAGTTTTAGTATTATATGTGTTTCGATAAGTTTTGAAGAGATCCTGACAATATATGAAAAAAATGAAATGATGAAAATAAATAGAAAAGCAACAAAAAATATTACCTTTGAAAATTTATAAAAGAAAAATACAGCCTAGATTTGCTTCACCGAAAAAGATGAAATAAGTTTATCTTAGATTGACATCTGATCGACTAACCTGCATTTGGAAATGATAATTAAATCTTCATGTTTTTTTATTTTCATCACGGGCGTTCCTCCTCCAAGAAATATCTGATAAATTGGCATACATTTGGACTCATTGAAGCAAAAGATAAGGTAATTTCAATGAATTACTAAAGCAATCAAAACAACGTGATCCAAATTTAAAATATCCAACAGAATTCTTTAACGCAATAAAAATATTTTTGCGCCTTACCTCAACTTTCAAATAATGAGAGTATTTATGTATTGCCTCCTTTTTAGCCTCAATTAGCCTCTTTGAGTGTAGTTTTGCGATTGGACTTGATACAGGGAATGGTTCGGGGTCACAACATTTGATCAATTCTATCAACTATGGGGATAGATTGCTCCTCACAAGTTAAGTTATCCTTTAACCTGAAAGGTATAAAATTTAGCACATATTTAGGAGTTGTCACATTTGTCCGTAATAAAGACACATGAAACACATTATGTATGTGAATAGAGCTAGTGGTAAAGCAAATTTATAAGCAATATTGTCAATCTTCAATAAAATCAAGAATGGTCTCACATATATTAGACTTAACTTACTGCGTATGTCGAATCTCATAACTCCTTTTTGGCACATCCTTGAATTAAGTCACTCAAAGTACTATCCGTTTTGACTCGACCCATTCTGAGTCTCAATTTTATCCTTAGCGTATAGGTAGGCACTTCTTTAAAGAATGTCGCCCATCCTAATAGTGCTTTCATCTAAGCGCGCTTGACATCATCGTTACGTCAAAAGACACCTCTTGTAAGTCAATTTCAATTTCACATATATATCCCAAGAATGCTCTCTCTTAATTTGCTGCTCAACTTGGTTAATTCCTAAACCCTTTGCTATCTTGGAAGCTTGTCAAGTGTTGCTCTTTATGTACACCCTATGGCTCCAACGATTACTATATGCCTTCATTAGATCAAATCATTACAAGCACATCAGCTTCCACATGATTTATCTATGTATCATACTCCTTCTGGAGGGGGTCTATTCTACTACCATATTGTGATGCTCTTGGATCAACTCATTTGAGATTTTGTTTTCTTTGGCTCATCTCATACCTAGTCTTTTGAATTTGTCTTTTGGTGTACAAGTAATTCCAAAAGATCACCATTCCTGATAATGCTCACACACAAGCGTACGTAACATTGTAGTTCCAATGGCAAATGTTACTATTACATCAAAAGATGCCTCTTGTAAGATATTTTCAGTTTGACAAATATATATATATATATATATATATATATATATATATATATATATATATATATATATCTCTTATGAATGCTCTTCCTCTATTCTTGCATGATTCGGTTCATTCCCGCTCGCTTCGCCATCCTCAAAGTTTTGCTTCTTGTTGAAGACCTTTGACCAGACAATCACTTCCTGCGCTTATTGGACCAGGTTGGTACACCTGCATAGGAGAAACTTCCATGAACAAGTGATCCCCACATTTAATTGCACTATGCCTTTTAAGGTTTACACAACCTTTCTCACAAGTCTATGCTCTTTGTAGATGCTCTTAAACTAGCCTGACTTTCTCTTTTAATTGTTCAATACACATTGGGCCAATCGGTCCTCTTTCATCGCAATCACCTTTTCATTTTTGACCATGTAAAATTTTTGAAAAGAGCCATTTTAGTCAATCGATCAACAATCACCCACAACCTTACCAACGGCATACTCGGTAGATCAATGATGAAATCATGTTGCTCCACCTAGTTTTCAATGCTCACTTTTCACTTGTTGACATCATTTTTCACGTAAATCCACTAGGAGGTTTTTTTTTTCTCAAATCCCTATAAATTCTAGTGCCCCAGGATAAATTGGGCATATGGTGTGGTGAAATCCCTGCTTTTTCTATTATGAATCATTAAGAATATATGGCCGACCACAAATCAGACCTGTCCAATTGGATAGAAAAATCTGCTTGTCCCCCAACTTTTTACACCTTCTCTGATTTTCTGCAATTGAGGATCTTCATCTTGTTCTGACTTAATTTTGCTAATCAAGGTCGGTCGTACCCAAAGATTAGCTAATCGAGCACAAGCTAACGACTCAATACCTCCAGACTCAATTTTCTCATATTCCCAAGAATATATATCTGACGTTGCCAACCTTTTGAACAAGACTAATGGCATGTTTATCGTTGACATCCGTTGTAAGACTGCGGAAAGCTTTAGGGGTAAGACCTCGGTTGGCATTCGAGGTATCAAACTTCTTTAGCTTTCAGCATTCATATTTTGACTTTTATCCGATAATTGTGTACTTCAGAATTTCTGAACTGGGAACTGTCAATTAGTGTTTGAGGAGCAAGACAAGAATGAAAATGGAAGGGCTCTAGAGAAAGAAAAGAAGCATACAGCCCATGATGTGGGTTGTCTTGGTGGAGTTTTGTTAGGGGAAAAGCTGCGGGGAATCAAAACGACAACTCAATTCGCTTTTGACGCTGCTATGATTTGAGGCAAAGAAGCAAATGGCAAGAGTAGGTACGTCCCAAGGATACGTTCTTCCTTCGTTGAGAGATTCCAAGCCCATGAGCTTCCTCCACCAACCCGATTAAAGGACCCTGGAGGAGCAAATCGAAACTTGGGCCTAACTCAACATGCGATGGTCTTCACGTGGCGGTATGAATTATGTTGGGCCATAACCACACCTACAAAAGTAATCATTGTGAGATCAGTCTTCAAAGGAACACAAGGAAATATTAATTTTCAAATTAACTAATATACTGAAAATAAGTAACCATTTGATATACGAAAATCGAACGATAAGTTGGAAAGTTTTTGGGGTTGTTTGGGGGTGACGAAGCCATTCAAAGTAATATACTGAAAATAAGGAACAATTTGATATACGAAAATCGAACGATAAGTTGGGAAGTTTTTGGGGTTGTTTGGGGGTGACGAAGCCATTCAAAGTCAATTGCTTTTTTTTCTCTAATAGGCATCGTTTCACTAGCTGCCGAATCAATTAAACAAGCAATTTGAGATAGTTCAACTGTGCCAAGGATATTAACAAGGGAGGACATCAACAAAAATAACTAAAAAAATACAAAATAGGACTAGAGAGAGTGAGAAATGTCAAATGCACTAAGAAAAATGTATTACATCTTGTTTACCAAATTAGATGACAATCTTGTGCAGGAGATACCAAGCAAAATCTGCCTATAAAGCCTTGAGATTGTGCAGGAGATACCATTGCCAGAAGGGACATTCAAGCTCACATAACGTGAATCAGAAGGCATCCAAGGCCATATGGCGTACAGATTCTCCTCCCAAACAGAACAACTATTTCTTGGAGGGCCGTTTCTGATGCAATTGCTACCATGTGCAGAACAAGAATAAAGCAAAAGGTTAGCTGTTGTCTTTTTGGCAAGGAAGATACTGTTGAGCATATGCTGCTAACATGTGATTGGGCATCTTTTGTTTGGTTCAGTGTATTGACATTAAAATTGACTAGGAACTGACGCATATAGTCACGAAATTCTAGCTTAGTGCATAATATCATCTTTGAACATATTAGTTCAAAGCTTACAAATGATCAATATAATCTTGAAACTTACATGTTCTATCTAGTGCCTCAATTTTTCATGACAAAGTCAAATCAATCATTCAATACTATGCATAAGTTTTCATGATTATACTATTGCCCATATTTTATAATATATTTTCATTTCAATTATTTGTTGAAATCAATAAAAACATATGCTTTTATTACCTATTATGATAGTTACACTTAAGTAAATTTAGCTTATGATTTCTATTATTTTAATAGTAGAAACTCATTTAGAGTTGTATCAAGTTGATATTCCTCACATTTAATGTCTTAAGTGTTTCATCAGGATACCTGAAAATGATATTAATCTATCTATAAACATATTTACATTAATCTAAACCATGTTCCTTATGACTATTTATAAAAAATATCATTTCTAAATTTCTTTATGAAAACACTTAAACATAAAATAGCAAGAGTATCAACCGGATATAACTCTAAATGAAAGTCTACTTCTATCACTATAGAGATCATTAGCTAAATTTTACTAGAATGAAACTATTGTAATATTTACAAAAACTAAATAGGTAATAGAAAGATAGCATGTATTTTTCTTGATTTAGGTAAATGACTCAAATAAAACAATATTATGAAATCTAGGTAATAGTGCAATTATGAAAATTTATTGATAATATTGAATTACCAAATGAAATTTTCTGGAAAATTGATGAATTAAATTGAACGAATTATAATTTTTAAAAACTACATTAAACATTTAAGAATAGGTCGAGAACTACATCGAACGAAATGAAGATTTAAGGATAATATTGCATGTTGGCCAAAGTTTTAGGGATTATTTGTGTCATTTCCTAAAGTGGACGGAGCAAAACTTGCGATCTTTAATGCACAGTGGACGAAATTAATCCCCAATGGATGCAAAGTTGGTACCACAAGGTATGTCTGGTCTTTCAACCAGGAGGGGTTATGTTCCTCTGTTTTCGAGCATTAGAAATCTTTTTGGGCTGTTCGAATCTGTTTCAGTGAAGTATGTCGCTAGCAAGTCCAATGAATGTGCAACTGGGTTTCATTGGCTGCTACGGCTAGTAGGAAGATGTGTCCTCGGAATAGGATCAGTGAACCCCCCATTTCCTTTAATGTCGCTATTACTAGATGATGCCAAAGGCCTTTCACCCACTAACAGGGTTGTTCTGTCTTGGGAAGTCCAGGGAACGAAGCAGTTCTTTTGGTCAGTGAAAGAAATAACAATATATCGTAGCATGGTAATTTGCTCCAGAATTAACACATCTACGACAGAGAGAACAGACAAACGACCCAACACAGGATGTAATGTTTACGACTATCAGTAAACATGGAGAGCGCAGGAATATCTACGAAAAAGAACAGAAAAGCAAGCTCTAAATTTGTGCTAATCTAAAGGAGTCTCACCTGGTAGAAGCTTGCTGATAGTCCTCCAAATGAAATACCGCAAGAAGAAGTTAATTTAATCATGGAAAAGTAAGGGACAGACATAGGGAGAGTAAAAGAAGGGCGGGCTGCGAGAAAGAAGCCAAGTTTTATAAAAATGGTGAAGGGAATGGAAGCAGAGTAACCTCTATTTATAGGCCGCTCTGATCTTCTACGAGCCAAGCCGAGAGAAAGTCACGCACCGAGTCAAAGCGAAGACAATCGGCCGGGGGACACCTTCCCGGAAGAGGATCCTGCTTAATTGAAAATTTTAAAACGGCCTCTTTACACTTTATTATCATCCAGAGTCTTGCATCCACCTTCTTGGAATATGACCCACAAAATAAGAAAATACACACCTTCTTGGAAGACAGACGCAGTCTTTGGGGTCACACATTGGAGGCGTTTTTTTCGACATGGGAGGCGTTTTCCCCCGCAAAAACAAGTGAGCTTTCATGTCAGAAAACTACTCCATGCCTTGCGCCTTGTGCTGACGACATGCAATTTGCCCAAGGGTCCTTAAAAAGACTCAAGGAGAAAGAAACAAATGAGAGATCTGTCGTAGGATGGGAGACTTTGCAATATCACTTCTTGTATTCCCACTAGAGAGGGAAGAAAAATCTTCTCCAGGATTGAAGGGGGCGAGGTGGAGGGTGCTAAATCTCGTTAAAAAGAGGGCATCTTGGCTAGGCTCCCAGTTACCGGACTACCGCAAGAGAATGCATCATCATAGTCGAAACTATGCTTCGCACACTATCTTGAACCAACCGGCAAACCAGTACCCTTAGCTCATGGCACTATGCAATATTCGAGACTATTTCTTTGTCCCCCTTTAGCTTTCCTACTTAATTATCGGATCACTTCTCATTTTTTTTTAGAGGATCAATACCATGAAAAATCCTAAACCGGCATATTTATGATAAATTTATTTTAAATTATTTGTGACCACCAAAAACCTAAAGTTGGCACAATTGTAACAAATTTACATCGAACTAATGTTCTGACCACCGAAAACCCAAAATCAGTATATTTTGATAAGTTTACTTTTCGTTAATTTCTATTAAATTAATAATAAGAAAAATCACAAACTGGTATAACTGTGACAAATGAATGGTAAAACTTAAAACTGGTATACCAATCAACTGCTATATATTATCCAACTCAGCATTTTAATAATAAAACGGAAATGAATTAGCACAAACTATCTTCATTGGTTATATAAATGCTTTGATATAAATTATTGTTGATGATGAAGATATTTTTCATTAATAAATAATTTTAAATGATACAAATAATTATTTTCAAAAAAATTATCTTTTGAATAATTGATTTCAATTGAAATAAATGAGTTATCAGTTGAAAAAAGAAATTTCTTCTTTCCGTAAAACCTACTTATTGCATGATACCCTTCTCATGGTAGACTATAAATTATTGGAAAACGGTAGAAATTATCAAGAATTTGGATTCGCCTTCGCTGAAGATAGCTAAGAGACTTGGGAGTGTCCCTGCGCAACTCACATGGGTGACGTTGCTCTCAATCACGCGTAATCTATGGCACATAGTTTTAGACTACTTATCTTTCTTATTCTAAATTCAAATGAAAATTTATTGAAACAAACAAAATTAGGTATATAGACCCATTATAATGACTCCATTTAGAAAATACATCCGGCAGAGAGAATGTGTCATGAGAGTTGAATGCATTATGTTCATAAATGAAGATAGTCACCGAGGCTAGTATAAACGCAGTAAACCCAAATCTCAAAAGCATCACGACAAGATCATGCATCTAATATAGATCCTTCAGATGTTGATGAGGCTAAATTCATGAATTCGAGCCTAGAAGACAATGCTTACTGAGGCGATAGCAGGAGAAATGAGGAAACAAGTCACACTTCGCACAGTTAAGAAAATAGAATCGAGTAAATGGTCGACTGAGAAGTATTAATGCACAAATCCCTAAGCATACTGACTGTTTTCACTGCATTCGAGTAGTGAAACAGAAGAAATCAAGACTGATGGAGTATGGACCTGAAAAAATAAACTTGACTGAAATTCGTATTGAAGCCATCTGTATCAGAGAGAGCTGCAACTAGATTTGGATGACCCTTACTCAAACTCTGGACCTGTGGTAAACAGAACTGAAATAGCCTGATCCAAAATCATATTGATCTGCCTAGTTGCAACAACAAGGCACTAAGCAAAGCTTCTTCCTGAGGAAGAGTTGCTGTCTGAACTAGTTCATTACGATTCATTTCATCACACACATCACGCGATCGTGAAGTCAATGTTAGTTTGCATCCATTTCTTTCATGGCTTATTCAGAAGGTCACTAAAGAAAGATACTTATGAACATCATCCAACATAAGAACTAATTCCCTACCCTCTGACACGAGCTTCGGTCTTGCGCCCCCATGACCATCATTAACATTTGCCAGATCCAGTCCAAGATAATTATCAATATTACTTCGTTCTTTGTCAACCGTGTTTTCATGAGGAACCGTGACCAACAGCCTTGTACTACTCAACTATGGATGTGCTTCGCAATATTGGTTTTGCCTGCTCGTTTTTCCCAAATACCAACAGTGAGCACGTCCTCCTTCGTGAAATAATCCCAGATCTCATCCAATCTTAGCTCGAGAAACTTGTCCCTTTAGTTCTCCTACTGACAGTTCTTAACCTCCAGGTGGTTTCACATCCACCGTGAGGCCTCCAGCTATTTCTACTGGAATTCTTCCACTTACTTTCGTAAGATCGTTGAGCCGATTCTCCAAATGTGAGACGAGCCCAGTGGCTCCCATCTTTAACTCTCTCTCGTAACTCGTTGCCTCGATCCTTGAGCGGTTGTACATTCTGCTTTCTTGACACTTCACGAGGCTCATGATTCCGAGACGCCTCGAAAGTCAAAAGTCTTCGGGGATGAGGTCCACCAGACAGTTCCTGGAAGATTAGATTAAATTTACCTTTCTCTTCTTCTTTTTTCGAGACGTCTTTTCTGCTTGGGCTCCGACGAGGAAATTGCATAGCATTTAACGTGCTTTCTCAGAGAATCTTATGTCTTCAGTCACATTCTGGCTTCATCTCTTTCCTAATAGTCTCTCGCCATTAAATTGAAATGCAACGGATCTCAACCATTCAATGTATATCAAGCTGAACAATTGTGATTTTTTCGTTTTTCCGATCCAACATGAGTAACCCAAGAGGCACGGTGTCTCCTTGAAAACCTTATAGATTATATTGCGAGGTTTGAGTCACATGGCATGCTAACACGCGAGATTTATCTAACAATTTGCATTTTCTAGTTTATTTAGCATATTTTTAATTCTTATGCATATATTGTTTATGTATATATAGATTCTATCTTAAGCTTTACCCGGTCTTTAATTCTTGTGCCTATATATTGTTAATGTATATATGGATTAATATTTAATTCTATTTTACAGTATGTATATATAATTCAATAAAAAAGAGTTATATTTCATGATAAAAAGTCAAATTGCATGGCTGCATATATTTTCGGTAATAAATATTTTATACCATGTAGATTCTCTTTGGAAATATCTGTATAACAAGATATTGGAGGATAAAAGAGAAATATGCATCATGACAAAGCATAAAATTTCGCATTACATGTTTTACCAAATGACTGAATAAGAAGCAACTAATTGCACATATCCAACGTGAGACCGTGATCAAATCTACCCTTCTCGTCTCTTTTTGTTCTGCTTCGAAACGCACCTCAGCCTTCTGGCTGACCTCATTCTCATATTTCATTTTCGGAGAATCCGTCGTCGCTTTGACTTTGCTAACGTTGCCGACCTTTTGGACAAGACTTATGGCACTGTCGGCGATTCCCAATATTGTGTTGCCTTCCGTTGTAAGACTGCTGAGGGCATTATAGGGGAAAAATTTTGTCCATTAGTATTAGAGGGACAAAACTTTTTAGCTTTCGGGATTTATATTTTGACTTTTACCCGATAATTGAGTACTTCAGAATTTCCGAACTGTGAACTGTCAATTAGTATTTGAGGTGCAAGACAAGAATGAAAATGGGAGGACTATAGAGAAAGAAAAGAAGCATACAACTATAGCTCCCTTCGTTTTGACCGAAGAAGAAGGATGAGGAAAAGAAAAGATAAAATAAAAAAGAAAAACTAGAAAGAAAACGAAAAAAGAAAAAAATTATTAAAGAGAGTGCACAAAAAAAATCAAATTTTCCATATTCAATGACGGAAAATATTTTTTAATTCGTTTTCATATTTCAATTGACTATTGAAAAATATTATCATTTTTCTAAAAAAATAACTTTTTGATAAAAATATTTTTTTGCGGAATAATAGGAACCATGATTTGGGTTGTCTTCCCTTGACTCTTGGGGGTTGGGTTGCCAAAGGAACCATCCTGGAAATGCTAGCATGTCGCTCTGTCTAGCACAAACCTTCTTCGAAAAGGGCCAAAAGTCTTGTAAGTCACATCGGAGGTATTTTCTCAACCAGGAAACGTCACTTTCACGTGAGAAACTAGTTATTGCCTTGTTGACTGCTCTGATAATTATGTAACTTGTGAAAGATATTCGAGACTATTTCTAGGCCCCTTTACTGCCATGCCACATCGCATAGACCGACGTCCGTGAAAGATGGGATAATTTTCCAAGTCAAAATAACTTTTGGCGCGCTAGATTTGGGTCGTCTTTGTGGAGTTTGCTAGGGGGAAAACCTGAGGGGAATCGAAACGACAATTTCAACGTTGCTATAATTCAAGGCAAGGATGCAATTGGCAGGAGTGGGAACATGCGCCCCAAGGACATGTTCTTGCTCCGTCGAGAAATTCCAAGCCCATGAGCTATCCCCCTTAACCCGAGGTCCCTGATACGGTGCAAATGGAAACTCGGTTGGCTGACTCAACATGCAATCCTCTTCGTATGGTGGCATGAACCATGTGTATGCCATAATGAACACGCGCAAAAGTAAACTTTTTGAGAACAATTTGAAAAGGTAAACAAGGTAAAATTATTCTCAGAGGCAACCTATAGACTGAAAACAAGGTACTGTTGGATATGACAAAATAGAATGAGAGGTGGGAGAACTTTCGGCGTAGTTTGGGGCAACGAAGCCATTCAAATATATTGCTTTTTTCCTTTAATAAATGTTGCTTGACAAGCTATTGACGTGAATAGATGAGCACTTTGCGATAGTTTCCATATCAAAGACATCACAAAGATCGACCAAAAGGAGGGGAAAAAAAAGGACATCTTAAAGGAGGACATACAAAAAAAAAAAAAAAAGGGCCTTAGAAAATGGGGTTCAAGAGAGTAAGAAATGCTATGCGTACTAAGAAAAATGTCGTAAATTTTGTACGTGGCATGTGACTATTGGTGAATTAATGATTTTCACTCTTTGTATCAGGTCCAACTTTTAAAATATTAAAAAAAGTTGACCTAGGTGATTACCGTGACTGTACATCAGTTAGTATAAAGTCTATAGTAAGAATTCACTCGCTCAAGCCCTATTGACCAATATTACGCATGAAGCCAGCCAAATTCAGCTGCACATATGGATTCAAAGTCCGTGCACCTGATCAATGCAATAATTTAGTTTGACAGCATCTAGTTTTAATTATGGGTGAGGATATGAACCATGCCCAAACAGAGGATGGGACAGAGGAAGAAGTGAGACGCGCTATGTTCTAGTTGGGTGCCATGAAAATGTTGAAAGTTTGTCTGTAAAACAAACAAAAGTGTCTTGTCCCATGTAAAAAAAGTTGGGAGTGTGTAGGCCAATATTTAAGTGTTAAAGTCTTTTAATTTCACAATTGAAGACAGTGGACTAAGTGGGCTTGACCCTCAATACTAGCGTGCGGGTGGATGAACTTTTAGTGCACTTAGCATGCTCGTGAATCATAATTGATATTAATCTTCATTTATTATTATTTTTATTTACCAACAGTTATTTTCCTGATGGTTATTAGGCATCTTCCAGGCTTTGAAAGGTTGTATTTGTTCGAATGTTATTTTCAGAATTCATAAAATTCTGAATTATAAATATATATTTTCATTACTATTTTTGAATTTTTGAAATGTCTTTTGAGAAAGGGTATGGTTGTATTTGTTCAATCATTACTTTTAATAGCGAGGTGGGAAAGCAACAGCTTCTCATACCTCTTTCCGCTTAGTACCGAATTTTCAACGTGTTTTTTGAGAGAGTATTTGCTCACTTTGCAACCTTTCCCAAAGGGTTTCTTCTACTCTAAAGACTTAAACAAATTCATCATTTTCAGTCTCTTTTTTATTAAGTCTTGTCTATTTTCTTTCCAAATATACAACCATTATTTTCAATTATTTTCTTTTGAGAGCTCCTAGAAAAAAATATCAAAATTGTTATATGATATTTTCATTTGAGACTTTGCTATATTCTAGAGGATTTTTACTAATAACCATTAGCAATTGTGGGACAAATAATTCTTTAAAGTCGGTGTCTTTACATGCCTCGGATTCCATTCTTCTCAGTTGAATTTTTACCAATAGAAAACTCCTGAACTTTATGGCTTTCAAGGATCTTCCTCAGACTTTTTGGGTTCCACTGTAGTTGGGCAAAAAGGTCATCAATTTTTTTCCATAAAAGTCGGGACCTGAGTTGATCCTTAAAAGGCTAAGTGGAAAATCCACCCTAGGTGAAAGACCTCACATATTCCATTTTTTCGGTTGAATTTTTACCACCAGAAAACTACTGACCTTTATGGCTTTGCAGGAATCTTCCTTCAGACTTTTTTGGGATCCACTGTAGTTGGGCCTTTAACAGCTAAAAAAAAAAAGTCATCCGTTTCTTCCATGCAGGTCGGCTTCCTTCTCTAATTAACTTGTCTTATATAATTTGGAACATCGAAAATCGACTCCCTGAGAAGCTTTACTAGTTTAAACCAATTGGTTCGTGTAGCTTTGTGGCATCATATAAACATAGTTTCGAATGGGGTAATCTTTTTCTTCTTGACTTCAGCTCACCTAATCAATGTGCCTTTTGTCACTGTTACACATTTTCCAGACAATATGACGATTGCTCATGAACTTTTTTCATCAGATGAGGATTAAGAACAGGGGACTGAAAGAGTGGTGTGAAGGATGTGTGGAATAATTCAAGGAACCCTTGGCATGACCATATTTACCAGTACTAGTTACATAGAGAGTGCCGGAAATTTTAGGTTAAAAAAAGCTCCGAGTTTTCACTAATCTAAAGCAGCCTCGCCTGGTAACAACTTGCTGATACTCTTCCAATGAAATACCGCAACGAGAGACTAATTCACCAATGAAATTAAGAGACAGTACAGGCTGAGTAAAGGGAGGGATGGCAGCGAGAGAGAAGCCAAAGTCGAGGAAAATGGTGAAGTCAATAGAAGCAGAACCTCAAGTCAATGCCCGAAGCAGAAGTCTTGAGGCACGGGGTCGACGGGACACCTTCCTGGAAGTTGGTTGAGGCAGACAGACGATGTAAATATTATCGAGTCTTCCACCCACCTTCGTGGAAATAGCCAAAGCCTTTTGGGTCATTTTGGAGACGTTTCCTTGTCGCTTTCATGCGACTAGTTGGTGCCATGTGCATTGTGCTGGTAAACAAATATACTGTATTAGGTACTTGAGTTGAGACTATGGTGATGTTCGTGGAAAACCTGAGAGGCCTTATAGCTTTCCTGCTTCATCATTATATCACAAGATGCGGTAATTATATAATCAAATGAATTTTCGGGATGTGTTTATTTTATGAGAAATTAACAATTCGAAAAAGATTTTTTAAAAATGATTACTTATATTGCTAACAAAAATGAATCAAAGATAAATGCCTTGATTGACGAAGGAATTACTTAGACTTATATTGTCATGAATAATTAAAATATTTTTTGTTAACTAATAATTCTTAGCGATATAGATGATCATTTCTTCAAAAAGGTCTTCAAAATAATTGATACGAGGAGAAACAATTGCCCCATCGGTTTGAAAAACAAAATCTCCTTCTATCGCAGAGCCTACTTATTGTATAATACCCTTCTCATGGTAGATTGAAAGCTGCAGTAAAACAATAGAAACTTATGACGGTCGATTAAAAATCGGAGTGTTTCTGCACGACTCAGATCAGAGGCTTTTTTGGGGGAAAAGAATTGCTAACAGTACCTTACTTTGGCTGCATTCGTTTCCTGTTAAGAACTAGTGGAGACTCAGTGCATTGTTCTTACAGACATATGGTGAAGATGGTTTTCAGGATTCGTTTATTTCGCTAAAAATAATTTTTGAAAAAATATTTTTATTATTTTTCAGCATTTGGATTACTTAGAAAAATGTGTCAACAAAAATTATTTTCCAGTCAACAACCAAAAACCTTGATTTGGGCAAAAGAAACCCAATGCTTATTCACAAACCTTTGATAGCGGCCCCCTAGGCCAGGTACCATCGAGGCCGAGCTTGGGTCCAAAGAGGTTGGGCCCGGAAGCCCGGTGCCTAGGCCCTAGTCCACATAGGTTGGTCTTGGGACACTAGCACTTGTGGCCAGGCCTAGTACCGTTGCCCAACTCCTTGGCCCCACAGAAATTGGGCTCAAGAGCTCGTGCTCGGATGTCTAATAGCCTAGGTCCAATAAAGCCTAGCTCAGGTCCATAGCACCTTGGCCCGAGACTCTATGCTCAAGATCCAGCTTGCTAGTGCCCAAGTCCCCAAAGCACAAGCTCGTGTCCATTGAGGCTACGCCCATGTACATCAAGGCTAGGCTTGGAACTTAGCACTTGGGTCAATCAAGGCTAGGTTCGAGACCTTGGCACTAGCACCCACTTTCATTGAGGCCGGGCCCAAAACCTCGATGCTCTAGCATGAGTCCTCGACTTCTCGTGCCCAAGTCCATTGAGGTTGGGATTGGGACCCTAGAGCTCATGTCCCAATCCCGGCACCCGAGTCCATCAAGGCCAAGCCCAAGTCAGCATCCATTGAGGCCGGATCTAAGACCTTGGTGCTCATATATGGTTCCCTAGCTTCCTATGCGCAAGTTACTAATGCTAGAATAATGTATGTCTATTTAGGAACATCAAATCAGATTTTCTTACTAAATAATGACAAATATTTCCCAATTTATTTTTAAGTTTCAGCCAAACATTGGAAAATATTATCATTTTTCTGGAAAAATAATTTGCTGGAATTTAGAGAAAGAAAAGAAGCGTACAGCCGTGATTTGGGTTGTCTTGGAGGAATTTGCCATGGGAGATGCTGCCCGGGAATCAAAACGACAACTAAATTCGGATTTGACGCTGCTATAATTTGAGGCAAAGAAGCGATTGGCAAGGGTTTGGAACGTCCCAAGGACACATTCTTCCTTCATTGAGAAATTCCAATTCCATAAGCTACCCCTATTCCTCGACCCTGGTAAGGGACAAAGGATAACTTGGGTGGCTAACTCCATATGCAATAATCTTCACGTGGTGGTATACGTTGCGCCACAATTCACCCGTACAAAGCTAATTCTTTTTAGATCAGTTTTCAAGGGAAATACGGAAAATTATTCTCAAAATTAACTTACAGGTTGAAAACAAGGTACTAATTGATATAAGAAAATCGCGTAAAGGTTTGGCATAGTTTGGGGCAATAAAGCCATTCGAAATTGATTGTTTTTTTCTTCAATAAATAGCATTTCACTAGCTACTGAGTCAATTATACAAGCAATCTAAGATAGTTCAAATGTGTTAAGGACAATTACAAAGGAGTCATCAACAAAAACAAAAAAAAAACATAGAGAACGGGAGTATAGAGAGTGGGAAATGCTATGTGTACTAAGAAAAAAAGTACTAAATTCCGTCTACCAAATCAAATGACAATTTACCAATACTAGTTACATTCAGAGCGCAGGAAACTTTGGGTAAAAAAATGAAGAGCTCCAACTTTTCAATAATCCAAAGCATTCTCGCCTGGTAAAAACTTGCTGATAATCCCCCAAATAAAATACTGCAACTAGAGATTAATTCAAGAATGAAATTAAGAGACAACATAGAGGGAGTAAAGGAAGGAATGGCTGCGAGAGAAAAGCCAAAGGCGAGGAATATGGCAAAGTGAATAGAAGCAAAAGTCTTAAGGCATGCGGTCTACAGGGGACACACCATCTTGTAAGATGGTTTTGGTAAATTTAAAATTATTAAGCCCTTTTTAATCTTTTTGGCTTTGTTATCAGGTATTCAAGTTGCAACAACCTACCGTGCATTATTTAGTTAAATGGGTCAAATGTGAGTCAAGTAAAAGTTAAATATGGGTCAAGTGAAAATTAAATATGGGTCAAATATGGGTTAAGTGAAAGTTAAATATGGGTTAAGTGAGTTATTAGGTAAACCCATCATCTCTCTCCTTCCATCAAAACCCCCTCGCCGACATGCGTTCTCGACCTCCATTGCCAATCCCGCCATCACGCCGCCGTCACCATTACCGATCCCGCACAAGCTTGCCGTGCTAGTTTGATTGACCGTCAAAACCCAAGTAAGTTGGAGCTCAACGTGATTTTTGGATTTCAAAATTTAAAATAAAAATTATTAAGCGATTTTTAAAAAAATAAAGAATATTAAAGGAATATAATCTTTTTTTTTTAAAATTATAATAATAAGTTTTTCTAAGTTTAGTTAGCAACAAAGTTGGGTCGGTATGGATTGGGTTGGGTATGGGCAAAAATTATAGCTCGGTCATAAGCGAGAGCTCGGCTAGATTTGGGTTAGACCGAGGGCGATGATCCGACCCAAACCTGACCCAACCCACCCATTTAATAGATCTAGAGGCAATTCTCTTCAAAAAGTCACTTTCATCTGTGTTAAGGAAGGTTATTGCCACCTGCTTAAAATTGATTCTTTAACTGAAGTTGTCCTCTTTCTAACTCTTCCAATGTCACTGCAAGTGGATGTTAGATTTTCTGATTTCTCGAAGCCGCAGTATTTCTTCTAGGGTTACTTTACGAGATATAGCACGTTCTTCTACGTGTCTTTAGCCATTTCCCCTTATGGTGTTCGCAGGCTGCCCCTGATGCACTATTTAGCACTGCGGTTACCTCTTCAAAACCTGAAGATGCATTCAATTCAAATCTGTGAAATGTTTTGGAGATAGTCGGCCTTGGTCGAGTTCAAGCTCGTTGGCTTGCGTCTTGGACACCACCGACATCGGGTCGGGCAACACTAGTAGAGGAAAAGGAGGAAGAAGAAGGAAGAAAAAGAAAAAGAAAAAAGAAAGGGAAAATAAAAAAGAAAAAGAAAGAAAGAAAAAATAAAATAAAATAATAAATAATAATAAATTCAATTTTTTAAATAATTAAAAATCAATTTTTTGAAAAAAAATTATTTTCCAAAAACTATTTCAATTTAGAGGTATCCACATTTTTTTTTTATTTACTAAATTTTTATTATTTATTTTATTTTATAAATTTGATGTTAAATTTTTATTCAAATAATTTATATGTGAAAAGTTTAAAGTTGACTAAATAAATGGGAGTATATTTTCTTAAATTAAGTTAAATATTAATATGTGTTGGTAATATGGGTCATGGATAATGGCACAACCATCCTTCCACCTGAAAGACCAACCTCAAATATGACTATCATCAACTTGGTATAGGTTGGGTATGGGTCGAGCATTCGGGTATGGGTCATCAATTTTTTACATTACATAAAAATGGGTCGACCGTCACTAGGCGGTCTCAAACGAACGGGTTAAATGGGTCGCCTCATGTGAGTTATTGGCCATGGGCGAGGTGCCAATCATTTTCAACAAGTAGCGATAGGCAAAGCGCCAAATGTCCATACCTCATTGATAGCAAACCCAGCAAGTGGCAATGGGCGACCCGACCCACCCATTTGACACCCTTAGTCAACATTGATTGGACGACCGCCCAAAATTTGCTAGATAGACTAAACCCGAGAGAGAGAGAGAGAGAGAGAGAGAGAGAGAGGATAAAAAATAAAAAAATTCGAATAAAATAAAATATTATTAAAATATTTGTCATGGCATAAGTGCCAAAAAGTTTAGAATTGAATTGCAAAAAAAAAAAAAAAATGGTTTATGACTTAATTGGAAAAATTATAATATGACAACTGTGTTGGTAATTTTTCTCCATATATTTGATAAGGGTGTCATTTGGTTACGATGTCAGAGTTTTTATAATCCATCAAAAGAATATGCGCATCTCAAACTAATAGCTAACTCAAAAGTTCATCATAGCCATATTACAACTCATACCCAAAAAAAATCCAACTGTCAAAATGTCCTTCTGATAATGTAAATGCTGTCATTTTACTTGCAACTAGTTGAAAAACCTAAAAAACAAGTAAGACAAATAGAATGATCAACCATAGCTCATGAATAGCACTTTTTTTTTTTTAAAGCCGATCAAACAGTCACTATGCACTTTTATAAATTGATATCATAACTCATCAATCTCAAATCCAAAATAGATATGTGTAGTGGATGATATCTTTCTAACAAAAAAATTTGTGTAAAAGATCAATCAACAATATCAACTCCATAGTAACAAATCAATTATTAATGGTCTACTCTATTGATCAATTTCAATCAAATAATCAAACATCAATGGTCCATTCTATCGATTGATCTAATACTAAGATGTGACCAAGTTTCCTCATTGGCTAGGTCTACAACTATATCAGCCGATAGTTTAGCCTAGAAGAACGTCCTAACAACAATATACGTACTTACTCCTCAATGAATTCCAATCATAGTAACATGAGCATAATCCACAAATAATATTCTTCAATAAACGACAATTAAATTCAAAATCCATTTCAAAACTCAAGTTTAATAACCAAATCATATCACTCTTCAGGATTTAATTTATCAAAAATAGAACCTTTCATAAATCATGTTCAAAGTCATGAACTTTTCATAATTATTTCATAAAAAGTTTTGCAAACCATTTACAGACAATCAACTCAAACTATAATCAAAAGATATCTTGTCATTTCAAATAGACAATACGGTAGCATATGCTCGATCCATATGCAACTAAAAATGCCATTTCTTAACTCATAATATAACAAAACTTTTGACAAAAAAAAACTCATAATATAACTAATTTATATTGCTTTTAAGATATGAGTTTACAAATTTGAAGAAAGATAGCACTACTCATCCGAGAAAGTTGAAAACCAACTTACAAAGGTTACTTGAGCTAATGCACTCATATTTATATCAATTAATCAAAAAAACAATATCAAAATCTAAGTAATACACTACTCTAACAAATAACTCCATTAAACTATGCTTATTCGTCGGCCAATTGACACCCATGTGCTAACGAAGAAACTCATTTATAATGAACATTCATCTTTATCCTTTATGCATATTGTCCATTACATATAACTCACATGCGAAACTTCAAATTTGATCAAACCATACTTTAGAATTGATTTTCGTCGTATCCCATGGCTCCACAATTCTTTCATCTATCACTACCATATAAATACATAGTTCAAATTTGACAAAACTTTGGATTAATGACTAACTTAAAAAATTACTTTGATTAGACAAATAATGGATTTGAATTGCGAAATAAAGTCGATTTGTCTTTTCAGGGCGTCCGACACGTGTACGCGCAAAAATTTCTCCCTCTTTTCTTCGTTTTCTTCTTTCCTTGTTTTGAACTATCTTCTCTCTTCCTTTCTTCTTATTATTTTTATTCACTTGCGTGCAAACTGAAGGACAAGAAAACACTTAGAATGAACTTAAGTGACTTGAACCTGGGCCCTTTGTTTTCTTACCTTTCTTTTATAAGCCCAATTCTTACAGGAAAGAACAATCCACAGTTTCCCTATTTGCTTCATCATATTATTTCAAGAAGATTTTCAGTCTACTTCTTGAAGTTTGGGGAGAACAGGCGTTCAACGTGGGCTTTGGTGTATCTTTGTTTCTGATCTCTCACAAAGCCATGATTCATCTCATGTCTGAGCTTCTCACTTTAGGTTTCCCCAACAGTACTTTCCTAGGACCTGCTCTTCTAACTGAGAAGGCAACACACTCGATCTTCTTTTCCCTCCCCTGAACAATTGATCATTGGCAATCCTCCTGATCATAGAATAAATCTTACCAAGGAACGGGAGTGACTTAAAGTTGAGAATTTGAGCACAAACATTGTCATAGGTCTCAACATTAAGGCTCATAAGAAACCAGCGGACCTTCTTCACTACTTTCTTTTTTGCGTACTTGATGGCTGCAGCATGGGGTTTTATCATAATCATCAAGTTCATCCCATAAGGCCTTCAATTTGGGCTAAATATTCCACAATCAAGAGTCCTCCTTGCTGTAGTAGCCCAATCTCGATTTTGATCTCGTGGATTCGAGATGCGTTACCTTGGTCAATCTCTCCTTAAGCTCGTCCCACATTATCTTTGCTTCATCTGCATATGCCACGCTTCTCTGTATACTCTTGTTGAAGGAATTGAAAATCCATGAAATTATCATGGAATTACAAGGTGTTAGGCATTAAATTCGGATGCCATTGGATTTGGATTCTCTAGCAATTAGTCGAGAAACCGAGTTTGTTTTTCACCTTCAATGCATGTCTCGTTGCTTTCAACTACGTTGCCTAATTATCTTGGGGTAGCACGCATGCTACAAGTATGCTTTCGGGTTTGTCTGAGGTGTTAAGATAATCCAGTGAGGAAGAGTCATTCACCCTCTTTGCAAATGCTTCGTCAGCCACATCGCAAATGATCTAGGTTGATTTGTTTGGCATCTTTTAAACACTTTGCGCTAATACCATGAAAGAAATCATAATTACTTATATTACTCATTGTACAATACAAATATATATATCTGATGTGTAGTTAAATAGAAACGGAAAAGAAAAAATTACAAAATATCTCTAGCTAATTATGAAAGAATTTGAGGAACACAAGTGAAGATAGAATATGAAGTGTGGAAAAATTGTATTTTCTGTCACACTGAATGTACAAGTTCGAGACTGTATTTATAGTACAAATAGGATCAGGAAAATAACAGAAAATATTTTGCAATATTGTCTCCCGATCTTATCTCGCTAAATATCCTGATCTCCAATCTTCAACAGCATAATATCCAATCTTTAACAGCATATCTTCCAACACTCCCCCTCAAGCTGGTGGCTTATAGATGTCTAAGACACCTAGCTTGCTCAGTAGATATGCATGTTGTCTTTGACAAAGAGGTTTAGTGAAAATATCTGCCGGTTGCTCCATGGTTTCAATCCCTCTCATCTTGATTATCCCTTCTTGGATCTTGTCCCGAGTAAAGTGACAATCCACTTCAATGTGCTTTGTTCTTTCATGCACAATAGGATTAACTGCTAGTCTGAGCGCGGCATCGTTATCACAGAACAACATGGTCGAAATCTTCATTTGTACCCCAAGATCCTGAAGTAGACCTCGCAACCATACTATCTCGCAAGTGACCTTTGCCATGGCTCGATACTCTGCTTCTGCTGAGGATAGTGATACAGTTGGTTGCTTCTTCGTCTTCCATGAAAGCAGTGACTCTCCCAACTTGATGCAAAAACCAGTGACAGATCTTCTGCTCATAGGACAAGTGGCATAATCAGCATCACAATAAGCTGTCATTTCCATGTTGCTTTTCCTAGAGAGAAGTATCCCAAGTCCTAGACATTTCTTCAAATATCTCACAACCTTGTCTTTGCATTCATGTGAGATTGTTTGGGCCTATGCATAAATTGGCTGAGGATCTGCACAGCATAGCATATATCTGGTCTAGTCATGGTCAGATATATGAGTTTCCCAACAAGTCTCTGATAACTGGACGGATCTTTAAGTACAACATCATCATTCTGTGATGTTCCTACATCATGCTCTGCTGTAGTTAATCTAATATTATGCTCAATTGGAATAACTGCTGGTCTGCACCCTGATAGACCTGCTTCTGATATAATTTCCAGTACGAACTTTCGCTGACTTAGTGCAATCCCTTGATCAGATCGAGCAATTTCAATCCCAAGGAAATATTTAGGCGCTCCAAGATCTTTGATGCGAAAAGTGGAATGCAGATATTCCTTGAGGTTGTTTACGGCATTCTGATCATTGCCCATGATTAGTATATCATCAACATATATCATTAAATAAATGGATGACATACCCTTTCTCCATGTGAACAAGGCATAATCATATCTGGATTGCTTGAAACCCGCAGCCGTGAGAGCATTGGTAAACTTGGCGTACCATTGTCTGGAGGCTTGTTTTAAACCATAGAGGGATTTGCAGAGACGACATACTTTATTCTCCCCCTGTCTCTATAATCCTTGAGGAACTTCCATATAAATTTCTTCATCTAAATCTCCATGAAGAAATGCATTATTCACATCCATCTGATGTAATGACCAATCATTAATAGCTGCAATTGATAAGAAAGAACGGACCGTAACGTCTTTTGCTACTGGAGAGAAAGTTTCGTGATAATCGAAACCTTCCCGTTGAGTGAAACCTTTCGCTACCAGCCGAGCTTTATAACGCTCAATAGACCCATCTGCTCGATATTTAATCTTGTATACCCATTTGCATCCGATGGCTTTCCTGTTTGAAGGCAATGTCGCAAGTTCCCATGTGTCATTCTCAATGAGGGCTCGCAGTTTTGCTGCCATTGCTTCTTGCCATTTCGGGTCAGTAGATGCCTCATCATAATTGGATGGTTCATGCTCTTCGATATGCGATTGACACAACATCTATGTTCCGAAGATAGCTGGTCGAAAGAAACATAGGATGAAGTAGGGTAGCGAATACCTGGTGAGTTCATCGTAGCGCAGACGTAATCCTTTGTCCATGTTGGCGGACGCGTCCTTCTTCCTGAACGTCGTGGGGGATTTTTCGGCAAAGGAAGTTGTTCTTCTACCGGCTGTTCCTCATTGTTGTGAATAGCATTCTCAATGGGTGCATCGTCTGATGTGTCTTCTGATATCCTCGTGGATGGAGGATTCTCAACTGGACTTGGTCGGGTGGTGCCATAGAAATTCTGTGGAATCAAGACATATTCTGGATTTCTAGGTGCCTCTTCTTCATTTGCATATCCTCGCAAGTCACTGCTGGTGCTTGTTGTTTCTCTTGATGATTTTTCCTCGGTAAAAGGAAAAACATCCTCATGAAACAAACAATCTCTGCTTACGAAAAATTTCTTCGTGATTGGCTCAAAAACCCGGTATCCCTTCTGAAGATTTGGGTATCCCATGAATATACACCTCCGGGCACGGGGACCTAACTTGTCCCGAGGACCCACTGTGGTGGCGTAACATAAACATCCAAAAACTTTGAGATGATCCAAGTCCGGCTTCTTCCCAAATAATAACTCGAAAGGTGTTCGTCCATTCAGCACCTTTGTGGGCATGCGGTTGATCAGGTAGGCTACCGTCATGATACAATTGCCCCAAAAATCATCTGGAACAGAAGCCTGAAATTTTAAGGCACGTGCAACTTCCAAAAGGTGGCGATGCTTTCTTTCCACTACCCCATTTTGTTGTGGGGTGTAGACACACGAGCTTTCATGCAGAATCCCGTGAATTGAAAATAAAGAAGTGCATTCATGATTGAAGAATTCTCTCCCATTATCCGTCCGAACCCGCTGAATAGACTTCCCAAACTGATTCTTTGATAAGGAAATGAATGCCTTCAAATATGAAAATACTTGACTTTTGGATTGCATAAGAAATATCCATGTGGCTCTAGAATAATCATCCACAATAGTGAGAAAAAAACGTGACCCATCATAATTTGGAGTATGATAGGGTCCCCAGACATCAACATGGATTAACGAGAAAATGACATTTGCACGAGTGTTGCTTAAAGGAAAAGCTGTACGTGACTGTTTTGCAAGGGGACAAACATGACATTGAGGGAAAGGATAAGTGGCACTATGGCCCATTCTTAAATGCATAATCGAATCACTGATAGTGGCATTACACATTGAATTTTTATTCAAAGGAAAGCTAGACAAATCAAGAGTCTTTTGGGAATCATTCCACAAGAAAAGTCCTTCAGATAAACTACCCGAGCCCATCAGTTTGCCAGTCGAAAGGGCCTGAAACAAACAAGTATCAGTATTGAACAAGACTCGACAAGAGTTTTCCTTACAGGCTCTAGACACTGAAATTAGATTGAATTGAAACTCTGGGACATAAAGGACATTTTGCAGGATAATTTGGGGGCTGATTTTTACTGTGCCTGTGAAAGTAACATGAGTAACATTTCCATTCGGCAAACGCACAGTAATGGGAACATTTAGTTTTTTGTGTATCTCAGAAAAAAAATCCCTATTGCAGACAATATGATCGCTAGCTCCTGAATCAATAATCCAAGTATTTCTTGAAATGGAACTTATCAGGCAATGAGAGATACCTGAAAAAACGCTTCCTTTGTTGGAAGTGTCCAATTTTTGCAATGCCTGCATAAGCTGCTGAAATTGTCCATGTGTCATGGGCTGATCAATATTGGGATCTATTGGACTAGCAACATGATAAGCTGCAACTGACGATTTTTTTCCTTTTTCCCCAGGTTTTCCATGCAATTTCCAGCAATTATTAATAGTATGATGCGGCCGCTTGCAATAATCACAATATAATTTACCTTTCCCTTTGTTATTTTGCCCAAAATTCTTTTCTGACGTGGCAAAATTCTGACCGTTGGATCCTTTAATTCCGGCCCCATACCCACCGTTGGATTCTCTATGCCCGTCGATCGATCTGGAACCGTCCGATCGCCCCAAATGATCTGGGCCATCGATTCCCGAGCATTTATAAGCGGGCGGATCGACAGGAAACCCTAGCTCAGCTCTCTCTCGCCCTTCGTTCCCCTGTTTTAGGGTTTGGTGACCCGATCCGCGGCGCTCGCCGCGTGCCGAGAGCGCGACGCCCTCCGTTGCCCTCGTGCTTTCCGGCGCCGCGAGTCGTTGGCTTTCCTCCTGAACAGCGAGCTGGAATATCCGGCCGAGAGGTGGTGGGGGCTCCATAGCCAAGATCTGAGATCTGAAACTCAGGTATGAATCGTTGAGGATGAGTAGGAATCGAGTGGCCTTTTCTCTGTCCTTTATCGCCTTATACTGCTGTAGAGTTGTTTCGGGTCCTTCGAGCTTCTCTTCCGCCGCTTCCAGCTCGTTCCAGAGCCGAGAGCTTGTTGAAACATGCTTTGTGACTGTCATGTTTCCTTGTTTGATCCGAGATTTCTTGGGTAAGAGAGAAGAGCTTTGCTCGATCCAGTTTCCCGTACATCTCTTTAATATTATCCCACATCGTTTTTGCGTCGTCTGTCGGTGGTAGTCCGGCTGCAATTTCTGGCTTGATGCAGTTTCCGATCCATGTCCTTACGAGTTGACTGCATTTTCTCCATTGCTTTGCCATTTTTTCGTCTCTGGGTATCGGCACGGTTCCGTCGACGAAACCGTCTTTGTCTTTCGTCACTAGGGCTCTTCGAAATTCTCGTGCCCAGTGTGAATATCCCTCGGATCCAGTCAGTTGATGGCTGATTAGTCGCAATTCCGGTCCGTCGGCGGTGGAAACATAGAGGGTATCGCCTGGTTCTAGCCGACCGGCGACGGCTGCCACCGGGTATGGCAGGTATCCCGGCGGGAGAACCGGGTAGGGATTCATGCCCATACCCGGTCCGATTGACCCGCTTCCTGGGTTTGGAATACCCGGCCCATCCGAATAACCCGCATTTGAAAAGCCGGGTCCATTGGTTACGCTTGCCCCACTCAAGGCTGGTGGGCCGCCATTGGGCCCGGCGAGACCCTGATTAAAAACAGGCGATGATGTACTTGGGCTCAGCCCAAAAAATGGTGGGTTCTGATGGCCCATAATGGGCCACTGAAGAGGAACCCATTGGTATGGATGGCCCGCCGTTGGCTGGCCCGAATTGGGCTGGCATGTAGTGGGTTGGCCGGAATCGGGCTGGCCCGCAACGGGCTGTCCCAAATTTGACTGAGCCTGGCCTAATTGTTGATCCTGAACCCCTGAATGCCCATATGTTGGAATAGGCGGGTCAGACGTTTCTGTGACAATTTCTTCCGGGTGCTGTTGTGTAGATTCCGGTAAGTCTTGAGCCATGGTAAGAGATCGTTCACTTGTTTCCAAGAATTGTTTTCCTCTGCCGGAATAGAATTCTATTTTGCAGGTTAGAATCCTCCAGTCAGCAGGCCAACAATAGACAGAAAGAAGAAAGAAGAGAGAAGCGGAAGCTGAAATCAGGAGCGAAGGCGCTCTGATACCATGAAAGAATTTGAGGAACACAAGTGAAGATAGAATATGAAGTGTGGAAAAATTGTATTTTCTGTCACACTGAATGTACAAGTTCGAGACTGTATTTATAGTACAAATAGGATCAGGAAAATAATAGAAAATATTTTGCAATATTGTCTCCCGATCTTATCTTGCTAAATATCCTGATCTCCAATCTTCAACAGCATAATATCCAATCTTTAACAGCATATCTTCCAACAAATTATAAGAGAGATATCAAATATAATGTTAACAAACAAATATTGATAAGAGATCCTATTAGAACATCAAACTAGTCAAAATGCTGCGGTGATAGGAGGAAGATTAGAAAGACAAACACCAAAAGTCGAATCCAGTTCACGCGGTTCTTCGAGATGCTGCAGTCCTCTATAAGGAGTCAGGTGCAGGTTCTCGAGCAATCGCACTATGTCGAGTTCCCAAAGAGGCAGAAGGTTGAGGTAGTCGCCAAGAGGGGTCCATTGATTTGTTTGGGATTGCTCACCTAGTTGTGGTTCAGAGCCTCCAGATTGCAGTCCTTCGAGTTCCAAAAGAGGCAGATGGTTGAGGCAGTCGGGAAGAGGGGTTGATTCATTTGTCTGGGATTGCTCACTTAACTGGAGTTCAGAGCCTTCAGATCCCCATCCTTCGAGTTCCAAAGAAGGCAGATGGTCGAGGCAGTCATGAAAAAGGGTTGGTTCATTTGTCTGGCATTGCTGGAGGCGGTCAGGAAGAGGGGTCGATTCATTTGTTCGGGATTGCTCACCTAGTCGCAGTTCAGGGCTGTGGTCCAGTATCACATCCAGCGTGAGACCGTTATCATATCTCCCCATGTCATGCAAATTTTTCACTTTAGTCGCGAGGCCACTCACCTGATCCTTCAATATGAGATGAGAAAAGAAATGCCCCTCTTCAACTTTGCGTCCTAAGTCATGGACTTGTTCCTCCAGCGATCCTACACTTCGCATCCACAGGTCAACTTCTTTCTTCCTTCTCTTTCCCGGTCTCCTCTCTTCTTGCTTTAATTGGTTACCCACGTCATCCTTCCTTGCTGACAAGATTTGCATATCCATTTCCAGATCATCCATCTTCGCTTTGATTCCAATGACCTCGCTGACCTTTTGAAAAATACCGATGCCATAGGCGGCTCCCACTGTAAGACTGCAGGTAGCATTAGGGTAAAGTTACTATTAATTAGGGGAAAAGCTGCGGGGATTCAAACCAACAACTTAATGCGCTTTTGATGCTGCTATGATTTGAGGCAAAGAAGCAATTGGCAAGTTAAAACGTCTCAAGGACAACTTCGTTCTTTTTTGAGAAATTCCAAGCCCATGAGCTAACCCCTATTAGTAGATGCAGCAGTCTTCCTTAGATCCATGAGTGAATCGGGTGAAAATGATTAGACTAAACTGACCCATTTTTAAGAAAAACAATTTCAGTGACCCCTATCGGACTCCTATCGCTCCTTCCCCATGGGGACAGGGGCTATGCTATCATAAGGTACCACCAAAGAGAAGGATCTTATCAACATCCATAACAATGCGTTTTTTTCTTAATTATATTGTCTTTTATCTTATCCATCCGACTCCAACCAAACCTATATTGAATTCAACCCATATTATAATATATCCGTATTTAAACGAACTTATGAAAACACATACCCACCCATATAAAAATTCTAAACTATTCATGTAAATATCTACTTAAATAAAATTTCATACCAAATTAAAAAAAAGTAAATTAACAAAATAAAAAGATGTTAGTAAATAAAACAAAAACGTAAAAAGAAACTAAAAATTAAAATATTCTTAAAGAATTAGAAAAGTATGTACGTATTGTAACAGCATATATTTTGAATGCATGCCTTAACATGTGTTTTAGGGCTATGCTAATGAAAACACCCTCGGGAAGATAGAAATACAAAATTGGTATTTCAAAAAGCGGGAGGGACAAAATTCTACTGAATGAGAAAAAACGAAATGAAGTAAAATGATTACGCTTTCAACAGCAGACCCCACATCAAGTAGATCGCTCCTGACGTCTCCCTCCTTGTCATTGTCTCCCTCCTCATCGCCCTCGGCATGCTCACGGCCTCCTACAGAGTGGGTGGCGACCGAACAAAAAGAAGTTTAGTGAATGAATTAATCTAAAAGAAAAAAGAAAGGACGACCACACGACATCATCCTTCATGGATTGAACATGGCTACCAAGCCTAGAATGATGTCAATTAAGATCAGCAGGCGGAGTAGATGCCGATAGAAGCATGTTAACGGAATGCCTAATTGACAAGGATGCAAATGCGAGGACTTCTCAACGATCCAGCGAAGTCTGACCAGGGATAAGAAGTTGCCAATTCTAAGTGTTCCTATTGGTGGGCAACTTACAGCGAAATCTGCCTATTATTCTTTGGAACTGTGCAGAACAAACCATGCAAGAAGGGACATTCGAGCTGAAATAACGTGAATCAGAATGCATGAGGAAGGCCATTTGGAACACTGACTCTCCTCCGGAACAGAAACACAACTTTCTTCGGAGGGCCGTGTCTGATGCACTTGCTTCCAATGGTGCAGGACAAGTATAAACTATCGAGCATATGCTGCTGAACTGTGATCGAGCATCTTTTGTTTGGTTCAGTTTATGCGGCATTAAAATTGACAGGGAAAAAGTTGCAACCTTGGATGTATAGTGGACGAAACTAAGCTCACTAGATGGGATTGTGTTCCTTTGTTGTCAAACACTAGAAATCCTTGGAGCAGTTCGAATCTATTTCAGTATGTCATTAGGAAGTCCATTGAATGTGGCGATTGATTTCCACCGGCTGAATCTGCTAGTAGGAAGATGTGTCCTCGGAATTGGACCCGTGAACACCTATTTCATTTAATTTCAAACTCAATGATTCTAAGGCTTTTCCCCCATTGACAGGGTTGTTCTGTACTGAAAAGTGTATTGGAATGAAGTAGCTATGACGGTAATTTGCCCATGAATAAGAGATCGACAAAACGAGGGAACAGAGAATTCACAGAACAGAGGATATCAATTTCTTCCCGTTCCTCGTGTGAAGGATGCGTGAAATAAATCAATAAAAACTAGGCACGACAATTTACCAGTACCAGCTCCATGAAGAGCGCAGGAACATTTAGAAAAAAGAAAAAAGAAAAGGAAAGCTCCAGATTTGCACTAACCTAAAGCAGTCTCACCTGGTAAGAGCTTGCGGATAATCCTCTGAAGGAAATACCGCAATCAGAGATTAATTCAACAACGGAATTAACAGGCAATACAGGGAAAGTAAAGGATGGAATGGCTGCAGAGTAAACTTCGCAGATGCTCTGCTCTTTATATTAAATGCCCGGCGCACAAATTGAGGCATGGTGTTTCCAGGGGACACCTTCCAGGAAGATGGTTGGGCAGACAGACGATGGGATCATCATCAGGAGTCTTCCATCCACCTTCTTGGAAATAGCCGAAGCCTTTAGTTCACACATCAGTGGCCTCTTTTATCCCCTTGATCGCTGGTTTCATGTAAGAGACGAGTTGACGCCCTCGTTTATGCAAGATAGGATAATTGGGTGATTTAATCAATTATCAGGATACGCGTTTGTTTCGTGAAAAACCATCAATTCAAAAATATTACTTATATCATTTATAAAAATAAATCAATAAAAAGCATTTTCAATTGATGACGAAAATATTTAAGTATAAATTGTTATTAATAATTAGATTATTTTCTATTAATTAATTAATTCTAAGCACTTCAGACAATTATTTTAATTAAATTATCGATTTTCAAAGGAACAAACAGAGTCTTAGTTGAAAAATGAAATCTCTTTTTTGTTGTAAGACTAGTTATTGCATGAAACCCTTTTCATATGCTGTAAAAAGCGGTCTACGAGACCTTCCTGGAACTTCTTCTTCTTTTGTCTTTGTTTCTTGACCTTTTTCTTCTAAGAGGAAGCACGTAAACGCGGGAAAAGATGGGATCATATGAGATAATCGTGAGATAGCTATCGATTTTTAAAAAAACTTAAGATGTTAGATAATTATATATATATATATATATTAAATATTCTAACAATCTCCTACACATTTAGTTTGGTATTTTTATAAGTTTAATTGTTTTAAAACTTTAAGCTTCAGGACCTCCAATTTTGATATTTTATGAGATATTGATAAGACCATTACCATATGTTTTAAAAGTTTCACTTATTAAATGAAGTTGTGGTTTATTATTTAAATATACACTCTTCCTTATATTTGGTATGGTCTTTTTGCCATGTAATAAATGTGAAAATATTTAATTGGGGAGGTGAATGGGATCTGGAAAAATTTAAACTTAGGTCTTCTAGCTTTGACAGCTTTAGGATATTTTGTAATAGCCCCACAAAATCTCACAGACTAGAATTGAGTTAATTGGCTTGAAAACAATATTAGATGTTTAAAGTAAAAGAAGAATTGAAGAGAAAAATTAAATGTTGAAATTGTTTTATTCCATAATAATAATCATATATAGATTATTGGGGGATAAGTACACTAGGAGTGCCATAACTTCGACGGCGCTCACTTTGGTCTAAAACTTTTTTTTTTTCGCTCACTGAGTGCCACAAGTTTTAAAAACGTTCACTTGAGTACCAATTCGACGTGGCCGCCGGAAAAGGCGCGTGGCCGCCAGGAAAGTTCGACATGGCGCCGTAGATGAACAATATTTTAATATATTTTAACATATTTATTAAAAATTTTTTTTTTTTTTTTTTTTTTTTTTTAAGGCTGACGAGGGTCACCTAGGTGGCCCTCGCCGGCCCTAAAAAAAAAAAAAAAAAAAAAAAAAATCGAAAATTTTTTAAAAAGAGTAAAAACGGCGTCGTTTCCCCCGAAAAGTCACGTCGGCGTCGAAATTTATTAAAAAAAAAGAAAAATCATTAAAAAATTCCACGTATGCATTTTGGCACTTAATTAAATGATTTTGGCCGGAAGTGGCGCACTTACCCGAACGATTTCACTCCGATGTGGGCACTCAGTGAGCGAAAAAAAAAGTTTTAGACTAAAGTGAGCGCCGTACGAAAGTTATGGCGACTCAAGTATCCTAACCCCAGATTATTGTGGATATTTTTGGGAATTCTAATTCTTATGTGTATACTTTTTATGCGCGAAGATTTTATTTTGAAACATCTATATGTAATATATAAATTAATTCTATAAATATCAAGTATAATTTCAACTACTTATATCACTTGCACTCTTTTATACATTAATTATTTGGAATTTTTGTTTGTCATTCTTTCTTATTTTACATTTTTTTTGTCAAGTGAATTTGCATTTGGCGTTGTTTTGGTTACTTCTAATGGATACATCCATATTACAATCAAGGGGCACACGTTCCCAAGATTTGCTGAAGGAAGGATATATATTTGTTGAAGAATTCTTCAGATGTTAAGAACTAGGATATTTATCTTTGTCATCATAATTTCAACAAAAAATGTCTATCCATCTCTATAACCCTCAATACTCTTGCCTACTTCATTTTTTTTCATATCGTTTATTATTTTTCCCTCACTCTTTTAATTTCCTTTTTCCCCTTCCATCATACATTTAAATTACTAAAATACCTAAGCTATGCACTAAATACAAATATTAAATATATGGAGATGTGATCGGCCGATTATGGAGAGTTGATCCCGACCAAGCTTTCTCGCGGACAAGGACAAAGGAAACGTCTTCTTTACTCTCTCTGTTTTTTCCTTTTTTTCTTTTTGATTTAAAATCTTTCTTTTGGCTTTAAGCTTGCGCACACCACCGACCCCGTCCTCCTTTTGCTTCTTTCCAGTGAAATTTTCCTTTGACCAAAACCGCCAATTACATCTCTTTCTCTCTCAATCATGCTTCTGTCCTCTCTTTTAATCCTCACCGGGAAAAAGAGACAAAACCCCCCACCGCTGCCACCAACTCTTTGACCGCGCGCGCTTGCGCTTTGACCTTTAGGCCCTTCACGTGGTGATATCGACACTTTTGTTTAGGGGTTGGGGTCAACTCCTAATTTTCTTACACAATAAATAATTAACTAAACATGTCACCAAAATTTAAGTGTCAACACTAAGTGATGACTTTGATGATTAAAATGTTGTGTGGGTTCCTCTTATGACAAAATACTTTATCGTATTTCATAAGTAAATAACATTTACAAAATTATAAGAAGATATTACATAACATATTTGTAAAACCCCGAAAATTCTACCTTCTAAAATGACGGAAATGTTAGTATGGGCTCGGAGGATTAAGCGATGAGCCAAGCGATGAGCCTGTTGGGCCGTGTGAGAACTACGAGCATGGGCCCAGTAGGCTGTGTTGAGGCTACGAGCATGGGCTCGATGGGCTAGATGAATTGGGCTGAATGTGAAATGGGCCGGTCGCAGTGTCCATGGGCCGTGAATTTGGCCTGTGTGAGGAAAGTGGGCCACAAATTTTGGGCCGATCAGGCAAGTTGGGCCTGGTGGGCCAATTATGTGTGCGTTAGGCCCAATTTGGGCAGAAGAAGCCCTAGCTCGAAATGAGAAATTTTAGATGGGCTATGCACGTGTCAAAGTTAGGGACTTGTCAAACTAAGCATGACTCTGATCTTATATAAGCTAGTCCTGATATTATTCTTATGACTCCTTCTAAATTGGCCCTAGATTTAGGTTGTGACGCCAACACGTCATTTAGATTAATATAAATAAGTCGGACGCCTACACTTCTTGTAGAGTCGGATTTTAGGGGATAGAAATGAACAACTAAAAGACACTAGAGGCTAAACTTGCGGCCATAATATTCATTAGGCGTTAAGGCCTTAAGTAAATTGCTTCTTTTCTTTCCGATTTCTTTGCATGGCCGAACTCCACTCTCCTCTTTGCTTGGTCACCAAAACTGCGTGGAAGGTTCCAAGTCATCATGAGCATTATGGGAACTCATGAAGATGAAGCACAAAGGTCTAATACTCAGTTCCCGCTTTTGTCTCTCTTGCATGGCCGAGTAGTCTCTCCCCCTATATTCATCATTCTGCCCCCTCCTTGAACAATATACCTTGGGGATTTGCAACTTCAATCATTGGACATTTTGGAAAAATCTTTAGACATGAAAACCCACCCCCTTAAGCGACCGACTCTTCCCTTCCCTCTTGCTTGTCTTTCTCCCTCTCATTCTTCCTTTCTCTCTTTCTTTTCCTCATTTTCTTCTTCTTCTTCCTCGGCAGAACGTCTCTCCCTCTCCCACCTCACTTTTCCTTCTCGATTTTAGCCTTTGGAGCTCGAACCTTGAGGGAGAAGGATCAGGGAGAGTTGAGTAGTCTAAATGTAAGGGAAAAGGGTAGGCACTAAGCTTTGAAAATCCTTGTGTTGCTCGGGGAAGGGCAGAAATCCATTCCGTTTGCTTTGTTTTGCTGCGGTATTGCTTGTTGCTGCTTGCGCACTGTCTTCCTCATGTTGCATGTGGAGTTTATGGCTGGAAATGGACGTAAGAATCCTTTTGGTGGCTGTGATGTGCAATTTTGATCGATAGACATCTAGGCGCGTTGTGAAATTGAGCTTGCATGCTGGTTTTGTGGAAGTGAAAGTCTTGCATGTTGGTTTTGGTGGATGGTTCGCACTGTGGCGATTTCTCTTGATGGTCGGCGCTGGAAAATAACTTGCATGTGTGTGGTTTAGGTTATAGGTGCTGAAATGGTAAGAAATTTGAAGTTACTCGCTGTTTTCTTCAAAAGCGGGTTCATTGACCTTCTGGACTTTTTAATTTTGTACCGATCGATTTGTTGGAATTTAGACGAAACCCTCATGAAATCTGCTCTAGAGACCGTAAGCTCTAACATATATTTTTCTAGGATTTTTCTAAAAGGGTATAAGTAGTAAAAATGGGGATTATTTTCTGTGGTAATAATCTACCCATAGGTGGAAACAGGGCACGTCTGCATGCTTTTTAGTTTTTCTGTAATCCCTGGAGCAGATTCAGGTTATGTCACCTTCATAAAAGTGATAGAACACGTTCTCATGTATAACATACTAAAATTTGGTAACTATTGGATAAGTGTAAGTGTCGAAATGCCTTTTTATTAGAATGCAACTATGCCGGAAAAACTGACAGCTTTGTAGACTAAGTTCATTGGATTGCTGCACCTTGTAAGATGAGAACTAGACCTGGAGCACTTTAAAAAAAAAATGTTTGTCAATGTCTTCTTTGTAACACGCTAAAATTTCATAATTTTTTGAAGTAGTTTACTAGGGTTTTGACTTTGAAATTCCCAATCGCACAGTTCTGTTTATGTTCTGCTTTGGGTCCGAATCTTGTAAGTGGTGAAGAGAAGTTGATTGAATTCTATTGGTGGCTTTTTACTGATCATGTCAGCACTTTGAAAGTAGTCCATTAGTGCACTTCTCTTGAATGAGTTGTGGGGTCATGCATGCTGAGAATTGTGTGTCCATCCGAGTGCCATGCGTGTTTAATGGATTGCACCACTGAATTATGTGTGCCATGGTGCGATTGAAAAATCTTTGGAGCATGAGTATGCTGGTGCAACGTGGTTAATTCAAGGAGTGCACGTGTGAATTGTGTGAATGAACTATATTAAGAGATGTCCATCTGTTAGTGTGATACTGGTGATGTCCCAGGGAATGGGATGCCCATGCTATGTGATCTTGGATGCCTCAGTTGTATGATACCGGGATGCCTCGGAGTGAGATGCCCCAGTGGTGTGTTCGACATGCTTCGGTTGTGTGATACTGGGATGTCTCGGAGTGAGATGCCTATGGAAAAGTTTCCATGGAAGTCTGGTTAGGGATTCGAAGTGATTGGAGCGGACCGGTTGGAGACCGAGGAAAATCCGACTCAAGGATGGATTATGAAATCACACTAGATTTAACTATACAAGGCGCATAAGTTTGCATGTGGTTCATGGCATATGTGCATATTGAGGTGCACGGAAATTATGGTTGCCTGTCTCGGTTGGCTTGAATTGCATGAATATTTTATGTATGGTTGTGACCAATGCGTGCTGGTTATGCAAGTTTGGATTGATGTTATTGTAGCATGCATTTTGACTTTATTACTTGTTTATGGATTATGCTATTCTACTAGTGGCAAGCGGATTGCGTGATTTAGAACCTGCTCATTCTCTCTTACTGGACATTGCTTACCCCTTTATTTTTTTCTCAAATTGCTATTATGGACATTCCACCACTTGCTACTTATGGAGCGCTCACCTTTTTTTGAGGGCATGCTCCATGACATTATAAACGACGAGTCTGGCCTAGTATTTACTTGTTACATATGTACTTTGTGGATAGATGATGCGCGCCCCACGTAGTTCCTCATGCATTTCGTTTCTGGTTCCTGAACTTGGATGGCGAGCTAATTGGTCCTCTTGATTGGTGAGCTCGTCGGGTGATGGGTGAAGCAAGGCGCCTAGATTGGGATGGATCATAGCTGGGCACTTTTTTGACCCTGTTTCCAGTTTATTTTGTTGAATGGCTTTTGTGATGTAAATGCTCGTGACGCATGCTGAAAACTTGTTAGCTCTCCTTTGTAAGTGCAAACTACAAATGGTAATAAAATGAAATCGATGTTGCGCCTATATTTATGTTCTTTATGTGTGTTCGTGGTTTTGTTAGAAGGTCAAGTCGATGCTCGTGTTTAAGAAAATTTACATTATTTATAATATTCATATTATAAATGTTGACCATTAGGGGTAAACTAACGCAATGTTCTTGTTAGTTTTCCGCCGCGCGTGATAGGTGACGTGCCTAAGGCGTCATAATGATAGCCCATATATAACAAATAAATCATAATATTATTAATTTAATCTGTGCTCAACTAAGATGCTTATTAGGAATTGAAAATGTGGAATTATCTTTTATCAAACAACAGTCTATATTTGAAAAATAAAATATATTGGAGGATTAAAAAAATTGTCCCTCATGACAAAAAGAACTACATTAGATGTTTTAATTAAATACATGTAAAATAACTAATAGGAAATCATAAGAAAAAAGTTACCGATTATCACCAAAAGTCAATAGAACAAAAATAATAATTGTTTTGAGGGTTATATACTCGTGTGCATTTATTATAAATTAATATGGTGAAGTACATAATTACTGATAACTCTTATTATTAAAACTCTACCTCTAGCAGAAATTTGATAATTTTATGGTTGATGTGAATAAAGCCCTACATTCCATATCATTCGTACCCTGTTCAGTTGACGTGAAGAAAGTAAGTTGACTAATATATAAAAATCCGTATGACAAAGGATTTCACCAATAAATAATATCAAATTCTCAATAAAAAATTTCTTGACGCGATAGCCCAAATTTGACAGAAGCTTGACAAAAAGTCTGACATAGTTGTCAACATTTGGGGGAATAAGCCTCTTGTCGAACCCGAGATACTATCGACGGGGTTGTGAAAGCTCTGGTAAATTGACTTTTCTAATTGCTACAATATTTTTTGGGATTGTGAAAGCTCTGTAAGTAAATTAAATTTTGTTATTGTTACCATCTCTTATGGAAGGTTATTGCCCCTTGCTTAATTTGATTCTTTGTTCATAAGTAGGGATGTGCAACCGGACTGATTTTACTTGAGAGCCAAATTAGATCACTTGATAAATAGGATTGGAAACCGGTGCCTAATTAAACCAGTCCAAGAATCTATTCCAGATTTTGGGAACCGATTGGAATTGATATGGAAACAGGTTTTAAGCGAAGACCTACTCAAAAACGAACTAGTTTTGGAATCAGTTTTTACCCCGTTAAAAAAACAAAACCGTCTCTCTCTCTAATGTCTCTAAGTCTATCTTTAAAGCATTGTTAATAAGAGAAAGCCCTTCTCTCTCTCTCAAGTCATAATTGCAAGAACCCCAATCTCTCTCTCTCCATTGCCTCTCAATCGCAACAATTGTAGTTTTTCATTTAGTCAAAAATTTTATGTACTTATTGATTGCATGTTCTTAATGTTTTACAAATTAGGAGGATTATGTTGTTCTTTTCTAGTGAATTAATGTAAAATTAGAAAGCCATATAGGATATCAAGCATTTGCAAAAAAGATTCCAATAAAGACAAGGTAGACATTGCTCTCAAACCATAAAAGGGCAACTGATTATAATAAAATTTGGTACCCTACCCACCCTAGACCAATCACCCCTATTCATAACTGAAGCTTTACTCTTCTAACTCTTCCAATGTCACTGCAATTGGGTGTTAAAATTTCTGATTTCTCGAAGCTGCTGTATTTCTTCTAGTGTCACTTTACGAGATGTAACATCTTCTTGCAGTCATTCACGAATGGAATAGAAAGCAAGCCCTTTCTTTTTCTGGCATACTCTTTTTTTTTTTTTTTGGTCGGAATCTGGCATACTAATTTCACGGCTCATTTTCTTTTAACTTATGCAGGTGATAAAGATCATGAGGCTCATGGTGTTGATACTCCAGAAGATGTAGATAAAAAAGAATCATTTATGCATGTAAGGAACTTGTCCTAAGTATACGGGTTTTTCTTGTTCTTTTTTTCTTCGGTTAATATGTATTTGTAAGCTACAGATGTCAGACTTCATCTTGCTCAAAGATTGTTAGCCTTGTTCGGCTCAAGGGTGAGAACTCGGGAGACATGGGAGCACTGATTTTGTGTCGTGCTTTGCTTCGTTAGGTAATGTTGAATTATCTACTCGTCCAGATGATCAAAAATATATAGGGCTTACAAACACATCGTGGCAGATGGCAATACCTTCCGACAGTAGGTTCTGGTTCTTTGTAGTGCATGAAGTCAAAGATAAGTGCTAACATACGTGGGAACATCGCGGAAGGTAATCGTACCTTTGACTCCTTTTAAGGAAATGATTGTAGATTGGAAAATGATTGGTTCTCCGATTATAGAATAATGCTTCCCAATTAGACTATAAATCGCCCCATTGTTGTTGCTAATTACATGGATGCCATCAAGTGGTATTCGGACCCATTTTGGCTTGTTTTCTCCGGTTGATCATTCTTGTAGATTATGTCCAAAACCATTTTTCTTTCGCCTTAAGTTCTCGAAGAGTTGTATCATAAGTAGACATACGAAGGAGGATCATGCATACCTTCTTTCACCGTTACCATTATTAATTATGAAGAAGTCGTAATTATCTCGCTCGAAAATTTGCTTTAACTTCTCCCAGAAATGGAGTTGGATAAAGGCGAGCGGAGCGTGTGAGAGGTTGAGAGTTGAAAGCGAGTCATTTCATTATCGCGTTCAATTATAATTCCGAGAGTCCGACAAAGGGAGATTTAGTGAGAAGAAAATGAAGAGGGGGTCAATGTCAAGTGCACCCGAACATGTTCACTTTTGGGGTTCTCTCCACTCAAGAAGTTTAAGAGAGCACTTGGGCTGAACATAAACAAAAAGCATCCGAATTTCAACATGAGTAGACAGAGAGAAAAGCCATTCGGTGGACATACACAAATGTTGAGCTTAAGCTCAGTCAATGAAAATGCCATCAGGATAAAACCCCAAAAAATAAAGGCAAAAAAGAAGAAAGAAACCTTTAGTCCTGATATCCTCGTTGTTCAAACATCAAGCTTGTCAAAATGCTGCAATATTATGTTAAATGGAAATAATGAAGAGAGGTGTCCCTGCGAATTCCGAGTTGCTCAGTGGAATCACAGATGATCTTGCCCCGCCAACATCCCAATCAAATATTAGCTCGTCGCATCGCGCTCGATCGCTTCGCTCAGTCTCGACTCCAATTCTCCGTCGCCGCATCGTCTGTAACAAGGTTTTAGCCATGAAGCTCGATACCAGCGGCCTTGAGTCCACCATGCCCTTTTTCGGAGTGAACAAAGAGCTGTTCGAGGGGTTTTCGGTTGCCCCGTCTTTTGAGATTCCTGGTGCTTGTGATTTCGACAGCTTTCTAAAAGAAGCTGTGCAGATGGTGAAGCCAGCTAAGGGAACGACTACCCTTGCTTTTATTTTTAAAGAGGGTGTTATGGTTGCTGCTGATTCTCGAGCTAGCATGGGAGGCTATATCTCATCTCAGTCAGTGAAGAAGATAATTGAAATAAATCCATACATGCTAGGAACAATGGCTGGAGGAGCTGCTGACTGCCAGTTTTGGCACCGAAATCTCGGTATCAAGTGTCGGCTCCATGAATTGGCAAACAAACGGAGGATTTCAGTCACAGGGGCCTCGAAGCTTCTTGCAAACATTCTCTATTCATATCGTGGAATGGGTCTATCGGTTGGGACGATGATTGCTGGCTGGGATGAGACGGGCCCAGGTCTATATTATGTGGACAGTGAGGGAGGAAGATTGAAAGGGACTCGTTTCTCGGTTGGATCTGGGTCACCATATGCATATGGTGTTTTGGATAGCGGTTATCGGTATGACATGTCAGTTGAAGAAGCTGCAGAATTGGCTAGAAGAGCCATTTACCATGCGACTTTTCGTGATGGAGCCAGTGGTGGAGTTGCAAGCGTCTATCATGTGGGACCAACTGGGTGGAAGAAGCTATCCGGCGATGATGTCGGGGAACTTCACTACCATTACAACCCTGTCACGCCTAGCACAGTGGAACAGGAAATGGCTGAGGTAGCCGCGGCACCATGAAAGGATCTCTTCTCCAACTGAATGCTTCGAGTGGATTCTTTTGTGTTCCATCTGCCGGGGGAGACGGCTATCTTCACATGCTTATGTATCTTGATCCCACCTTTCATCTTCCAACTTCCCCAACCCCTCTAATTCTAGTTTTTACACTTGTTCTTCCAACCCTTGAGGTATCTCCTCGGAAGGAGTTGCAACATGGACAAGCTTGTGGCAATTCATCTGCTCGCAGACATCCCTCGATTGCGACGTCACGATTAATTTGCATCCATTTCTTTCTAGGGCTATACCCACTTCTCCCAAAGAGTAAGATTTCCTAACATCATCCAAGATAATGAGGAGTCTCCTATCCTGCAATGCCTCCCTCAGTCTTGCGCCCCAGTAAACAGCGCTCTCCGTCAAATCTAGTTTGAGATATTTCGCAATGTCAGTTTGTATCGTACCAACAGTGCCTTCCTGCGATACATTGACCAAACAAGCACCATCGAACCTTGTACATTCTCGCACTATCTGATCATGTATATGCTTCGCGAGAAAGGTTTTGCCCGCTCCCGCCTGTCCCCAAACACCCACACGGAGCACCTTTTCATTCATCAACCGATCCCAGATCTCGTCCCTTTTTGTTTGAGAAGCTTGTCCCACTAGTTCACCTGGTCGTAGTTCATAGCCTCGGGCCGGTTTCACGTCGAGCGTAAGACCCTTATCAAATCTACCCAACTCACGCAATTTGTCCACTTCAGTCGCAAGGGCACTCACCTGATACGCCAACGTGAAACGAAAAAGGACATACCTCTCTCTAACTTTTCGTCCTAACTTGTGGACTTTATCCTCCCGCGATCCTACACGATGCATCCACAAGTCAAGTTCTCTCTTCCTTTTCTTTCCTGGTCTCCTCTCTTCCTGCTCTAGTTCCAAACTTATGTCAGCCTTCTTGGCTGACAGCAGTTCCATGCTCGCTTCCAGAGCATCCATCTTCTCTTCGACTCCACTGACGTTGCTGACCTTTCGAACAACACTGAAGACATTGTTCGCAAGTCCCACAATTTTGGTCACATCCATTGTCAGACTGCTGAGAGCATTAGAGGAAAGATGTTTGTAGATTAGTATTCCAGGTAAAAAACATCATAGCATTCATCATTTATATTTTGACTTTTATCACATTAAATCGACTACTTCAGTATTCCAGAGTGTTAATTGCTAATTCGTATTCAAGGTGCAAGACAAGAATGGAATGGAAGGACTCTAGAGATAGAAAAGAAGCATACAGCCTATCCAGGAGGAGTTTGCCAGGGGAAAACCTGTGGGGAATCAAAACGACAACTTAATTTGCTTTTGACGCTGCTGTAATTTGACTTAAAGATGCAATTGGCAAGAGTTGGAACGTCCCAAGGACATCATGTTCTTCCTTCGTTGGGGAAATTCCAAGCCCATGAGCTGCTACCCCGAATAACCCTGACCCTGGTAAGGTCCAATACTCCACATGCAATAGTCTTGTGGTGCGTTGGGAGAGCTTGAAGGCTAATGCAAGTCCTTCTCCTTTGGTCCTTTCCAGGGTGACCGGCGAGCCTCTGCGAGGCAACCAGAGGCGACTGGGCGAGCGTCGACCGGACCACCAGAGGTGAGCTTCGCACGAGGCCGACCAAGCAAACAGTGGCGACCAGGCCACCCCCGCTCGAGCGTCGACCAGGTGACTGGTTGCAACCAGAGGCGAGCCTCGGTGAGCTTCCTGCAGCCATCGACCAGGCAACTGGCAGCGGCCGGGCGAGACTTGGGGAGCCTCACATTAGCGTGGACCAGGCCACCGGTTGCAACCAGAGCGGAGCCTCGGTGAGCTTTGCGTGACCGTCGACCAGGCAACCAGCGGTGCCTGGGCGAGTCTTGGGGAGCCTCTCGTTAGCGTCGACCAGGCCAGACTCGCTCCAGCGTCGACCAGGCGACTGGTTGCAACTAGAGGCGAGCCTGGATGAGCTTCGCGCGACCGTCGACCAGGCAACCAGTGGCGCCCGGGCGAGTCTTGGGGAGGCCCGCGTTAGCGTCGACCAGGCGACCGGTTGCAACCAGAGGCGAGCCTCAGTGAGCTTCACGCGACCGTCGAACAGGCAACCAGCAGCGCCCGGGCGAGTCTTGGGGAGCCACGCGTTCACATCGATCAGGCAACCGGTTGCAACCAGAGGCGAGCCTCGGTGAGCTTCGCGCGACCGTCGACCAGGCAACTGGCGGTGCCCGGGCGAGTCTTGGGGAGCCTCGCGTTAGCGTCAACCAGGCCAGCCTCGCTTGAGCATCGACCAGGCGACCGGTTGCAACCAGAGGCGAGCCTCTGTGAGCTTCGCGCGATCGTCGACCTGGCAACCAGCGGCACCTCGGGCGAGTCTTGGGGAGCCTCGCGTTAGCGTCGACCAGGCGACCAGAGGCAACCAGAGGTAAGCTTCGCACCAGCAGCGACCAGGCGAGCACTGGCGAGCCTCATACGAGCGTCGACTGGGCGATCGGAGGCAACCAGAGGCAAGCATTGGGAAACTTCGCGCGATCGTCGACCAGGCAACCAGCAGCGACCAGGCGAGCGTCGGTGAGCCTCGAGCTAGCGTCGACCAGGTGACCAGAGGTGAGCGAGCGTCGACCGGGCGAGCATTGGCGAGCTTCGTGCAAGGGTCGACCGGGCGACCAGAGTCGAGCTTCGCACGAGTGCCGACCAGTCGACCAGCAGCGACCGGGCGGAGAGTGGGTTAGCCTCGTGCGAACGTCGACCAGGCAACCGGAGGCGAGCATCAGCAAGGTGTCGCCAAGATGGCACGACCTCAGGCGAGCTAGATCTGGACCCTCCCACGACCCTCGGCGACCCTCCGCGCACCGCCCTCGGTGACTAGTGCTTGAGCGGGAAGAAGAATGAGAATCGCATGGGGCTGTTGGGTTGTCGAAGTTTCAGAGAATTTGAGACATGAAGAAGACGACGACGAAGACGGAAGCGAGAGGCACGGATTCGTACGAGCCCGAATGAAAGAGACGCGATTTCTCCGCAAACGAGACCGGGGGTGGAGATTCTCGGGGGAGGGGAAGGCCTTAATGGCTTAATGGGAGCAAACGTGCCGACCATGGAAAAAAAAAGAAAACGGGACCAGACAGATTGAGAATCAAATGCTGAGAAATGCTACATGTACTGAGGAAAATGAACTGCGTTTTGTTTTTGTTTTTGTTTTCACCGAATCAGATGATAAACCTACTACCAGAACTGGTGGGCTACTTACGAGGAGAGCGCACGCAATTTGAGGAAACGAAGGAGAGCTCCCAATGAATTTTGCCCTAAATCTTAAAGCAGTCTCGCCTCGGTTGAATACTTGCTGTTGCTGATACTCCTTCGAATGAAAACCCGCTACGATGGACTGGAGAGACTATAAACGGGGCCTATATAGGCAGTGGGAATGAAAGAATGGCTAAGCAAGAGAGGAGCTTTTTCCTTTTTTTTTGGTAAATAGAGAGAAGCTTCAGTCCAGATAAAGAGGTGAGGTGCGTTAAAAAAAGACCCTTTTCCCGGAAGATGGTCTTTAGGGTTTCAAGTTTGTTTTGCAAAAATATAAATTGATTTTGAAAATATTTTCTAAAAAAATATTCGTTTAAAATAATCAATTGATGAAAAATATTTTTGTTAATTTTTAAGTCCTACTTACCCTTTTTCACGTGCTTATGATGCATGGACTCACCTTGCGTAATTGTCCGTGGTAGACAATCGATAGAACGGCAATCAAGAGTCTTTGCACACCTTCTTGGAAGAAGAGTCCCAACTCTTGGGGCCACATTGGAGCCAACCCCACGCGCACACGCAAAAGTTTCTGATCTCATAATACCCTTTTCCTAGTAGCTTACAAATCATTAGAGGAACGGTAGAAATGATCACGAGTCGTGGATTTTCCTTCTCGGAAGATAGCTAAAAGACTTGGGAGGGGAGACTTGGCGCGTTGCTCTGACGTACATGAACAGACAAATATTACCTAGTCGTTGCTTCAAAAAAATACATAAATGAATTTTAGGTTGACATCTAATAATGATTACTACAACTCATGTTTTTTATATTCACTAAGGATGTTGCTTCTCTAAGAAATATAGTGTAAATTGGTATATGTTTGACTTAATTGAAGCAAAAAAGAAGAAGGGCAATTCTGATTAAATACCAATCATTATTTAATAGATTAAATATGATTTGTTAACACTCTAAAAATATATTTTTGAGTCTTACTTCAACTTGCAAGCAATTGAGGGTACTTGCGCTTTACATCCTGCTCGAGCTCCTAAGTGGCCTCTCTCTTAGTGTAATTTTGTCATTAAATCTTCACATGGAGAATAGTTTGGTGTCAAAGCACTTGATCCTTCCTATCAACCATCTGAATAGCTTGCTCCTTGTAAGTTGAGTTCTCCTTTAACTTCGGAGGTGTAAAATTTAGCACATGCTTAAGATTTTGTGCATATTTTCACAATAAAGATATATTAAATATATAAGGTACATTGGATAGAGTTGTCGACTAAACAAGTGTAGCAAATAACTTCTTTTCATGTAAAGTCTACAAGACAGCTCTCAAGTGTTACTCGTATTCCTCCGAACTCTTCGAATACTCTAAAACACCATTGACGAACACTACAATTAATTTATCTAGATACTCTTTGAATATCCTATTCATCAAACTCGTGAAAACAAGCAATGCATTCCTTAATTCAAAAAACATGAGAGGAAATTCATAATGACTATACATTATTCTGAAAGCAGTTTCAAGCACATCATCAATTTCAATGATAGGCTAGTGGAGCTCGTCCATCGTTTCCTACGAGTGAAGACTTGGATCATGATAACCCTCTTGTCTCCTTGTTGAAGATGCACCTCGAGAGCTTTCAGTAGTAGCTTTAAAAGACATCTCTGCCATTAGAGGTAATGCAAAGCAAGTGTCTCTAAGTCAGAACCCATGATGAGCCAACCCAGAATGAGCCATAAAGTTAGGCTTCCTTTATTTTTTGGAAAATAAATAATTTAAAAAATAATTTAAAAAAAAAACAATCATTTATATCATTTGAAATAATTAATCAATGAATTTTTTTATTATTAATGGTAATAATTCATGTCTAAACATTTTCGTGCATAATGAAAATATTTTTTCTTTCATTCATTTTTATAAGTAATACAAGTAATTATTTTTAGAAAAATATTTTTCAATGTTTAAAAATATCATACAACCTCAAAAGATTTCCTATAATCTAAATCGAAAAAATCATAAACTAAAATCCGATACCAACAATGTCATGCCTAGCTCTACAATTGTAGGATAGGGACATAGCTAAACGAACAAGCACCTTTAAAATTCAGTGTATTCTAAAAAGTTATACTATGAGGGTATCGGCGCATTGCCTCCTCGAATTTTTAAGTGGCCTCTTTTGGTGTGGTTTTACCATTAGATCTTCACATAGGGAATAGATTGGCGTCACAACACTTGATCTTTTCTATCGACAATGTCAATAGGCTATTCCTCATAAATTAAGTCATCCTGCAGCCTCAAAAGTGTAAAATCTAACACATGTTCAGGATTTGGCACATATTTCCACAATAAAAATATATGAAACACATTACCTACACCACATAAAACTAATTGCAAAGCAAGTTCATAAGCAGCTTCCCTATCTCATTTAACGTTTTGCCATGTTTTTCAACGAAGCACCGCATCAAGAGATTAATTCCACAATGGAACTAGGAGACAAAGTAGCCCGAGTAAAGGAAGGAACGGCCGCGGTGGAAGGCAATGGGAAAGTGAATAGAAGTATTTTTTTTTTTGTCAATTCCCGGAACAGAACAGAAGTCTTGAGGCATGCGCAAGGGGTCAACGGGGGACACTTTCTGGGAAGATGGTTTTTGTTCACTTCAAATTTATAGGCTTTCTTTTCCTTCGCTGCTTTATTAACACCTACTTCCACGGCATGAACTTACCTTGCATTACCGTCCGAGCCAGACAAAGCGTGGAATGATCATCGAGGGTCTTGCAAGCACCTTCCTTGGAAGATAGCCAAATGACTTGGGTCACATAGGAGGCATCTTTTCCCCCCGAACAAGTCGGTGTCATGTCAAAAACTGGTCGACGCCCTGTGCATTGTGCTGATTGACATAAGAGTTGTAAAAGATGTTTGAGAATATTTCTAGCCCCCTCACTTTTCTACTTTATCCTCATATCATATCGCATGAACTACAAATGAATACCACGTAGATATGCAGAATTTCCAAAAAAATATTGAGTTGCCTGTTAAAAAAATCATGGTTTCCCCAATTCTATAAGTCAAATGGACCATCTTACTCTTCAACTATCTCAATGCAAGATCTCATCTCACCAGTTTCTCAAGTTATAGTTTTTCAGCGAAAACAAAAAAATGGAAACCAGAGAGAGGGAACATATTGACATCATGTAAATAATTGAATATGTAATCAAGTTCAGATAGAAAAGAAGGTTGTTTTACTTCAGAAGCCATTAAATAAGTATTGCCAGAAAACACCATTTAAAAGATAATACTAGTCGGCGGTAAAATAAATAAATCCCAACATATTGATTTACTAGTGCATTGGAGAGGAAAATAAATGTTTTCAGGAAAACAGCTTGGTGACCTAGGTACAGCATAGAGATTTCGAAAAAAATTCTGTATCTGACTATTGAAAGGAAGGTGAAAAACAATCACAAACACCAACTTGATGGTTTGTGAAACTTTATGCACGACAAAATTGCATGAATGGGAAAAACAAATCAGATCCTAGTAATGTGCAGGGACCAGACATACCAACATGATCCAAAGAAGCAGCTTTCTTTAGCTCTCTCCCTTGTTCGCTGCCATACGAACATACGGCAACTCAATGAGCCATACGGAAAAGGAGAAATCACTATCCAAATTGGGACGAGAACAAATCCATTTCAGAGCCGAAGTATCCAATCATAACATACACAGAGAATTGTCCTTTTCCTCGTCCAATCGAGTCTCATGCAGTTGACACGACTGCAAATTGGTCGTATTAAACTTATACGGCACATCCATCTGCCTTTTCGCCCCCAAGCGTAGAGAATGTTTCCATCTACTTGTTTTGTTAGGAATGTATTACGTTCTTTATCCACGAGATTACTTTGCAAGAGATTTCGCCAAGATAAATAAGTAATGTAGGCCAATTAATCCATTCGGTCTTATGTCGATATAATTTGACCATCCATCTGTACGTGGGAAAGCACAGGAAAAGTTTAGGAAAAAGAAGAGAACCCCAAATTTCCAGCAACGCAGTCGAGAGACAATATGGGCAGACCAAAGGAAGGAATGGGTGCGAGAGAGGAGCCAAGTGAACGGAAGCTCCGGAAGCACCGCAGGGGTTTCTGCTCTTTGTAAGTCAATGCCCAAAGCAAAAGTCTTGAGGCATAGGGTCTACCAGGGGGACACCTTCATGGAAGATGGAAGATGGAAGATGGAAGATGGGGGTCTTATTTAATTTTGAGATTTTCAAGCCCTCTTATCCTTTTCCGCTTCATCATCACGCATTCACATCGTCCAAGAAGATTATTCCATAGTCTTGCGTCCCCCTTCCAGGAAGATAGCCAAATGACCAGGGGTCAACATGGGAGGTACCTTTCCCCTCCTCCCCCCACCAACGAAAAAAGTCGCTGTCATGTCAAAAACTGGTTAACGCCTTGTGCATTGTGTTGATTAACATATAATTTGTAAAAAGATCTAAGAATATTTTTAGTCCCCTTTCGCCCTTCCGCTTCATCATCACGTCATGTCGCATGAACCATATCGTTCTGAAGATGGGATAACAAGCCTACCCATCATCAAAGCAGGCCCAAGTCCATGCAAGAAGGCCCGCTGGATCTATCCAAATTCAAAGCCCGCCGAAAGTGGCAGCTCCTCCCATGAAATCATCAAAAGGATCCGAGCTCATCAAAGACTCTCCTACATGAAAGGATCTGAATCTATCCAAATAGCCCAGAAAATGACAGCCATCAAAAGGGCTAGGCCCATATAGCCTCGGCCCATCCAAATGATGTTAAGCGGTCTAAACCCAGATAGCTGTGGCCCATGATCCAAGGGACCCGCAAGCAGCATAATTTTGTTCCGAGGCTGCCTTTCATTTCAGCAACAGTAGTATATGGTTCGAAGCGCCTTGTTCCATCCGGCCCGAATTCCCTCCATAACTAGTATAGTGGAGGTGTGCTCTTTGCCCAGAAAATGAATCCTTGGAGTGTGCTCTTTGCCCAGAAAATCAAAATTCAGAAAAGACTCCCCTAGAAATGATTGCTTACAGAATGGATTGGTGCAATAATAATAGGAAGCAACAAACATTTTTACGAAAATGTCCTCCAAATCATTGATTTCAGCCAAAACAAAGCACCATTAGTTGAAAAACGGAACCTCCCCTTTGCCGTAAGAGCTATTTATGGCATAAGTCCCTTTTCATGGTAGATTAAAAATCGTAGAAAAAGGATAGAACTTATTTCGAATATTGGGATTGTTTCTGCACTAATCACACCGGAAGCTTCTTCTTTTTAGGGGGGGGAGAATTGCTAACGGTACCTTATCTTATACTATTTATCCCTTTTTGTTTCAGAACTTAGATGAAAAATTATTGAAACAAACAAAGTTAAGTACTACACGACTCCATTTTTTCCACAAATAAATGAAGTTAGACAATATTATGACAGCCCATATTGGACAATTAAATAATATTTAAGGTTAAAAGAAAAAAATATTGCATAGGTGCTGCTTCACCCAAGAAGAAAAGATAAATAAATTTTAGATTGACGAGCCACATTTTGTAACGATAACTAAGATTTCATGATTTTTTTTATTAATTTTATCACGCGTGTTGCTTCTCTAAGAAATATATTAGATAAATTGGTACATGTTTACACTCATCAAAGCAAAAACTGAGGTAATTCCGATGAATTTTAAGGCGATCAAGAGAATGCCGACTACCATTTAATATATCAAATAGAAGTCTTAACGCACTAAAATCATTTTTGTGCCTTACCTCAAATAAGGGTGTTTGCGCTTTGCATCCTCCTTGAACTCTAACCTCTCTTTTCATACGGTTTTGCCATTAGATCTGCACACAAGTATAGAGTAGTGTCGCAAAACTTGGTCATTTCAGTTGACAACGCAAATAGTTGCTCCTCATAACTTAAGTCTTTCCTTTAATGTAATACCTAGCATTTGTTCAAAATTTGACACATATTTCCGTAATGAAGATACATGAAAGTGTGTACGTACCAAGCCGGTGGCAAAGTGTTTTTAAGCAAAATTACCAATCCTCTCTGAGATCAAAGAAATGGTCCAGCATATTGGACTTTTTGTATTGTATATGCCAAATCTCATAGTGCCCTTTGCAAAGGAAATTTTTAGTAACATATGATCCCCAAATTCATTTCCACTACACCTTTTAAGGTTAGCGTAATTTTTTTTTTAACGATTCTGTGCCGTTTTGGGATGCTATCAAACCAACCTTCCTCTCTCTTTGATAGCTGAATAAACTCTGGACCAGATAGTCTCTTTTCACTAATATCGTCCCAAAATAGATCTGCAATAAACTACACAATTTTATCATCAATTCCGATTGAAAGATCCATTAACAGTGATTATAAATGGATTAATTATTTGGTAACTCTGATATCAACAAATGTAATAAACTCTTATACCTCCACAAGTAAAGGGTAAATGACATGGCCGCTCTCCTATCCAAAGGACGAAGCTTCAAGCAGAGATATGAACCTGTTCTTCCTATCTGCAATCCGTCCTTCAGTCTTGCACCCCAAAATATCGCTCACAAACAGAGATATGAACCTGTTCTTCCTACCCTGGTCCGTCAAATCTAGTTTGAGAAGTTTGCAATATCAAGATTGTCAACTAAAAGACTCTCGAAATAAGCCAACTTTCAAGAGTTGAATCATCGTAAGGTTGTGTGATGGTAAATATGGCAAGATAATCACCAACTCTTCAAACTCTTTTGTTTGAAATATTTCAAGCCTTTCAAACCTCACCTGACTCAACATTACAATCCACATTTGAAGCCTCTTCCAATTGGGATGGCTAAGTCAAAATGAGAATTTCACATGTATTAGGACGTAGAATTGGTTCACATTGGACCAGGTCGTCACAAGCCCACCAGCTTTCACATGGTTTGTCCCGCTATGCTATCCCGTGATTTAACATGGAAAAGTATTGTGGGCTTCTGCCTGGTTTGTCCCGCTCTGCTCCGATTGAGATGGTTCGAGTCAAAGTGAGAATCTCATATGTCTTAAGACATAAGATTCGTTCACATCAGACCAGATCGTCACAAGCCCACCAGGTTTCGCATGGTTTTCCCGCTTTGCTATACCGTGATTTAACACAGAGAAGTATTGTGAGCTTCCGCTTGGTTTGTCCCGCTTTGCTATCCCATGATTTAACACGAAGAAGTATTGTGAGCTTCCGCTTGGTTTGTCCCGCTCTACTAGTTATCCCGTGATTTAACACGAAGAAGTATTGTGAGCTTCTACCTAGTTTGACCCGCTATGCTATCCCGTGATTTAATACAAAGAAGTATTGCTATCTTGTGATTTAACACAAATAAGTATTGTGAGTAGCCGCCTGGTTTGTCCCACTCTGCTACTATATTGTGACATCCATGATTTAACACAGAAAAGTATTATTCGCTTTAACCTGTCCTATACAAAGCCTCACGATTTTATCATTTGGCGTATGAGCAGGCACTTTCCCAAAAGGTGATCCATCCATTGTAGTGCTCTAGCCTAGGCTCGCTAAGCTTAGCATTATCTCAAAAGCTTCTCCATGAGTTAATTCTAGTTTTTAACATTGAAGACCGGTTCACTTTGGTCGAGTACCCCCAAGCTAAGTGCCAAGCCGAGGAGACCAATAGGACGATCTTATAAAGCCTTAAGACAAGACTTGACCAATAGTTGCTGGTGAATGGGTCTATTTGCCTTCCTAATTATCTTGGATGTTAAAGTGCTCAAGCCTATATTGTATTCTCTTTCGAATAGGCCCTAAATGGAGAAGGAAGGCTGGAATGCCAACATGCTTCTAGTATTGAATTCACCCGATGTAATAGTACCCATTTTGGGAACGTCCAATGCCAAAATCACTGAATGGGTAAGTCGCCAATCCCTAAAAAGGACTATGAAATGTACTTTATCATGCTCTTCTTTTGTTTAGAGTATAGTTCGGTTCGTTTCTGCTCCCTTCGCCATCCTAGAAGATTGCCAGCAGCCATTCTTTATCTAGGCTCTCTAGCCCCGGCACCACTCGCCACCCTCATCGGACCGGGTTGTTACAGCATGAGATTGTTATCAAATCTACCCTTCTCGTTCAATATTTCCACTTTCACCAGATGCCATTGTGTTCCTCCATATTGAACATTAGTAATCCTTTGAGCAGTTAGAATCTATTTCAGTAGAGTATGGCATCAGGAAGTCTCAATAAAAGTGCTACTGCTAGAAGGAAGACATGTCCTCGGACCTGTTCTTCCTACCCTGCTCCGTCAAATCTAGTTTGAGAAGTTTGCAATATCAATTTATACCATACCAACAGTGCCTTCCTGCGATCAGCAACCATAAAAGCACCATGGAATCTTCTACAATTCTGCACGATTCGATCATGTATATGCTTCACGAGAGAGGATTTATCCAGTCCCCCCTGTCCCCAAACGCCAGTGCAGAAGCACCCCTCCGTTCATCAAGCAATCCCAGATCCCATCCCTTTTTGTTTAAGAGGCTTGTCCTCCTAATTCACCTGGTCGTAGCCTCAGGCCGGTCTCACATCCTGCGTGAGATCGTTATCAAATCTACCCTTCTCGTTCAATATTTCCACTTCCACCAGATGCGATTGTGTTCCTTTCTATTCGAACATTAAAAATCCTTTGAGCAGTTTGAATCTATTTCAGTAGAGCATGTCATCTGGAAGTCCAACAAAAGTGCCAACTGGGTTTCATTGGCTGCTACTGCTAGAAGGAAGATGTGTCCTCGGAATCAGATCTGGAAACCCCCATTCCCTTTAATGTCTCTTTTCCTCGGTGATGTCAAGGCTTTGCCTCCATTAGCAAGGTTTTTCTGTACTGAAAAGTTCATTGGAATGAAGCAATTCCTTTGGCAAGAAAAAGAAAATGTATCTCATCTGGTAATTTGCTCATGAATTAACAGATCTACAAAAGAGAGAACAGACAAACGACCCAACACAAGATGTAAATGTTGTTTATGTTCCTTGTGTGCAAGGATGTGCGAAATACATCTAGTAAAACAGGAATTAAGAGATGTGGAGAGCGCAGGAAAATTTAGGGGAAAAAAGAATGCCGCAAATTTTCACTAAACTAAAGCAGTCTCACCTGGTAAAAACTTGCCAATAATCCTCCAAATGAAATTCCCCAGCAAGAGATTAATTCAGCAACAATACAGGTGGTGTAAAGGAAGGATGGCTGCAAGAGAGAAGCCGAAGTGGAGGAACAACGGGGGAAGCGGAGAGGAGCAGAGGAAACATCGCAGTCGCTCTGCTCCTTTAAGCCAATGAGCGAAGCGAAAGTCTTTATGGGGAGCGCCTTCTCGGGAGATGGAAGATGGGGTTTATTTAATTTTAAAATTTTAAGCCCTCTTATCCTATTCTGCCGTACTATCGCGCATTCACATCGTCCGAAATAATTATTCCAGAGTCTTGCAGTTTTTGTTCCAAAAAAAAAAAAAAAGTGGCCTTCGTGTCAAGTAATTCGAACCCACTTAGGGAAGATAGTAAGTTGGAGAAAGAAAAAGGTAAAAATCATGAAAAAGCCTCAAACTATCCCGAAACGCATATTTATGCAGATCGACTAGATGATTTTCCAGCAAAAATAACATTGTTACCTTTCTGACGTCTAAATTTTTAATATTTCTCATTAATAAAATTTTGACGAAAGATAAATATGTCACATTAATATAAGTTTGAAATTTTTAATATCATAAAAAAATTTATGATAAATGTGTAATAATGAATATAATTTAATATTTTTGATGGCTTTTACAGTAAAAAAAAATTCATATAAACATCAGCCACGTTTCCTTCATGTTAGGAACTACGTGAGAGTGAGCGGGCCGCTTTGACATGCATTTAGTCTATAAGAGATGGTGTTAGAGTATTCATCCTTTTGTTTCAAAACTTGAACAAAAAATTATTGAAACAAACAAAGTTAAGTATAATAACTCCAATTACGATGACTTGACGTTTTTTATACAAATAAGTGAATGTTATCAAATAAATGAAAAGAAAAGAAAATATAAACTCGAATTTTTCCTATTTTGTTTATAGAGGAAAATTATATTTCCAATATAATAGACACTTTACCATATTTCATAATAAATACGATTATTGCAGTTAATGGTATTACTTTTAAATATTTTTATCTAAAAATCAAAGTCAATGAAAAAGGTAGTAAAATTAAGGGCCTCTTATAATAGACACTTGGCACCAACCCCCGTTGAGTGTGAGTTGGTGCTAAGTCTCACCCCATTGTATAGTTGTATGGTTAGAAATCTCTTATAATACTTACTTTTACCAAAAAAAAAAAATTAAGGGCCTCTTAATTCAAAATTTTAAAATAAGTCCGAGATAAATGAATTATCAAAAATAGTTCCTATCACTTCATACTTGATGAAGATAATTCCTACCACTTTATAATTGATGAGAATAAACTTTTAATCAAGAAATACAAAAAAAAAATTTAAGGCTTTGCAGTATTGTAATGATTTTGATAAGTATTGAAGAAATTCTTAAAATAAAGTATATTTTAGATAGCACAAATCTTACAAATAAATCAATAAAATAAAATAGAATTTATACAAGAAAAATATTACCCGGGGAGATAAATATATGTTAGGTTAACATTTAATCTGTTGCGAGCGCAGACAATGCCTTCACCTGAGGAGATTCTTGTAGGGAGCTCAACTTTCGAACAAATGAAAGTAATTGCACAAATTACTGCTTCTTATTAGTAAACTTCTCCTTTAACCTTGAAGGTGTAAAATCTTGCACAAATTCAAAATTTGGCACATGTTTCCACAACAAATATACATAAAACTTTCTATGGATGTTGGATACAGCTGACTGCAGAGTAAGTTTGTAAGTAATATCTCCAATCTTCTCCAAGATATAAGACGATACTATGCATCTTGAGCTAAATTTATCACACATGTCGCCCTTTGTAGAAGAAATCTCATAATCCTTCACATTAAAGTCCACTGCACCTTTTAAGGACTGCATAACCTTTTTTTTTTACTATTCTCTGCTTTGAGATGCTGTTGAACTAACTTGACTTTCTGTTTTAATATCTGAATAAATTCTGGATCAGGCAATCTCTTTTCCCCAATATCATCCCCAATGAGATTTGTGTATTCTGGACCACACAGAACTAACTTGGCTTAAAAAAAAAAGCCATATTGATGTTGGAACAATAGTAACTTCATCCCAAGAGCCCCCAAAGTGATTGACGCAATCTTGAGATGTCTTCATAGTCTGAATCTTCGCTTCAAGTATCCATCTCTCTGCGGGAGAGCACACGAAAAATTTAGGGAAAAGAAGAGAGCTCCAAATTTTCATCGATGGAGTCGAGAGACAGTATGTGCAGGGAAAAGGAAGGAATGGCTGCGGGACAGAAGCCAAATTCGAGGAAAACGGTGAAGTGCATGGAAGCAGAGGGCAAACTTTGCAGTCGTTCTGCTCTTTTAAATTGATGCCCGAAGTAAAAGTCTCGAGGCATTGGGCCTAGGGGGAACACCTTCCTAGAAGATGGCCTTAAGTTACTTTAAAATTTAATGGAAAAATATCACAAAAATTCCTAAATTATGATCTCTGTGACAATTTTACCATAAATTTTTTTTTATGTAATCAAAAATCTCAAATTATGCCATTTGTGACAATTTTACCCCCGAACTTTTTTTGTGACAAATTTAACCCAAACTTTTTGACTAAGGGGCATTTTTGTCTTTTTCTATTTTTTTTCGAGGGAAGTCGGCGAGGCCGCCCAACGACTCTCGCCGACGTCGAGGCCGCCTAGGCATGGGCAAACCTCAAACTGGATGGCCTCACGGTGGGGAACACCTTCCTAGAAGATGGCCACTTATGCCCGTTGGGACATGCCACAAATTTAACCCAAACTTTTTGACTAAGGGGCATTTTTGTCTTTTTCTATTTTTTTGTCCTTTTTTTTTCTCTCAATCGAGGGAAGTCGGCGAGGCCGCCCAACGACTCTCGCCGACGTCAGGCGAGGGCTGCCTAGGCATGGGCAGCCAAATCCAGCGAGAGCCGCCCAAGTCGGATTTGGCTTGGATGGCCCTCAACCGGTGGGGGAACACCTTCCTAGAAGATGGCCTGAAGTTACTTTAAAATTTAAAGCCCTCTGTACTTTTCTGCTTTATGATCGCTTGTTCACACGGCACCAACTTTTTATTTTTTATTTTTTTGTGGTCGGTTACGTGGCTCCAACTTACCTTCGCATTATTGTTGAAGCTAGACAAACGATAGAGTTATCATCAAGAGTCTTGCGTACGCTTTCTAGGAAGTAGCGAAAAGTCTTGGGGTCACATGGGAGGCACTTTCTCCCCCCTAAAAAAGTCTCTTTCAGGTCAAAAACGAGTTGATACCATGGGCATTGGACAGATAAACATATTAAAGTGACTTTGAGACCATTTCTACATTGTGTCGTCAACGGTCTTGCATGCACCTTCTTGGAAGATAGCCAAAGTCTTGGGTTCACATTGGAGGCACTTCTTCCCCAGAAATTTCGCCTTCAGGTCGAAGAACGGTGCTGGAAAACATCTTAAAGTGACATCGAGACCATTCCCTAGTCCCCTTTAGCTTTTCTGCTTTATTATCAACGTATTCACATGGCATCAACTTTCCCAGCACCATCGTCCGAGCCAGACAAACGATAGACCTGTCATCAAAAGTCGTGCATACAGCTTCTGGGAAGATGGCCAAAGTCGTGGGTTCACATTGGAGGCACTTTCCCCCTCAGAAACTAGTTGATGCCTTGTGCGATACGCCGATAAACACATAATTCTGGAAAATATCCGAGACTATTTCTAGTCCCCTTTTCCATTTCTGCTTCATCATCATATCACATCGTATGAATGAGCGTTTTTGACATATGGGATAATTTTGTAATCAAATGAATTTGCAGGATTACATTTATTTCGTTGAAAAGGAACGGTTTTGAAAAGATTTTCCTCAAAATGATAACTTGCATCACTAATAAACATAAATGAGCGATAAATATTTTCATCCATGACGACATTGTTTAAACATTGCTATTGTCCTGACTTACCTTTTTTGTCTATAAAGAAAAGACATAAATTTAGGGGTATTACCTAAAAGGCGGGTGTAAAAATATTGATCAGACTTGAGCTCTCTCTAGCCCATATCTCACGCAACGTTGGAATAACACCACTAACCTATTAAGGTTAGCTAAAAATCAAATGAGGCATGTATATATACCTCACTTTTTACGCAATCAAAGAATCTAGAGATGGAAATTTGATTATACTAATTAAATAACTAGTGTCATTTCAGTACCTAATTTTGTTTAATTACCAACAAAAATGTTCAAATAGCCCTCTTACTAATTAAGAGTCCTAAATTTCTATTCCTAACCAAGTCAAAATGAAAACAGTAATCAATATATTGAAAGTGCATAATCAAGTATTTAAATGAAATGCACTAACAACACCCTAACAACAATTATCTTTAAGAAAATTCAAAACCCTATTATAAAGCCCTAAGAGCTTATTCAATTTTGAATTCAATAGTTAAAGGTTTTTGCACATTTTAAGAGAAAACTACTCAAAATCTATTTTTTAAGCTTTTCCAAAATTAAAAAAAAAACAATTTTTAAAAATTTTTCTCATTAATTTTCATAACACTGTTGTGCAATCAAATTTTTATTTTTAATATTTATTTTTTAAAAGAATTTATTTTGAAAACAGGAACTCGGGCTAGGCCCTGGGCCCCGGTCCGAACATGGGCTGAACTTGGACTCTCGGGCTAGGCCTGGGACATAAATTGGGCTCTCATGTCAAGTCCACTCGTGAGCCAAAACCCAATTCACTGAAGTACAAGCCCAGCCCAAAAAAAACTAAGCCCACACTCATGTAACCTAAATAAAGAGCCCAGCTTACCTAACTAAAACTTAGGCCCAACACCCTCAGGCTCTATTGCTAAAACTCAGCTTATTCTGAACGCCCAAGACAAGCCCACTTTTTCTTAAAACAACAATCAGCCCATTACTAATGACAACACACTCAGCCCACTACCAGGTAAGAAAATTCTCAGCCCACATTGCTCTTTTCCTCCTTTTTGTTCTTTTTTCTATTTCTTCCTCTACGTCTTCCTCCCATTGCACAGAAACCAGTACATTAAGCCCAAAACACCGAAGCTCCTGCAACACTGTACGCCCAATCACAAAGACTCGTTGTCGGACCTCCATGTCCGGCTGCTTCTGGCCACCAAACGAGCATTTTCGAACGTCCATCTCCATCACCATTGATTTGAGACTCATGCTTGCAGCCACAGCATGAACACAAAGGACATTCACCCATGCCTACAACTTCAGCCAGTTCATTTTTTCCGCATCTTCTCAAATCCAAAGCCACTTGATCTGTACGATGTAAAGAAATCCCTACAAGATGAAGTATGAATAGATGAATCACTACCCAACTGATACAAGATTTACTACATCACCATCAAAGCCAATGAGAAAGTCTTTTACTAGTGTAGCAACATGATTACCATTATTCTCATTATCACTTTCCTTATCCTTACTTTTCTCTTTCGGTTTCTCCTTTGTGAATTGATGGCAATACCTTTGACTATGTCCCTTTTGATGGCAATAATGACACTCAATATTTGCTAATTTATTATATTTGCCTTTATTTTTATCTCGATTTTTACTTCTATTTATGGAATTTCGAGACTCACTTCTTTCCTTTTTCACAACACCAAAGGCATCATAATATGAAGAGGATGATCATTGTGTCTCCGTTCTTATCTTTTCATTCAAAACACTACTCTTGTCATCCAGGATTAGGGAAATGTGTCAGAAAAGCCCTAAACTTATTATATTTGTGCCAATATAGTTTAATGATGTCAACTTAATCTTGAACCTTTCAATAGTACCAATTCAGTCATAAACCTTTTTAACTAATGTCAATTCAATCTTAAAATTTTTGACTTGATGCTAATTCAATCATTCTGGCTAATTTTGGCTAAGTATTGAATTGACACAAAATCAAAAGGTATATGACTAGGTTGACATTAATTCAAAAGGTTTAGAACTAAATCGATACCATTAAAAGGTTTGGGATTGAATTTGCACAAAGACAAAAGGTTTATAAAACTAAATTGATACAATTAAAAAGTTTAGGACTAAATTGGCACTAATGCAATAGGTTTAGAACTTTTCTAACACTTTTCCCTCCAAGATTGAATTAGACAAAAACGTTCAAAACATCTCTCATGAATCCGGCAAAGTAACAAGTAACCATAGTGCTTGCATTTCATAATCAAATTTGATTCTCATCACAACCAACTGATTTATAATTCCTAAATGATTAGTCAAATGAGGCCTCCCAAAAATCTTCATTATCAACAAAAAAACTGGTGAACAAAGTTCTTCTCTAGTAAAACTAAAGGTACATAGCAGCAAAGACATTAAGAACATCATTCTTGATGATACGAATTAAAGATAAATTTCACCAAAAACACAAGTTTTGTTCAACCCATGAAAAACTTGATGTAGAGAGTTTCAAACAAAAATCAAATCGTTCAAATTTAAGAAGAGTGTGCCACGAATATGCTAACAAAATTTCAGCTCAATCGGATTATGAATCAACAGCATCTCAACTAATGTTCTTTGCAGTTACAATATTAAAGATAGTGACACCCTATTTCTCCATATGAATTATCATATAGTCTCAAATTTTTGGGTTTGCAATTCATTGGGCTTCCTACATATGGAAGTGAATCCAGCCAACACGTGAACAATCTTGCACTATATGATAATAAATATGCTTCGCGAGAAAGGTTTGTCCGCTCCTGCCTGTCCCCAAACACTACGGAGCACCTCTTCATTCATCAAGCAATCCTATATCTCAAACAAAAACTTTTTTGTTCGAGAAGCTTGTCCCACTAGTTCGCCTGGTTGTAGTTCATAGCCTCAGGGCGGTTTCACATCCAGCATGAGACCATTATCAAATTTGCCCTTCTCATGCAATTTTTCCACTACAACCGCATGGCCACACACCTAATCCTCCAACACGAGACGAGAAAAGGAATGCCCTTCATTTACTTTTCGTCCCAGCTCCTGGACTTGACCCTCGGAGTGTAAACAGTTTGGTTTTTATTTCAATTCAGTTTTCGATTTGATTCTTTACACCCCTACCTCTAGTGATCCTACACTTTGCATCCACAAGTCAACTTCTTTCGTCCTTTCCTTTTCTGGTCTCCTCTCTGCCTATTCTCATTCGAAACTTATGTCAGCCATCCTGGCTGACATCATTCGCATATTCATTTCCAGTACATCCATCTTCACTTTGATTCCATTGATCTCGCTGACCTGTCCAACAAGACCATAGATGGCATCTTCGGCGAATGCCACAAGTTTGGCGACATCCATTGTAAGATTGCTGAGAGTATTAGGATATAAATGTTGTCAAATGGTGCGCTTGTTTTGCAAAAAAATGAATAATTTGAAAAATATTTTCCTAAAAATGAATAAACAAAAAATATTTCATTATCCATGAAAATGTCTAAATATAAATTATTATTAATGATGAAAAAAATTTCATTGACTAATTATTTCAAGAGATACAAGCAATTATTTTTTTAAAAGGTTTTCGAAATCACTCAAATATCGCACCCCAATTCTATTAGTACATGGGCAATGGCATAACCCCAATTCTACTATGGCCAATTGCATAGCCGTCCTTCCACTCAAAGGACCAACCTCAAATATAACTATCATCAACCTATTATTGAAATATATATACATCCATATGTTTGATAAGAGAGTTAGCGTACCCCACTCCAGCTTGAGAAAGACCTAGAACAGCTTAAAATTCTTGAGAATGGTTATAAAATCCAGGTATCCTAGACTTTTTACTTTCTCTTTTCATCAGTACTAAATCCTCAAGCTGCTTGGAGGATTAAAAAAAATGAACTTTTTGTAGTTATAAAGATGATGTAACAAATTGGTAGTTTTCTTATGGTGGCAAGGGAAAAAAAAAAACTTATCAGCGTACAATGTTCAATGTCATCTTATTAGTTAAGAGTATTTGGTGCGATTTCTCTATTTTTGTGGATTTCCTCATGTAAATTGAAGCTAAAATCAGGAAGCAGATCTCATACAATGTTGGGGAAATCATCTTCAAGGTATATACTTGCTAAAATTTCAATCACTTCTCTTGTTGACTCTTCCGGATGCTCTTATCCGACCAAAAACTCTATATATTTACGTTATTGAATCTCAGACGGGTCACGAATGGAACACAAAGCAAGTTGTTTCTTTTTCTGGCATTTTGATAGCATGGCTCATTTTCTTTTTACTTATGCAGGTGATAAAGGTTGATCGTGAGGCTCACGGTGTTTATACTCCAGCAGATGCTGACAAAATAGAATAATTTATGCATGAAAGGAACTTGTCCTAAGTATAAGGGATTTTCTTGTTCGTTTTTTTTTCTTCGGTTAATATGTATTTGTAAGCTACAGATGTCGCACTCGTCTTGCTCAAAGTTAGTTAGCCTTGTTCAGCACCAAGGTTGAGAGAATTCGGGAGACACGGGAGCACTGATTGTGTCATGCTTCGCTTCGTTAGGTAATGTTGAGTTATCTACTCTTCCAATGATCTATAACATACAGGGCTTGCAAACATATCGTGGCTGATGGTGATACCTTCTGATTGTTGGTTCTGAGACAAGTGTTTGTGAGATTTTGTGGGATAACACTTCAACACCCCCACTCGCGTGTAAATCAGATTACAAGCTGCACATGGAATTCTGACTACACACATTCACGTGGAATTTTTCATCACGCACCTTTCGCATAAAGGATAAAATGCTCTGATACTATATAAGAAAGTCCAACCCAAAAGCTTAAGCTGATAGATGGAGGGAGACCACATAAATATAAAGAGGATTTAGGACCTGTTATCAACCTATGTGAGATTTGGTGACACCATAACCGATTGTTCTAAAAGTTTAAATTATTAGATGAATGGGTGGTTTATTATTTAATTATTCCAACACTTCTTCTCACGCTTAGTCTAGTTTTTTGCTTTGTACTAAGTGTGAATATTTAATTGGGGAGATAAATAGAACTTGTAAGATTTGAATTCAAGATCTCCAACTCTGATATCATGTGAGATTTTGTGGGATAACATTGCAACAATGCTAACCTAAGTGGGAACATTGCGGAACATGATCGAGAAAATATTAGGTATAGCTTTGATTAGTCCATTTATGTCGTGACACGTCACACGCGGGCCCACTTATCAGTCACGATCTCTCCCTCCATCTCTCTCCCTCCCTCAGAGTATCGGCCTTCTCTTCTTGTCCTTCTTTCTCCTCTATTACACTTGCTTTTCTTCTCCTTTTTTTTCTTGCACCCCATGACCGCAAAGCTCGAGCCCAATGCTTGCGGCCCCATGGCCACAAAGCTCGACCTAGAGTAACCGAGGTTGCGAGCTCGAGATATGGCAACTATGGTTGCGAGCTTGTGCTCAAGCGACCATGGCTACTTTGACCTCGAGCTTGAGATACGGCAGACTGACCGAATGCTAATATTGATCACTGCTCATTGTTGCAGCTATCTCGTTCTCCAGCGGAACTCCTCGATTGCTATTTGCAATAGTGCCCAAACTGCTACTGCTAGTTTGTGCGGAATGTACAACCACTGTGGGAACATTCCCTTTGTGCGCCTTTCCAACTCACCTTAGATCCTAATTTGGGGGATATCCAATCAACTACCACCAATGACTTGTCTCGTGCCTGACCTTCTCACTTTAGGTTTTCCGAATGTACTTTCCTAGGACCTGCTCTTCCAACAAAGAAGGCAGCACCCTCGATCTTCTTTTCCCTCTCTCGGACGATTGATCATTGGCAATCCTCCCGATCATAGAATAAATCCTACCAAGAGACGGGAGTGGCTTAAAATTGAGAATTTGAGAACAAATATCATCATAGGTCTCCGCATTAAAGCTCATAAGAAACTGGTGGACCTTCTTCACCTCTTTCTTCTTTGCGTACTTCGTGGCTACAACATAGGTATGTTCTGGTATTTCATCATAATCATTGAGTTCATCCCGTAAGGCTTTCAAATTGGTGTAAATATTCCACGATCAAGTGTCCTCCTTGTTGTAGTAGCCCAATCTCGATTTTCATCTCATGGATTCGAGATCCGTTAGCTTGGTCAATCTCTCTCTTCAGCTTATCCCGCTTTATCTTTGCTTCCTTTGCGTATGCCACGTTTCTCTACATACTCTTGCCGAAGGATTTGAAAATCCATGAAATTATCATGGAATTACAATGTGTTGGGTATTAAATTCGGAGATTGTTGCATTTGGATTCTCTAGTGATCAATCGATAAATCGAGTTTGTCTTTTGCCTGCAATGCGTCTCTTTCAACTATGCTTCCTAATGATCTTGGGTTGGCACGCATGAAACGGATACGCTTCCGGATTTGTCCAATACTGTGAGGAAGTGTCGATAACCCTCTTTGCATACGCTTCCCCAGCCACTCGCATATGATGCAGGTTGATTTGTTTGGCGTGTTTGAAACACTTTGCTCTAATATCACGAGAGAAATCGTACTTACTTGTATTACTCATTGTACCAATACAAACATATATCCAACGTGTAGTTTAATAGAAAAGGAAAAGAAAAAAATTACACAATATCTCTAGCTAATTATAAGAAATATACCAGGTATAATGCTAACCAACAAATATTGATAGGATATCCTGTTAGAATATCAAACTAGTCAAAATGCTGCAGAGATAGGAGGAAGAGTAGAAAGGGCGGAAGCACAAGTCGGATCCAGTTCACGTGGTTCTTCGAGATGTTGCAGTCCTCTACAAGGAGTCAGATGCAGGTTCTCTAGCAATCGCACTATTTCGAGTTCCCAAAGAGGCAGAAGGTTGAGGTAGTCGCCAAGGGGGGTCCATTGATCTGTTCGGGATTGCTCACCTAGTCGTAGTTCAGAGCCTCCAGATTGCAGTCCTTCGAGTTCCAAAGGAGGCAGATGGTTGAGGCAGTCGAGAAGAGGGGTTGATTCATTTGTCCAGGATTGCTCACTTAACTGGAGTACAGAGCCTCCAGATCCCCATCCTTCGAGCTCCAAAAGAGGCAGATGGTCGAGGCAGTCGTGAAAAAGGGTCGATTCATTTGTTGGGCATTGCTCAAAGCAGTCGGGAAGAGGGGTCGATTCATTTGTTCGGGATTGCTCACCTAGTTGCAGTTCAGGGCCACGGTCCAGTATCACATCCAGCATGAGACCGTTATCATATCTCCCCATGGCATGCATATTTTTCACTTTAGTAGCGAGGCCACTCACCCGATCCTTCAACATGAGATGAGAAAAGAAATGCCCTTCCTCAACTTTGCGTCCTATGTCGTGGACTCGTTCCTCCAGGGATCCTACATTCTACATCCACAGCACAACTTCTTTCTTCCTTCTCTTTCTCGGTCTCCTCTCTTCCTGCTTTAGCTGGTTACCCACGTTATCCTTCCTGGCTGACAAGATTCGCATATTCATTTCCACATCATCCACCTTCGCTTTGACTCCAATGACCTCGCTGACCTTTTGAAAAATACTGATGCCATAGGCGGCTCCCACCGTAAGACTGCAGGTAGCATTTGGGTAAAGTTGCTATTAATTAGGGGAAAAGCTACGGGGGTTTCAAACCAACAACTCTTAATGCGCTTTTGATGCTGCTGTGACTTGAGGCAAAGAAGCAATTGGCAAGTTGGAACGTCTCAAGGACAAGTTCGTTCTTTCTTGAGGAATTCCAAGCCCATGAGCTAACCCCTATTAGTAGTGCAAATTGAAACTTGGGTGGCTGACTCCACGTGCAATAGTAAAATGATTTGATCTAACGTGACCCATTTTTAAGCAACACAATTTTAGTGACCCTTATCTAGTATGACTCTAGCTAAATTCATATCGAACGCGATCTGTATTACTATAATACATCCATATTTAAACAAACTTATGAAAACACATACCCACCCATATAAAAACTCAAATCTATTAATGTAAATATCCACTTGAATTAAAATTCATATCAAATTAAAAAAAAAGTAAATTAACAAATTAGAAAGATGATTGTAAATAAAATAAAAACGCAAGAAGAAACTAAAAATTAAAACATTCATAAAGAATTAGAAAAGTGTGCACTTATTTTAACGGCATATATTTTGAATGCATGCCTTAGTATGTGTTTTAGGGCTATGTTAAAGAAAATACCCTCGAGAGATAGAAATACAAAATTGGTATTTCAAAAAGTGTAGAGACAAAATTCTAATAATTGAGAAAGAACCAAATTAAGTAAAAAAGATTACGCTTTCAACAGCAGACCCCACATCAAGAAGATCGCTCCTGACGTCTCCCTCCTCGTTGTTGTCTCCCTCCCCATCGCCCTCGGCATCCTCACGATCTCCTACAGAGTGGGTGGCGATCGAACAAAAAGAAGTTTACTGAATACATCTTGAATTAATCTAAAAGAAAAAGAAAGGACGAGCCCACAACATCATCCTTCATGGATTGAACATGGCTACTAAGCCTAGAGTGATGTCAATTAAGATCAGCATGCGGAGTAAATGCAGAAGCATGTTAATGGAGCGCCTGATCGACAAGGATTCAAATGCTTGGAACTTCTCAACGATCCAGCTAAGTCTGACCAGGGATAAGAAGTTGGCAATTCTAAGTGTCACTATTGGTGGGCAACTTACAGCGAAATCTGCCTATTATCCTTTGGAACTGTGCCGGAGATACCATGCAAGAAGGGATGTTCGAGCTCAAATAACGTGAATGAGAAGGCATGGGGAAGGCCGTTTGGAGTACTGACTCTCCTCCCAAAGAGAAACACAATTTTCTTTGGACGGCCGTGTCTGAAGCACTTGCTACCAATGGTGCAGGACAAGTATAGACTGCTGAGCATATGCTGCTGAACTGTGATTGAGCATCTTTTGTTTGGTTCAGTGTATTGGGCATTAAATTTGACGGGGAGAAGTTGCAACCTCGGATGCATAGTGGACGAAACTAAGCTCCATAGATGCTAAGTTGGTACCACAAGGGATATCTGGTGTTCCAACTAGATGGGATTGTGTTCCTTTGTTTTCAAACAATAGAATTCCTTGGAGCAGTTGGAATCTATTTCAGAATGTCATTAGGAAGTCCAGTGAAAGTGGTGATTGGGTTCCATTGGCTGACACTGCTAGTAGGAAGATGTGTCCTCGGAATCAGACCTGTGAACACCTATTTCATTAAATGTCAAACTCGATGATTTTATACCCGTACCAGTTCCATGGAGAGCGCAGGAACATTTAGAATAAAAGAAAACGAAAGCTCTGGATTTGCACTAATCTAAAGCGGTCTCACCTGGTAAGAGCTTGCTGATAATCCTCCGAATAATATACCGCAACCAGAGATTAATTCAACAATGGAATTAACAGGCAATACAGGGAAAGTAAAGGAAGGAATGGCTGCGAGAGAGAAGCCAAAGTCGAGGAAAATGGTGAAGTGAATAGACGCAGAGTAAACTTCGCAGACGTCTGCTCTTTATATTCAATGCCCGGAGCTAAAGTTCTGAGGCACGGTGTCTCCGAGGGACGCCTATGGTTGAGGCAAACAGACGATGAGATCATCATCGAATCTTGCATCCACCTTCTTGGAAATAGCCGAAGACTTCAGTTCACACATCAGTGGCAACTTTTACCCACAAGATGGCGGGTTTCATGCAAGAAACTAGTTGATTCCCTCCTTTCTGCAAGATAGGATAATTGGGTAATCAAATAAATTATCAGGATAGGATTGTTTCATTGGAAAACCATCAATTAGAAAATGATTTCCATAAAATTATTATTTTTATTACTTACAAAAATGGATCGGCGAAAAGCATTTCCATTGACGATAAAAATATTTAAACATAAATTATTATCAATAATTATGTTATTTTATATTAATTAATTTATTCTAAGCGCTTCAAATAATCATTTTATGGAAAAAGAGGTCTACCAGACCTTCCTGGAACTTCTTTTCTTCTTCTTTCGTTTTTGTTTCTTGACCTTTTTCTACTCAAAGGAAGCACGAAAACGCGGGAAAAGATGAGGGCAGGATCGAGTTAAGTTGGCTTGAAAAAATTATTAGATTTAAAGTAAAAGAAGAATTGAAGAGAAAAAATAAATGCTTAAAGTGTCATATTCCATAATAAAAATCTTATATAGATTATTGTGCACATTTTTGGGAATTTTTAATTCTTATGTGTATACTTTTTATGCATGAAGTTTTTATTTTGAAACATCTATATGTAATGTATATATTAATTCCATAAATATCGAGTGTCATTCCACTTGTACTCTTTTATACATTGATTATTTGGATTATCAAATCATTCAATCCCAAGAGCACCTATTTTGCAAATCATGAATCCACGTTCCAATTTCATGCGTCAGAAAAAGAGGTGGGAGTCAAATCTAATCTTTTACTTTTTTTGAACTATGCTGTTTGTATTGGCTTTTTCAATTGAACTGTATGTTGTTCATGGTCAATTTGTTTAGCTACGAAAGATGACAAATATTCAGTATTAGAGGACTTGAAGGTTGGAAAAGAAGATTAAAGATAACCTCCATCATAGTGGTTAGCTCATGTGCCACTTTCTTCCCATAAGGAACGAGTTAGTATCAATACGGTTCTTGTATATAAGAAGGTGAGCTGTCATTCTTTCTAATTTTAGATTTTTTTTTTCAATTGAATTTGCATTTAGCTTCGTTTTGGTTATTTCCAATATGTACATCGATGTTACAATCAAGGGCAACATTGCACATCGTTTCCAAGATTTGTTGATGGAAGGAAATATATATATGTTGAAGAATTCTTCAGTTGTTAAGAAATAGGATGTTTATCTTTGTCATTGTAATTTCAACTAAAAATGTCTATCCATCTTTTAGTTACTGTGACCCTCAATACCTCCAAATCTACTGAGATTTACATAGATTATTGTGTTGCAAGAAATAATCTTCATTATATTTCTTTGTTTTTCTCAAAACTAAACTATTAATTGTTTGGCAACTACGAAGAGCATTCGAAGAAAGAACAGTTGCTTCTACCTTTCTAGCGGTTTTAAGCGAATGATCACAGTAAGAGGACAAGCTTTTATTGGATAAATGCATCAAAAATGTTAACTACCCAATAATAAGTTGTCTACATATCATAGACAAAATTGGTTTATCTATTATCTTCGAGTTTGCAATTACGAGAAATATATGCATACGTTGTTATCTCCTAGGTTTCGTGGGGAAGTTGAGGTAGAAGACGGTACGGCATGTAGAACGTTCAGAATCTTTTACGAAGAAGCTCAAAAGAAATAGGGAAGTCAGCGAGTGAATTGAACAATGAGGACTGTGAGAAAGCGAAAAGTGATGAAAGCGTACATTACTAGTTAGTGTCTTTTCTAATTAATCCAATGTCAATTGTTTTATTATTTATTTATGCTGCGTTTGGTTGTCTGAATCAAGATAGGATAAAATGTGAAATCCAGGAATTTTACTATATCCTATCCATTAACTAAGTTGCGTTAATAAAATTGGACATTTTCACATCATGTACATTGTTTAACATCAATGTCATGTCGGTATAAAAAACCTAAAGAGATGATGAGAATCTCTCATGATACTCTTGCCTACTTCATTTGTTCTTATCTTTTATAATTTTTCCCTCTCTTTTTTATTCCTTTTTCCCCTTCCATCATTCTCCAATAAGATATTATTAAATAACAAACTATACTAATACATTTAAAATACTAATATACCTAAAATATGCAATAAATACAAATATTAAATATATGGAGATGTGATCGGCCAATTATGGAGAGATGATCCCAACCAAGCTTTTCTCGCGGACAAGGACAAAGGATACGTCTTCTTTACTCTTTCCGTTTTTTCTTCTTCTTCTTTTCTGATTTAAAACCTTTCTTTTGGATGAAAGCTTCGGCACACCACTGCTCACGTCCTTCCTTTTTCCTCTTTCCAGTGAAATTTTCCATTGACCAAAACCACCAGTTACATCTCATTTACTAAATCATTCTTGTCCTCTTTTGATCCCCACCAGGAAAAAGAGACAAAACCCCCACCGCTGCCACCAACTCTTTGACCGCGCGCGCGCTTTCTCCCTTAGGCCCTTCACGTAGTGATGGCGAGAGATGATGAGCGAGCCAGATATGTGAATCTCCGTGTGGGGTAGTCGAGCTCGAGATGCCCGGATAGAGGTTTCTGCAGGATCACCGGGCGGTGAGGGAAGCGCAATTGGCGAGCGCCGGTGCTTGCTCAGGGAAGAGGTCCTTGGCTTGTGGATCACCAAGTTTTTCTTGGCTAAGAATCACTAGACCCGTCAAATGGGTGGGTTGAGTCGAAAATGGTTCGACCCGTATTGACTCATTTAACCCGTTTTAACCCAAATTCATGTCATGTAAATCTAGTGACCCATGCCCAACCCAACCTACACCCGACCCATATTGCTAGAAGCCATTATTATTGTAGAGAAATCCAAACTCACTCTAAGCTCTATGTTAAATGACTCACTCAACCTATATTTGACCCGTATTTAATTTTACTTGACCCATATTTGACCAATATTTAACTTTCACTTGACCCATATTTAATTTTTACTTGACCCATATTTGACTAATATTTAACTTTTACTTGACCCATATTTGACCCATTTAACTAAAAGTGAGTTATAATATGGGTTTATGACCCATTTTGACACCTCTAAGAATCACATTGCCCATTGAATTCTAAACTTTTTGAATTTTTGTCAATTGTCCATTTGGCCAAATTTAGTCGACTAGCGCAAACGGACACGATGGTACTAACGTGGATAATTTTTAATAATATTTAATATTTTTCAAAAAATTTAATTACTCTTTTCTTTTTTTCTATATTTTCTTTCTCCTCTTCCTTCTTCCTTTGACCGGTCACCGGACCAACCAAAAGCATGGGCCTTGACCCCGCTAGGGCTAGTGAGGTCGCCTCAGCCCAGTGATGGCTAGAGGAAGAAGGAAAAGGAAAAAAAAATAAAGAGAAAGAAAAGATAAAATAATTTACAATTTGAAAAATATTAAAAATTATCTACATCAGCATTGGCTAGCCATGCCATGTCAATACAGATTTTGCCACATCAATGCTGGTTGGCCAAATTTGGTCGTGTAGATTGAATTAGCACAAATGTAAAAATTTTAGGACTCAATTGACTGAAAAAAAAATTTAACACTCAATTGGCATAATTGTAATAGGTTTCTAACTTTTTTTCAGTAATTTTTTCCATTTTCCTTAATGGGAATTGATTGGATCTTCACCGGTACACCAATTTTGACATGCTTTCCTTTCGCAGGTTCTTGCCGAGAACATCGTCCCCAATCATGCCTATCATTCTGCTCTTCTGTAGACGATTGCCCCATCATGTGCCTAACACTCTTTTCTTGCCAATGTATATTCAGCCTACATTTTCCTTTTTCGCTTCACCCAAGAATCTTGCCAAGAACCATATTCGTCGTAGCTTCAAATCTGGAAATGATTGCTCGACCATATATTACCTTGTTCCTTTAATCCAACATGCGTAGACTAAATTGCAACATGAAAGTTACCCTTTGCACCTGGATGGCTGGCGGGCCTCCTTGCTTAGGTTCTATTTGTCTTACGAAAAATGACCGATTTGAAAAAAAATTTCCTTAAAATGATCGCTATTATTTGCTTACAAAAATGAATGAATGATTACATAAATTATTATTGATAACGAGAACATTTTATATTGACTAATTATTTCAAGCGATAAAAGTGGTCGTTTTAAGAAAAATGTTTTCCAACTCATTTATTTTTTGCGAAACAAACATAACCGTAATATAAATGCATTATGTCTAAACCTAGATATGCAACAAAGAATATAAAATGTGATATTGAAACTTTTGTTTAGGGTTGGGGTCAACTCCTAATTTTCTTATATAATAAATGATTAAATAAACGTGTCACCAATCGACCAAAAAAAAATGTGTCACCAAAATTTAGGTGTCAACATTAAGTGATGACTTTTGTATGGGTTCCTCTCATGACAAAATGCTACCGCATTTCATAAGACAGCCCATATATAACAAATAATCAATATTAATATTAATTTGATCTGTGCTCAGTAAGATGCTTACTAGGAATTGAACAATATGGAAATAGCTTTTATCAAACAACAGTCTTTATTTGAAAAATAAAAGATATTGGACGATTAAAAGAATTATCCCTCATCACAGAAAGTACAACATTAGATGTTTTAATTAAATACATGAAAAAAATAACTTATAGGAAATCAAACGAAAAAAATTACCGATTATTACAAAAAGTCTATGGTACAAAAATAATAATTTTTTTGAGAGTTATATCCTCATGCGCATTCCACATAAATGGTGAAGCGCATAATTATTTATTACTTTATTATTAAAACTCTACCTCTATCAGAATTCTGATATATTTGTAGTTGAAGTGAATAAAGCCCTACATTTGATATCATTCGTAACCCGTTCCGTTTATGAGAACAAAGTAAGTTGAATAATATATAAAAATCTATATGACATAGCATTTCGCCAATAAATCATATCAATATCTTAATAAAAATTTCTTGACGTGATAGGCCATATTTGACAAACAAACGAGAAAAATATGATCAAAACAAGATGATACATATTTTATGTACAAATGAACATTAGAAAATAAATAATGAATTAATCATAAAAATGAATACTTTATCGAAAAAAAGAATTACTATAAAAGGAATATGACACGACACCCTCTGTTTGACAAATAATGTGATGATAGAGGATGAACAAAAAAGTTCATCACTAAAGCATTACAACTAATGTCTTCCAGATTACAACTAATAAAATAATTACATTAAATGTTACATAAATAAAACAATCCGTTATCTACTAAAATTTATAGAATATTTTTCAAGGGTCATATTACATGATTATGCATATTTCAGGAATAAATATTGAAAAAAATTATTTATGATCCTATGGTTAAATGCATAACCAAAGATAACTTTTTTCATTTTGCCATTTGGCTATTTTTGAAAAATATGAATAATAACAATACATACAATGTTTCCACAAATAAACAATGTTAGAAGATCATCGAGAAGACCATATATAATTTGATAACCCATGATTGTCTCTCTGGTTCTTCATTTCTTCGTTTCAGTAAAACAACTATGTTTTCCTTTGCCATATATGACCTCGAGAAACAGGTAAAATGAGATCTTGCATTGAAATAGTTGTAGAGTCAATCCAGTTATAGACTTACGGAATTTGTGAAATTATGATTTTTAATTTTAACGCGCGACTCAATTTTTTTTGAAATTCTGCATCTCTGGGGTATTCATATGTAGTCTCTCATTTGTCATTTTTCGTGCTAGTCGTGCATACATGCGCTTGGCTCATTTGCAGCTCCTTTGGGTATAGTTGTGGAAACGGCTGATGAAAGGATGGCAGAATGCTGTCGAGGTTTGGCGCTGATGCGATAATGACATCGGAATCATGTCGGAAAGGTGAGCTCTTTGGTTGTTATTGTTGTTCTGACGTTGACCAGCTTGGAGAGCAGTTATGTTCTTGTAATTATTTCTGGGCACGAACGCTGCAATGTATGTGTGTGTGTGTACAGATTTACTTGTATGAAAGCCCAGTAGTCAATTTACACGCATGTATGTGCGTGTGTACTTCTCTCTTTCTTGATTGTTTTATGGGATTGTGAAAGTCCGTGGATAAATTGACTTTTGTTATTGCTACCATCTCTTATGGAAGGTTATTGCCCCCTGCTTAATTTGATTCTTTGTTCATAACTTAAGTTTTACTCTTCTGACTTTTCTAATGTCACTGAAGTTATTGTGGCAGATGGTAATACCTTCTGATAGTAGATTCTGGTTCTCTGCAGTGCATGGAGTCAAGGTAAGTACTAACGTACGTGGGAACATTGCGGAACATAATCGTAACCTTGGCTTCTTTTTAGGAAATGATTGTAGATTGGAAAATGATTGGTTCTCCGATTATAGAAGAATGCTTCCCAATTAGACTCTATAAACCACCCCATTGTTGTTGTTAATTACGTGGATGCCATTAAGTGGTATTTGGACCACTCTTGGTTTGTTTTCTTCAGTTGATTATTCTTTGTAGATTATGTGCAAAACCATTTTTCTTTGAGCTTAAGTTCTCAAAGAGTTGTATCATGGGTAGCATACCATTTTTCTTTCACCGTTGCCGTTATTAATTGTGAAGAAGTCGTAATTATCTCGCTCTAAAATCCACTTTCACTTCTCCCAAAGATGGAGTTGGATAAAGGCGAGCATAGCGTGTGAGAAGTCGAGAGTTGAAAGTGAGTCATTTCATTATTGCATTTAGTTGTTATTTAGGAAGTTGGACAAAAGGGAGATTTAGTTAAAAATATGAAAAGGGGTTAATGTCAAGTGCACCCAAACATGTTCACATTTGAGTTCCAAGAGAAGTTTAAAAGAGCACTTGGGCTGAACATGAACAAGAAGCACTCGAATTTCAACATTAGTAGGCAGAGGGAAAACTTGCGGCAGATACACAACTGTCAAGTTGAGCTCAGTCAATGAAAATGCCATCAAGATAAACCCCCAAAAATAAAGGAAAAAGAAGAAGAAAGAAACCCTCTTGTCCTGATATCGTCGTTCAAACATCAAGCTGGTCAAAATGCTGTAATACTATGTTAAATGGAAATGATGAAGAGAGGTGGTTCTAAAATCCTTCCTAACTTGGGGACATCTGCAAATCCCGAGTTGCTCAACGGAATCACCGATGATCTTGCCCGCTAACACCCCAGTCAAATTCATCTACGCCCTCAGACCCACACCTCCCCTCTTCCGACTTCCCCAACCCCTCTAATTCTAGTATTTACACTTCTTCCAACCCTTGAGGTATCTACTCGGGAGCAGCTGCTACATGGACAAGCTCGCGGCAATTCATTTGCTCGCACACCTCCCTCGATCGCGACGTCACGATCAATTTGCATCCATTTCTTTCTAGGGCTATACCCACTTCTTCCAAAGAGTAAGATTTCCTAACATCATCCAAGATAATGAGGAGTCTCCTACCCTGCAATGCCTCCCTCAGTCTCGCGCCCCAGTAAACAGCGCTCACGTCCGTCAAACAACCGTTTGGATCGAGATATTTCGCAATGTCATTCTGTATCGTACCAACAGTGCCTTCTTGCGATACATTGACCAAACAAGCACCATCGAACCTTGTACATTCTCGCACTATCTGATCATGCATATGCTTCGCGAGAAAGGTTTTGCCTGCCCCCGCCTGTCCCCAAACACCCACACGGAGCACCTCTTCGTTCATCAAGCAATCCCAGATCTCATCCCTTTTTGTTTGAGAATCTTGTCCCACTAGTTCACCTGGCTGTAGTTCATAGCCGCGGGCTGGTGTCACATCCATCGTGAGACTGCCATCAAATTTACTATTCTTGAACAATTTTTCCACTTGAGTCGCATGGTCAGTCACATGATGCTGCCACATGAGAAGAGACAAGAAATGCCCCGGTTCGACAACTCGTCCTAACTCGTCGACTTCAACCTCCAAATCTCTTACATTTTGTATCCACACGCCAACTTCTTCCTTCATTCTCTTTCCTGGTCTCCTCCCTTCCTGCTTTAGTTTGGAAATTATGTCAGCCTTCCTGGCAGAGAGCTGTCTCGTATTCATTTTCAGAGCAACCATCTTCGCTTTGACTCCATTGACCTTGCTGACCTTTCGAACAAAACTGATGGCATGTTTGGCGATTCCCAGATATTTCTTGACATCCATTATCAGACTGCATGGAGCATTAGGTAAAAGATGTTTGTAGATTAGTTTTCCAGGTAAAAAACTTCTCAGCATGCAGCATTTTTAATTTGACTTTTATCACATTAAATTGAGTTCTTCGGTATTTTAGAGTGTTAATTGTCAATTCGTATTCGAGGTGCAAGACAAGGAATGAAAATGGAAGGACTCTAGAGAAAGAAAAAAGAAACACACAGCCACGACGTGGGTTGTCTTGGGTGGAATTTGCTATGGGAGAGCCTGCGGGGAATCGAGACAACTTAAATCGCTTTTTGACGCTGCTGTATCGTGGGCGGCTGACTCCACAGGCCGGAGTCTTTAGGCGTATTGGGAGAGCTTTGGGAAAATGTGAAGTTTTTGTACTCGAAGCGTATTTGCTCAAAGACAGGAAAAAGGAGAGGGCAGGGCTACTTGGGATCCGGCGAACCTCGCGCAAGCTTCTGCTAGGCTACCGGAGGCGACCAGAAGCGAGCATCGGCAAGCTTCGCAGCGAGCGGTGACCAGGCAATCGGAGGCAACCAGAGGCGAGCATCGGCGAGCTTCGCTCGAGCGCCGACCAGGCAACCGGCGGCGACCGGAGGTGAGCATCGTCGGGGTGACCCCGAGATCGCCGATCTCCGGCGAGCTCCGCAGCGAGCGGTGACCAGGCAATCGGAGGCAACCAGAGGCGAGCATGGGCGAGCTTCGCGCGAGCGCCAACCAGGCAACCGGCGGCGACCGGAGGTGAGCATCGTCGGGGTGACCCCGAGATCGCCGATCTCCGGCGAGCTCCGCAGCGAGCGGTGACCAGGCAATCGGAGGCAACCAGAGGCGAGCACGGGCGAGCTTCGCGCGAGCGCCAACCAGGCAACCGGCGGCGACCGGAGGTGAGCATCGTCGGGGTGACCCCGAGATCGCCGATCTCCGGCAAGCTACATCTAAACTCTCGAACAAACCTCGGCGACTAGCGGTAGAGCAAGACCAAGAAAGAGAATGGAAGGGATTGATTGCGGGGTTTACTTTTATGGGATCGGAGCCATTGATCGGGGTCTAAGTTTCAGTGAATTTGAGCACCCGTGTGGCCAGGATCCGGGCGCCCCCGCCCGGGCCCAGCGAGGGCCGGCCACCCTCACCCAGGACCGGCCCCTCCGGCGATGGGTGGCAGTGGGCGGCAGCAGTCAACCGGGGAGGCCCTGCCCTGCCCTGCCCTGCCCTGCTCTTCTTCTTCTTTTCCTGTTTTGCTCTGTTTTTTTTTTTTTTTTTTTTAAATAGCTTTATTAGTTTTAAATTTTTATTTTAATAAGATTCTAAGAAAATAATAAAAAATGCCATATAGGAAAAAAAATTAATATAAAAATATCACATCAGCATTTTCCGTTAGATAAGTTAACAGTGTTAATAAAATGACTTGATTAAATCAATTTAATAAGTTTTAGAATTTAATTATATTTTTTTGAGTCTTTTGAATCAATTGTATTTTCATTATAAATTTAAGGACTTGTAATACACATATCTCATTAAGTTTTGGACAGGATTCTTTTGATATAAGGAGATCGATTGGAAAGTGAAAAAGCTTTTGGAAATCCATTGCATTTTTTTCCCTGTTTCATAAGTGTGATTTCGCTGGTTGCCGGCACAATAGATGATCAAATCCAAGACAGTTCGAATGCATCGACGACATTAACAAAATGGACGACAGCCACAAGAAAGAAAAAGGAAAAATGGGACTAGAGAAAGTGAGAAATGCTACTTGGGCTAAGAAAAATACACCGAATCTTATTACCAAATCAGATGATGATCCTCCGGCACTAGCTACGAGGAGAGCACGGGAAGAATTTAGGAAACGGAGGAGAGCTCACCTGGTAAAAAACTCGCCCGTAATCCTCCGAATGAAACCCCGCAACGAGAGATTAATTCAACAATGGAATATATGCAGAAGGAAGGACTAAAGGAAGGAAATAGCTGGGAGGGAGAAGCTTGCTTTCGAGATATATATATATAGTGAAGTGGAGATTCCGGACGCTGCCCCAAGCAAACGGGGGCACTGTCCCGAAATACCCACGTTGACGTCGGGGGCATTCTTTCCCTCTCTAGCTATTCTCCTCAGTCACCGTGTCGCATGAGCCAACGTATCCGGAAGATAAGTTGCTGAGTTCTTGTGTAATAACTCCCTCAAGAGTTTTTGTATATATATAAACCAGCAAATTAATTACAATATCAGAGTTTCCATTATTTGTAAAAAATAATGTACAACTCAGAATTTAGCTAACCCAACCAAGTATAAACTCAGAAACAATAAACTAGCTAAGCTCATCATTCTTTAAAACTCCCACTACCAAAAGTTTCCCCGTGAACCACCCGCCTGGGTGGCGTCGCTGGAGCAAGCACTCTTCCTCTCGTAAAAGGTCGAGTGTTCGAATCCCGGGCGTCGCAGGGTGACTTACCTGGTGACACGTGTGTGGTGGCTAGCACGTGTCGCCCTCCCAGGTTTACCTCCCGGTTGCCGGCCGTGCGGGGTTCTCTAGGTCACCAAAAAAGAAAAGTTTCCCCGTGATATCAATAATCAAATCCATTGATCAATTTCTATCAAATTACATGTCAATTGTCCATTCCATAAACCAATTTATTGCTCGATATCTAATCATGGTGACAATATAATGCCTAATAACAATGCGATCAAGATTCCTTTTGGCAAGATCTCTACTTATTATTTGCCAGTGGTTTGGCTTCAAATGATATCCTAAAACTATAATGCATACTCAAAAACCCCTAACCAACTTCATAAACATAATGTGCATCAAACCATTATCCTCCAGAATTAGAAATCCATATCTTAAACCAGAATATATTTTACAAACCAAAGTAAAAAACCTTTTGCAACTCAACTCATTTGCCAAAATACATTCTGTAAAGCATTTCTCAAATCAATTCAGAATTTATATTTTAAACCAGATTCACAAAGGAAAACATATGTATAAACTTTCACGAAACCTTTCATAAAACGTTTTCGAAACTATTCATAATAACTAAAGAGTAATAATTGCTCGATCCGGATTTTATACAATAAAAATACAATTTCATATCTCATAATACATCACTACAAAAAATTGAGTTTACAAACTCAAAAAAAGAGATAAAACACCACTCCCTTGGGAAAGTCTAAAAACCAACAACAATGCTCACATGAACCGAAATAATCGAGAAACAATATCAAAATCAAGTAAAATACTATCTCAAATATGAACTAATTAAGCAAGCTTAACTGCCAATAAAATGAGTCATGCACGCTAACAAAACGCTTGTCTAGAGCAAATATTCAAAACAGTTTACGAATGCATAACTTACGTGCGTAACTTTAAAATTTTACTCCGACTAAACCATTACTCCAAATATTTTTCCGTCAAACCACACAGTTCCATAAAAAATCTAATATCTCATTTCCATATAATTCCACAACTTAAAAACTTATAAATCGAACCCCGCAGTTCAAATTTCATATTTTACAAATTATTCCAATTAGATTAATAAAAGACTTAAATCCTTAGTGGGTGCTGCAAAACGAAGTTAATCTGATTTGGCAAGATATCCGTAATTAATATGCAAGTAACCTTCTTCTTTTTTCTATTCTTGCTCTCTTTTTTCTTTCCTGCCCTCTTTTCCCACTCTGTGCGTGCCCTCTTTTCCCTATCTAACTTATCTTTTTTCTTTTTAATTTAAATTTCATTGTATGATAATCCTTGCCGTGGTCGATGTAAAATAGTTAGAACAAGGGTAGAACTTAGCACGAACCTTGGGTTTGCCTTCTAGGAAAATAAGTAGAGACAAGGGAGTACCTGCGTGTTGCCTTCCGGGAACATGGCTAAACGACTTGACTTTTTTGAGAGGGGCGCTGTGTTTGACGAGGAACAGTACCTTACTTTGGCCGTGTTTCTTTTATCTCAAGAACTAGTTGGGGATTTAGAATCTAAACAGGTCTTTAGAGGACTTAAGAGGAAAAACCCAAAAGCAGGGCACTATTCGTGTTTTGGAGAGTTCCTCATATATACTGGTGCTGGAGAAGAAAAACATACAATACCAATTTGAGGTATTGGGGATTGGCTCTTCGTAGTTATAAAATAATCTGAGAATCCTTACGGCCCATCCGGAGCATGTTGCTGGACAGGTAGAGGTAGTTCCTATACGGAAGAAACTCCCCTTGGAAAGTTAGATGAGGTCTCGTTCCATGTAACTCCAATGAAACCAACCAACCAACCAACTTGGGTTTGCCTCCTAGGAAAATAACCAAAGACCTGGGAGTATGTGCACGTTGCCCTCCAAGAACAGAGCTGTTGTATGACAAGGAACAACACCTTACTTTGGCCGCATTTCTTTGATGTTAAGAACTAGTTGAGGATATAATGTGATAGCTAGAAGTGTTAATATGGGTCATAAACCCATATTATAACCCACTTTTAGTTAAATGAGTCAAATATGGGTCAAGTGAAAGTTAAATATGGGTTAAATATGGATTGAGTAAGTTATTAAGTAAACCCATCATCTCTCTCTTTCCATCCCCCTCAAATATGAATTGAGTGAGTGTTTTTCGACCTTCGTCTTCCATCCTCTCATTTATCATTACGTTGCCGATCTCGCCATTACACCGTCGTCACCATCGCCGATCCCGAGCTTGCCGTCGTCGGTTGAAGCTTAGCTTGGATTTGGGCAGGCGAGCCGCGACAAAGCTTGGGCTAGCGAGCCCTGAGCTCGTTGGCCGGAGCTCGACCTAGATCTGGACAAGCGAGTCGCAAGGTCGCCGGCTTTGGTTGAGTTGCGACTCGCCCGGATATGGGTAGGTGAGCCTTGAACTCGGTGGCCTCAATAGAGTTCGCGGCTTGCCAAATCCGGGTGAGCCCGAGCTTGACCACTACCAGTGATCTCGGCGGAGCATAGATCGACTAAGCCTCAAGTTCGTTGGCTTTGGTCGAGTTTGGGCTTGCTGGCCTGCGTTTTGGCCAGTCGTCGTCGGGTGGCACTAGTAGAGGAAAAGGGGGAAGAAGAAGGAAGAAGAAAGAAAAGAGAAAAAAAGGGAAAATAAAAAGAAAAAGAAAAATGAAATAAATAATAAATTCAATTTTTTAAAATAATTAAAAAATTGATTTTTTTTTAAAAAATTATTTTCCTCAAACTATTTCAATTTAGAGGTATCCACAATTTTTTATTTACTAATTTTTTATTATTTAATTTACTTTATAAATTTGATATAAAATTTTTATTCAAATAATTTATATGTGAAAACTTAAAGTGGACTAAATAAGTGGGAGTAGATTTTCTTAAATTAAGTTAAATATTAATATGTGTTGGTAATATGGGTCGGGTATGGGTTGGGTATGGGTCGGGTCGGGTATGGGTCATCAAATTTACATGCATTGAAAATGGGTCAAAATGGGTTAAATGGTCGATGTGGGTCGGACCATTTTTGACCCGACCCAAACCCGACCCTACCCACCCATTTGACACCCCTAGTGATAGCCATATTGGAAAAATAAAAGATATTACAGGAGTATAATAATGTTAGACATTTTCCCACAAATAAACGACTATTAAAAAATAAATAAATAAAGGAAATAAAATTGACAATTTCGTTTTTTACTTCTTAATGTGACTAAAATTTTAATTTCAGATAATCAAATGATAATTTTTTTAAAATTATATGGAAGTTAAATATCAACAAAAAAGTAAAACAAAATTGAGGGCTAGTTAAAATTTTAAAATTATTCAAAAATCATTAAATAGAAAATCCAAGATAATTCCTATCGCTCTAATTGATGAACATAGTTTCTAACACTTTATATATGACGAGAATAAACTTTGAATTAAGAAACACAGTAATTTTTTGAAAGAGTTTTAGTATTATGTGCATTTTGATAAGTTTTGAAGAAATCCTGACAATATATGAACAAAATATAATGATGAAAATGAATAGAAAATCAACAACAAAAAATTACCTTTGAAAATCTATAAAAGAAAAATACACCCTAGGTTTTGCTTCACCGAAAAAGATGAGATAGATTTATCTTAGATTGACATTAATTGACCAACCTACATTTGGTAATGATAACTAAATCTTCATGTTTTTTTATTTTCATCATGGGTGTTGCTCCTCCAAGAAATATCGGATAAATTGCTATACATTTGACTCATTGAAGCAAAAAATAAAGTAATTCCAATGAATTTCTAAAGCAATCAAAACAATGTTGATCCACATTTATGTATCCAACAAAATTCGTTAAAGCAATAAAAATATTTTTGCGCCTTACCTGACTTTCTCTTTTAATTGTTTAATAAACTTTGGGCTGATCGGTCCTTTTTCATCACCATTACCTTTTCATTTTCGACCATACAAAACTTAAAATTGGAAATCTGGTGTTGTGAGCTCCCTGCTTTTTCTACTGAGTCATTAGGAATATATGGCCAACCGTTAATCAGACCTATCCACGCGGATAGTAAAATCTGCTTGTTCCCCAGCTTCTTACACCTTCTCTAATTTTCTACGATCAAGGATCTTCGTCTTGTTCTTCTGCCAATCAATCAAGGTCGGTCGTACTCAAAGATTAGCTAACCAAGCACCAAGCTGATAAATCAATACCTCGAAGCTCAATTTTCTGATATTCTTGAGAATATATTTATGATGTTGCCGAACTTTTGAACAAGACTGATGGCATGTTTGTCGATCCCCAGTATTTTGTTGACATCCATTGTAAGACTGCTCAAAGCATTAGGGGAAACATGCTGTCGGTTAGCATTCGAGGTACCAAACTTCTTTAGCTTTCAGCATTCATATTTGGACTTTTACCCGATAATGAGTACTTCAGAATTTCCGAACTGTGAACTGTCAATTAGTATTTGAGGTGCAACACAAAAATGAAAATGGAAGGACTCTAGAGAAAGAAAAGAAGCATACAAGCCCACGATCTGGGTTGTCTTGGTGGAATTTTTTTAGGGGAAAAGCTGCGGCGAATCAAAACGACAACTTAATTCGCTTTTGACGCTGCTATGATTTGAGGCAAAGAAGCAAATGGCAAGAGTTGGAACATCCCAAGGACATCATGTTCTTCCTTTGTTCAGAAATCCCAGAGCCCATGACTACCTCCACTAACCCGATCAAAGGACCCTGGAGGAGCATATCGAAACTTGGGCCTGGCATAACATGCTATAGTCTTCGCGTGGAGGTATGGATTATGTTGTGCCATAACCACCGCCCCTACAAAAGTAATCTTTCTGAGATCAGTTTTTAAAGGAACACAAGGAAATATTAATTTCAAAATTAACTAATAGATTGAAAATAAGAAACCATTGGTCATAAGAAAATTTAATGAAAAGTGGAAAAGTTTTTGGCGTTGTTTGAGGCGAGGTAGCCATTCAAAGTAAATTGTTTTTTTGCTTTAATAGACATAGTTTCACTAGCCGCCAAATCAATTAGACGAGCAATTCAAGATAGTTCAACCGCGTCAAGGACATTAAAAAGGGAGGACATAAAAACAAAACAAAAAAAAAAACAAAACAGGACTATAAAGTGAGAAATTTTAAATGCACTTAGAAAAATGTACTACATTTTGTTTTCCAAATCAGATGACAATATTGCGCAGGAGATACCAAGCAAAATCTGCCTGTTATTCGTTGAAGTTGAGCAGGAGATACCATGCAAGAAGGGACATTCAAGCTCGCATAGCGTGAATCAGAAGGCATGCAAGGCCATATGGAGTGCAGACTCTCCCCCCAAACAGAACAACTTTTTCTTGGAGGGCCGTTTCTGATGCAACTGCTACCATGTGCAGAACAAGAATAAAGCAGAAGGCTAGCTGTTGTCTTTTTGGCAAGGAAGATACTGTTGAGCATATGCTGCTAGCATGTAATTGGGCATCTTTTGTTTGGTTCTGTGTATCGGGCATTAAAATTGACTAGGAATTGACGCATATAGCCATGAAATTCTAGCTCAAGTTTAAAACCTCCTATTTGCCAATAGAAATATTGGCCTATTTCCACACCCGATATATCGTATAACCCTTTTAGTGTGTTGGTGTAACATGACAAAACATTCATATTGCCCTCTGATGCAATGTCACAAATGGACATTTAATTAGTTTGATGTGGTATTTGAACTATTTATAAATGGTCAATATAGTCTCGATACATGTTCTATCTAGATTATACTATTATCCATATTTATAATCTCTTTTTATTTTAATTCTTTGTCGAAATCAATAAAAACATGTGCTTTTATTACCTATTATGACAGGTCCACTCAAGTAAATTTAGCTTATAAAATAACACAATTATCAACCCAATATAACTCTAAATGAGAATATACTTTTATTATTATAAAGTCATAAGCTCAAATTTACCTGATGAATTTATCGTATTATTTATAAAAACTAAAAATGATAGTATATGTTTTTCTTGATTTAGGTAAAGGACTGAAATGAAGCGATATTCTAAAATCTAGGTAATAGTATAATTATGAAAACTTATTAATAATATTGAATAACTAGATGAACTTTTCCAGAAAGTTGATAAGTTAGATTGAATAAATTAAAAATTTAGAGACAATATTGAACATTTTGGCATGGTCCAAGAGCTACATCGAACGAAATGAAGATCTAAGGATGACATTGCACATTGGCCAAAGTTAAAGGATTATTTGGGCCAAAAAGTTGCATTCTCAAATGCATAGTGGACGAAATTAAGCCCCATAGATGCAAAGTTGGTGCCACAAGGTATGTCTGGTCTTTCAACCAGGAGGGGTTGTGTTCCTCTGTTTTGGAACGGTAGAAATCTTTTTGAGCTTGCTTGAATCTATTTTAGTAAAGTATGTCACTAGCAAATCCGATGAACGTGCCAGCTGGGTTTCATTGGCTGCTACTGCTAGGGGGAAGATGTGTCCTCGGAATAGGAACGGTGAACCCCGATTTCCTCTAACGTCGCTATCACTCGATGATGTCAAGGCCTTTCACCCATCAACAGGGTTGCTCTGTAATGGGAAGTCCAGGGGAACGACCAATTCTTTTGGCAAGTGAAAGAAATAACAACGTATCGTAGCATGGAAATTTGCTCAAGAATTAAAGCGTCTACAAAAGAGAGAACAGACAAACGACAGAACACGGGATGTACAGTTTCGTTTCGTTCCTCGTGTGAAATAAAGCAAGGGAAACTAGGCATAACAATTCATGAGTACCACTTAACATGGAGAGCGCAGGAAAATTTAGGGGAAAAAAATCTCCAAATAATCACTAATCTAAAGCGGTCTCACCTGGTAAAAGCTTTCCTGATAACCTCCTGAAGAAATGCCGCAGGAAAAGATTGATTCAACAATGGAACCAAGAGATAATATAGGTGGAGTAAAGGAAGGAGTGGCTGCGAGAGAGAAACCAAGGGTCGAGGAATATTGGGGGTGAATGGTTCTTCCTTTTATAGAGTTCCAAGTCCTCATGAAATACACACCTTCTTCCTGGAAAAGGGATGCCGGGTGAGAGGGTACTAAGATTTCAAACGCCTCCTGGCGGAACCTTCTTCGAAATGATCCGCCCGCGGGGGAATATCACTGGGGGGCATTTTCTTTTTCCCCCAAAATAGTCGCTTTAATGCGAAAACCTAGCTGATGCTTCGTGCATCGTGCTGATAGACATATAATTTGTAGAAGATAAAGATCTCTTTTTAGAGAGGATCACTTATACGGCACACAGAAATGAATCAATAAAAAAAAAATTCATTTGCGATGAAAATATTTAAATATAGATTATTATTGATGTAAAGATAATTTTCATTGACTAATAATTCTAAGCAATACAGACAATCATTTTTTAAAAAGTATATCTTTCAAATCACTGATTTTAAGTAAAATTAAATGCATCATCGGTTGGAAAAATGAAATCTCCCATTTCTTGTAAAACCTACTTATTGCATGATACCCTCCTCATGGTAGATTAAATATTGTTGGAAAAAGGCAGAACTTATCACAAATCTTAGATTAGCCTTCGCAGAAGATAGCTAAAAGTCTTGAGGAAAAATTCAAAAAAAAAAACCCGAAATACTCATATTTTCGAATAAATAAAAATATGAAGTAGATATTGTTTCAAATAAAGATTTAAAATATAATTACTTTCTCAAATATAAATAAAAATTTTAAATAATTATATTTATTTCAAATAAAAACACAACTTTAAAGATATTTCTCCATTTATCATTTTTCTTTTATTATTATTTTTTTTCTTTTTCCTTTCACTTTTTCTGGTTCTTCTTCCTCCTCCTCGCCGGTGGCCGGCCACCGGCGAGGCCCACAGAGGGCTGGGCGAGGGTCGCCCTCGCCCTTTGGGAGGCCGCCCCTCAGTGGCCATCCGCGAGGTCGGCCCTCGTCGGCCTCGCCTGCGGCCGGCGAGGAATCGGCGACCTCGCGGATGGGCTGGGCGAGGGTCGTGGCCGGCGAGGGCTGAGCGAGGGTCGTCGAGCCCTCGCCACAGATCTGGCGAGGTTCGGCCGAGCCCAGATCTGGCCGAGCCCGATCCGGCCAACTCGCCGCCGATATTGGAAATCAGCAGGCTCGATTTCTTGGGGCCCTCGCCGCCGGTACTGGAAATCAGCAGGCTCGATTCCTTGGGGCTCGCCCGATCCGGCCGAGCCCTCGCCGGCGACCTCGCGGATGGCTGGGCAAGGGCCGTCGAGCCCTCACCGGCCGCGGGCGAGGGTCGCCTCTGTGGGCCGGCCACCGGCAAAAAGGATGAAGAAGAACTAGAAAAAAAAAAGAGGAAAGATAAAAGATAAAAAAAGAAAAGAAAATTTATACAAAAATATCCTTGATTCCGGTCGACGACCTACGAGTTCAGGCCTCATTTAAAATAACGTGCCCTTCGAAAGGGACTTTGGGCCTTTTTTTTGAAATTTTCCCAAGTTTTGGGAGGGTTTCTGCGCAACTCCCGTGGGTGGCGCTGCTCTCGCACACGTCTAGTCCATAGAATATAGTTTGACTATTTGTCTTTTTTTGTTTCCGAACTCCAGTGAAATTTTCTTGAAACAAACAAAAGTAAGGGTGTAACCCCGTCTCGGTGACACCGTTTAGGAATACATCCAGCACCAGAGAATTTGTCTTGAGAGTTGAATGCATTATGTTCATAAATGAAGATAGTCACTGAAGCTACTATCAACGCAATAAACCAAGATCATAAAAGCGTTATGATAAGGTCTTCTATCTAATATGGATCCTTCGGATGTTGATAAGGTCAAACTCAAGAATTCGAGCATAGGAGCCAACGCTACTTACTAATGCGTTAGTAGGAGAAAATTAGGAAACAAGTCATACTGCACAGTTAAGAAAATAGAATCAAGTAAATGGTCAATTGAGAAGTATTAATGTACACAATCCCCAAGCATACTGACCAGTTTCACTTGAAGAAATCATGACTGATGGCGCATGGACTTGAAAAAACAAACTTGATTGAAATTCGGATTGAAGCGATCTATATCAGGAGAGCGTCAAAACTGGATTCGAATGACCCTTACTCAAACTCTAGACTTGTAGTAAATAGAATTGAAATAACCTGATCCAAAATCAAATTGATCTGCCTAGTAGCAACAACAAAACACTAAACAAATCTTCTTTCTGAGGAAGAGTTGCTATTTGACCTAGTTCATTACAATTCATTTGATCGCCCAGATCACACGATTGTGAAGTCGGTATCAGTTTACATTCTTTCATGGCCTATTCACGAGGTCAATAAAGAAAGATACTTATGAACATCATCCGAGATAAAAACTAATTCCCTACCGTCCGACACGTGCTTCAGTCTTGCTCCCCAATAATCATCATTGACATTTGCCAGATCCAGTCCTAGATAATTAGCAATGTCACTCCTGTCAACCGTGTTTTCGTGCGGAACCGTGACCAGCAGGCTTGAACTACTCGACTGTGTATGTGCTTCGCGATATTGGTTTTGCCTGCTCCTTTCTGAAACACCAACACTGAGCACGTCCTCCTTCATGAAATAATCCCCAGATCTCGTCCAATTTAGCTTGAGAAGCTTCTCCCATTAGTTCTCCTTCTGGCAGTTTGTAACCTCCAGGATGTCTCACATCCACCAGGAGGCCTTCAGCTATTTCTAATGGAATTCTTCCACTTGCTGTCGTAAGATCGTTGACCCGATTCTCCAATATTAGTCGAGCCCAAAGGCTCGCATCTTTAACTCTCCTCCTTAACTCGTTGCCTCGATCCTTGAGCGGTTGTACATTCTGCTATCAGACGTCAACGTCTCCCTTCCCTTTCTTTCGGGGCCTCCTCTCAGCACGTTCCAGTCCTGAACATCTGAGAATTGGTTCCATTTGAGAGTGTATTCATCTTTGATTTGACTTCTTTGACGGAGCTAATCTTTTGGACCAGACTGATGCTAGCGTCGCCGAATTCGGCGACTTCTTTAGCTTGCGTCAGAAGCAGGTCATGACTGTGCACTATTCCCTTCGTTGAATTGTTTTTTGGTCGGAAAAAAAATATGATTCTGATATTCTGGGTACAAAACTAGTATGGAATTGAAAAAGACAGGCTCGCGGATCTACAAAAGAGAGAACAGACAAGAGGAAGGACACGGGTGAAATTGACTGAGCAAAACTGCACGTGACAATGTACCCCGAACCGAGGAAGGAGGACAGAAGCGAAATTAAGGGAAATGGTAAAGTGAGAAGAACAAGAAAAGGAAGAAACTTCAGTCACACACTTCAGAAACGCTTCGAAAGTCAAAAGTCTTCGGGGATGAGGTCTGCCAGACACGTTCCTGGAAGATAAGATTAAGTTTACCCTTTTGTTTCGTTTTTGTTTCGTGACATCCTTTCTGCTTGGGCTCCGACGAGGAAATTGCATAGCATTTACACGTGCTGTCTCAGACAATCTTATGTCTTCATTCACATTCTGGCTTAATCTTTTCCCTAATAATTTTTTGCCATTAAATTGATATACGATTAATTTCAATCGCTCAATGTATATTGAGCTGAACAATTGTGATTTTTTCATTTCCCAATCCTACATGAGAAGCCCAAGAGGCACGGTGCCCCCTGAAAACCATAAGATTATATCGCAAGATTTGAGCCACTTGGCACGTTTACGTGCTAGCTTTGTCCAACCATTTGCATTTGCTAATTTATTAGCAAATATTTTAATTCTTAAGCATATATTGTGTGTGTATATGAATTCTTTTTTAAGCATTACCTAGTCTTTAATTATTTGGCCTATTTATTGTTAATGTATATATGGATTCAAATTTTATTTTATTTTGTAATATGTATATAAATAATTAGATAAAAAGAGTTATATTTCATGATAAAAGTTAAATTGCATGATTGCATATATTTTCGGTAATAAATATTTTATACTATATAGATTCTCTTTGGAAATATCTATATAACAAGATATTGGAGGACAAAAGAGAAATATCCATCATGACAAAGTATAAAATCTCACTTTACATGTTTTACCAAATGACTGAATAAGAAGTAACGAATTGCCCACATCCGGCGTGAGACCGCGATCAAATCCACCCTTCTTATCTCTTCCTGCACTACTTCGAAACACACGTCAGCCTTCTGGCTGACGTCATCTCATATTTCATTTCCAGAGGATCCATCTTCGCTTTGACTCTGCTGCATTGTCGGCCATGCCCAGAATTGTCTTGCCTTCGTCGAAAGACGGCTGAGGGCATTATAGGGGAAAAACGTTGTCTATTAGTAGTACAGGTACAAAACTTTTTAGCTTTCGGGACTTATATTTTGACTTTTATCCGATGACCAAGCACCACAAGTATTTTTCGAGGGTCAATTGTTTATTAGTATTCAAGGTGCAAGACAAGAATTAAAAATGGGAGCACTGTAGGGAAAGAAAAGAAGTATAAAATTATAACTTCACTCATTTCGTGAAAAAATAATTTTCAATAAGATGTTTTTCGAATTTTTTAGCATTCACGAAAAATGAACTAACCATAGAAAATATTAAGTTTTCTAAAATAAGGGAAAATATTTTCTACTTTCTAAAAAATGGAAAACATTTTTCTCGCTCCCTCCCTCTTATCTCACACTTTTGTGAAGCCTTGCTAACCCCATCTTCTTTCTATCTTTTTCTTTTCTAAAAAATTCAAATCTTTTATTCCTTTTCATTTTTTTTTTTTTTTTGGTTTTTTCCTTCTTTCTTAGCCAATTGCCAATCACAATAATGGTCGACAACTGGCCTTAGGTGGGCTCGAGCTTATTGGACTCGGGCCTCACCACATTGGTGAGCCTTTTTAAGGTCAATGTCTGGCGAGCTCGAGCTCACTTGTGACCATTCACCGGCCGTTGTTGTAGCTATTGATCAACTGAAGAAGAAGAATGAGGAAAAGGAAAGAATAAAAGGAAAAAACTTAAAAAATTGATTTTTTAACAATAAAGAAAGATAAAGAAAAAATAAAAATTTATTAAAGGGAGTGCACAAAGAAAATTAAATTTGGCGGAAATTATTTTTAATTTATTTTTAAATTTCAGTCGAACATAGAAAAAATTATCATTTTTTATTTTTCAAAAAACATTCTTTTAAAAATATCATATTTTTCGTCAACCAAAGCAAATCCATGATTGTGTTTTCTTCGTTCGGCTCGAGGAGGTTGGGTTGCCAAAGGAACCATCCTAGAAATGCCAGCATATCCCTGTGTCCGGCATGAAACTTCTTCGAAATAGGGCCAAAAGTCTTGAAGTCACATCGGAGGTATTTTCCTGACAAGGGTATGTCGCTTTCATGTCAGAAACTAGTTAATGATTTGTTGACTGCTCTGATATACATATATGACTTGTAAAAGATATTCGAGACTTATTTCTAGGCCTCTTCATTGCAATGTCACATCGCGTGAACCGAAGCTCGTGGAAGATGGGACAATTCTTTAGTCAAATGAGCAATTTTTGGCGCGCTAGATTTGGGTTGTCTTAGTGGAATTTGCTATGGGGGAAAACCCGCGGGGAGATGCGACAATTTCAATGCTGCTATAATTCGAGGCAAAGAAGCAATTGGCTAGAGTGGGAACGTGCGCCCCGAGGACACGTTCTTGCTCCGTTGAGAAATTCCAAGCCCAGGAGCAACCCCCATTAACCCGTCAATAAAGGTCCCTGGTACGGTGCAAATGGAAACTCGGGTGGCTTACTCAAAATGCAATGCTCTTCGTGGGGTTGCATGAACCATGCGTATGCCATGATGCACACGAGCAAAGGCAAACTTTTTTAGAACAGTTTTAAAAGGAAAACCAGGTAATATTATTCTCAAAAGCAACGGGAGATTTTGATGGAACAATTGTTAACTTGTTTTAAAAATTTAAACTGTTAATATTTGCCAAATACTAAGCGTGGAAATTTTAATTGGAAAGCAAATGAAGTCTGGAAAAATTCAAACTTAGGATGTTCAACTCTGGTATCACAAGAGATTTTTATGAAATCACTGTCAACCGTTTTAAAAATTTAAATTGTTAGATAAAAGCATAATTTATTATTTTAAAAATTCTAACACTATAGATGGAAAACAAAGTACCGTTGGATGTAACAAAATTGAATGAGAGGTGGAAGAACTTTTGACATAGTTTTGGGCATCAAAGCCAGTCAAATATATTGTTTTTTTCCTTTAACAAATGTTGCTCGATAAGCTACTGGCACGATTACATGAGCAATTCACAATAGTTCCAATGTGTCAAAGACATCACAAAGATTGACCAAAAAAAAAAAAAAAAAAAGACATCACAAGGGAGGACATCAACAAATAAAAAAAAAGCCTTAGAAAACAGGACTCGAGAGAGTGAGAAATGCCATGCGTACTAAGAAAAACGTGGTAAAATTATGTACATGGCATGTGACTATTGGTGAATTAAAGGGATTTACTCTTTGTATTAGATCCAACTTTTAAAATATTAAACCTAGGGGATTACTGTGATTACACATCATTTAGTATAAAGTCTATAGTAAGAATTTACTCACCTAAGCCCTGTTGACCAATATTACGCATGGAGCCAGCCAAATTCAGTGGCACATAGTTTGATAGCATCTAGTTTTAATTAAGTTACAGGTGAGGATATGAACCGTGCATGAACAGAGGATGGGACTAAGGAAAGTGAGGCACGCCATGTTCCAGTTTGGTGCCTAAAAAATGTTGGAGGTCTTTAAACGTTACAATTGGGGTAAAACAAACAAAAGTGTCTTGTTTCACATAGTAAAGTTGAGAGTATGTGGACTAATATTTAAATGTGGAAGTTTTTAAACATTACAATTGAAGACAATGGACTAAGGATACATTTGATTTAGTATTTCCAAAGGGTTTTCAACCTTGAAAAATCCTTAGAGAAATGCTGGACCGTTTGACAACAATTTTAAAGGAGCTTTCAACTGAAAGTTAGTATTGGGAATGCTGAAAACCCAATGCTAGAAAGCGCTAAATCCTCAAATTAATTTTTTCCTCCAAAAACTATCATTAGCAATTATTCATATTTCCGATTTTGCCCCAGGTTAAATTTATTTATTTTATTAAAAAAGGAGACAATCCTTCACCAGTCCAACGAAGGGTTACGATCGCCGGTGAGCCAGATTCGACACCAACAACCATCAGTTGAGGTTGCTCAAGGTAGCATGACCTCTGGTGAGGGTTGTGCAACCCAGTCGAGGGTCGCCGGAGGTCGCACGACCTCGAGCGACCCTTGGCATGAGTCGCTCGATCCAGGCGCACAGCGACCTAGGAATATACCCAATAGTTCATTGCAAAAGTTTTTTTTACCAAACACACATTCAATTCAAAGTCAATTTGCAAAAAAAAATTTCCAAACACAATTTGTATTTCCCTAGATAACTTTGAACTTTCAGTATTTGCATTACACTCAAAACTCATTTGCAAGGCTGAACCAAACACACCTTAAGTGGGCTTGACCCTGCAATACCCTTAAAATTTTGGTGCACTTAGTAATTGGTGTGCTCACGAATCATAATTGGCACTAATTCTCGTTTATTTTTATTTTTATTTGCCTGCAATTATTTTACTAGTCGTTATTAGGCATCTTACAAGCTTTGAAAAGTTGTCTTTGTTCGATCGTTATTTTTAGAAGTTATAAAATTCGGAATTATAGATATATTATTATTAATATTATTTTCTTAATCCGCATTTTCAATGTGTCTTTTGAGAAAACGTAAGGTTGTATTTATTCAATCGTTATTTTCAATGGCGGGACGAATGCAGTAGCTTCTTATAACTCTTTTAGATAGGAACTGAATTTTCAAGGTGTCTTTTGAGAAAGTATCTACTCACTTTGCAACCTTTCCCAGAGGGTTACTCATGTTCTAAAGACCAAAATAAATTCATCGGTTTTTTATCTCCTTTTTTATTAAGTCCTATCTCTTTTCATTCTAAAGGATATAGTTATTGTTTTCAATCATTTCCCTTTGAGAGTTCTTGAAGAAATACCAAAATTATTGTATGATATTCTCATTTGAGATTTTGTTGTATTTCAAAGGATTTTTGTTAGTAATAATTAGCAATATTATGGAGTAAATAATTCATTAAAGATGGTATCTTTTCAAGCTTCAAAATCTGATGCCATTCTTCTCGATTGAATTTTTGCCAATAGAAAACTCCTGAACGTGATGGCTTTGCAGGAATCTTCCTTCGGACTTTTTGGGATACACTGTAGTTTAGCCTTTACCAACTAAAAAAAGTAATCGGTTTCTTCCACGCAGGTCAGCTTCCTTCTCTAATTAACTTGTCTTATATTATTTGGATTATCGAGATTCGACTCCCTGAGAAGCTTCATCAGTTCAAACCAATTTTAGCTTTGTGACATCACATAAAAATCGTTGCGAATGGGGCGAGCCTTTTTCTTTTTGACATCATCTCACCTAATCAATGTGCCTTTTGTCAATGTTACACAATTCCACGACAATATGACGATTGCTTATGAACTTTATCATCAGATGAGGATTAAGAACAAGGGATGACTGAAAGAGTGGTGTGAAGGATGTGTGGAATAATTCATGAAACCCTAGGCATGGCCATATTTACCAGGACTAGTTACATGGAGAGCACCGGAAAATTTAGGTTAAAAAAAAGCTCTGATTTTTTACCGATCTAAAGCAGTCTCCCCTGATAAAAACTTGCTGATAATCCTCCAAATGAAATACCGCAACGAGAGATTAATTCCAATAATGGAATTGAGAGAGGATACAGGCTTAGTAAAGGGAGGGATGGCTGCCAGAGAGGAGAAAAAGTCGAGAAAAATGGTGAAGTCAATAAAGCAGAATTCTTGAGGCATGGGTCTACGGGGGACAACTTCCTGGAAGATGGATGAGGCAGACCTGACAAACGATGGGATCATCATCAAGAGTCTTTGCATCCACCTTCTTGGAAATAGCCAAAGTCTTTGGGTTAATATCGGAGACGTTTCTTTGTCGCTTTCATGCAACTAGTTGAGCCCTGTGCATCACGCTGCTAAACATATATATTCCAGGATTTAATATCACAAAAAAAATTTAAATTAATATATATGAAATAAATTTATCTTAAATTAATTTTTTATCAAAAAAACCTCAAACAAGTAATTTACTTTTGTTATCTTCCGTCAAATTTTATAGTTAAATTTACTTACGTGAATAACATGTGATAAGTTCACATGAAAATCCATAAAATTAATATTACAAAATATCCCAAACTAATACATTTATGATAAATTTACTCAAAATAATTTTTAAAGTACAAAATCCCCAAATCGATACATGCGTGACATGTATTTACCCTCCATCAATCTTGTGATATGCCCTATCGAGTTTATTTTCACCTCTATATCATCAATAGCTGATTTTTTTTCTTTCTAATTCACTACCAAATATTACCAACAAGAAAAAGCTCTGCTATTAAAGTAAATTAGTGCGACCATTCATCGTAGGCAACATCCTGAGGTAAAGAACAACAGATATCCTTCTGATAAAAAATAAACAGATGAACAAGAAGCAAATCAGCTTAGGAATACAAAGATTAGCCTATAAATAAGCAGCTCTAGTAGTCCTGAACGAGAAGCAAAGATCTCCAATTTCTCACGTGGCTTTGCATCCGGAATGGGAAGATGAGCACTTGAGATAAATAAATATTTTATTGGCATTATTGAAATAAATTAAATAGTATTAACCCCGATGACTCCATTTATAAAGTACAATATAAAAAAGTATCTCCACATATAAACAATATTGGATCTGAATAGTCCTTAAAAGACTTAAAAGAAAAAACAAGTGAGAAATCTGTTTTAGGGTGGGAGATTCCACAATGTCATCTTGTATCTCCACTCAATCGGGAAAACAAAGATATGGTGGGAATCAGGAGGACCTATAGTAGTGAAGGTAGACACTATCGGGATTTTAGTCCTGACTATCGGGGGAGCAAATTTAGTAGTCTCCCACGCCTAAGGTGAGTAGGTGAATGTGTAATCCCTCTTATGCCAAGGCTTATGCTTATAATCGATAGTCAACCTAGTACCTCCGTATCATTTTGGAAAATGTTTTAGGAAATTATAGATTAGTTTTCCCGTATTTGGTGATATGTGATTGAAAACGGTGGGCATAGACGATTGTTTAAAATGATCATGCATAGTGTTAGAAGCAACCCTCACGTGCGAACTCCCCTTTAATTCAAGTATTCTTCTACATCAAGATAAGAAGTCTACTACCAATTTGTTAAGAGCGAAAGTAGGAGCTTGATATATCTTGTTCAAGAAAATCACAAGAGTTTAAGTTCAAGCCTATTAATATATTCCAGTTGGATCTACATTCACTTAAAAACTTAAGCCAATAAATTATGGCTCAATTATAATATATTAACCGTTCTACACTATACCAATTCTCTCATGTAAGATTTCCTAATCCAACTCACAGGTGTATCATAATATATAGTAAGATAGCCCATATTTGACGAACAAATGATATTAGAGGATTATTGGAAATTTGGAGTAACGTAAGGACGATAATTTCATATATTACTTACAAAGTTTTCCACATATGTAAACATGGCTAAATGTCTAATTGGTTACGACTCAACCTTGGGTGTTAAGATACGTTTAAGTCATGGATGAAAATTTTTGGAATTATTAAAAGATATGATTTCATGAATTATCGAAGATAATATTTTTCACTTTATGATTAATGAAGATAATTTCTATCACTTTATAATTATCGAAGAATTGCAGTAAGTTTTTAAAGGAGTTTCAGTTCTATTGTTGGGCTGAGAACTAAAATTAGAATGGTTTTTTTTTTTTTTAAAAAGAATTTCGTGGGCCTTTTTGTTAATCCCTAGTGATTTAGGGCCGGTCCAGTCTTTTGTGGCCCAACCCGGACCGACAGGTCCGAATTGAGTTAGCAGGGTTGGGTTTCCCGACCTGGTCCGAATTATCTTCTTTTTTTTATTATAAAAAATCATAAAAAAATCAATAATTCAGAAAATAAAAAATATTAAAAATTCATTAAAAATTAGAAATTCAGAAAATTCATGGAAAATTCAGAACTTGAAAATTTATAAAAATTTTCGGGAAAAAAATATATTTTAAAAAAATCTAAAATATTAAAATATTAGAAATTCCAAAAAAATATATTTAAAATTCCAAAAAAATTCAAAGTTTGTTTTAGAGTTCCTTAAAAAGCTGTGTGCCCCAAGCACACGGACAAAGGAGGAGCATCGAGATCTTTCCCATCATCACCGTTGTTAATTATGAAGAAGTAATTTCTTGCTCGAAAATCTGTTCCTCTTCTCCAAGAGATGGGGTTGGACAAAGAGAGCAGAGGGTGTGCGAGAACGAGGGTTGAAAGCACGTCATTTGATTATTGCATGCAGTTCTTTTTCTAGATGTCAGATAGAAGGAAGGTTAGTATAACATGTCACATTTGAGGAGTTTCACAATAGTCTGAAAGAGCACGTGGGTTGTAAAATTAACAAAAAGCACTCAGAAGTCAAACAATGAATTGGCAGAGAGAAAAATTATTCGGCGGATTCGCGAACTTTCTAGCAAGCTAAGTCAATAAAAATGCCATCAAGAAACCTCCCACCCATAAAAAGAAAATGAAGAAACCCTTTAGTTTATATGTCCTGATTTATACATCAAACTTGTCAAAGTGATGCAATGATAGAGTAACAAAAAGAATTCATGCATTGTGTCAAATGGAAATGATGCGAAAAGAGGTCATTGATAATATTTAATTTAAGTATCCCTTTTCTTACGAAAGAAAGGAGCAACATTTGATATTGTCTTCCTATGTTACACAATCAAATTAGGGGGAAATCTCCTTACATTACTATACTCAAATAAAGAGAGAAGAAATAATATGATAGATGTCCAGACATACCGAAGCGAAGAGGGAAGGTGTGTGCGCTTCTAACCCATCCAGAGGAACCAACAATGCCTTCTTGCGATGCAGTGACCTAACAGGCACCATCCAACCTTCCACTTCTTGGCCATCTAACCTGCCTGAGTTGCCAGAGTTCCATCAGTGTTGAAGAAAGCCACGAAGGCGGCTTGAATCTCAAGCGATTCAGCATCCTCAAGCTTCTGCAAAAAGAAGCTTGCCTCACTAGTTCACGTAGCTGCAGTTCATAGCCAGGGGCCGGTTTCACATTTAGAGTGAGACCGTTATTGAATTTACCTTTCTCGCCCAATTTTTCCACTTCAGTCGCGAGGTCACTCACCTGATCCTTCAACATGAGATGAGAGAATAAATGCCCCGCTTTAACTTTGCGTCCCAAGTCTCGGACTTGTTCCTCCAGCGATCCTACACTTTGCATCCACAGCTCAACTTCTTTCTTCCTTCTCTTTCCCGGTCTCTTCTCCTCCTGCTCTAGTTGCAAACTTATGTCAGCCTTCCTGGCTGACACCATTCCCAAATTCATTTCCAGAGCATCCATCTTCGCTTTGACTCCACGGACCTCGCTGACTTTTTGAACAAGGCTTATGGCACTGACGGCGATCCCCAGGACATTGTTGACATCCATTGGAAGACAGCCGAGAGCTCTAGGGGAAAAATGTTGTCAATTAGTATTCCAGGTACAAAACCTTCTAGCTATCAGCGTTTATTTTTTTGTGTTTTATATGATCATTTAGTAACTCAGTACTCTCGAGTGATAATTGTTAATTAGTATTCGAGGTGCGAGATAAGAATGAAAAGCGAAGGACTCTAGAGAACGAAAACAAGCATACAACTATGATTTGGGTTGTCTTGGGTGGAGTTTGCAAGGGGAAAACCCGTGGGGAGTAGAAGACGACAACTTAATTCGCTTTCGACGCAGCTATAGTTTGAGGCATAGAAGCAATTGGCAAATCGGAAAGTCCCAAGGACATGTTCCTTCTTTGTTGAGAAATTATCATCAAGAGTCTTGCATGCACCTTCTTGGGAATAACCAAAGTCTTCAGGTCATTTTGGATGCATTTTTTAGTCACTTTCATCTTGAAAACTACTTGATGCCTTGTGCATTGTGCTGATTAGCACATCACATGAAACTGGCGTTATTGGAAGATAGGACAATTTTTGTAAAATTTTATAGGATTGTTGTTAACTATTTTAAAAAAAAAATGAAATTCTTAAATGAAGGCGAGGTTTAATATTTAATATTTTACCACTACCCTTATGCATAGATTATTTTTTCGCTTAAGATTGAGTGTGGAGATATATATTAAGAGAGTATGCAAATATATAAAAAGGGAAACAAATAAGAGGTTTGGAAAGACTTGAAAATTTTAATACTCCCCCCATGCATGAGCCGGATATTGACTTCAACCTATGCGTGGAATATATGCTAAGGAAGTACGAGCCTAGAAAATTTTGAATTTAAGTCTAATAGAATCATAGTTAATTATTCTAAAAAATTGAATGGTTGGATGAAAGCACCATATAATATTTCGATATTTTAACATTATGTAATACAAAAAATTAAGATTAATTTATTCCGCAAGAGATCAATGGTTTGGAAAAGATTTTCCTTAAAATTATCTCTTATATTTATACCAAAATGAATTGGCAAAAAGCATTTTTATCAATGACAAAAATGTTTAGATATAAATTGTCATTGATAACGAAAATATTACAAATAATCATTTTTTAAGAAAACATATTTCGAATCATTAATTTCAAGTGAATCAAGTTCCCCATTATTTAAAACAATTCGTAAAACTTACTTATTGCATAATACACTTATAAAAATTGTAGGAAAGCGATAGAACTCATCACAAATCTCAAATTCGCCTTGTCCCGTCGAAGGCTTTTATTGGGGAGAGAAGAATTGCTAACAGTACCTTACTTTGCCGCGTTTGGTTCATGTTAAGAACTTGTTAAGACTACGTACGTTGGTCTAACATGCATCTAGTCTATAGAAGATAGCTTTATAGTATTTATCTTTTTTTGTTTCGGAACTTGAATGAAATTTATTGAAACGGGCAAATTATGTATATTACGATATGCTTGAAAATACAATACCAAACATATTTTCACAGATAAACGATATTAGATGATCTTAAAATAATACCATGTATAGTACGATAGCCTATATTTGACAAGTACATGATATTAGAGGATTATTAAAATAGTTATAAGTCGTTTTTACAAAGTCAATGTTTAACAAAAAAATAATAAATATAAAGCATAAAAACGTCGATTTCATATATTGTATATAAAGGAAGAGTATATTGTCAACATAATATACAATTTTCCCTATTTCATAGGTATATAACTCTAATGACATTATATTTAAATATTCAAAGTTTACGTCTAAAAATCAAATGTCAACCAAAATGTAAAATAAATTCAATGGCCTGTTATTATATTTAAAAGTTTGCATCTAAAAATTATAAGTGTCAACAAAAATGTAAAACAAAGTCAATGGCCTTTTTTTTTTTGAGGTACAATTAAATTAATTATCCAAGATGATTCCCATCACCTTATTGATGAAGAAAATTTCTATCATTTTATAATTGGTGAAAAAAATATTGAATTAACAATTACAGTTATTTTTTTAAATGAGTTTCAGTATTATATAGATTTCGATAAGTCTTGAAGAAATTCTCACTATATAATATACTTTAGTTAGCACACATTTTACAAATTATGATTAAAATAGAACGAGAAAAATGAATAGAAAATCAACAAAAAAAGTCACCTATGATTTTAAAATTCAAAAATGAAAAGTATTGCTAGGGTTGCTTCACCAAGAAAGATGAAATAAATAAATATCAGATTGGTATATAATCACTCTAGCTAAATTTAAATGATAACTAAAACTTCATATTTTCTTTATTTTGGTGTTGCTTCTCTAAGAAATATCAGATAAATTGGTTCATTAGGAAAAAACAAAGTAATTGATATGAATTTTCTAAAGCGATCAGGCTAGTTTTGAACATGCACAAACAAGGGAAAAAACTCCAAGCTTTGGAAAAATCTGAACTCATTCAGCAACCTAATCTATAACCTTCCAATCTCCATTCAGGTCCATCTTTAACATTGCAGTTCGAATAAAACTGGAAAACTCATGAAGTTCACAGATACAGTAGGGGACAAATATCACGCTTTAACTCAAGATGAGGATAATCTCATACTAGTACTTTACCAAAAGATGGAGGACTAATGTCATCCTTATTCTTTCAATCTACTCATCAGCCCAAAAGAAAAGGTTTTGCTTTCAATTACAAAAAAACTAGATAAGGAGCATCAAGGTCACCAAAGTCCAGAGAGACAATAAGAAGGATTTCGAACAACACCGCCCCAACTTCAAACTCCAGTTCCGCCGCAGACCAAGACTTTCAGCTTCGGCGTTTTTTGCGGATTGTGCAGAGTGGTCTTCAGCGGAAGCAAACACAGAAGAGCCCCTGCTCAGGTAAAATGTATAGATTGCTGTTAACATTGAGGTGGACAAATGGATAGAGATTGTTCTCACTGCCGCGGTCATTGTCTGGACAAAAAACGGCAGCCTATAAACATTCGAAGCTCTGGAGCTCGAAAAGACAATGTAAAGATCATTGCCAGTCCGACAATTCAAATTACGAACTTATTCCAATGCTAACTTCAGAATTAAACTCTGGAAATTTTTCACTACCTAAATTCTTCAGAAACCCACCCAAAGTTCAAGTTAATACGGGACTTTCAACTGGTTTATGAAATTTGCTGAACACAAGGATCAGCTGTCATATGAGCTTTTCTGAAACAGAGTCGCAAAAGCAACTACCTTTAAACCACTAATTTAGGGCGCTGAATAGAACCCACGCAATAAATACAGTCGGCTCATACGATTTAAAGATTCAGCAAAGATTGATTCATGCAAAATAGACGTGCTTGCATCTGCTTGAAAGCTTTGAAGGGGAACAGATTGACAACTCTAGCAAAAGAGCATACCAAAACAAGAAAAGGAGAAGCATTCAAGTCAGAACATGGAAGAAAGAAGGTATTGCTCTCGTACCTCGGCGATCAATAACTGAAGCCAGAAGAATTTAGAGTCGCAGTGGGGAAGATCTGGTTGGTCGCGTACCAAGGACAAGCCGCAAACCGTTCCCGATCAGCATCAATCCTTGGTCAAGCAACTTGGTCGGCCTCAAATTGAGGTCGCAGGGGCACTGCATTGAAGCTGGAGGCAGCGAGGATCCGCGAGCGGGGCCGGAAGGAGACGATGAAGACCGAGACGAGGAAAAAAAATGAATCCAGAGAGAGATGGAGATGGCTCGGATCCAAACTGAGTGAGGGGAAGAGAGGCGACGGAGGTGGGCCATGGCAGCATGGCAGCATTCCAAAACACCAGCTGAAGCATCCTAACACGTGGGTCAGAAGCATTTCGACTCCGAGGCATTCCGGATACACGGGGCATCTCAACTCTTGAGGAACACTTTGCCGAAGCATCCTGATAAGCGGGGCATCTCAATCTTGTTGAGGCATTTCAACTACTGGGGACGTGTGGGGTATCTTGACTCCTGAGATATCCCGAAACACTAGCCGAAGGATGGGGCATGAGTCATCTCGGAAGAATTTCGAGATGAGGCATTCTGACTCATGGGGCATCTCAACTCTTGAGGAACACTCTCCGAAGCATCCTGATACACAGGGCATCTCATTTTTGTTGAGGCATTCCGACTAGTGGGGACTCATGGGTTATCTCGACTCCGAGATATCCCGAAACACTAGCTGAAGAATGGGGCATGGGTCATCTTGGAAGCATTTCAACTCTGAGGCATTCCGGCTCATGGGACATCTCGACTCTTGAGGAATACTCACCGAAGCATCTCAATTTTGTTGAGGCATTCTGGCTAGTGGGGAGTTGTGGGGTATCTCGACTCCCGAGATATCCCGAAACACTAGCCGAAGGATGGGGCAAGGGCATCGTCTACCCAGTGCTCACTCGGAGCACCTCTTCGTTCGTCAAGCAATCCCCGATCTCGTCCCTTTTTGTTTGAGAAGCTTGTCCCACTTGTTCACCTGGTGCTAACTCATAGCCTCGGGCCAGTTTCACATCCAGCGTGAGACCGTTATCAAATCTACCCATCTCATGCAATTTTTCCACTTGAGTCGCGAGGCCACTCACCTGGTTCTCCACCCTGAGATGAGAAAAGAAGCGCCCCTCTTCCACCTTTCGTCCTACCTTGTGGACTTGATCCACCAGCGATGCTGCATTTTGCATCCACGCGTCAACTTCTCTCTTCCTTTTCTTCCCCGGTTTCCGCTCTTCCTGCTCTAGTTCCAAAACTATGTCAGCCTTCCTGGCCGACACCATTAGCATATTCATTTCCAAGGCATCCATCTTCTCTTTGACTCCACTGACGTCGCTGACCTTTTGAACGATGAGACAGATGGCATTGTTGGCAATTCCCAGAATTGTATCCATTGTAAAACTGCCGCGAGCGTTAAGGGAAAAATGTCGTCGATTAGTATTCCAGGTACAAAACTTTCTAGCTTTCAGCATTTTTGCATCGACTTTTATAGGATAATCGAGTACTTCCGCAGATATTTCCGAGTGCTAATTGTTAAATTAGTATTCGAGGTGCACGACAAGAATGAAAATGGAATGACTTTAGAGAAAGAACGAAGAAGCATACAGCCCTGATATGGGTTGTTGTCAGGGTGGAATTTGCGAGGACAGTTCTGAGGCAAAGAAGCAATTGGCTAGAGCTGGAACTTCCCAAGAACATGCTCTTCCCTTGTTCAGAAATTCCAGAGCCTATTAGCTAACTCCAAATGACCCTATTAAAGGAACCTGGGTGGCTGACTTGACATGCAATTGTCTTGTTGCGGTGGCATGAATTATGTTGCGCCACAGCCCACACGCACAAAACTAATCTTTTGGAGTTCAGTTTCAAAGGAAAACAAAGGAAAGGTTATTCTCAAAAACAACTTCTATACTCAAAAGACAAGGAACTATTTGATAGAAGAAAATCGAATGAAAAGGGGAAAAGCTCTTGACGAAGTTCAGCGCAACCAAGCCATTCAAAATAGATTGCTTTTTTCTTTAACAAACACCATTTCATTAGTTGCTAGGTCGATAATACGGGCAATACAAGATAGTTCGAATGGGTCAAGGACATTAACAAAAGAGAATCAATAAAACAAATACACAGAAAACAGGACTCAAAGAGAGTGCAAAACGTACTGAATCTGGTGTACCAAAGAGGTTAGCCAATCACTCCGAATTGACAAGACCATTGATCTGATAGCTGTTATGACTCGGTATAACGCAACGTGAGTTGTGTAGTCTAGGGCTATGTAGGCATAAGCAGGTAAAGAGAACTTGCGTTTGGACTACTAATTGGTGGATGCCAGGCAATCCGAAACTTTTGTGTTGTTCTGTAATGGAAGTGTATTGGAACGAAGTGATTCTTTTGGGCAAGAAAAAGAAACAGAAAACAGACATAACAATGTCTCCTATCTTGGTGATTTGCTCAAGAATTAACAGATGCACAAAAGAGAGAACAGACAGACAGCACAACACAGGATGTAAATTTTCTTTTCGTTCCTCGTGTGAAATAAATCAAGGAAAGCTAGGCATGACAATTTACCAGCACCAGGTACATGGAGAGCGCAGGAAAATTTAGGGAATAAAAGAAACAGAAAGATCCAATTTTTTCAATAATCTAAAGCAGTCTCACCTGGTGAAAACTTGCTGATAACGCTACGAAGGAATGAATGGCTGCGAGAGAGAGAAAGCCAAAGTCGAGTGCAGATGGTGTCGCTCTGCTCTCTTATGTCTCGACGCGTGGGGTCTTTGGGGGCACCTTCCTGGAACTGGACAAATGGTTTTAGTCACGATTTAAAGTCTGTATGCCCTCTTTCCATTTTCTGTTTTATAATCGCGTAATCACATTGAAAGAACTTACCCTTGCAAGATTGTCCGAGTCCGTCAAGCTACAGAGTTATCATCTAGAGTCTTGCATACACCCTCTTGGAAATAGCCAAAAGTCTTTGGTTCACACATTAGTGGAATTTCCCTCCCCCGCCCCCAAAAAAAAAACGGTCGCTTTTATGTAAAAAAAACTAGTTGACCCTTGTCCATAGTGCTGTTAGACATGTAAGTTGTAAAAGATATTCGAGACTGTTTCTACTTTCTAGTCCTCTTTAGTCATGTCAGATCGCATGAACCAATGTTTCTGCAACAAAAAAGGATTGTGTAATGAAGTGAATTTTGCATTTATTTCGGAAAAAAAAAAACTATTCGAAAAAGATTTTCTTAGAAATGATTGTCAATATCCCTTATAAAATGAATCAGCAAAACATGTTTACATGTAGAGTGTTGTTGATAATTGAAATATTTTCCATTAACAAATAATTCAAAATACTGTAGATAATTATTTTTAGAAAAGTGTTTTTCAATTTCAAGTGAAATGATGCATGGTCATTTGAAAAAAGAAATCCCAGCTATGTCCTGCTTATTGAATTATACCCATTTTATATGATGCAAAACTACAAGTGACAACTTATCCCAAATTGAGAAGTTGAGAGACACAGGACAACTTGGAGTTTTTCCCCCTTGTTTGTGTATTTTTTTTTCTTGTTTGTATATTCTTAACGAAAGGAACATGACACAAATGGTCCTTAAATTTTGGCATAATATACATTGAACTTTTAATTTATTTAATGTAGTTCTTAAACTTTTGATATATGTTTAAATTAGTCCATAAACTATATGAAAATGTTCAATGTCGTCCCTAAGCTTAAATTAATGAAAATAAATTATTGAACATTTCCATATATTCTAGGGACTAGTTTGAATATATATAATAATTTAGGGACCGTATTTAATAAATTGAAAGTTCATGGACCACTTTACATATTGGATCAAAGTTCAGGGATTTATATAATTTTCCATTCTTTAAACATACACAAACAAAGTCTGACCAAAAAAAAAACACACGCAAACATGAGGAAAAACTCCAAGCTTTAGAAAAATCTGAACTCATTCAGCAACCTAATCTATAACCTTCCAATCTCCATTCAGGTCCATCTTTAACATTGCAGTTCGAAGGAAACTAAAAATCTCATGGAGTTCACAGATACAGTAGGGGACAAGTATCATCCTTCAACTCGAGATAGGATAATCTCAAACTTGTTCTTCAACAAAAGATGGAGGACCAAAGTCAACCTTATCCTTCCAATCTACTTATCAGCCCCGAAAAGGAAAAGTTTTGCTTTCAATTACAGAAAAGCAAGATGCATAGCATCAAGGTCGCCAAAGTCCAGAGAGACTAACAAGAAAAATTTCAGACAACACTGCCCCAACTTCAAAACTTCAGCTCCGCCGACTTCAGCTTCAGCATTTTTCGTGGATCGTGCAGAGTCGTCTTCAGCAGAAGCAACACAGATGAGCCCCCTGCTCGGGGAAAATGAATAGATTGCCGTAAACATTAAGGTGGACAAACAGGTAGAGATTATTCTCAATGCGGCGGCCATCTGTCTGGACAAAAAACGGCAGGCTATAGACATTCGAAGCTCTGGAGCTCGAAAAGATGATATAAAGATTATGCCAGTCCTACAATTCAAATTACGGATTTTATTCCAATGCTAACTTCAGAATTAAACTCCGGGAAACTTTTCCCTGCCTAGATTCTTTGGATACCCAACCAAACTTCAAGTCGATAGTCCCGGACTATCAACTGGTTTATGGAGCACAAGGATCAGCTATGATATGAGCTTTTTAAAACGGATTAATAAAAGCAACTATCTTCGAATCACTAATTTTGGACACTGAATAGAACTCTCGCAATAAATACAGTAGAAATATACAATTCGGGCTTCAGCAAAGATTGATTCACGGAATATGGATGTGCTTGCATCTGATTGAAAGCTTTGAAGGGTAAAGAGACTGACAACTCCAGTAAAAGGGCATACCAAAACAAGAAAATGAGAAGCGTTCAAGTCTGAAAAATGGAAGAAAGGATTGCTCTCGTACCTCTGCGATCAAGAAGTGAAGCCAGAAGACTATCGAGTCGCAACAGGGAAGATCTGGTTGATCACATACTGATGACACGCCGCCAAACCGTTCCCAATCAGCCTCGATCCTTGGTCAGGCAACTTGGTGGGCCTCAAATTGAGGTCGCAGAGGCATGGCACTGAAGCTGGATGACCCGCGGTCGGGCCGGAGGGAGGTGATGTAGTCCGAGACGAGGAAGAGAGAAACGAAGCCGGATAGAGATGGAGACGGGCTCATACCCAACCTGCGCGAGGGGAAGAGAGACGTGACGGAGGTGGGCCATGGTGGCGTGGAGACGAGTGCTGCGGCCTCTCACGAGGGCCGAGATCGGTGGTGGCCTGTTTCTGTTCATCATGCACAGTGCTTGGGTGAAGAAGCTGGGTCATAGACCCTTCACCCGATTCAACCTAATGTCCTATATTGGGGTCTTAGACCTCATCATTTAATTTCGAACATGGATCGTAGACAACCCCTACCAAGTGCCCACTCGGAGCACCTCTTCATCCCTCAAGTAATCCCAGATCTCATCCCTTTTAGTTTGAGAAGCCTGTCCCGGTAGTTCACCTGGTCGTAGTAGTTCATAGCCTCGGGCCGGTTTCACATCCAGCGTGAGACCGTTATCAAATCTACCCTTCTCGTGCAATTTGTCCACTTCAGTCGCCAGGCCACTCACCTGATCCGCCAACATGAGACGAGAAAAGAAACGCGCCTCTTTAACATTTCGTCCTAACTTGCGGACTTGATCCTCCACCGATCCTACATTTTGCATCCACAGCTCGACTTCTCTCTTCCTTTTCTTTCCCGGTCTCCTCTCCTCCTGCTCTAGTTCCAAACTTATGTCCGCCTTCCTGGCCGACACCATTCCCATATTCCTATCCAAAAAATCCATCTTCTCTTTGATTACACTGACATCGGTGACCTTTCGAACAAAGAGACCGATGGTTCCCAGAATTGTATCCATTGTAAGACTGCCGAGAGCATTAAGGGAAAAATGTTGTCTGATTAGCATTCCAAAACTTTTTAGCTTTAAGCATTTATGCTTCGACTTTTATCAGATAATTGATTACTTCACATATATCCGAGTGTTAATTGTTATTAAGGATTTGAGGTGCAAGACAAGAATGAAAATTGAAGGACTCGAGAGAAAGAAAAAAGAAGCATACAGCCATGATTTGGGTTGTCGTCCTGGTGGAATTTGCTTAGGACAGTTTTGAGGCAAAGAAGCAGTCCATACGCACAAAGCTAATCTTTTCGAGATCAGTTTCAAAGGAAAACAAGGAAAGCTTGTTCTCAAAAACAACTTGCACACTCAAAAGACAAGGATCTATATGATAGAAGAAAATCGAATGAAAAGTGGAAAAGCTTTTGGCGAAGTTTGGGGCAATGAAGCCATTCGAAATTGAATGATTTTTTTCTTTAATAAATATCGTTTCACTAGCTACTCTGAATCGATTACACGAGCCATACAAGATAACTCAAATGGGTCAAGGAAATTAACAAAAGAGGAAATCAACAAAACAAATAGACAGAAAACAGGACCGGAGAGATTGAAAAATGTATTGAATCTGGTTTACCAGAAGCAAAAGAGATGAGCCAATCATTCCTAATTGACGAGACCGTTGATCTGAGTCAGAATAAGGGACAGCTATTCTGACTCCGTAACGTTACACCGCAACATGAGTTGTAAAGTCTTGTGTTATGAATGCATAAATCTGGTTTACCAGATGCAAAAGAGGTGAGCCAACCTGGATTGTGTTGTTCCGTACTGAAAGTGTATTGGAATGAAGTGATTCTTCTGGGCAAGAAAAAGAAACGAAAAAACAATCATAACAACGTCCCTGTCTTGGTAATTTGCTCAAGAATTAACAGATGTACAAAAGAGAGAACATCCAAACGACACGACACAGGATGTAATCTTCTTTCATTCCTTGTGTGAAATAAATCAAGGAAAACTAGGCACAACATTCTACCAGTACCAGTTACATGGAGAGCTCAGGAAAATTTAGGGAAAATAAAAACAGATTGCTACAAGTTTTCACTAATCTAAAGCAGTCTCACCTGATGAAAACTTGCTGATAAACCTCCAAAGGAAGGAATGGCTGCGAGAGAGAAAGCCAAAGTCGACTAAATTGGTGAGGTAAATAGAATCAGAGGAAGCTTCACAGTCCTCTCGTAAAGTTTTGAGGGTGGGAGTCTTGGGGGCTCCTTCCCGGAATCATATTGCATGAACTTACCCTTGCAAGATTGTCCAAGTCCGACAAACGACAGGCATATCATCGGGAGTCTTGCATACGTTTTCTCGGAAATAGCCAAGAGTCTTTGGTTCACACACTAGGGGCATTTCCAGCCCCAACCCCGACCCCTCCCCCCTTCTCCCCAAAAAAAAAAAAAAAAAAAAGAAAAAGGTCGCTTTCATGGACTAAAACTAGTTGATCCTTGTCCATGGTTAGTTACGTAAATTGTAAAATATATTTGAGGCCATTTCCAGTGCCCTTTAGTGATGTCACATCGCATGAACCAATCTTTCTGCAAGATAGGACAATTGGGTAACCAAGTTAGTTTTATATCTATTTCGTGAAAACTCAATAATTCAAAAGACTTTTTATAAGTCACGGTCGTTAATATCTCATACAAAACAAATCAACGAAAAATATAAATTATTATTGATAATCAAACAAAGCTCCACATACGTTCATTTTTAAGATAGTATTGTACAAATATTGATTTCAAGTGAAATAACATGCAATCATTTGAAAAATGAAATCCCTAATATGTCACAAAATTACAAGTAACAAGTTATCCCGAAATAAGGAGAGACACACATGATTTCATTAATGAAAGAGAAGAAGGGATTAAGTTACTATGCCTAGGATAATTTGTTATATTCGGTCACACTCCAAAACCAACAAGAATGGAGGTTAACACGATATCTTTCCACTCGAAAAACAAAATTTTGAGTTTTGGTTCAACTAAATCATTACTCTATATGGATTTTCAATAAACCCCACGACTTCATAATGTTATAATATTTAAATAATAAATTATGTATTTATCTAATAGCTTAAATTTTTAGAATAGTTAACAGTGATCCAACAAAAATCTAAGACCCTAAATTTGAATTTTGCATACAACGCCTGAAAACTATTCCGATCAGATAAATCCTTAGTGAGAGAGCTGGGAGATGAAGATACTCTAGTTTGGCAAGGCCTCATGACATGCAACCCTTCCCTTTTTTTTTCCTTTTCTTCTTCTGTCGCTTTCTTTCTTTTCTTCTTTTTTCCTTCCTTTCTTTCTATCTGCGCGTGCTCATGGCCCTTTGTGTCTAAGCCGGACGTCCACTTTCTCCCTTTGTCGGATAGTCAAACTTTCTTTCTTTTCTGTTTTTTTTGCCTACACATGTTGACCATGTCAAAAAGGCCACTCTTACCAGCTCAATCCAGAGACTAGGAGCGAAATTGATGGAAATGGTAAAGTGAGAATATCAAGAAGCAGAAAAAACTTCACAAGGCTCATGTCAGAAGTTGAAGTCTTCAGTGATGAAGATTAGTTTAATTAGTTTAAACAATTTTCAGCTTCTTTTCTTTTGTTTTCTTCCAACTTCTTGCAGGGTTCATGATTAGTTTAATTTGAGGCAAACGAGCAACTGGCAAGAGTTAGAACGGCCAAAGGACACGTTCTTCCTTTGTTGAGAAATTCCTAGCCCACGAGCTGGCCCTGTAACCCTTTTTAAGGTGCAAATCGGAACTTGGGTGGCTGACTCAACATGCGATGCTCTTCAAATAGTAATTTGCATTCTGTTGTGCCATAATCCACGCGTAGGAAAGTAATATTTTTTAGATGAGTTTTCAAAGGAAAACAAGAAAATATCATTCTCAAGATTAACTTATAAACTGAAAACAGGGTGCTCTTTGATATAAGAAAATCGAATGGAAAGTCGGAAAGCTTTTGGCATAGTTTGGGGCAACGTAGCCTTTCTAAATAGGTTATTTTTTTCTTTAATAAACATTGTTTCACTAGTCACTGAATCAATTATACAAGCAATTCAAGATAGTTTGGATATGTCAACGACATTAATAAAGGAGGAGATCAACAAAACAAATATATGAAAAACAGGACTAAGTTTTGTTTACCAAATGACATGGCATGTGACTATTGCTGAATTAAAGGCATTCACTCCTTGTAGCAGATCCAACTTGTAAAATGTTAAAAAAAGATCACATTGGTGATTACTGTTACAATACATCATTGAGTATATGGTGAGAATTCTTTCACTCTAGCCCTATCGATCAATATTACGCATGGAGCTCACCAAATTCTGCAGGACATATGGATTCAAACTCCATGCACCTGATCTATGCAATAATTTTCTGAGTTTGATAGCATCTAGTTTTAATGAAGTAATAACTGAATAGATGAACCATGCACTTAACAGAGGAGGTAACAGAGGAAGTGAAGCAAGCTATGCTCCATTTTGATGCCTCGAAAACTCCTGGACTTGATTGACGGCTTGGTAGGAATGTTCTTTCAGACTTTTGGGATGTAGTCGGTCAAAATTACATTTAGCAGTGCAATTACCATGTGTAAAAATCATGAACAATTTTTTCTCCTTGACTTGAGCGAATGAGTTTCTCCTCCTCATGATGTCCTTCCTGGGGTTTACTTTCCAGTATTAACATGGATATCCTCTTTTGGTTGTTTAGTATCTTTCTTATGATACAAGTTTGTGGCACTGGCAAAACTTCAAGACATCCTGCTGAGCGGCACCGCATAGTTATGTCGCCTTGTCCACTTTACATCATCCAATGGTCGACAGTTGATACACAGAAAATCTGAAGACAGGAGGTCCTTTACCAACTGTAGACATCTAACAAGTTCTTCCAACCTCTTCAAGTCCTTCAGTTTCTCAGCCATTTCAATTTTGGGTCCACCAACAAAGTTAAGTCACTGGAGATGCAGGAGTTTTGATGAAATCTCAGTAGGCCATCCCTATACAATCAAGTTCTTCGTCCGACTTAAATCAAGACATATCAAGTTTGATAGTTCTTCACGCCCTTCGGTATCTTTCCCATTCCTGCATTGGGGAGATATATTGTACTTTCCCTCAGCTCTGCCAATGAAGGTATGTATTTCAACTTCGAACAATCTGTCAAATTTGATGCCGTGAAAATCTCGAAGTCCGAAATAGAATCTAGCAATGTCTCGATTCCCGAGTTTCAATAAAGTCATAATTGAGCATAAGAACAGAGCACTAATAGAGGATGTGACAGAGGGAGAAGTGAAGCAAGCTATGTTACAGTCAGGTGCCTTGAAAACTCCTGCACTAGATGGCTTTGCAGGAATCTCTTTTAGACGTTTGGGATGTAATTGGGCATTTAACAGCTAAAGAAGTCATCGGTTTCTTCCATGCAGGTCAGCTTCTTTCTCTAATCAACTTGACAGTTAATTATTTTGACTCTCAAAAATTGACTGTTGAGGAGTTTATCACTTTAGACCAATTGGTTTGTGTAGCTTTGTGTTCAGAATCATATAAAAATCCCTGCAAATAGGCTGAATCTTCTTCTTCCCGACATCATCTCCCCTAAGATGTGCCCTTTGTCAATGTTAGACAATTCCAAGGACAATATTGTGATTGCTCATGAACTTTCTCATGATATGAGGATTAAGAACAAGGGATTGACAGAGCGGTGTGCTACTAAGATTGGTATGAAAGGACTGTAATAGGTTTGACGGGGTATTTAGCAAAATATCATGGAAAAAAAGGGGTTTTGATGCAATTTGAATCAAATGGATTATGACTTGTATCCACTTTTACTTTATAGACTGGTCAGAAAGAGTCCAGCATCATAAGATCCTCTTCCGTGATTAGAGGAGGAGATGCCCTATCTCCATTTCTGATATAAGTCGCACTGATGTCTTGTCTGCCTTACTCAACAAAGCAGTCAGCTCCTTAAAATGAAGGGTATCAAGGTGAAAAGGAGCTACTCAATTATCTTACTCTTTTTTTGCTGATGGTTCTGTGTTCTTTTTGGAATCATCTGTTTCTAGTTATAGGACATTGAAGGAACTTTTAGAAGCTTATTTCCTTGCATGAGGTCAAGAGGTTAGTGTGCAGAATCTGCTGTCTTTCAGTACTGATTCTTCCCAGAACCCTAAGGAAGAAGTGTGCAATGCTCTTGGCATAAGTGCTGCTGAGAATTCTGGTGAATACCTGGTGTCTCCTCCTATCTGGGCCTCCGGGGGAAATCTAAAAGTAAGGCCGTAAACTTTTCAAGGGAAAGCATCACTAAAAATCTGCACGAGTGGAAACGGTTATTTTTTTCTCCAGGTGGAAGAGAAGTGAGTAAATGGGTTAATAGCATTGTCACACCCCAAATCCTGTAAGGACAAAGGAGTGACACGGCCGTCCTTCCTGCCCAAAGAACGCAGCCTTAGATTATCCCAAAATTTCAGCTCCCAAAAATTCCCGCGCTATTGCTCTCGCTCTATCAGTTGCTAACTGAGAGACCTGAAAAATATGAAGATAAGAGGAGTGAGCTACCACGGCTCAGCGAGTAACACATTTCTTCCAAAAGGATCGGGAAATCACTATGCACATTTACAACACCAATATAATCCACTTTTATTATAATATATATACATACTACAAATATGTCAAGAATCAACAAAATAGATACCAATGGTCAAGTCCATTAGTTAATCTCATAAAACACATGCCAAGGGTCCATCTCATCGGCTAAACTCGTCAAAACACGAGTCAATGGTCCATTCCACCGACTAAACTCAAATCAAATGCCAATGGTCTACTCCATCGACCAAACTCAAGCTCAAATGTCCAACCATGGTCACGCTTAACGCCCGTGACAAGACAACCAAGATTCCCCCTTAGTTAGGTCTCCACCTACTATAAGCCGATGGCTTGGCTCACAAGGATATCCTAGACTAGTATGTACCCCTCAGGGTTCACAGAGACATTGAGCATCAACCAACAACCACAAATCCCCAATAATCCACAACAGAATCAGAATCATCCCACAATTCAAGCATTTAATAAATATCGAAATGCTTTACATAAACCAGAAGCTTTCCAAGGTCCTTTGATAAAGGTTTTGCAAACCACTTTCAAGCAAATATCCCAACTAAAATCAAAGGACAGTTTCCTCACTCAAACAACAAATGGTAGTAAAAGCCCGATCCTGTTTTTATGCAATAAAGAATGTTATTTTTCAACTAATAGCATATATTACCCATAATATCTTCCAAACATGAGTTTAAAATACAAGGAAGAAATAGTATCACTCACCTAAGAAAAGCCAAAAACCAACTAAGCCCTTAATTGAGCCGACGCACTTGAATTCCTAACAATTAATCCAAAAATAATATCAAAGACTGAGTAAATGGACATTCTAAATAATGACTTGGCTATACTACGCCTATTTATCGATAAAACAACATCCACGCGACAACGGAAAGCTCGCTTCTAGTAGAAACCCATTATTATCCGCAAGACACGGGTTACATGCTCAACTTCGTCGCGCCGTAACTTTCTCCACAAAATTCGGTTTTAAGCCAACTTATAATCATTAGAAAGCCCTTTTGATACACTACAACAACCCCAACTCAGCCGCTTCAAAACCTCACCGAAAACAGCAGAAAACCAGTCCCGAAGCTACTGTTCGGAACAGTGGCAGAACGCGCGCCAAACTTCAAAATTCCGTTTTGACAAACCGTAAGCTCAAATTGAGATCTGCAAAATGCTATAACTTCATAACATCCTAAATTATTATTCTCATAAAAATTTTCAGCTCAACAACTCGAAATCGGACTTCACCACTCAATATTCCCAATATTTCGAATTTGAGCCCTAAACCAAAAAAATGCTTCAATTGGAGGAATAAGAGGCACGTGTACTCACCGGGTGTTGTGTAAAATAGTCGAGTCGGCTTTGCAAGGCTTCCGCAGCACGCGCACGTGCGAAACCCTCTCTTCTTTCCTTTTCTTTTTCTCTCCCTCTCCTCTTTCTTTCTTTCTATTCTGCTCGAGCTCTCCCCTTTCTTTTCCTTTTATATCATTTTCTTTTTCTTTTTTTTTCTTTTCTCCTCTCTCTCTCGGCTGAAGCTTCCCCCTTTTCCCCTTTCTTTTTGACCATTCAACTCTTCTTTTTCTCTCTCTTTTTTTTTTTTTTTGACTGGGTCAAAACCCATATATTACAAGCATGATTTCCAGCTCCTAGTGGGCACAGAGGGAACGTGAAGATAAATTCATTGATAGAGTTGGCAGTGTCTTAATCCCCCTAAACTAGCGGGAGGGCAACTACAGAATCTCATGCTATATGATTGAAGGTGCTGAAAGGAGTGTTAACCTAATTGCTCCTTTTTTTAAGCTAAACAAAGGGGCTAGAGCTTCCAAGGGATGGATCAAACTACCAGAAGGAATGGAGATATTCAGACAAGGAGCAATGTGGCAAGTTTGTCATAAAATGTCAGCGCATGGAACGAAGATGGCTACCAAGCCTAAAGGGATGTCAATTCAAATTAGCAGGTGGAGTAGATGTCAATAGAAGCATGTTAATGGAGCACCTCATCGACAATAATACAAATGCATGGCACTTCTCACCCATCCAACTAAATCTGAGTATGGATAAGAACTCGGTTAAGCATTACTATTGGTGGGCAACTTACAGCGAAATCTACCTTTGGAGAGACCATGCAAGAAGGGACGTCAAGATCACATAACATGAATTAGAAGGCATGGAAGGCCATTTGGGGTTCTGACTTTTCTCCCAAACAGAACAACTTTCTTGGGAGGGCCATTGTGATGCCCTAGCTACCAATGGTGCAGAACAAGAATAAAGCAGAAGGCTAGTTGTTGTCTTTTTGGCAAGGAAGAGACTGCCGAGCATATGGTACTAAACTGCGATTCGGCATTTTTTGTTTGGTTCAGTGTGGCGCATTAAAATTGACCAGGCAAAAGTTGCAACCTTGGATGCTTAGCGGACGAAATTAAGATCTTGTGATGCAAAGTGGTACGATAAGGTATATCTGGTCTCTCAACCAGATGGGATTGTGTTCATTTCTTTTCAAAAATCAGCAATCCTTTGAGCACGTTGAATCTTTCTGTGGAGTATGTCACAAGTCCAATGAATCTGCCAATTGGGTTCCATGGGCAGCTACTGCTAGTTCGAAGATGTGTCCTCGGAATCACATCCGTGAACCTCCATATCCTTTAATTAAAAATATCTCACATCACTTATTTACTGGTTTATATATTCTTTATATATGTCTCCCTCCACTTATTAGCTAAACAAAGGGTCAATCCACAGTTTCCCTATTTGCTTCATCTTGGAATTAGAGTAGATTTCCAGTTCGCTTCTTGAAGTTTGGTGAGAGTAGGTGTTCGCCGTGGGCTTTAATGTATCTTTGTTTCTGACAAAGATCTATAATTCAAAGTTTTTAAAGATATGCCCGGAGCTCCATCCCACCCTGCTCCAGCTTAAGGTGGAACTAGAATAGCTTAAAGTTCTGAAGAATGGTTATAAAATGAAGGTCTATTGGACTTTTTCCTTTCTCTTTTCATCAGTAAATGCTGGAGCTGCTTGGAGTATACAAATAATTAAAGTTTTGGTAGCTATGAAGATGATGTAACAAATCGGAATATTTATGTGGCCAAATTATTAAATTATAAGCGAACGATGTTCAATGTCATCTTATTTGTCAAGGGTATTAGGTGCAATTTCTCTATTTTTGTGGATTTCCTCATGTAAATTGAGGCATAATGAGGAGGAAATCTTCATCTCCAAGATAAATACGTTTCTTGCTAAAATTCCAACCATCTCTCATCTTGACTCTATCAGGATGCCTTTATCCAACAAAAGAATTTGTATACTAACATTAACGAATCTCAGACTGGTCACTGCCGATAGAACACAAGGCAAGGCATTTCTTTTTCTGGGATTCTGAGTGCGCGGCTTTTTTTTTTTCTTTTTCACTTAAACAGGCAATAAAGGTTGATCATGAGGCTTACAGTGTTGACACTCCATAAGATATCGAGAAAGTATATTCATTTATGCATGAAAGGAACTTGTCCTAGGTATGTGGGATTTTCTTGTTATTTTTGGTTAATATGTACTTGGAAGTTCAGACTTCATCTTGCTCAAAGTGAGTTAGCCTTGTTCAGCTCGAGGGTGAGAGTACTCGCAGCACACTGAGCACTGATTTCGTGTGGTGCTTCGCTTCGTAAGGTAATGTTGAGTTATCTACTCTTCCAGATGATCTACAAAATACAGGGCTTACTAACGTCTTGTGGCAGATGGTAATACCTCCTGATAGTATGTTCTGGTTCTTTGTAGTGCATGGAGTCAAGATAAGTGCTAATGTATGGGGGAACATTGCAGAACGTAGTCGTACCTTTGGCTCCTTTTAAAGAAATGATTGTAGATTGGAAAATGATTGGCTCTCCATATATAGAATCCGAAATGCTCCCAAATGAGACTATAAAAAATCACCCCATTGTTGTTGTCAACTACACAGATGCTCTTGAGTGTATTCAGACCATTTTCGGCTTATTCTGTTCGGAGGATGTATGATCGCTATTGTAGGTTATGTGCAAAACCCTTTTTCTTTCAGCTAACGTTGGAATTAGTCGTGAGAGATATTAGATTAAAAGTTTTTGAAGAGTTGTATCAAGTACACTTACGAAGGAGGAGGGCAGGGGGTGTGCGAGAATGAGAGTTGAAAGCTAGTCATTTTGATTATTGTATTTAGTTCTTATTCTGGAAGTCGGACAAGAGGTTAGCTACAAAATGAAGGGGCGTTAATTTTCAAGGGCACCCAAACATGTTACCTTTAAGGAGTTTCCCGACAGCTTTTACAGGCACTAGGATTCGAACATGAAGAGGCAGAGAGAAGTTATGCCGTGGATCCACAAACTTTCAAGCTAGCCTCAGTCAATGAAAATGCCATCAAGACAAATGGCCGTATCTTCAGTTTGAAACTTCATCCAACCCTTCAGGTATCTCCCCCGGGAGGAGTTGCTACATGGACAAGCTCATGACAGTTCATTTGCTCGCACATCATCATTTGATCGAGACGTCACAATCAATTTACATCCATTTCTTTCTAGGACTATGCCCACTTCTTCCAAAGAGCAGTATTTCCCAACATCATCCAAGATAAAGAGGAGTTTCCTACCCTGCAATGCCTCCTTCAGTCTTGCGCCACAGTAAACACCACTTACCTCCGTCAAATCTATTTTTAGATAGTTCGCAATATCAGTTTGTATCGTACCAACAGTGCCTTCTTGCGATACAGAGACAAAACAAGCACCATCGAACCTTGTACAATCTTGCACTATTCGATCATGTATATGCTTCGCAAGAAAGGTTTTGCCCACACCCGCCTGTCCCCACACACCCAGACGGAGCACCTCTTCGTTCATCAAGCAATCCCAGATCTCATCCCTATTTGTTTGAGAAGCTTGTCCCACTAGTTCACCTGGTCGTAGTTCATAGCCTCGGGCCGGTTTCACATCCATTGTGAGACCGTCATCAAATCTACCCTTGTTGTGCAGTCTTTCCACTTGAGTCGTAAGGTCAGTCACATGATCCTGCAGCATGAGAAGATAAAAAAAATGCCCCTCGTCGACGTTTCGTCCTAACTCGTGGACTTGATCCTCCAGCGATCCTACACTTTGCATCCAAAAATCAACTTCTTTCTTCCTTTTCTTTCCCGGTCTACTCTCTTCCTGCTCTAGTTGGAAACTTATGTCAGCCTTCCTGGCTGACACCATTCCCATATTCATTTCCAGAAAATCCATCTTCGCTTTGACTCCATTGACCTTGCTGACCTTTTCAACAAGACCGATGGCATGTTTGGCGATTCCCAGAATTTTGGTGACATCCATCGTAGGACTGCTGAGAGCATTAGGGGAAAAATGTCGTCAATTAGTGTGTCAGGTACAAAATTTTGTGCCAGTCCCCACGTACAAAAGTCTTAACCTTTTTTAGATCAGTTTTCAAAGGAAAACAAGCAAAAGTTATCTTCATAATTGACTTGTGGACTGAAAATAAGGACTGTTTGATATAAGAAAAATGAATGAAAAGTGAAAAAGCTTTTTGAACTCGTTTGAGGCAACGGAGCCATTCCATGTAGGTTGCATTTTTCTTGATAAACATCATTTCACTATCTACTGAATCAATCATATGAGCAATTTGAGATAAGTTCAAATGCGTCAAGGATATTAACAAACGAGGGCATCAACCAAAAAAAGAAAACAGGACTAGAGAGTGAGAAATGCTATATGCACTAACGTACTGAATATTGTTTACCAAATGATTTGGTATGTGATTACTGGTCAATTAAAGGATTCACTCTCTGTATCAGATCCAGCTTTTCAATTATTGAAAGAAGATAGGTGATTATTGCGATTTTACGTCATTTAATAAAGAGTCCATTGGACATCTTGGATTAACTCACTCATTGTCTACGTTGGCCCATCCTATATCGCTTTTTACGCAGGCATATAAATAGGTACCTTCCCAAATGATCATTTTTCCTAGTAATGCTCTCACTTAAAGTAAGCTTAACATTGGAGTTCCACCTCCCCTTGTTTGGTGTGCAATTCGGTTTGTTCATACCACTTTCGCCATCCTAGATGTCTTTCGGGAGCTACTCATCTAGGCGCTTTAGCCCAATGATCACTCCTCGTCCTCATTGGACCGAGAAGTTATAGGCCTACCAATTGTCATGTAGTTCGTCCTTGAATCACACACCTACTGAAAGGGTCCCGTTTTGATACCATATTATGAAATCAATGGATTAACTCACTTCATGTGTTGTCATACATTGAGCCTCGCAAGTTTGTCCTTTAGTAGCATACATGCAATTACCCGGTCCTATGAGGGACGGACTAGGAGCATGCCTCATGAGGATGGTGATTGGGAGTAGGAATGAATCAAATCCCATATCGCTTGAGAAAAATAAGGTGATGTGCCATATAAGGAGTGGCACCAATTTTAACTACCAACAACGCGTTTTAAAGCAATACGGCTCCAGCCCAAAGCAAAGCATGAAACTCGTTGTTACGTCAAAGCTTAATTCTAGTTTCACATATATAATACAAGAACATTCCCCCCCATATTCAATGTGCAATTAGGTTTATTCTTATCACATTCACCATCCTAGAAGCCTCCTGAAGAGCCACAATGATCACCCTAACGTCATGGTCGGGTGGTCACATACGCTATTTTAGAAGCCTCCTAGAAGCCGATGGACTTATAACTACCAATAACGAGATGTGGCTTTGGCCACAATGATCACCCATGGTCACGGTTGGGTGACCACGCCTCTTTTTCGTTGGAACAAGTAGTTATAGGCCCAACTACTTCTACATGGCTTTTTCGGCTTTTTCGCCCCAATGATCACAACTCCCCGTTCTTGTTGAAAAGGGTAGTTACAAGCCCACTAGCTTATGCGTGGCTCTTGCCCTGATGATCACCACCGTGTGATCACTCCCCGTTCTCGTCAGAAAGAATAGTTATAAGCCCACCAGCTTCCGCATGGCTCTCACCTTGATGATCACTCCCTGTTCTTGTTAGAACCGGTAGTTACAGGCCACTAGCTTTTGCATGGTTCACCCTCAAATTAGCAGAGGAGTTAAGAGAAGTAAGAGATTCGCTGATAATCTTAGCAATGCATATGGATTCGAAATCGGTGCGCCTGGTAGAAACTGGTTGATAATCCTCCAATGAAATACCCCAACAAGAGCTTAATCACTTTGAGTATGCGATATCTTAGCATGTAGGAGTCGTTTTGTTTGTGTCTAGGGATAATACAACCGTTTTGTAGTTAAGGTATCATGTTAATCAATTTTAACGTTATTTCTCACTTTTTTGATAGGATCACGAGTTCAATCATGTGTGTACTGTTTATTGTTGATAGTAGGCGACAAGGTAAGTGTTACTATATTTTCTTTGAATTTGTAGAACTCATGTTCCGAAAATACTACAAATTATATATAGTAAAAATTACGAAATAACATTGTTGTTGCATAAAATAAAATAAAAAGTGGGATCTAGCATTTACTACTCCTTAGCTGTGACGAATGTTCAAAAAGTGTGCCATGCAAAGTATTGTGAAGTAATCGACGAAAAAAAAAAAGTATTGTGAAGTGATATACATGTAATTGCTTTGCAAGTGGTTCATAGAAAGGTTTATGAATGATTTGAAAAATGGTTGAGAAATGGCAAATAGGCTATATTGCCAAAAGTTATTCGCTTGGTTTATAAGATTAATTTCTAGATTGGTTTTATGATATTGGAGAATGGTCGTTTGATGCTCAATATGATTGTGAAGTCAATGAGGGTTTGTGGGTATGCATACCGGTTTAAGATATTACCTTGGGCTGAGCCACTAGCTTTGTAAGTAGAGACTTTGCCAATGACGGAGTCTTGATCGTCTTGTCACCAGACGTTATGTCGTGACCATAGTAGTATGTTGGCGTATGGATTCAAAGTCGAGGCACCTGATAGAGATTTGCTGGTAATCCTCCAATGAAGAACCGCAACAAGCTTAATTCAACAAGAAGATGAATTGAGAGAATTTATAGGCAGAGTAAAGGAAGGAATGGCCGCGAGAGAGAAGCCAAAGTCGAGGAAAATGGAAGCAGAGGAAACTTCGCAGTCGTTTCTGCTCTTTTAAGTCAATGCCCGAAGCAAAAGTCTTGAGGCATGGAGTCTACGGGGATCACCTTCATGGAAGATGGCTTTATGTTCGTTTAAAATTTAAAGCATTCTCTACCTTTTCTGCTTTATGATCGCTTGCTCGCATCACACAAACTTACCTGCGCATAATTGTCCGAGCCAGACAAATGATAGAATCATCATCGAGAAGTCTTGCATGCACCTTCTTGGAAATAACCAAAGTCTTAGGGTCACGTTGGAGGCGTTTTTTTATTTCCTCAAACAGTCACTTTTATGTAAAAACTAGTTGATCCTCGTGCATTGTGCCGATAAAAATTTACTTTGTGAGAGATAATTGAGACTGTTCATGGTCCTTCAGCTTTTCAACTTCGTTATGTCATCTCATATGAATTGGAGATTGAATAACTATGTAATTTTATTTTGCAAAACATTAATAATTCGAGAAAGATTTCTTAGAATTATTATTTATATCACTTATAAAAATGAATCAATGAGAAACATTTTCATCGATGATGAAAATTTCTACACATAACAATGAAATTACCTTTCCATTAATTAGCAACGTTAAGTGTTAGAGAAAATCACTTTTAAGAAAATATCTTTCAAATTATTGATTTCTGGTAAATAGCTCACCATCAGTCGCAAAACAAAACTCCTTTTGTCATAAACCTACTTATTGCATATGTTGTAAAACTACATGCGACAATTTACCCGGAGGAGGAAAGAGACACTTGACTTCACTAATGGAAGAGAAGAAGAGAGGAGGTTTCTGCGCCTGGCATAACTTGCCATACTTCTATTGGTTCGTTCTAGAGCCTAGGATGGATTGGCTGCTACGACAGACAGGAGCATGAGAGAAACATCGCAGTTACTTCACTCGGCTCATCGTGCGGAGACGCCTCAAAAGTCAAAGTCTTCAGGGATGAAGATTGTTTAAATTAGTTTAAGCAATGTTTAGCTTCTTTGCTTTTGTTTTGTTCGTTTTTCTTCTAAACCTCTTCACAGGGCTCATGATTAGTTTAGTTTGAGGCAAAGACGCGATTGGCTAGAGTAGAAACGTCCCATGGACATGGTTCTAAGCCCATGAGCTACCCCCACGATCCCTTTCTTAAGGTGCGAGTCGAAACTTGGGTGGCTGACTCAACATCCGATGCCATTTATGTGGAGGTATGAATTAGGTTGAGCTACAATACAATCCACACATCCGAAAGTAATCTTTTTTAGATCAGTTTTCAAAGAAGAACAAGGAACAATTATTCTCAAAATGAACTTATAGACTGAAAACAAGGTATTCTTCGGTAAAAGAAAATCGATTAAAAAGTGGAAAAGCTTTTGATGAAGCCGTTCGAAATCGATTGGTTTTTTCTTCAATAAACGTCGTTTCACTAAACACTGGATCGATTAAACGAGGCGTAATACTTAGCTATATCTGGCGGTGGGACCCACAGTTTTTAAAAAAAAAAAAAGAAAAAAAAAAAAAGGTTGAAAAGTCAACATAAGAAGCAAAGTGGATGCTCAGCTCATATCAGGGACTGCGAGCTTTCAACGAGAGTGGAAAAATGAAAGGAGACGGAACGAAAGAAAGGGGAAGAAGTGGAGGGGGGTTTCACGTGTACACGTCAATGGTACCTCGACAAGCTAACTCAATTACATAATGCATTGCCTAGTGCTCACAACCCTCGTTCTTTCAATGGAGGAGATTTCATGTGTACATGTCAATGGTACCTCGACAAGCTAACTCAATTATGTAATGCATTGCCTAGTGCTCGCAACCCTTGTTCTTTCAATCGAATTAGTTTTTGGGATTAGAGCTTAAATGCAGAATTATGAAAGATTTGAGTCACGAATTTTGAAATTTGAGTCGATGAATTATGGAATTTCATGGAGATTGTGTTTATGTGTTGTGGAGCCACGGGTTTTAATGGGAGTTGTTTACAAGTAATAGTTTGGTCAAAATGACAATTTTAGGATTTTGTATGCAATTTTGTAATGCGAACGGCTTGAATAATCACTTCAGGTATACAATTTGTTAACGCATAGGAGTCGTTTTGTTAGTGTTTAGAGATGGCATAGCCTTTTTGTAGTCAATGTATCATCGTACTTAATTCCAACATTATTTCTTGTTTATTTGATAGGACCATGAGTTTGACCATGCGTGTACCATTTATTGTTGGTGGTAGGTGATGAGGTGAGTGTTACTATATTTTCTTTGAATTTGTAAAACTCATGTTCCGAAAATACTATAATATATATAGTAAAAAAACGAAATAACATTGTTGTTGCATATGAAAGACATAAAAAAAAAAGTGGGGTGAATCATTCACTACTCTTTAGTTGTTTATAAATGTTCGAAAAGTGTGCTATGCAAAGTATTGTGAAGTAACCAACAAAAAAAATGGTATTATGAAGTAATATACATGTAATTGCTTTACAACTAGTTTATGGAAAGGTTTATGAATAATTTGAAAAATGATTGAGAAATGGCAGATGGGCTATATTGCCAAAAGTTATTTGCTTTGTTTATAAGATTAATTTTTGGATTAGTTTTATGATATTGGAGGATGGTTGTTTGATAATTAATATGATTGTGAAGTAGATGAGGGTTTTGTGGGTATGCATACTAGTTTAGAATATCACTTTGGATTGAGCCACTAGCTTTGTAAATAGAGACCTTGTCAATGAAGGAATCTTAATTACCTTGTTACCAGGCGTTATGGCGTGATCATGATAGTATATTGAGCAATAGATTAGTCAATGGAATGGAACATTGACATGGTTTTTTATGAAGCTAATCCAATGAACGTCATCATTAATTTCTAAATTATGACAATAGTTTAAATGAGTTTTTAATATTAATATAGAGCATTAATGATAATAAACCACTGATGTATGATTCAATGTGTATTTTATACTACTCACTGAACTTCATGCTCATTCCACTCGTCTTTCATTTTTTGAGATCCCTTGATTAGTAGCAAGTAAGATGAAAGCGCTATCAGTGGAAAACTTTTGAGAATTGTATTTTTATTTTTATTTTTTGTATGGCTTTAAAGTAGTTGTGTTTATATTTGTTGTTACACGTTAGGTTGGTTGAGTTCTAGTCGGATATATTCTTTTGGTGGATTATAAAAACTTTGATAAATGTGTGTGTATATATATATATGCTGATATCGAATTGTTGGTTATGTATATATGCATGTGTATGTTGTGTGTGTCTGTGTCTATGTGTATGACTGCGTCCTTCATGTGGAAAGGCAGTCATGTGGAAAGGCGGTCGTATCATCCCTTTTTCTTCTTATTTTGGGGTGTGACGTGAGCAACTTGAGATGATTTGAATGCCTCATCGACATTAACGAAGGAGGACATCAACAAAACAAATACACTAAAAACAGGACTAAGAGTGAAAAACGTAGTAAATTTTGTTTACCGAATGACTGGGCATGTGATTATTGCGGAATTAAAGTTATTTAATCTTAGTATCAGATCCAACTTTCAAACTATTGAAAAAAGATGACAGAGATTATTATTGTCGCTACAATCATTGAGTGAGGAGTCTATGGTAGGAATTCTTTCACTCTAGCCCTACTGGTCAATATTACGCATGGAGCCCACCAAATTCCGCGGGACTATGGATTCAAAATCCATGCACCTGATCTATGCAAAAATTTTCTGAGTTTGATAGCATCTAGTTTTAATATAGTAGTAACTGAAGATATGATATGAACCATGCACTGACAGAGGATGTGACAGAGGAAGAAGTGACGCAAGCTATGTCACAATTGGGGGCCTTGAAAACTCCTGGAGTTGAAGGTTGCGCAGGGATCTTCTTTCGGACTTTTGGGTTGTAGCGGGGCAAAATTACATATAGCAATGGAATCACCATGTGTAAAATCACGACCAATATTTTGTCTTTGACTTGAGCCCATGAGTTCCTCCTCCTCGTGATGTCCTTCCTGGGGTTTAGTTTCCTGTTTTAACATAGCTATACTGCATTTGGTTGGTTGTTCTCCACTTCGTAATTGACAGATAAAGAAGAACTACAAAAAGAGCACACATTTGTGAAAGTCACGGTGTGTAAAATCTCTCTTATGATACAAGTTTGTGGTGGTGCGCACTGGCTAAACTACAAGACATCTATAGAGTCAGCACTGCATATCAACATCACCTCGTCCCCTTTATGTCTTCCAATGCTCGACAGTTGATTCACAAAATCTGAAGAGAAGGGGAAAGTAGATTCTTCACTTTGAGGAAGGTGCAGCCTCATTGGCATCCTCTCTCACTTGCAACAGATGCAAATTATTACACTCTGGATAGAATCACAGATGTTTGTTTCATGACATACACTTCAGTTCCAGTAAATTCTTCAACGTGGGTTTCCTTGACTTCGGGAGATTAAGAGTGGGAGACAGGCAATCACACAGGACCTGGTTAAAGTTGAGCTGCTAATTCTTTATTCGACCATCACCTCTCCGCTTCTTTCTTCATCTTCTAACGCTAATTCAGCTGCTATTATCTGTTCCATGCCGTCGCAAATCTCAATGCCAATATCTTCCGTGTTAGCAAGGAGTGATATCGACAGAGGCATGAACAGCTTCTTGACTTTTGGGCATTCTCTGATCTTAAGAGAGGTTCGAAAAGATGTCATTGACAGGAGTTGGCATAGGTGACGATGGAACGGCAGCTTCTTCTCCTGGGAATGCAATGAGGGCTCTCAATTCTCTCAGTCCTCTGAAGAGTTAAAACACCCCATCTGTGGAAAGAGGGTGCGCTACTGTGAAGCAGAACTCAGCAAACAGATCATCCACGTAATTCCTTTGTAACTTTCGATCATGCATCTCTTCAACTTACGCAAGTTATCAAACGACCCAACATTGTTAAAATTGTCGTTACAACCCTTAATTTTCCAAAATTTTTACGTCCTCTCGCAGTTGGACTAGTTCACCTTTCCCCCCAACACAACAACCCAAATTTGTCATCAATATATTTTTCAACTCAAAATCTTTTGAGTCGATGTTTCCCAAAAGTATTTCCCAGTAGTCGAGACCCAGCATTGACCTATCAGATATCTCACACAAGAAGGATAAATTCGCCGATGCCCTCAAACCCACATCGTAAATCTTCCAATTTCTTCAATTTCATTAACTCCTCTGCTTTGACTTTGGGTCCAGCAAAACAGTTAAATAGTTGGAGATGCACTGCGGTAGAATTCCGGCGTGCAGGTTCTTCATATTCTCTGTTTGACCCAAATTAAGCTGTCTCAGGTTGGACAAGCTTTCCATCCCTTCGGGTGTCTCTTCTATTCTGCTATCATAGAGGTCCAGTGTTCTTAGCAATGTCAGTTTTGCGAGTGAAGGCACATATTTCAGATCATCACATTCTCGTATATATAATGCTGAGAGGTTCTCCAAGTCAGATTCTTGGAATCTACTGATACCCGTGGAAGACAGACTCAAGATCTGGAGAGACTGCATGTGCCTGACGAACAAACTCGGAGTGCATTTGATGGGATTTCCTTGCAAGACCAGGGTGGTAATTCCGGGAAATTGTGGAGACATATGCAATGGGATTTCTTTATTCGCATTTGACACAGGATTAAGTTTCCTAGCTTTCAATACATTCCACGGACTCAGAGCCTGTAACCATCTCATTATTCGCATTCTTCATATCTAGACAGATGAGTAGCACGAGGCTTCGACTTTTCTGCTACGTTCTTGCAATACGGTCGCCCAACAGGCAACATCAAACATGTTGACTCTCTTGCAGAACCCTATCATGGACACCGGTCACAAGAGAGGTTTTGCCCGCTCCTGCTGTTCCACAGGGGCTGATGCACTGTATCTCCTCATTCATTATACAATCCCAAATCTTACCGAAATTTGCTTTAAAATCCTTTCCCACTAGCTCTCGTTGGCAGTCCATACTTCTGCTGTGCTTCAAGTCCAGGGTGAAACCTTCACCGAATCTACCTTGACCTCCTCCTTTCTTTTACTTCCGAGCATCGTCTCTGCAAGTTCTAGTTCTTCATACATGCCAGCCTCCCCGTTGGTCGCAATCTCTTTTTTTTTTGGCTTTTCAGATTTAGAAATCTCTTTCCACATTGAATTTTGCGAATCACGTCGGTGCAATTGCTGGCCATTTCACTGGACAGACAACAACATGCAGTCACAAACTGAATTTTGCGTCCCAGTACAAAACTTAATGCAGTAGAAAAGAGCAGAGGAGAGACGAGCGGAGTCAAATTAGAGCGGATTGGCTCATTTTCGGTAAATTACATCGGATCCTGCGTTTTGTCCACTTAATCGTTTCCCGCCACTTTCTGACTTCGGAGGTCCATTTGTTTCATTTAGTTAGTGAAAGCTTAGTAGTTCGCCACGAGCCAAATGCCGAATCTCATTGCAGAACAGAAGAGCTCTGGACAACACAGACAAAATGGGTCCTTCCAACCTCGAGCAAATGAACGTCTCCAATTCCTAATTCAAGCAGACGGACTATATCCATGGAGATGTCTTTGTATGGATCAGATGCAATGGAGAAGGGTTATCTGCAACGTCGACACTATCATTTAAGACGATCTGAGAGGCAAGAATTCTGGACCCACAGGCGGAAAATCTCCCTTCGTCACCGTTCTCATCCGTTGCCGCCAAGCACCTTCCCTCAAACAACCTGATCCTCGCCAATAACTCCTCGTCTCGACACGCGTCGCCCCACCCACGTCGGCTTTCTCGGCCGCTCCCTTAAATCTCTGGACATCGCCGGACCCACATGGGTATGACAAGGACACACATCACGTCTCATCGGAAAAAGAAAGGCCACGTCGACGACCATTTTCAATTGTTGGGGGTCGGGACGATGACGACGTGACGATCTTATCTAGAAGGTCAAGCCCTTCTGGACGGTCGTCGGCTCTTGATTTGATCCGCTGATGACTCGACTCACTTCTGACCTTTCGCATCACGTTTGAAGACTTTTACTTCCCGCAACCAAGATTCTAGATGACACCCATTAAAGTGCGCCCATCCATCTAGATGAAAAGGACCCTGCTTGGAGGCGGGAATTCGGTTTGCCCTCTGCCTCTGTTAATTAAGGTCCTAAATACATAATTATTGAACAACTTATCAATTGGTACAAATCAAAATTTAATTGACTCAAGTGATATTTGAAAATCTCGTTTTTAACCTCAGACTTGTACGAAATTTTTGTGAATGTGATATGAGTGTCCAGTTAGAGATTTTTTGAAATAAGAAATTTAGATCGATGGGATACGAGGATATCAATTAAGATTTTGTTTTTTTATGGTGTTATCGTTAAGTTGGCTTAAAGGAGAGGATATTTATGAGAGTAGGCCAGCGCACTCAAGAAAGAGGAATCATTCTCAGTTACCACCGACGCGAGGAGAATTATGGGCTAAAGTGGAAAAGTCCATGAACGTGAGGAAAGGTGGGACACATGCCGAGGGACCCTGCCTTGTCAACTGGGACACGCCCTTCTTGGAAGGAAGCAGCCGGGCATCGAGAAGGTTAAGCAAGAAAGGACCACACGACGCGGTTTGTCTGCGGAACGTCTACATTCATTCTCTATATATACGAAATGGGCACACGAGACTGTCTCATATCCATCAGCAACCCCCTCCTCCGTCTCTCTCGTCCAGAAAGCTGCAACCTTTTCTCTTCCTCGTCGTTGAAAACTGAACTGAAAGCCGTCCGTCCGACCGACCCGTCTTGCCTAGCTGTCTCGACTTCCATTTAGGAGGACTCCATCTCCATTTCAAGAACAGATCGTCACATGGCTGTCGCCGGAGAACGTGTTTCAGAGGCTGCGTCGAGCTTTGGATGCGGCGGAGACGCTCCTTCCAAGCAGAAGCTGAATCTTTTCTCGGAGGACGGGACTGTCGATGATGCCGGTGTTGATGGGTGCTTCGACTGCAACATCTGCTTCGATTCGGCAAGCGATCCTGTAATTACCCTTTGTGGCCATCTGTACTGTTGGCCGTGCCTTTATAGGTGGATCGATGTGCAGAACTCGTCTGATGAATCGGGTCAGCATCATCAGACTTGCCCAATTTGCAAGGCCGGCATCTCGCCCTCCACGTTGATCCCACTGTACGGCAGGGGATCTTCTTCTTCTGCTGCTGAACGGGACTCCAAGAAACCTAATTCAGACATTGCCATACCTCGTAGGCCGTCTCCTGGGGCACTGAGTCTGAACTCTAGCAACGCTTTTTCTCCGAGCGGACAACAACGTTGCTCGAGCCCCGTCCTTTCGCATTCACAGTTACCTCAGGAGCAGCTGACGGCTAGCCCGAACGCTGGGATGTTTGGTGAGATGGTCTATGCTCGGATATTTGGATGCTCTGACATGAGTCTCAGCAACTACCCTTATGCATCCTCCTATCCGGGAGTTGCCAACGGCGGCCGTAGAATTAGAAGGCGAGAAATGAAGCTGGATCGGTCCCTCAACCGATTATCGGTCTTTCTTTTCTGCTGTATGATGCTCTGTCTCCTTCTGTTCTAAATGGCTTCAATCGTATTGTTTTGGAGCTACTATATTTTAGTTTGATGTATAGGCCAGAAGGGTATCAGTGTAGGCAGACATTGTTTGATTTGTACATAGGGTTAATAACTCAAGTAATGAGTATGGATTTTGCCTTTTCAATCTTAATTAGTTTCATCTCATCAGAATATCTCTATCCCGGTTTCTGTGGAAGGGAAAAAATCAAAAGCATCATAAACAATTGGCTTTTACGGTCCTAAAAGTGCGAGAACAGCGAGGGATATCCACCGAAATCAGAACTCGCCTTATTACATTAGCAGTTGCTCCACTTTGCCCATTTTCGCTAAGTAACAAAGCGGTTTCTCCATTTCCTATTGGATGATCTGCTTCCTAAGCAAGTGGACACAACGCAGATGAACAGTGTAAGGTAGAATCTGCAGAATGGATAACGATCTTTACGAATCAATTCAACCCATCGAAAAGTAGGATTGATAGAAGTTTCCAGGAAAATCAGAAAAGCAAAAGCCATTCATCCTCTCTCGCTCATCATGGTCTCAAAGGCTAATTACCAAAACCTTCAATCACGTCTATTCCACATCATATTGGGCCATTTCTCCCACTGATGACATTTAGACCTCCAGAAGAGAACAGAGGGATGGGCGGTTCATTGTTTTGAGGAAGGGGTGCAGCTTCAATGGTATCCTAAAAGACAATACCAACCAACCCAAATCGGTCCATATCGCACCGGGTTTCGCCCCCTATCAAGTTCGGGATGGGGCCGCCTCTTTCACCACGTGCACTTCACGAAAAATTTCTCAATCAGGTTGCAAAAAACTTGTCGAATCTGGCCAACGCATGAGAAACCGAAGCCACAGCTATCAGATCACAGTATATCGTCTAGGCCCTTGCACATAGCAATGACGGGTCAATGTGAACGTCAAAATCTACCAGGATCATCAAACTCTCATCTAAACTTTGCAGCTTAAACCAGTACTACGGCCAGTTATCAGCCCAGAGCCTCACAGACATCTTGATCAAAGATATTGGGCTGTGTATCGGGCTGCGTATGGGCTTGCTTTTTGTAGGGCTTGTTATCATTGACCAATGATGAATTTGGGCACGATGGCGGGCCAATCCGCGAAGGGCACGTGCATGTGTCACTGTGGTCACTCTAACATTCCCCCCTGCCACTGTCCTTACCGAGACCAGCGGCGGATAATTTATTGAGAATTGAGGCAATTGGATCTTCCCATCATGTGCTGCTATTCGGCCGTCGGCTCGCCGGCTCGTTCTCGGCTCCCCCTGACTTTTCGTTCAGCTCTGTTTCGATTTTGACTAGGGGCGCACGCGATGCGCTTCCCAAGAAAGCACTTCGATTGAAACTTCAGAGATAGACAATTCTTGGAAGATCATAGTGTTAAACGCCTCTTGACTATTGTAAAGGGCGCAATTAGATTAATGGTCGGAAGAACACTGAAGCGAGTGATTTCCCATTTCTGTTAGATAAGTAATTTGCGAGTAAAATATCTCCTTGTATGTGAAGACAATGCAAAACAATGCATTCATTTAACTAATTGAGAGGTTCACTAACTATTTAAAAAGGAATTAGCACTGAAATCCATATATTCTCAAGTTAATTCCAAATTTCCCAACGTAGGAACCAAACTTTCAATCATTGATTATCTAGGCTGAAATCATGAAAACACTTTTATTACTAAGTTAATCTCAAAATTTTAGATAAATATAAAATGATGTAAATTTTGAAGATAAAGTAAAATTCATAAATTCTCTTTGAAATAGTGCTCATGTGCTTTAGTAGATTGTACACTTAGTAAGATTTAGATTGGTATTTATAATTTCATGATGATTATATGTAGTTATATATTAAAAAATAGCAAATTAAAAGAATAAATTGACCGTACTAATTTGTAAATATTGAGTCATATTGTGTAAAATCGTGAAGTTTTACATGAAAGTTTTGATTGCTTAACAATTAGAAGGAAAAGCCTAAAGTCATTGCCTCTCGAGATTTAAAAAAAAAAAGAAGGTAAAATGTTAAACAAAAATATCAATTCAAACAAGAATTTACGGGATGTAATCCACACAGTTTCATCGGTTGTGGTTACGTTCCAAATGCTCGATCAGCCAAGCCGAAGAAGCCGAGTCGTTTCAGCTCCATCACCATCCCGAGAATCCAGACACGGACTCTGAAATTATATTTAACGTAAACAGAAGAGGCCACAAATCTTTGTCTGAAAACCCAAAGCAGAACTGATCATACGAAAAGTTCAAAAAAGAAAAGAAAAGAGAGATTCTAAAATCTTAAACCCCGGTATTTCGGCCCTAGTTTAGCCTTTCACACTCTCCTTGCTTCCACTCTACTCTCGCTCCCCGCTCCCTGCTCCCTGCTTCCCTTCTCTCCTAAACCCCCATTCTCTATCTCTCTCTCTCTCTCTTTCTCTCTCTGTGGGCAGTGTACAGATGAGGGGTCCTCTGGGTCCAGTGATAGGGAGGTATCCGTCGAGCGACGGGAGCACCCAGGTGGGTGGAATCATAAGGCACAACAGGAAATGCAGGGATGTTGCGTTCCTCGTCTTCTTTATCGCGTTCTGGGTGGCTATGATTGTGAATTCCAGCTTCGGTTTCAACGAAGGAAACCCATTACGGTATGTAATCCGCCGTCTGGGTACTCCATTTTCCTTCATTAGCTGCTGAAATAAGTGACGCGCTTTCGTCTAAGATTTGGAATTGTTGCTGTCTTTTGTGGTAAAGTTTAGAAAAGTTTAGAATTTTTTATATTTTAAATGGAAATGAGCGATCTTTCTGGGTGTTTATAGTTTGTCTGAGCTGTTGGGAGCCAATTGTCGTAAACAGCAAGTGTAGTGGTCTAAACTCGTCAACACTTGGTCAGATATGTTGGTTCCTCTTTCTCTTTCTTGTTAGTTGGAAGATAGTTGTGGTGGGTTCTGGTTGCGCCTCTTTCGTGATTCTGCTATTGAAATGATGACCTTAAAAATGTTAACTATTCATAGAAACAATGTAAACTAGTGAAAAGTCCACTGTTTGGAGAATGCCTGGTTCTTTCTCTGCATATCTTACCTTCCTTAGATATTTGAGACAAGGGGAAAGGCCATGAAGTGAGTCGAATCATATTGCTCTTGCTTATTTTGCATAATCCGGAATTAACCAGAGTATATGTTGGACTTAACTGAACTTTGGCTTGAGTGTTTACTTTTGAACCTAACTCGTGGCTCAGTTTTTCTTTTGTCCTAAGTGTCTTCATCTGAACTTCACAGGCTTACATTTGGTTTGGATTACAAAGGCAACATATGTGGTGACAAGCATGCACATCCTGGCCTAAGAGAATTAGAACTCAAGTATTGGATGAATCCTAACCAAGTGTATCAGAGTGGTTTGAAGGACAGCCAATTCAACCTGGCTAATGCTCGAAGTATATGCTTGCTGGATTGCCCTACTCCATCAGATGATTCATTGAACTGGGTCTGTGATTACCCAGAGGGAGATATTCGTCTCTCAATGGATGACTGGATAGATAGGAATTACGATTATTTTGAGTTCCTCACACCAGAAATGAGGAACACCTCTCTTCAGCTTCAAGGACCTTGTTACCCTGTCATATTCCCAAGTGTGAATGGTGAGGGACATAAGTCAATGCACCTTGTATAGCACTGGTCGAATACTAAGTTTCCTTCCATTTTATACAAATTCTATTGCATTAGATGTATCTTTGACACAAGCATATGTTCTTGTTTAGTTTATTGGAGCTGCCAATTGATAGCTCGTGAATCAAATATGTCTTTGCGGCATTGGCAGCAAATGGGAGGAGTCAAGATTACTGAGGACATAGTAATAGACAGATCCATTCACCGATCCATTGATGCCCGATCATCTGTCTTAAAGGTTTTGAACCTTTGACTCTTTCGCATTTTATTTGTTGTGCAAAAACAAATGTCAGTAGATGCTTGTAAATTGCGCTGGTTTTTCAAAACAATATCCCCTGTTGACTTTACTTATCAGCAACGTTCTTTCATTTAACATAATAAACATCGATAACTTTCTGCAGTCATGTTTAACAATGCCGGACTGCATTTACACCTTAGCTGATGTTTAAAGCGTTAGGATTTGTGATTTTGGAGATGAAAGCACCTGAATAGCATTCTGTGTCTTTGACCAAAACTGGGTGAACATGATGTTACCTTCTCTTTCTGGATAGAAGTTCCAGACACAGAATTTAACAAAGTATAGGATTTTCACCAGCTTGAAATTACTTGCTATGTTACTTAGATAGGGTTACTCCTGCCAATTAGATGCATAGATAAGAGAATGTGCATTGACATTTTTCTATAATGTCCAGTTAGAGCTTTTTTGTTAGCTGCAATAACCTCTCTATTGCACATTTGGTCTGTTTCATGAAAAGCTTTCTGAATATGTATTTATGCTAATGGATTTACATTTAAAATTCCTTACTTGTAGAGATATATGGCTGATATTGGAAAATCGTGGCCTGTCCTGATTGTTTGTGGGGGACTCCTGCCGCTCTTTTTGTCAGTTGTTTGGCTTGTTCTTATTCGCCATTTTGTTGCTGCTATGCCATGGATAACAGTCGCCCTCTTCAATGTTCTCATCATATCAGTCACAATGTTTTACTACTTGAAAGGTGAGTCATAGCAGTCGCCCTCTTCTCCTTGGGTTAAACTAATTAGGTTGCATTGGGCATAAATAATTGTTTTATGTTGGAAGTGCGTTAGGCATGTCATGAATGCTAGAGTAGCATATCGCATAAAGGAGCTAGGACTTCATTCGTCATGCGCCTTTTGTTTTTAGTTTCTGGAAGCTTCATTACACAAAGTTATCTAGTTTCCAAGACTCAGCATATCTGGTAAGTAGGCTCTCTGTTTGTCTTGCTTATGAGAATGATCCTGTAGTAACTTTAGGCCTCAGTCAAAATTCTTTGAAGTTCAGTGATTTACCTGCATTGTAAACTCATCTAATAAGGTTTGTCCCTCTCTACCTGTTCTATTTGCAATTTTTCTGCTTCAGTGCATTGCATAATGTGTATGCAGAAGTATTTGACTTAAACTTTTCTTCTGTGACTCTTAGCTGGATGGATCGGGAACGATGCAATTTCCCCAATCATTGGCGCGCATGATCCATACACTCATGTATATGGGAGGGTGGGTGTCTTTCTAAATTGCGTTTGGTTTTTGAAAGCACTTTCTGTTTTCTTTAACAATTTATATTTCATTCCAGGAGCTAAATCATATTCGCGCTGTTGCTGTTCTTATGACCTTTATAATGGTTGTTTCCATCCTTGCCTCAATTGCCATTATACGCCGCATCCTTATGGCAACATCAGTCCTCAAGGCAAGTACTGCTTACAAAGTACAGCAAGTTGTCAAGTTCTTCCTAACTCATAGCTCTTCTGGTGTATTTACTGAATAATTCTCTACTCCATAGCTACACATATCAATTAGAGGGAGGGAGGGAGGGAGTGAGGCTTCAAGTTTGCTTGCTGCTCTATATGGACATATACATGAGATATTTGAAAACATTAAAAAGTAATTTAGTCCTTTTTACTCTTAGATCTTGAATCAAATGAATAAATAAATGACATGAAGTACCAAGTGGTGAACTGATCGTTTGAAACTAATCAATGGAAGAGACAAAGTAAAATGCAATCTTTGCCAACTACAGTCATGCATTTCTTAAACATTTCAAGTGAAATTGCACATACATCTGGCAAGCACGTTGGGATATGACTTTCTGAGCTCTATAAATTTGAGCTGATATGCATCAAGAGTTTCAACTAAATTATTTTATTCTCTCAAATATGCAAGCACCATAAACGGCTAGTAACTAATTATTCACCATTGGCAAGGAAAGGCCCTGGTTGTTCTATAAGAAAGATAAAATTTCTTATGAAAAGTTTCACCTTCGATCATGGACAGCCTGACATCTACTGACTTAGTTGATCATGGTCTTTTCTTGGTTCTTAATTTAACTGATAGCAGACTTTGACCCATCTAAAATTGCTTCCTCGTACTTGATGCCTGTGCAGGTTGCTGCGAAGGTCATAGGAGAAGTGCAGGCGCTTATAATTTTTCCAATTATACCATATGCTATCCTTGCAGTCTTTTATATGTTCTGGCTTTCAGCTGCTCTTCATCTGTTCAGTTCTGGTCAAGTCGTTCAGAATAATTGCAACTCCAACTGCTGTTCTTACAATCTTGCATTGAAAAAAGTGAATTGTGATCAATGCTGTGGTTATAGCATTCATTACACCCCTCACATTGCAGTTGCTATCTTTTTCCACCTATTTGGATGTTATTGGGCTAGTTAAAATTACATATTAATACTGATTGAATAGGTGCATGTCAAGGTTTTCTTACCATATTGTTGTAGGTACATTTTAGGCAGGTTCAAATTTTAGCAATTGCTTCTTGAATCACTTACTGTGTCAGTTGAAAAATTGTTTTTCTGCCGTTCCAACTGTCTCAGCAACAACCCTGATTAATTGCGGGTTCTGTAGCTTCATATTACTGGGCTCGTGGAGAAACATCAGTAAGAATTATATAGTTAAAATTACATATTAATACTGATTGAAGTGCTTTCAATAACATGAAGTTAGAGATTGGCAAATCTGTTATTGTATTGAGATATATTTAGTTCTATGCTGATTGTGCATGTCAAGGTTTTCTTACCATATTGTTGTAGGTACATTTTAGGCAGGTTCAAATTTTAGCAATTGCTTCTTGAATCACTTACTGTGTCAGTTGAAAAATTGTTTTTCTGCCGTTCCAACTGTCTCAGCAACAACCCTGATTATTTTGGCTGGCATCTCTTTTGACCAATTATACAGTTTGAACTTTGATATGGTGTCATACTGATTGATTAAGTACCTCACAATTAAATATCCACTTCTATCTGTCTACATTTAGTTATATTCTTGTATATATTTGTTTAACCTCTCTAGTAATTACACAAATGCAGCCTGAAGTTCCATTTCTTCCGGTGTTCTCCTCTATGAAGCGGCTGATCCGCTATAGCCTTGGGTCCATCGCTCTGGGTTCCCTTGTTGTATCATTTGTGGAATCAATCCGCTTTATACTCGAGTCAGTTCGTCGCAAATTGAAAGTGGTTACATCAACACCTAATGGATTTTTTGGGAAGGCCACATTCCATTCCTCTCAGTTTTTGCTGAAGTGCGTTGAATGGACGCTGAAATCTGTAAATCGCAATGCTTATATAATGGTAAGTTTTTTTAAGCCTTTCTTTCTTTAGAAGGAAAAAACCAATTTAAGCCATAACTTTTTACTTTGCGTAGTTCACTTTGATAGCGATTCAGGGCTTTTGCAGATAGCAATCACAGGCAAAAGCTTCTGTAGGGCATCATCGATAGCAACGGAATTGATCTTCAGCAACATTCTTCGGATAGGCAGAGTTAATGTGATAGGAGATGTTATTCTCTCTCTGGGGAAATTGTGCGTCAGCCTGTCAAGTGCCCTCTTTGCTTTCCTCATGTTGGATACACACAAGTACAGCTCTGCTCACAATAAGATATCTTCTCCACTGTTACCAGTATTGGTACGTGTATAACCATGCTATCAATTGGTACATGAATATTTCTTGTGGTACTGCACAAAATGATTTAGATTATGGACGATTTGAAACCTGCTCATTTCTGTACAACATCTTTATTTATTTACCTATTTTGCATTTACTGGTAATTGCCACTGCCATTCACTCAATAATTCTAGTCATCAGCTAAGTCTTGTCAGTCTAGATTGAGACTGATCTTCTTTCTGCTACTTAGCCTGTGATATAGTTGCATATCACAAGTGTATTGAGAAATGTTATGACTTTATGAGTAGCAATTTATAATATTTGTGTGCCTGCACGACCAAAATTTACTTTATGTGCTTACAAGAGGTTGAGTTGATCAGAGGCTAGTAGGGACAAACTATGTATTTTCTAATATTAGTTTCCTGCCATGATGATTATACGGGTCTCTGCTTGTTGCGTTGCAGATTTGCTGGGGTCTTGGTTATGTGGTGGCTAGCCTCTTCTTTGCTGTGGTTGAGATGTCAATCGACACGATCATACTTTCCTTTTGCCAGGATTCGGAAGAGCACCAAGGAACAGCCCAATATGCTCCTCCGCTTCTCATCGAAACTCTTAATGACCAAAATGAGATGCAAAGACTTACTCAAGGGCCCAACTGATGGATCTTGCTTCATATATTATATTCCTCCTACTTACCAATGGAAATTCGAGTCCTTTTCTTGGATATCCAGTCCAATCTTCAGTTCTCATCTGTATGTCCAGTTTACCGGTTGAGGTTGCCATTTCAATCTGCTGTTTTCAACACCGCAATACCTTGAGACGGCATCAAGCTCGTAAATATGAAGCAAGACGTCTACATCATTGTCAACAGCTTGTGGCGACCTATATGGAGAAGATAGTGCGGATTTTCGAGAGCATCTCCAGAAATAGAGGGAGTCACACCTAGATCTCTTGTTATTTAGTCATACATGTTGATGCATCTCCCCTAATATCAGGTATTAGGAATAGTGAATGTTATATTTGCTGTCTGAACTCTCTCTCCCTCTCTCCTTCTCTCTCCTAAGCCTATTGAAGTTGCTTAATATCAGGACTCTGTAATATCAGAAAAATATGAAAGTTTGAGAGTGAGTGGCTTTTTCCTTAATCGTCAAGTTTCATGTGGATTGCCTAGCTAAAAAGCAAGTGCCATAAGTACAAATGCAAATCTTGGGGTGTCATGCAAATCAGAAATCGCTTCCAATCATTTGGTTTTCATTTTTCACTACCTACCAACGATGGTGAATGCTCTTTTCAAGAGGGGTTCGGTCTGATCTGATCTTGGTAATGATGAAAATTCTTGTTTATTTTAGGATGCAAGTTTAATTGGTGGTTAAAGACATTGACCATGCCCGAGCTTTCGCATTCTCTTGTTGCTCAAGATTTGGTTGTTAATGAACTCCGTCCGTTTGGAAGAAAACAAAAGAACATAAAGTAAAGCAAGCTAGAGAGAGAGAGCCACTCGCAAGGAGGAAAGAGCTTTGTACTTTGGCTTTCTATGTTTGAAGCTTCTAGAGAGTTCAAATTTTCTTGATTTTGGAGCTTTTATAAGAATTGGATAAATAGCATCAAACCCATCTCGAATTTCGAAAAGAAAATTGATTTGTTTTTTTTAAAATTTTGTTATGATGTTGGGAAATTTGAGGCCACTTTTTGAGGGTTACTTTACATTTAAAAAAAGAACTTTTTTCCAAGAGATCAAATAGGATTAAAGGGGGAGAGAATATCATATCATATCCAGTGAAACTGCGTAAAAAAAAAAAAAAAAACCCAAACCGCGCGTGAGCTGGCCGAACCCCACCTCGTCCGGCGTGGCAACATCCCTGCCCGACCGAGTGACGCGAAAATGATGCTGTCCTCGCTGACGTGGCGGGTCCAGGCGCTTCCATCGAGGCGGAATGATCACCGAAATCAGACCAAAAGCATCAGTCGAATCCCACAAGTTCACGAATTCTCATTACACCCAAAAAAAGAAAAAGCCGAAAATGAAAAATGAAATGGCGCCGATTCCTTCTCCTCCGCCCTCTCTCTCTCTCTCTCTCTCTCTCTAGCTTGCTGTGAGAAAAGTCAAGAGAGAAATTCGCCATTAACAGTGCTGTAAGCTTCTTACAGAGAGAGAGAGAGAGAGAGAGAGCAGGTAGTGTGACAGCGAGAGGGGGGGGATTGCCGGTCTATAAAGAAAGGAGCGATTTTTCTTTTCCTCATTTAGTGGAGAATTGTTGTCATCGAGCGCGCTTTGCTTTTCGATTCCACCCTCACTTTCCAAGCTTCAAAAGCAAAAACTAAATGTGACCCGTTCGCCCGCCCACACACGACCGCCCGCCCACAATCCCTTCTTCGTTCTTTTTCGGTGGTGGTGGAGTGGGGAGAAGAAGAGAAAAAAGCCCACCAGTTTCGCCTTTCCCAGGTAAAGATTCCGCCTTTAGCTACTCCCCCTTTATTTTTCCCTCCCCAATTGGTTCGTAATTCCGTTCTGATTGCGATTAGTTAGCTCGTCGCAATGCAATTGGATGCTCGTTTTTGATTGATTTCCGCTCGAATTCTCTCTCTCTCTCTCTGCAGGTCAAAATCTGCAATTTCCCTTCTTCGAGACGGTGATTCGGGGCCTGATTTCTCTCTTCTGATGTTTTATTCACAATCATCGTTCCGACCACCTGTTAATTTCTCGTCTAGACCCCCTCTGCTCTGCTCAATTTCCTACCTTTTCCTTCCCTCGGATGTCTTCTTCATATGTTGCTTCAATTGCCTTAGATTTCGCCTGAAAATTTGACACTTTCCCCGCGGTACTACCTCTCTGTTCTTGCTTTGCTTCCACGTCTGTCTTCCATTTAATTCGGGGGTCAATTTAATTTACCCGTCTAGTTGACTTTTGTGGGGTTGAAATGGGTGATAGGTTTAGGTCCATCTCAATTGAGGATTTGCCCTTGCATTTGATTCTTGAGATTCTGAGCTGCGGCCGGCTCAGTTCAGTTGATCTTGTTTTCTTAGAATTGACCTCTAGAACTTTCGGGGGTAGTCATGGGCTGTACCCCAGCAAATTTCGATCGCTTGTGGAGCTTGCGGCGTTTCAGCTCTGCAGTTCTCATCCTAAATATTCCTCGATGAGCATGAAAGCGAAAAAGGAGATTTTTGATCGATGTGGTGGCAATTGGAAGCGGCTTTTGAGGTTCCTGCAATCTGTGCAGCAATCATCCTACATGGTTGAAACATCTTCTGGCAACGTATGTTTCTGTAGTACTTAGATTTTTAAGGAAATGAATTGTGTTTTGAGGGGGTTTCAGGGATAGCTGACATCCATCAATTTTATTGCTATATAGTTGTGATCGAAAATTACTGGGTAATCTACTTTTTTTATGCTTTTATTGGGTAATGAAGTTATTAGAAGTGAAAGTAGAGACTAATTAGCTTGACTTTCAGTACTCCAGGCAATAGTTTAGTAAGACTTTAATAGAAATTTTGCTTGTCATTAACTTACGTACTTTTTTTATGCTTTTAATATTGAATTGTATTAAAAAAAAAAGAATAAGAAGAAGAAGAAAACTTCCAGTGCTTGAAACGACTGTGTCAGTGAGTCTCATCATTTGTGCTATTTGTCTACTTGGTGAGATTTTTACCTGCCAAATGTGAAATGACTTAAATCATAATGGTATACACCATAATAGGAATGATTTCGGTAGAAACTCAATGCAATATAAATTATGTCATTTTGAGGTGTAGAAAAATGAGGAATCTTGTAGTCTTCCCCTGCCCCTTTCCACCAAAGCATTTTTAATTTGTTAGCAATCCATTCATTATCATTTATGCTCATCAATTTTTATTTTATCAGCAGATGCAGGTTACCACTGGGAAATATCATACATTACTTCTCCATGATTCATCCGTTTATTCTTGTGGATCTAATCTAAGTGGTGTTCTTGGTCATGGTGCTGAAACAACACAGTGTGTAGCATTTACCCCAATAAGTTTTCCATATGCAACACATGTATTACAAGTCTCAGCCTCCCATAACCATGCTGCTTTCGTCACACGGTCTGGAGAGGTTTGTAGTTTCTCATGCTTGTTTAGCTAGATACGTTAGCATGTCCTTCTCCCTTTTGGGAAAGTAGAGGGAAATTGATGGGAGGAAAGAATAAAACCGTCAATGTTTTATGCTTTTGTCATGTCATCTTGGATTTTACTTTGTTGCTATCCTTAATATATGTACAGACCCAGACTATTGCATTGATTTGTTGGGCTTGATAATGTTCTTATGAAGAGCTCCAGTTATGAATTCTACCTTAGTAGTTGGTGTCTTACTGTGGGGTTTGCCATGATGCTACTAGCTCTTCAGTTTGTATGGACATAGATCTGACATATGCTACCTAGATATTCCTCTGTCCTTTTTATGGTAACCCTATAATTTTAAAGAACAGCTTCTATTGATCTAGGTTTTCACTTGTGGAGATAATTCATCCTACTGCTGTGGACATAGAGATACAGCACGTCCAATATTTAGACCTCGGCTTGTTGAAGCACTGAAAGGAGTTCCCTGCGAACAGGTGATCCATCAAACCAAATTTTATGTATTATTGAAGGTTTTGGTAGTCTAGCTTAATGCCATGCTTCCCTTTTCTATCCAGGAGAGGAAATGCAACCTTCCTCATGTTCATGATTGCTTTCCCCTTGCAATGCGTTTACTTGCCGATGCATGGGTGTCTCCCATGACTATGAAGTTTATCTTTGAGTCCCTAAATAAAGCTTTGGAATATAGTTTTAGAGAAAAAAAGGGTGTGGATCAATTATTCATTGGATGGAAGATATTGTTGGATTTTCTATTTTGCTATAATTCTTAGTTTCTAGATGTCCTATGACTATCCTCAAAGATCTGTGCATATTACGTTTCTTCTCTACTTGATTTTTGCTTGAAATATGATAAATATAGTTGAGAATTTTTTGAGTACTTTTTATCTCATTTTAGTGAGAAACAGCAGATATCCATCATATCACGGATCTTGACTCATCTAAACCATTTTGTTTTGGTTTTTACATTTTTGTTGTAACCTTTATGGTCAAATTAGACATGGTCATTGATTACTCAGGTCCTATGAATGCTTGAGTATGTTGGACTGCTGGTTATTTTCTTCATCATTCACTTTGACTATTCTGTCATGATAATTCATTGTTGGTAAGCATGTCGTTTATTCTTGCTAGATGGTTAAAGATTCGAGTTCAGCATATCAATAATTGATATTGTTTATTCTTGAGTACATTTTCTCCCACTGTAATCAAAATGAGAAACGCTAAAACTTCTTTCAGGTTGCTGCAGGGCTTAATTTTACTGTTTTCCTCACAAGAGATGGTCATGTCTATACATGTGGCAGCAACACGTATGGACAACTTGGTCATGGTGACACTGTGGAGAGGTCGACGCCAAAGATGATTGAACAATTTGAAGCTGTAGGCCCTGTGGTACAAATTGCTGCTGGTCCGAGTTATGTGTTCGCTGTATTAGAAAATGGGGCGCTCTACTCTTTTGGTTCAGGTTCCAACTTCTGTCTTGGACATGGAGAACAGCATAATGAGTCCAACCCTCGTCAAATTCAATATTTTAGAAGGAGGGACATCCATGTGGTGCACGTGTCTGCAGGCGACGAGCATGCTGTGGCGCTGGATTCTAATGGACTTGTAAGTTCTTATGCTGAATCAGAAGCATGTTTTTGATTCCTAGCAAATAAAAAGAAAAAAAAAATGATGTGCCTTTTTATCTATATTTTTTCTTGTTTTTCCTTTTTCCTTTTTCATGCCAAAGGCATTAATACAGTGATGAAATTGAATGGCTGTATCAGGTTTACACTTGGGGCAAAGGTTATTGTGGTGCTCTAGGCCATGGAGATGAGATTGATAAAACTACTCCAGGACTTGTAGAGAGCCTACAGGGCCATCTTGCAGTACAGGTCAGTGCGTATGATTTCTTTGAGTTTTAGCATCCCAAATTGAGAAGGGCTGCCTAAGTGGGCAGGATTCGACAGTCTTTTTGATAGAATGGTTGCCCAAAAGTATACATAAAGTGGCATGCAGCAACTAATAGATATAACAGCCTGCACTTAGTGAAGAGGAATTTGAGGTGCTTTTCAATTCTTTATATTCTTTAAATGATCAAATCTGTAAGCAGGATATGAAAACTTGTTTATTCAGGGATAAGTAAGGACTTTTTTCTTTATTTTTTGCTATTAGCTGATTGATAATTTCTTCCTTCTTGATAAAGGGTTCTTTAGGATTTATTTTGCCTTTTGCATTCGTTTCTTATTCCAATAATCTTATTCCGAAAGAGGAAGGAGATGTAAAAAGCGAAACCGGTAAAGTAGTCAGTCTCCAATGCTGGGTTATTCACTTGCAGGTCTGTGCCAGAAAGAGGAAAACCTTCGTCTTAGAGGAGCACGGTTGCGTGTATGGTTTTGGGGGGATGGGTTATGGCAGCCTAGGGTTTCCAGACAGAGGAGCATCCGATAAAGTCTTGAGGCCAAGAATCCTCGATAGCCTGAGAGCACACCACGTCTCCCAAATTAGTACCGGTCTGTACCACACTGTTGCAATAACTAGTAAAGGGCGGTTGTTTGGGTTCGGAGACAATGAGAGGGCACAACTCGGGCATGACAAGCTGAGAGCCTGCCTGGAACCGACCGAGATATTTGTCCAACAAACAGTGGATGAAACAGGCTGCAGCTCTGGAATGGAGTAAGACTCCGGCGCCAATTGTTGAAACTAATGATTTTTTTTGTATTTAAGTATGTTAGATTATATGTTTGATGTCCTTAGTGAAACTGCATAAAGCTCCAGTGTGGAATTTATGGGGCCAATCCTCGTCTCCTAAAAAAGGTGCTGTACGGAATACTCTATTGCAGTTGCTTTCGCCCCATTACGCTTCTAAACCACTCTCTTACATTTATTAAGCCTGCTTATAAATTCAGGTCTCTGAGTAAAAACGAGAGTAAGAGCAAACGGAAATCGTCTTCAGTATATTTTAGGAGATCCCCCATGGCAAGGGATTTCTTGATGATTTTAGGCAGAGCCACAACCGCAGGAAGTTCTGGCAGTACGATTTTCACGAACCCCCTCGTTCATCATTGGTCGAATTGTGAGGTCGGATGAATGTTTGTCAGTTATTGCTTGTGTGGAGTGGACTAATATAGATCGGGAGTACCAAATAATTTTCTTAATTTTGGACACCAATCGCGCGAATCAACTCTAATTATGATGATAAATGTCATTCACTGTGTATTTGGATTCTCAAGTTTTCATCATCTTACGAGGGATTGTATTAATCAAAATATACAATATAAATCTCGTCATTTCGGCTAAAAGAGTTAAATTTCAGCCATTAGAATGGGATATAGCGTCTTCTGCGGAAGAAGTGCACAGCTCGAGAAATCTGTTCTGAAGAGATTCTTGATGCCAGGGGCATCTCCTTTCCTGGAAGATTTAGCAGGGAATGCACATGACTCACTGATCATAAGTCATCCGATCATTTGTTATTTCGTGTCCGCGAAGATCACGGGAGATTCACCGAAGACATGTCAATATTTTTATAAGTAGCTCTACTTATATAGTTCGGATAAACAAAGGACAGAGGGTCCTCCAGAGGCCAGACATGCAAAGAAACAAAGTTAAAGAAACAATTACTCACTCATATGGACATTAAACAACCACCTTTGCATTCTTACATATGCTGCTGCCAGCTCCCTTCCACAAAGAAACCGTGAGGCCTCTCAGAAAGTTGCGGACTTTTACATGCGGAAACGGATATTTTGGGCGGAGTTGTCATTTTCTGTAAGCGTTCGATCAGATAAATCGTTGGGCCAAACGTAAAGAAACAATCATTGGTCACCCATGTGGCCGTTAAGCGATGACTGGCATTCTCCCGTATGCTGCCAGCTCCCTTCAACAAACAACCTGTGAGACCTCCCAGAAAAGTTGCAGATTTTTATATGCAGAAATGGAGATAAGGTAGGAAGTTGTCATTTTCTATAAGCACTCAATTAGATAAGTCGAGTCCCTGACTTGTAGGCTGATTATATCGGCTTATCATGATCGAACTTCTTACTGCAAGCCGCCAATCAATTCGTTATTCCGTAGCTTTACTCATAATACAACTTTCGACTGAGCAGTGCGAAAGTTAATTCTGGGGACCGCGGACTTTGCACTCCATCTGAGATCAACGTTGCAGTAGACTACTTGAAACTCTCTTCTGGAAGCAGAGTGTAATTTTTATCCCCTGTGAAGTTCCACGTCTGTTGGGTTTTGCCAGTAGTTTCTGCGAGTAGCATTCTTAGCTCATGGCACAGAAAGGTGTCTCGCAAATGCCTTAAAAGAGATTATACGACCGAGGTAAGACAAGCGTTCTTGCCCTGGACCATGCCCCAACTCATCGAAGAAAGTTACTCAGCTGAAAATGGCCGTGCTTGAGACCCTGAAAATCTCATTAGAGCACGACCCAAAGATATTCTCAATGTCTTTAAACCTTCAGAATCACAACGCATGCTTGGTGACAGGGGAATTCAGCTTGACCTTGGTCAAAACAGGACGCCCCTCTGATGGAATTCAGCAGCTCGATTGGACCGCTCAGCGAAAGAACAGGGTCCATCGATAAAGCTGTCTTGACTTTCAACCCACCAAGGACAACCGAGATCCTCGAGCATCCCCAGCCACATGAGGCCATGTGCGTGCCTCATTGCGCCACAGACCCGTGATGGTACTTTGCCCTTCTTTGTTTCTTCTCAAAATCCAAATTGACCTTTTGCACCTCATTTGCATATGCACGGCACGATCTCAAACAGGATCGCAATAAGATCATGGACAAAAGGGCAAAATCTCCTAATCCGTCGTTGTCCAAACGACACTCCAATAAAATTATCCAGAGTCCAAAAACATTGATGAAAAACAGAAGTAGGGTCCATCACAACAGGAAAAGCAAACACTTTAACAATAACCATACAATCCAAGGCCTAACCGAGTCCTTTCCTCTCAAAATGATTAAAATGCCACGAAAAGCTATAAAAAAAAAAAACCCACTTGCACTTTCCAAGTATCTTATTCTGTCCCTGTCAAACCTCCTAAACAATAGATAAGCTCCAGCACAGAAGAAGAAACAAAAAAAAGAAACCTTTTTTTTTGTTTCTACGTGCTTGTTCAAGCCAAGTTCTCCAAGTGCTCCCTCAGCACTTCGAGCATGTGGTAGAAGGTGACGATCCCGATCAAGCTACAGTCCTCCTCGATCACCCACACGTAGTTGACGCGGTGCGCGATCGCCTGAATCATCACCGCCACGAGCGAGCTCTTCGGGTTGCACACGATCGCCTCCGACCTCCTCACCAGCCGCGACGAGTAGCTGAAGGACCGGCTGTTGCACCTCCCCAGCTTCCGCAGCAGCACGCTCGTCGGAGTCGCCGCGCACTCCTCGTCCGACGACAGCAAGGGGTTCGAGTTGCTTGGAGAAATCGCGAGCTCGTTGATCGTAGCTTGGAGACCTCGCTCCTCCAGTCTTGCTTTCACCACCCTCACGAGATCCTCCGGCGGGCCTCCGCAGTCAATATACGCCAGTAGGTCGCCACAGGAGAGCGTGGCGATGGCAGCCGCGGCAGTCTCGTCGCAGGAGGCGAGGGCGAAAGAGGATATCTCGCCGATCAGAACTCCGTCCCCGTCGACAATGGCGACGGAGGTCTGTTCGGCGAGGGAGCGGGCGATCGCTCCGACAGCAGAGGAGGCAGGGGAGTCGTAGTCCGCGACCAGAACGTCCGCACTGACGATGCCGAGATCGTCGATCGACAGGGCGGGGATCGGAGAGAACAATCCGATGGAGTTGAGGAGGAAGCGGACCACGTCTTCCTGCGTGAGCCAGCAGAACTCACGGCCGTTGTGCAGAGTCGGCGTCGGCGAGGGCTTCTGGTGCTGTTTCCTTCTGGTTTTGGTGGTGAATCTGGTTATGATCGGCACCACTAGATTCTGTGCACCTTTCAGGATGAGATCAATCGCTTCTAACAAGCTGAAACATGAAGAAGCACAGAAAGGATCGTCTCCCAAACATTAGTCAGATAAATGCAAAGGTTCTCACAAGATCAAACTAGAATTTGGCTTAAATTCGATTCCCGAAAGGCCAAGCTTTGATTTCGCAAAATCGGATTCTTCATTCTTGTTGAAAAACAGAGAAATGAAGAAGTACAGAACGGATCATCTCCTAAACATTAATCAGATAAAAGAAAAGGTTCCCACAGGATCAAACCAGAATTTGGCTTAAATTTGATTTCGCAAAACGCCAAGCTTTCACTTCGCACGACTGGATTCTTCATTCTTGTTGAAAAACAGAGGAATGAAGAAGCACAGAACTGATCATCTCCGAAACATCGATCAGATAAATGCAAAGGTTTCCACAAAATCAAACCAGAATTTGACTTAAATTTGATTTCGCCAAAAGCCAAGCTTTCATTTCGCACGATTGGATTCTCACACTCTCTTTGGAAAAAAAAACAGAGTATTCTGTTTGAATATCCAGAGAGATGTGCATTCTGAGCTGCAATCACCGAATCATCGCGTCACGACACGAGCTCGTGAAAAGAGATGGCGACAGAGAACAGACGCGTGTAATATGCAAAAACTCGAATTTCTGGAGACTTCTTTTGACATTGACCTGAAAATTCAGCATAAATTGTACCGACAAGACAAAAACACTTTCTTGACGAGAATGCACGAACACACTGTCTCCGGAAATGAGTATGATTTGCACAGAAACGTCCGTGAAATTTACTCTCGAAGCCATTTAAGTAACGGAAGAGTGAATTCAAGGACCGACTAAGCTTCACCCGAAACGTAACAGCAGAGGGAAAATCCCGAGACCGAAAGCCAACGAGAAAAGAGACGAGAGTCACCTGCAAGAAGGGTCGACATGGATAACGACACCCGGAATGTTGGGCAGGATGGCGGCGAGAGGGGCCTTCAGAGCAGAGGAAGGCGAGGAGAGGCGGCCGTCCTTGCAGAGGTAACAAATCACGTCCACCATGCAGACTTTCCCGACGCACCGGCAGTCGAACTCGGCCCCGGGGCCCGCCGCAGCATCCACCCCCGAGGAGTGATCGCAGCTCCAGACGCTGAGGCAGGTCTCGCCGGAGCTCCGGAGGGCGGAGAGGGCGTCGCCGACGGTGGCGGCGGCGGGGAGCGACCTCAGCGCGGGCTTCCCGAGGCAGAGGTCGGACACGGTGTGGGACAGCAGTCCAACGGCCATGCAAAGGGAAAGGGAGGGAGGTAAATGGAAAGGGGTTGGGACTGGGGGTGGTGGTGCAGTAATGGCGGATGCTGTGATGTGGTGGCGCCGGTCTGCGGTGGGGATGATGGAGTGGAGAATGTGCCTGCGGTGTGCATATATAGGAGGAAGACGACGGGGGGGAAGACACCTGGGGAGTGTGGAGGGAGCATGTGGAAGGTACGGTCCAGCGGTTCCAAAAGGATATCGGTGGGACCCGCTGGGGTGTTATCTCTCTTTTCTCATTTTTCTCTTTTTGGGTTGGCTTTTGGATACAAAAAGTAATTAATCTATTGCCGCAGAAGGGATAAAATCCTAATAAAATCCACCAATGTTAATCCAATGTATAGTATCGTCTATTAACATTTGATTTCCTTATATGATTCTTGAAATTCAACCTAATGTACCATATTATTCCTAAAATGTCTATTATAATATCAGTAACTATATGATAATATTACATATTAGGCTATATATTAAATAAATTAAGAGTTTAACAATGACTTTACATATTAGATCAAAGTTCATGAATTATTTGTGTAATTATTTTTTAATTATATTGCCGAAAAAGGTGATACTTTGTATATCACTATCGTTTGTTAATTGATTATTTTTATTTGCTCTATGAGTTAAAATAATACTAGAGATAATTAGAAAATGTTGTTAATGGACATACTAAATAATATTTGATATTTTTGTTGAATATTTAAATGACGCCTATGTATCTTTCGGCCGAAAATCAGAGGAGTAGTTGAAAACTCTAGCTGTATCTTCTTAAAATGATGGGTAAGCATCGGACAAATGATCTGATAAAATTAATAAATTAATTTGAATAATGGTACAAATAATTTTTATAATTTGATTCAATGTGCAATGTTGTTCCTAAACTATTATTTTGTATAATGTTATTTTTGAACTTTTGCCCAATATATAATATCATCCCTACGCTTTTAATTTTTTTAATGTAATTCATGAACTACCGATTAATATTTAATATAGTCCCTATATGAAAATGTTCAAAAATTCGACACTATATTAAATAAATTAAAATTTCAAAGGATGACATCACAAATTAGATCAAAGGTCGGGTATCACATTAAATAAATTAAAAATTCAGAAATAACATTACATGTTGGATCAAAGCTCATGGGCCATTTGTGTTATTTTCCTTAAATTAATAAAAATTCTATTGTTGTTTCACCAAAAATGAAGTAATATCAATCAAGATATGAATGGATTGATAAGCAAATCAACAAAAATTGTGAAAGGTCCTTTATTGATTTTGGACAATAAAGTAAATAACAAGTAATTTAAAAATCAAACAATGGAAACAATCGTTGTAAGCGATGCAAAAGGCACAAAAGTAATGATAAAATGTAACCGACAAAAAAAAAAAATTTAAAGTGCATATAAGTATGTTGAGGTTTTTGATTGATTGGGTGTCTTTTACAATGAAAACACTTAGGGTATTTATAACCATCTGCCTCGGTTAGATATAGTGGTTACATAGTTACTGAATTTGAAAGAAAAAAATATCTTTCATTCTTATCCACCATTACAAGTTACAAATCTGAAAACATCATTACTCAACAACATTCTCAATGAAGATTCTCATTTTTGGAGAGTTGTCGATTCCGTTCAAATTGTCGATTGTTCTAGCTAAATTTTCTTTTTTGACTCAATTTTTCACTTGTCAATAATAATTAAAAGCTGGTATTTTTTTGTCAATAATTACACATCAGGGCCATATATATCATGATTACCATGTTATTAAAAGACACGATTGCTATATTTGACTAAGTGCCAATATGTTGGTTGTAATTAATTATAAGGTGCCAAATGTTTGCTTACGCGATTATAAAGTGAGCAAAGATAATAAATGCTCCACATTAACATCGGTGAGTAATCTAATTGGCCGCTTGTCAAGTTTGGACTAGCTGTAAAATTGCAAGTTGACATCAATTGATGATGAAAGGAACATATGTGGGGCTCAGGATGGCCAGGTCACTTTCTGGAGTCTTAGTCCATCAGAAAAAATGATCAACTTTCTAGCAACGAAAATATTTTGCCATATTAATTGATTATTCTAAGTAATACAAATAATTAGTTTTTAGAAAATATTTTCAAGTCATTCATTCTTTACGAATCAAATAGAGCTTATTTCATGATTCTAGCCAACCCTCTAGGTATGAACTCCATAGACTGTACCACGTCTCTCAAATTTACTTTATCATCATTTGCAACAAATTTACCCAAATCAATGAGAATTCCCTCTGCTAGACAAATAAATTACCTTTAAAGCTTAAACTGTTAGGAAATAACCCAAGATTTCACGGGTGTCTATATACACATGCACTTTAATTAAAACTCCTTGCATGTAAGTCAGTCTTTACAAGCAATACCGGATGGGGACATAATCAAGAGGGCTGGCCATTCATATGGGCGTGTCATCATCATGTTTGTAATTTGTGTTAATATACGAGAGTACGAAATATCTTGATTCTAATTATACACGCCAAATAATTGAATTACCTTGAAAACATGTTAGTTCGCGTCAATTTACAAAATTAGGTGTGTTGTGCAGTGTCATATTCATATTCTATCTTTGCAATTTGTACTTTTATTTCAGGTCATGCAAACGGTTGGTGTCCACTATTACTAAGCCATATCAAGGAGGCAAGTGGAGGCAAATGGAGACAGAAGGAAAATAAGCTGAATAACAGGCAGGCGAGAAGGACAAAACGGAGTGCCTGGATTTAAGCTCATGCCCGCGCTCTTATCTTGTCAAACAAACTGTTTATCCCAAAAACTTAAACTTTTAGTAATAAATCATAAACGCATGTATAACATATTTTTTATTATTGAAAAGAAACATTAAGAGCATGCTTGTGTAACCAAAAACTTCGTACAAAGAAAAATATTCTCCATAATAATCTTTTTCAAAGAAAACGATTAATTTTCATCCATTTGGTAATTCAGCGAAATGACTTCCTTATTATTAGAAGGAGAAGGAGAAGTCATTTTCTCCCGATTTAAGCTTATTGTTTTCGGTCTACGAAAAACATATTAATTCTCCATTAGCCAAATACCATAAAGGTGGAAAAAAATTCCCTGAAACCAATTCCTTTTCAGACAAGCCAACTATCAAGATTAGATCCACAGCTAATAGCAGTTCTTGCCACTCGTTGGTTCTTCTCATAAGGATGTGATGGCCCATATGAAAGTCCCATGATAGCAATTGATTGAACAATTAGGCTAATGCAGTCCGCTAATGACAGGGAACAAGGTTAATTCGTGGGGACCTTCTTCTTGGAGCTTTCTAGGAGGGCAATGAGGTTTTCTTTTTCTCATCTGGTACCGGCGTCTACTAGCCCGAGAATTCACAATTCGCACTCAGGACATGATGGTGCGACATCAAACGTAATTTACTCCAAATTGAGTTTCGATGAAGCTGTTTCTTGAATGAGAGAGTGGTTTCTCGTCTGCTGTTTCGAGCAACGAGCAGGAGGGGACAAAAGCAAAATCCATTGACTGGAAAAATGAGGTTGATATGGAAAGATTCCAAGCCGACTTTATAACGACACCGCAGTTTTAGCGACAATGATGTTTTTTTTTTTTTTTTTTGGTCAAAAGCGACAATGATGTTGAGTTATGGGGGTAGTGCACAAACCGTCTCAACATTAATGTGCAACAAGCCGAGAGATGAACGACATGCTTTTCTCATTCTTTCGATTCTGAACAAGGAAAATAGAAGCAAATAGGTTAGATATTTGCAGTAGGTCTCACGAAAGGCAAAAGTCTTAACTTTTTGTTAATTGGAATTTGTTTTTTTTAGGTGGTGAAAGGATAAAAAGTGACCCATAACAAGAATTTCAATTGCTTTGTGGCGTAGACTTGCTTTTTGTATAATAAGTCATCATGAGAGATATCTTAAGAAGAATTTTAATTACTTCGTGACGTAGAGTTGTTTTTGTATAATAAGTCATGATGAGAGATTTTTAAGATAAAGATTAAGTAGGTACGCTGTCTTACAATATTGACTTTACTTTCATCTATTCGAAAGAATCGTTTTTTTTAGGTGGTGAAAGGATAAAAAGTGACCCATAACAAGAATTTCAATTGTTTTGTGGCGTAGACTTGCTTTTTGTATAATAAGTCATCATGAGAGATATCTTAAGAAGAATTTTAATTACTTCGTGACGTAGAGTTGTTTTTGTATAATAAGTCATGATGAGAGATTTTTAAGATAAAGATTAAGTAGGTACGCTGTCTTACAATATTGACTTTACTTTTATCTATTCGAAAGAATCGAATGTTAATTTTTCCACGATGACATTTTTTTCCAAATCAGTGAGCAACTCAAATCTACTCTGCTAAGGTCAAATACAATCTAAATCTGCTGCTCAAATCCACCATATTCACCGCCATCATCATCAATGCATACAGCTTTCCATTTATGTTTGAAAATGAGCAGACGACCTGCAGTTCATAGTCCTACTCTGTTCACAGATTTTCTTTTTTCTTTTTTTTTCAACATTTCGTCTTTTTCTGGCAGATATTTTCTGATATTTTGGGGGGAAAAGGAGAGAGTGAAATGTCAATTGGGGTTCCACTGTACTGCGGATGTGGACGGACATGTCGGACCGAAGGACAATCGTTTTACGATCAGTAGAGCCTATCCGTCTCTCCATTGCAACGACTCTTTGGATCGTGCTAGAACAGATGTTAGCATCATCAGTCATTGTATCAGCAACTTCTTACGAATCGACCGATATCAATTAACTCAAAAATCAACGGGAGCATATCTGATGGGACCGGATGGATGATCCGGAAGGAAGCTAATTAGACAGAAATGTCATTTTATCTTCATCTTTAGACAATCCAATGGGAAGAGCAAGAAGATCCAACATTTGACTCAACTCGCAAGCCTTCAGGCCTCTGGGCAGTCGGTGATAACGGGACTTGAGCAGGCGATCAGCTCCTGAGCCGAAAATCTCCCGACCCTCCTAACTGACTACGCCGATCGGGAAGGTTTAGACTTAAAAGTTTTTATAAATCGAAGGGATGACGAAACGATGCGCAAAAGTAGTCAAAATCAGGGGCTTTTCGGCCACCTTGTTCAAGCCGTCGTAATACGTCACGACAAACTCTTATACATCTTATCAGTGCAAACCCCACTTACGATCAGGATCATGGCCTAGCAAAGACAGCACCCGCAATCACTCGTTGGGTTTCGGTCGAATACCACGGTCATCATACCACCTTCACTTTCCGGAAACTACAATTCCTCGTTGGTTTTTTCAATCCCTCGTAGCTTGTCTTTATACGGCCAGCTAGTAGGAGAAGCATCAAGTGGGCAGGAGTCATTTTTCAAATGTCACTAATTTGACCAATGAATATTTCGCCTCCCTCTCCATGAATGGTGTCGTCGGTTTGCTCATCAAGTTGGAGAAAGAGATAGAGCCAGCATCTGCCATCAGCGTGGGGTTGAGGAAGCTTTCCTTTTCACGTTCATCTGTACCTCCACAAAAAGGGAAAAAAAAAACCCACGTTTTTGTACATAAGCGTTGATGCAAATCAATCAATCCATGGCATCCGACGGATATTGGCACGTAGATGTCGATGCCCATGGTTGATGCATTACTTTCATTGACCAATCCTCATTAAGCGATTGAGTCCCGAACGCTCGTCGATTGGTAATCTTTTCTTTCTTTTTTTAAATGTAAACAGCTATATTATGAAAGGAACTTATATAGAGCTCAGGATGGGTCATGTTGCTTTCTAGGGTTTTGGTCTATTACCAACCTTGGAGGGAAGCGAGGATCGACTTTCTTATCACAAAAATATTTTGCGTGCTACTTAATAGTTTAAATTTTTGTTAATAAATGGTTGCATATTCGATTCCAGATTGATGTACCTCTAAATTTGTAACATGTAACCAAGTTATTGTTAAATAGAAGTTATTTCAAATCGAGGTTAATTCGACCTATTATTCGAGATATTTCACCATGCTAGCCAACACTCTGTATATGAACTCCATAGTCCATATGTTGGTTATTAAACTTACTTTTTTCTCTATTAGATAAATCAATAGTTTTCAAAGTTTAAACTATTGAGAAATGATATGAGATTTCATACATATATGTACCCATTATTTAGCACTCTCTACGTCCAAGTCCATCTTTACAAGCAACATGGGACCTGGACATAATTAGGATGCTCAATAATTTGTGTTGGCATGACAATCCACAATTGTGTTTATAATTCAAGTCAATTCATGTGAGCTCAAAGCATATTAGTTTTGATTGTATGTGCCAAATAGTTGAATAAACATGAAAACACATTAATTCCTATCAATATATAAAGTTAGGCAAATCATGTAGTGCATAATATGATATTCTCACTTCATCTCGTGTCATGCAAATGATATATATCTAACATTGCTAGGCCTTATCAAATAGGAAACCGGAGAAAAGAAAACAAGGAAAATAGATTAACAATTGGGAAAGGAGAAAGATAGGAGTGTCACCATTAAACTCATGACTTGTGCTTTGACATCGCATGACACAAGTTGCTTATCCGAAAAGTTTAAATTTTTAGAAAACAAGTTAACAAAACCTATTATATGATATCAATTGAATCTTAAATTCTTCAATTTGTCAATTTAATCATAAATATTTTCACGAATTCAATGTAATCCTACTAATCAATTTTCAACTAAAATATTGACATAATAGTCTAGTTATTACTAGCTATCATGTGTGACACATCACATCACGTCAACAATTTCCTACAAAAATTGGCCAAAATAACTACATTAATTTCAAGTAAAGATTTACATCTAAATTAGTAAAATTGAAAAGTTCATGACCGAACTGACATCCATTTATAGATTTAGAACCAATTGAACAATTTTCCCACCACGGCCTATCACATCCTTATGAGAAGAATTAATAAGCGGCAAGATTTGCCATTATCATGTATGGGTTGGACGAGGCCAACTAATGGGAGGTGAAATGTCATTTGAGTTCTCAAGACACTCACCACCACGCACTTATGCTGATTAACCTTTTTTGTTTTGGCGTCAATGAAAGTCTCATGATAGTCATTGATTGGTCAATTAGGCTAATTGAGTCCGCTAATGAAAAGGGGAAAAGGTGTTAATCTGCGGGGACCTCTTGCGGAGCTTTTTAGAGGGGATGAGGTGCTGGTAAGTGGTGATGGCCCCTACCAAAAAGTTCACCATCCACTCGCATGATGGTGTGACATAAACCTAATTCACTCCAAATTGAGTTTCGACCAATGCTGCTTCTTGAATGGAAGAGGTTTCTTGTATGTTGTTTTTGAGAGAAAATTGTCCAGAAATTCATAACTTTATTATAACATCATCAATCAAGTTTCAAAATTGACAAGACTAAATTGTCAAACTTGAAAATTTTTGGACCGAATTGGAGGTCGTGCTACAAGTTTATGACTTTTTGGATGATTATCCCATTGTGTTGATGTTCAAGCAAGACGAAGACAAAAGAAAATTCGTTAATTAGATCAACGAGTTGGATATGGAAAATTAAAATTGACTTTGTAGAGACAAATTATAATGGTAGATGGGCCGTGCATTCTTGTTTATTTACTTTCATACTTGTATACGTAACATGTGTGTGTAATCTGCTTATAAGTGTACACATACCATCTTGTGAAGCATCATCAAAGAAACTATTGAGATTTGCCACGATGGCCACATTTCTATATGGGAAAGGGGAGGTGAGGGGTTCGAATCCCCACCTTTTCATATAAGTTGGAGTAGAGACGATTTAGTTTTAATATGAATTTCGATTTACACACCCTCTAAAGAGGGTAGAACAAAAGTTTAATAATGAGAGTTAAAATAATAGTAAAGTAAGATCGACAAAAAGAAAAGCATTACTAAAGAGAACAATCATCATTTTTCAATCACTGAGCACACAAACTACTTTGCTCAAATCAAATTCAATCGGAATCCACTGTTTAAATTTAACCATATTTACCACCATCATTTGTGCATAGACATTTCCATCTATGTATGTGTAAATGATGAAACGAGCTGCAATTTATTGTCCAACCTTGTTCATGGGAAAATTGTTGAAAAAAAATCTTAAACCTAGCCAATTTAGTTCCAAATATTTCAATTTTACCAATTAAATCCCAACTCTTTTGATAATTTATCAATTAAGTACATCCAGCTAATTTTAGTCGGAAATTATTAACACGGATTCTGATTATCTTACATGGCACCGCCTACGTTAATGTTGACAATTTTTGTAATTTAAATAAAAATTTTCATCATTTTTCCTTTTTCTTTTTTTCTCTTTCCTCTGCCACCCTTGCTTGCTTCACATGGGTGCGTTTGGTTGCTTTGGGGAAATGCATTTGGGAAAATCGCAAATACATTTCGCTAAAGGGGGCCGAAACGCAAATACCGTTTGCAGTAAATTTTGACGCGTGAAACAACTTCGCCCAAACGCCGCGTGAATACCACATTTTGTAAATGGACTTTTGAGAAATTTTTTTAATAAAAAATTTGTAAATATTTTTTTTTTTTTTTAGTCTAACTTCCGGCGGCCAGATCCGGCCGCCGGCCACCCTCCGGCGGCCAGATCTGGCCGCCGGCCACGCTCCGGCGGCCAGATCTGGCCGCTGGTCAAGCTCCGGCGGCCAGATCTGGCCGCCGAAAGGCCTTGCCTGAGGTCGCGCGACCTCAGGCGGGGCGGCCTGAGGTCGCCCGACCTCAGGCGGCGGTCGCCCGGCCGGCGCCTGGGTCGCGCGACCCAGGCGGACGCCTCCGTCGTCTGGTTTCGCGCGGCCCCGACGGACGGTCGCCTGGGTCGCGCGAACCCAGGCGACGGAGGCGGCCGCCTGGGTCGCCTCCGTCGCTGGGTGCGCGACCCAGGCGGTGGTCGAGCGACCCGAGTCGCGCGACCCAGGCGCGCGACCGCCTGAGGTCGCCGGACCTCAGGCGACGCCTGGGTCGCGCGACCCAGGCACGCGACCGCCTGAGGTCCGGCGACCCAGGCGTGCGACCGCTTGAGGTCCGGCGACCTCAGGCGACGCCTGGGTCGCGCGACCCAGGCGTGCGACCGCTGAGGTCGCGCGACCTTGGCCGGCGGTCGCCCCCCCTTGGCCGGCGGTCGCCCCCTTGGCCGGCGGTCGCCCTCCTTGGCCGGCAGTCGCCGGCGGTCGCCGGCGGTCGTCGGCTTCCTTGGCCACGCGGGGAAGATGAACAGTACCACATGTTGCATTCCGAAGATGCAAGTTGCAAATGCACCTTTCACCCTGCATTCACCTAAAGGACCTTAGATACTTGGAGATGCAAATGCATCTCCCCAAAGCCTCCAAAATGCCAACCAAACACACTTCGCATTTTTGCTTCACATAGTCTGGTCAAGGCCATAGTCTGGTCAAGGCTTTTGGAGCAGGCAAGAGTGGCCAATTACCAGCAATGCCTAGGCAAGGCCAATTGACCCCTTGCTAGATTCGGGTGAGGGCCTTCGCGCCCTCACTTGCAACCAATGAGGCCAACATGGCCTTGCTAGGGGCCTTTGTAGGCAAGGCGGTCCTTGCCCAGTTTAGATGAGGCTTTTGCAGTTAGTGACCCTTGCAAAAAAAAGGAAAATAAAAATAGCTCAATTTTTTAAAAAAAATTAGCAAAATTATCTACATTGGTGATTTTCAGTCAAAATTAGGTAAATGAACTCAATTGACAAATTTTTAAAAAATTTAAAACTCATTTGATAAAATTAAAAAATATATAATTAAATTGATTAAAGTGTAATACATATATAACTTTTTAGATAATTTTCTCCGATTTACGGATATTTTCTTTTTATAACATAAGCAGATACTTTCGAGATTTTTAGGGGTGAGTGAAATCTGAATTTTGGTTTTGGTCAAAAGTGAAATCTGAATTGGGGGTCCACCGTCTTGTGGTTGTTTGACAGATATGCGTACAAAAGGACAATCATTTCAAAATCAGTACGCTTATCTGTCTCCCACGACCACTTGCAATAATTCTTTGGATCGTGCTAGAAAAGATATATATTTACAAGAGTGGTTCGGTTTCACTTTCGCCCAACTGCCTTATCAGTCGGATAACCAGAAACTTCGCACAAATCAACCCATATTAATCAACTAAAATATCCACTCGGGCATCAACAGGACGGGAAGGACGGTCCAAAAGGAAACTAATTAGATGGAAATGTCAATTGCATGGGTACTTTCAAGCCTTTGGGCAGCCGGTGACAATTGGATGTCAGCAGGTGATCGGCTTTGGATCCAATTGGGACAACCCCGATGGTTTAGGTATAATTTTTTTGAATTTAAAGAGATAACAAAACAATATGCAAAAGTGGTCAAAGTTAGGGGCTTTTCGCCCGTGCTTGATTGATTACTCCTAGATCTTGTTTATGTTATGATAATGTGAGTCACCACAATGCTGGTAGTTTCCTAATCAGGTTTGGTGGGTGAGATTGCAAATATCATACCAAATTTAGGGAGTTATTATTCAAGATCCAACTTTGATAACATAAAAAAATCACACACGTTAATATCACGTGTACAATTTAGTGTAGAGATTCCTATTCTTTATGTAAAGAATATAATATCATCGATTAGCCTATTTTTGTTTTGATATATTTCTTTTTCATGCATTCACGGTCTTACATCCTTCTAAATATGATTCTACTTCTTCTTCCAAAAATTATTTTCGTAATTTTATATAATTATGATTGACTTGATCTAAGATGCCGTGTTGATCATTCTGTCAGGCTAATCTTGACCACCTACCCACATTTGATATCTAAAAAAAAAAAACTCCAATCATTCGTCTACGGTTTGTGAATGACTCCCGACTATGGTGCAGTCATATGCCATGATCGTTGTACCACATATTATTTCTTTTTTCGTTTTGTTTTATATCTATTTGTTGAAATATTTTCCCATGTTACTTGACAATGAATCATTTATACTCTTTATATTTATGTGGTCTTTTTTTAATTGTAGCTTTAAACTTTTGGATTGGACTTTTCAATATTAACCATGGGAAAATTATCAAAAAAAATCTTAAACATATTACACTTTTGTCAATTCAATCTTAATTCTTTTGATGATTTGCTAATATAATTCTCTTGGCCAATTTTGATCGGAAGATGTTGATTTATGACAATTTTTTGTAATTTATTTGACTTTTCGTTTTTCTTTTTTTTCCTTTTCTTTTTGTCGATGACTGTTCCCAAGTGATGACCCAAGATTGGCCATGGGCCATGGCCAGCAAGGCTGGCCCTTGCTCAAATTTGGCAAGCACTTGTAGATCCTCACCTAGCGGTTGGCGCCTGCAAGGGTTGCTTGACCAAAATAAAAAAAAAAAGAAGGAAAAGAGAAACAAGAGAAAAAAATTAATGTTTTTTTAATTGCAAAATTTGTTAATGTCAACACCAGCAGTGTCATGATAGGTAGTCTGCATCCATGTTAGCAATTTTCAGTCAAATTTGGTTGGATGGAATACATTGACAAACTATCAAAAAGTTTATAACTAAATTGGTCAAATTAAAATATTTAAGACTGAATTAATACAAAGCTTTTTGATAATTTTTCTCATTATCTATCGGCACACAATGGATTTTGTATCTCAAGTGAACATTTTCAGTGGACGGTGCTCCCATTATTAATTTCTTCTGTTTGCTAGCTTGACTTCATTCGGCCCACATATAGGAGAGGTTCAATGGGGATGTTGTACTCTGTTGCATCAAGTGGGCAAGACTAGTTATCAAGTGTCACTGAACTGACCAATAGATATGTCGTCAGCCTCTCCATTAAGGTTGTCTATTTGGTCATCAAGTAGGAGAAAGAGGCAAGCAGTATTTGCCATCAACCCGTGGTTGAGAATCGCTGAACAATGTAAGAAGCATTGCTTTTTTTTGCCTTTTTCCATATCATTGTACCTTCACGAATCCACATTTTTTCTCTGAAATCTTGACACTACCATATACCACGCCAAGCAATGATGCAAATCAATTGGTCCATGGCATGCGACAGATCTTTCTAAATTTATGCTTTCACGATGGAAAAAAAAAAAATGCTAATTTATGGATCGAATAACAAGAATTTTGACATGCGATGCAAATATAAAAATCATCCATTCATTAGTGAGAAGTCTAAATACATTTATTCCTTGGTAAGTTGATCGATATAATTATCTTATTCTATCATTAGGTTTAAGTACATACCAAGTCAACAACTTGAATTGTTAATTACTAGGTGAATGTGATGTAGGGAAGAAATATGTGAGCAAGATGAACTGACCGAACCAGGAACCATTCGGACTGGACCCCAATTCCCAATTCTCAAAAGAGGAACTAGTGTCCAGGCAATCTGATTCCCGGTTCCAAGTGGAAATGGAACTAAACCGGACTGATTTTATTTATTTATTTATTTTTAAAATGTAAACCTAACAATCTAAAATCCCTCATGCATGCCTCCTCTTGCTATCCTCTTTCGGTCTTTCCAAATTCGCCCACAATGCTCACATCTTCTCTTTAGTTGAACTCACATTAGGGCAAGTTGGATAAAATTATGCATTTAATTAAAGTAAGTTCATTTATTAGAATGTAGTTCAAATACAAGTGATACATCTAAGATTCTCGTTTACGAGGGATTTGGGTAACGTGATATTTTATTTATACAATATCTAAGTGTTCACAATGAATGAGAATATGGTAATTATGTTCAACACAGAGTTGTTTATTTTAGGCGTAAAATTTCATTGCAAAATGAAGTGCTTGAAAATAACATATTCCACTAGACTACTCGAAAATCGAACTGAGCTGAATCTAAGGACATTTGGTCCAGATTCCTGATTTCTTAATGGGATTGGACCGGATTGGAAATTGATCATTCCTAAAAGAAAACTAGGTAGTGGCATTAGAAGAAGTAGTGAAGTATAAGCTTTGAAAGCATCCTTACATTTCACATGTGACGGAGAAGCACAAGAATGTGATGGGACGGACCTTGGAAGCATTTGAAAGGCAATGCGAGTGATTGCACCGTACAACATTCCCATTAGAACCTTGCAGTGACATGTTGCTTCTCTTCCCTTTCAACGTGCCTCAACTTTCGCTGCTTCATCAATCCATCGTCTCTTTCTTTTGTCTACCTGCGAGGGTTGCCTGTAATAGTCTCCTAACGGGCGTCCAACCAAGCTACGATCTTTATTTTAATATCTCGATGCTCGGATACCTTGCATCCTTTATTAGTAGTTAATAATTTTCTTCCCCACCAACCAGGAAATAATAACATTGCAGGGTCTCTCACTCTAGAGTAAATCTCTCACTTATTTTTTCTCCCTTCAGCTTTTTAAGGGTATGCTTAGGTCCAATCCATTATCTCTATCTTTTGAGAGAAATAAGGAAAACATCGGGCAAGTATAAAAAGGAAAACATCAAATTTGTATCAATAGACTATTTAAATATTAAAAATGCATTTATTTTATGAAAAACTTAAGATTTGAAAATTGCTTTTCAAAAAATGATTGATTATATCATTTAAAAAACTGTCAATATTATTGATAGCAATTTATAATATATTTTTTTCATGGATGATGAAAACATTTTTCATTGTCCATTTTTATAAACGACACAATCAATCAGCCGGAAAATATTTTCTAAATCATTCATTTTTTACAAACAAATGCACCATAAAGCACACATCAATCTAACAATTTAAGTTTTTAGAAATAAACACAAATTAAATCACACATTAAATCACACTTTCATATGATAGTTTAAGTTTTTAGAATAATTGGTGGTAATCCCACCAAAATCTCACGTGTTGCCTCCCTGATTAAATATTGAACACGCCTTAATCTAAGACTATTAAACAGGCAACTAGAGACAAGAAAAAAAAGAAGGAAAATAAGATGAATGATAGGGCGGGGAAAAAGATGAAAAGGAATGTCAAGATTTGAGCACGTGACTTGTGCTCTAATACCATATAAGCAAACTGCTCATCCCAAATGTTTAAATTTATAGAAAATAAGTCAAGATTATATGTATAACACATGATTTTTAGCACTGAAAAAGGAAATAGCAAGTGTTTGCAATATTGTGGCTAACCTGAGATTAAACATGGGTTATAATCTCCTTATGAGAAGAACCAATGAGTGGCAAGGACTGCCATTGTCTACATGTTGGCCGAGGCGAATGAATGGGAGGTGAAATGTCATTTGAGTTCTTAAGACACTCATCACCACGCACTTACGCTAGTTAACCTTTTTCTTGGCGTCAATCAATGTCTCACGATTGTAATTGATTGGACAATTAGGATAATTAAGTCTGACAATCAAAGGGGGAAAAAGGGTTAATTCGTGGGGACCATAGTTTTTAGCAACGATAGGTATGGAGGATTAATGCTGACTTTATAGCCACGATGATGTTGAGTTATGAGGGTAGCGCATGAACGTCGCGATATTAATTAACAATGAGCCGTGAAATAAACTATATGCATTTTCTGTTCTTCCAATTCTCAAGGCAGAACAGATTCGCCGGCTTGCAGAAGATCTCATGAAAGGCAAAAGTCCTAATTTATTAATTAGGGTTTGTTATGTTTATATGGTGAAAAGATTAAAGTGACCAAAAAAAGATTTTCAATTGTTAAGTGTTACATTCCCTTTTCGCATGATGAATCGTCATGAATGATTTAAAGTAAAGATTTAACAGGTACGCTATCTCACGATACCGACCTTACTCTCAGTCATTCAAAGTAACTACCTATTAATCTCCAAATATTGAACTACTCTGCTCAAACCGAAACCAATTGAAATCCGATGCTCAAATCAACAGGATTTACCACCATCAGCTATGCGTCTAGACCTGTTTATATATGTTGGAAAGTGATGGAAGGCCGGCTGCTTATCGTCCGTGGTGGGCATGCACGCGCAAGGACGTAGGGTCAACCCCGTTCACAGATCTTCTTCTTCTTTTGATTATCATTTCTTTTTCTTGGCAGATATTTCCTGATTTTCTGGGGAAAAAGAGCGTGAATTATAAATCGGGGGTCCACTATGTAATGGTAGCAGGCAGATATGTCATAGAAAAGAACTACTATTTTATACAGATTGCCTGAAAACTAGTTAGGTCCGGACATTTAATTTATGCAAATGACCCTAACTGAACATGACTTGCCAGTATTCAATGGGGAGTGGGATATGAATGGGTGACTCCCAAGTGCCAAATTTAAAACCATCCAATTCCCATAAAAGTTATTGAACTTAGGATACACTTTGACAAATTTTATGCTCTGTCGATTATTTTTGGTTGGACTAATCTCACTCGCAAAGCTTGAGGAGTTCGGACCACCAACCCACGTCTTATGCCTGACGAAACAGCGACTACATTTACTCTTTTACGGTTTAAGAATGACTCCAAACTGTAGTCCAGCTGTATGCAATTATCGTCGTACCGCCTTTTGTCTTCTTTTTCTCCTTGCTTTGTCCATCGTTATACCGTGTCCTTGTCCTGTGGACAAATTTGTCCAGGCAAACGGTAATGGAGAAAAGATCGGTGTTTCTTATCATCTGCAGTTAGATACCTAGATGAAAATTCCTCATAAACAGTATTGCTTTTTGGGTCCTAGCTTGGCTTATACGGTCCACATGAAGAAAGGTTGTTTTTTGTGCATGTTTTTTTACCATACTAAGTTTGTTGTCTCGCTCTCCATGAAAGATGTCTGTTTGCTCATGAAGTAGGAGGACGACATGAGCAACATCTGCCATAAACATGGGGTTGAGAAGCTTTCCCTTTTCCCGATCAATCTTACCCCCACGAACCCCCGTTGTTCACTGAACAATGATCTTGGCACTGCTCTACCACACCAAGCAATGATGCAAATTAATTGGTCCGTGACATGCGTGATGGATTTTCATACTTATAAAACCCCGCTTCAAGTATGTAATCAATCCTATCATGGCATGTACCGATTGCATGAATTAGATAAGATACGAACAAAGAAATTCCGACAAGTGGCTCGGATATGAAATCACTAGCTACGGACAGGTCTAAGATCCGTTTATTCCATCAGTAATCCACAACTTCGATTAAATACTAGGTGAATTTAAAGTAGAGAAAGGGTAAAGTGGGGAAGGAAACGAAGGCACGAGCATCAGATGAAGTAGTAAAGCAGGAGATACGAAAGCCTCCGTACGTTTCGCACGTGAAGGATTAAGTACGAGAACGTGATGGGGCCTTGGAAGCATGTGATAGGCAGGGTCACTGATTGCGCTAAACGACATTCGTATCTGAAACATTCAGCGTCACGTCGCTTATCTTCTCTTTCGGCGTGCCTCAACTTGCGTGCGTTTTAATCCACCGTCTCCCTCTTTTGAGTGGACAGGAGAAGCATCATCGAGGGGTGCATGACGCCTTGAACTTAAAAGCCTCTTGGGAGAGAGAATGTTAAAATTGATTTCCGAATGCTTTTTCCACATTCAATTTGGTATTTAAGCCTTGCTTTTGATCAAATTAACCATTATAATCTTGGATTCAAACAAATTTGGCCCCTTCCACTGACATGGCAAGCCAATTCAACTGCGGGATCCATATTTATTGGCTTATGAATGATATGATTATAAAATAAAAGTCTTAAATTTATTGTTAGAATGCTAATTTAATTTTAAACCTATTCAACTACGGGATCCATATTCACTAGCTTATGAATGATATCATTATAAAAGAAAAGTCTTAAACTTATTATTAGGATGCCAATTCAATTTTTAACCTATTGACAATTTGTCAATATAGCTCTTTTAGCCAATTTTGGGTAATAATCATTAAAGTAAACGTCAATAGTTTCATATGACACGGTCGATGTTGATGTGAATTTTTTTAAAATATATTTTGAATTCTTTATCTTTTTTATCCTTCATTTTTTTCTTTAATTTCTATTTCTATTTTTATCTTTCTCCTTTTGCAGGTCACCATGGCTAGTGACCGACCATAAGCAAGCAAAGCTTGTCCTCACCAAATTCAGTGAGGTCAATCTTCACTAAATTCCAACAAGGAAGAAGGAAAAGAAATGAAAAGTCAAAAAAATCAAGAAATTTTTAAAAAAATTCAAAAACAAATGGTTTACGTCAGCATTGATATTGCCATATAAAGTGAACAACCTCAAAGTCGACGATTTCCAATCAAAATTAGTTGAAATGACCATATTAACATATTCTCAAAAGAATGTATCTAACTAAATTGACTAAATTGTAATGTTTATATTGAATTGACATCCATATAATAAGTTTATGATTTTGTTGATAATTTTTCCCCTAGTGAAAATTTGGCTATCAAGGCTACCATCATGGTTTGACACAACAACTAGTGTAGAAATTTTTCTGCTAGTGTAGAAATTTAAACACCCACCTGCACTTTATGGCATGGTTTGACACACCAACTAGGTAAACCAATTTTTCACCATTGTATTTTCTTTCGGAGGCAGACCCAACTCCCAAGGCTACCATCACGATCCGTTTGCTTTGCAGCCCAACAATACTATGGACCGCGGATCCAACTTTTTTTTCCGAGAACAGCCGTGGATCAAATATAAAACTACAGTAAAATATCTAGTGGGCCGAGCCGAGACAAGCCCTGTCTCGCCTCTTATGCGGCACGAAGCCGAAGCTTCATACCCCATCCACAGCCCATGTCATGTTGGGTTTCGATCGGGGGACGAAGGGGTCCGTTCATTAATTGAGTTGAAGCTGATGAATAGATACTTATTTCAATAATATTGACATGCCCTGCTAAATATTCACTTAGTTTCACAAAATAATTCAGAGGCCCCCACATATCTTCGTAAAAATTCATTGGCGATAATAGCGTCGTGGTGGTGATGGATTATTGCGAGTGCTCAAAGGGTTAATATCTCTCTAGGAGATCACCAATTAAGGGAACGGTTGTATGTGCAGCTCGATAATCTATCCCTCACGTTTGAGCTCAATGTTAATTTTGTTCTCTAGTCTCTTTCTTCATATTGAAAGAGTACCTTCATCTAGAGAGATCATTGAGGGGGAGTTTAAGCCCATTAATATATCCAGTTGGACGTATTTTTACTTAAGCAAATAAGTTATGAGTAAATTAGGATATTTTAATTATTCTGCATCACACTAACTCCTGAATATGAAGCTTTTGTTAATACAAACATGTGAATCGTGACAATCTCCTTCGCATTTAAAGCTCAACAACTTTATCCGGGTAGATTGTCAAGGGGAAGCCCAAATCTAAGCTCATCAATATATCTAGTTGGGCTTATCTTTACTTAAAACTTTAACCAATGAGTTATGAAGCCACTAAAATATACTAACTACTCTTCACTACACTCATATCTTAGATACGAAGCTTTTCTAAACAACTTACATGTGCATGTCAGCACCTTATGTCTATCTATACTTCTAATCAAGACCATAAATTAGCAAACATCTATGGACGAAAGGGTAAAGTTACTGTTTTCAAAATGATTAGGGCTCCAATTCATTAGATTGGAATGTCCAGCAATTTCTCAACATGTCATGACCCTCATCCCTTGTACCTAAGCATGTCTTTAAAAGGATCAAGGAGAAAAACCTAGAAACGGGTCACTACTTGTGTTTTGGAGAGTTCCCCTTAGTCCCTGGTGCTAGGGAAGCAAAATATATAGTACCAATAAAATAATTTGAGAATTCTTGCAACCTGTTAAGAGCATATCTACTGAACTGGCGGAAGTAATCCCAATAGGGAAGAAACTCCCCTTGGAAGGTTAGAGGAGAATTGATTCCATTTAACCAAGGCCAATTTCTCCAATGAAGCCAACCAAGGCCCGATTACATGGTTATATGGACTCATTTTCACATAAAAGTTTTAACTAATGAGTTATGAACCAATTAAAATATACTAATTACTCTACACTACACTACACTTATATATCTGATACAAGGCTTTTCTAAATAACTCACACATGCATGTCGACACTTTATGTCTGTCTATACTTCTAATCGAGATCACAAATTAGCAAACATCTATGGACAAAAGGATAAAGTTCAAGCTTTCGAAATGATTAGGCTCCACTCCGTTAGACTGGAATGTCCAGCAATTTCTCAACATGTCATGACCCTCATCCCCATCTCTCAATTATATATGGTAAAACTGCGGGTTTGATGGGGACCGAATTTGACTATGTAGTTACCCTAAAGCAATGGCTTCCCTTGACGTCTTTCACTAGGGAAATCATGATAAGCGGGGACCCAGTGGCCACCACAGCCTGACCAAGTAGAGCCTCGAACGCGATGAAAATGAAATGCGGCTCTTTTTTTCCATGGTGAGCCCCATTATTGCACCCACAGGAACCCCAAGACTCACGAGCCAGAAACTATTGGCAGATCGCCGGCTGACTCTTCTTCTTTGTCGTGGTCACGCCTGGCGCCCGCCGCTTGTGGATAAAGACGAACCATGCTCGATCCCTTTGCTCTCTCCCACCAAACCATATCTAATTTACTAATATATCACAGTGATGCACACATCTTTATCGCTTCGCTGCGTTGGAAAATTCAGACCAAGCTGGAAACCGGGGAACTTTTAAGTGATTTTTCGATTATCTTATGAGTTATCTCCAGGAAGAAGAGGAAAGTGACGTTTGATCTGTCTTCACTTCCCCAAAAATCCCATTTCTGTAACGCATCGAATGGGGACATGAGAGGCGGAAAAGGGAAACCACTGATCATAGACGAAATGGCAAGAAGACAGAGGCGGGGGGAGGGGGGGTGTTTGGTGTGGGATGGAGACAAGAGATTCAGCTGAGAAGTCTCATTTAATCTCGAGTACTTGAAAGCAAAAGGTAGGGTGAAAAAAAAAGAAGAGAAATGAATAAATAAAGATATGAGATAAGAACACGTCGGGGTCCGGGAATCCTTATCCATTGAACTGCCAAAGTTCCATAGCCCACAATATCATAATACAACCTAGAATAGACTCCCCTCACACCCCTCCTTCTGGTCCTGAAAACGACGCTATAAATTTCGAAGATCCTTGCTTTGCCGTCTCTATTTTCAGTCTCAGCACAAAACCCATCTTTCAAAGTTAGTCACTTTGATCAGACCCAAAAAAAAAAAAAAGAAAAAAAAAAAGTTAGTCCACTTCGATCGACGAGTCTTCAAGAAGACAATAAGAAATTGCGATGACAATGTTGGCAATATTTCACAAGGCATTTGCACACCCCCCGGAGGAGCTGAACAGCCCCGCTTCTCGCGGTGGCTCGTGGAAGCCCAAGCTCCCAGCTGAGACCCTCAGAGAGTTCGTCTCGCGCCACCCAGACAACACCTTCTCCATGACCTTTGGGGATGCTGCCGCTCTTGCCTACGTCAGGCCTGACAACCCCTTTTCTCTCCAGCAGAGGTAGGCTCGTGGACTGTGCTTTATCTGAGTGTCTTATGTAGTTTGACTCATGAACCCAAGTGCTTACTTTGTTTTGTTGCTAGGTTGTTCTGTGGGTTTGATGATATATACTGCCTGTTCATGGGGAGCCTGAACAACCTGAACCAGCTGAACAAACAGTATGGGCTGGCCAAGGGAAGCAACGAGGCCGTGTTTGTGATAGAGGCGTACAGGACGCTCAGGGACAGGGGTCCATACCCGGCTGATCAGGTGGTGAAGGATCTTGATGGTAGCTTTGCCTTCGTTGTCTATGACAGCAAGAGGGGGACCGTCTTCACTGCACTGGTATCATTGAACTTCTCTCTTAGCTTTCTCTTTCCTGGTGAATCAGAAGTTATCATTTGGTCTTAGTTGGTTATGATCCGTCACTGGCTGTACAAATTACAAAAGAGTTAGGGATAATTGGCTGTTCTCTTCCCTGTAATGATGTACTAACCTTTATTTTCTCAAGGTATAGCTTTAGAGTTCAACTTTAACCTTTACTTTTGGCTGGATAAGATCATGAGCTCACGAGAAATATGAGCTAAATTGATCTACAAAGCAGTAATCCTTACTGAATTTTGGAAAAACAGATTGATGAAGTGAATACTGTGTAATTCTTGTTCTTTAAATTGTTGGGTGTATGTGGATGTTGGGTTTTAGGGTTCTGATGGAGGAGAGAAGCTGTACTGGGGGATAGCAGGTGATGGCTCTGTGGTGATATGTGATGACAAGGAGGTCATAAAGGCAGGGTGTGCCAAGTCTTATGCTCCCTTCCCCAGCGGTATGTAAAGGCACACTACTGTCGGAAAAATATAAAATGGACATCGTTCGTTTAGTTGACTTTGTGATAAATGAGAGGTGATGAATTTGCGATGGGTTTCATTTGCAGGGTGCATTTTCCACAGTGAAGGAGGATTGATGAGCTTCGAGCATCCGATGAACAAGATGAAGGCGATGCCGAGGGTGGACAGTGAGGGCGTGATGTGCGGGGCCAACTTCAAGGTTGATAAGTTCACAAGGGTCAACAGCATTCCTCGCCGGGGGAGTGAATCGAACTGGATGGAGTGGGATTCACATCAATCGACTTGAGATCTCACTCTCGCTCCTCACTCACCAGTTACAAAATCCTTGTTCTTCCCTTCTCCTTTCTGTAAAGTGGTGCTGTTAAATGAGAGCTCATCTAAGCAAAATAATTGCCTCCAAGGAGCAGAAATTTTATTGGTTTTCTGTTCTTTAATTTTCTTGACCATGATATAGGACACCGGCCTAAAGAACAAGTAATTAATGTTGTTCACAATTCACATGAAAGAAAAGCTATGGAGAGAGAGAGAGACTTACCCTTAAGAATTACTAAAACCGAATTGCCACAAAGCATTGGTGCGGAACACAGTAACCCCTATTGATATAAAAATGGAACTTCCTATTAATAGAGATATGGAACCTCCCACAGGGTACAAAATAAATTGTGTATCGGAATACAGACTTGATTTCCGATCCTGATCAAGTCACGAGATTGACTCAAGGTACTTTGATTTCTCATGTTTTTCTCAAACCTATGTCTTATATATGCTAATTTTAATTGATGAATATTATAATTTCTATGGTTAATAATGTATAATTAATTAATTAATACTATTGATTTATTCAACAAATTCGATTGATTGATACAAGTTGATATGTGCAAAATTGCATTTATCAACAGATTTTTCTCTTCCAATCAGTGGACCAATATGTATGAGCTCATTTACCAATAGATTGATAAATGCATTTAGGATATGCTCCTAATTGCATTTAATTTTAATCAAATGGATTTAAAATGGGCTAGGTCCAATTATGGACCTATATAACATGATTTTTCCTTTACCCAAAAGATTTACACCAAAGAAAATCAAAACTCAAATTATATTGTTCGATTCAATGTTCAATCCAACTTTAATTGCACTTCTTACCAGCTAATCAATAGTTAATTGGAATTTATAATTATTGACCAAAAAAAAAGAACTCATCCCTGTAAATTAATATCAAATTGAACCCTACTAATTGGTGGAGATTCGTCTTTAATCAAAGCATTTTAAAATTTTTATTTTATTATTATTTGAGGCAAATTTTGAATTGTATAATCATTAATTACTAATATTAGTAAACGATCTAAAGCAATTTGATTATAATTCAATTCGTGATGATAATAAGTAGAAAGTTCATATTCTTTAGTCATTAATAAACAATTTGTTGAAGAATGCTCAACACAGTTACCACAAAAAATACAAATTCTAAAATCAATAATGTGATTAAGCAGGCATTTCTCTAGTATATCAATTTTTAATTTTCAATCGACAATAGGTAGATCTACAGGACATACACAAACACATACTTCACAAGCAATGTATTTATCAAATTCAAATGGATTCTATCACAGAAATGCTTGGATGTAATTAATTTTTCATAGATATCGAATAGTTACAGGTAAACGATTTGTGTGGGATATAGTAATCATGAATCCTAGACCATTGTTTGTTGATTGTAATTCATGAACCCAATTACCATAGAGAGCGATATCGTAAAAATCTATGTAATTTTATGTTTTTTTTTTTTCCTTGCATATGATATTTCAGAAAAGTTGTAAATCCAGAATATCCTAACCCTTTTTCTTTCCTCTACAATGAAGGGAATTGGAAAGAAGTTGTCAATAATAGATTACCGAGAGAAATAGGTAAAAGGAATTTCATTCCAAGATTTCATAATTGGTCTGTTCTTAGTTTAGGTAAAGTCCATCTTTTTGTGATAGAAATTAACAAGAACACATAAGTTTTAGCTAATGTAATAAAAATACCAATTGTCTTTCCAAATCAAGAACAAATATGTAAGGAATAGAGATATTCCAACCCTTTGAGAGCTGTTACAAATAATGAAGAAACTAATAGATTTAGATAGGAATAAGCGTAAACTAACCCAATTTGATAACCTGCTACTATTTTTTTCTCTATTTGTGATAAATCATAGTAATCTCTCACATTTTGCGATGGTAGAAATTAGAAAAACGAAAAACCCATAGGTTGACCCACAAATTCCATTCCCAAAAACCATATTTGAATTGAGCCTCAACTATATCAACTAATTTTATTTTTTTTGTCAATTCTACTCTATCATACTCTGACTCCCACTTTTAAATTTTTGTCTTTTTTATCGGTCTCACTCAATTTATATGATAATTCTCACTCTTAAACTTTTGTGTGGTAGTCGAAATCTACATTTAAAGCTAAATCTTCTCATCTTAACCCCCCTGAGAATGTGAAAATTCAAACTCTCCTCTTTTCCCTTCCTATGTAGGAAATGTGGCCACTAGGATAAACCCTAGTGGTTATATCAATTGTACTTGAATTATTAGATAATCATAGTCAATGATAACATCACTGTTCCCATCACTATTTCAAAACCATATGTGAGATTTTCATCTAATACAATTCCTCAAAGCCAACAATAAATCGAATGACCGAATAGATATCATTTTATATTGATATGTTTGTAGAATGATACCATATATCAACTTGAAATTAAATATATTTTATATAGATAGAGTAAAAACCTATCGGGAGGTTTTGAATAAGACCAAAGGAATTCTATATGCCATGATAATAACTAAAACAACACTTATAAATTGATTTCATTATTCTTTAATAATTTGAATTTTTTTATGTTGAGTAATAACTTAATCCTTCATTTAAATACTCTTTGAAGAAAAATTATAATTAGTTTCTAAATATCAATAGATATTTCAATCCATTCTTTTTTATTATGAAGAAAAATTATAATTAGTTTCTGAACAATGCCACGTTATCCCTTCGAATAGGGAAGGAAAAAAAAAATCATCTGTTTTCTCTTTTCCTATTATTCTTTCTTAAAAGGGGTTTTTTAAAAAAAGGATTTATTTTTTATTTTTGAATCTATAGATAAGAGCATACTTTAAATTGGAATCGTGGGTAATACTACTTATCATTTCTACTAACTTAAAGCCCCAATTGCTATTCTTTTTATTTTACGTAAAAATCCCTTTTGGATAATTTAAATAAAAAATCTCCATTACTGATCTTTTATTTATTTTGGTCTTCCAAACCATCCACTAATTTTTGCTCAATCACTAGTTATGGTAATAAATAGAAACCATAGTCAAAACTCTATAAGGTTGATCTTTTGAGTCAAGCTAGCTTCAAGCCAAGATGACTAATCAACCTATCTTAAGGTAAAAGTCTTTCTTATATTTACTTTTTTTTCCCCTTGTATGTAGCAAATGAGACTAAATCTTTTTAATTATAATTTCTGAGTTATTTTCTTTCACTCATACAACTATCTAATTTAGGTCATCAAAGTAAATGATGAATAAGAAAAGAAAATATCTATTCAACTTCTTTCCGAAACAAAAAGGAATAATGTGAATAGAAGTTTTTATTTTAACAAATCGCATTTAGAGATATTGATAACACAAACAGTTAATGGTATTCCATAACTAATTGATTGTGCAATGGGCTCTTAAATCACCTACAAAAGATTTTTTTTTTTTTTATTTGATTTAAATCCTGACATAAGAAGTCTAATTGGAGCATTACTGGAAATGGCAATCCATAAAATAAAAATAAAAACATCAATATTGAGATTAGATAAAACAATGTGATAAATAAAATTTTTACTAAATTAGTAAAATTGATATGACTACTATGGACGGTCTTCTACTGAATAAATGTATATCTCCTCTAGATGCAAAAGAAAAATTTCTTTGAAAATAAGTTTTATCCCATTTGCCAAAGTTGAGGATTTCCTGAAGGACCTCCATATGCAGGACCAATAGGCTGTTGTACACTTGTAGATATTTCTTTCTAACCGCACAATCACAAATACTCCGATTATAATTCCCAATACAAGAGCCAAAATAGGTAAAAATATCCCGATGATCCCATAGATATCTTTTAAAGATTACAATTTAGAAAAAAAAGTATATCTTGCACATCAATTATCATTTTAACGATCAACTTCTCCCATAATAATATCTATGCTACCTGCAACTGCAGCTAGGAATGATAGACAGGCCATCATCTATGGCAAACCACGAACAAACAGAACAACAGTTACAGATGCATGGAAAAAAAATTACTTCTCGCCAAAAAGAGGAACAAATTTAACCCCCAGTAAGTCACCAAATCCAACAAGAATCGCCTATAAGGCACCATGTTGTGCTTTGAATCGATCTGCTACAGTTACAATGCGACCCGCTTTGGAAAGAAAAAAAAACTCTACTTAGCGATACAGCTTTCCCAAAACTGAACTGCCAATTTTTATCACGATATATAGAATTCATACAAAATCTCGACAGATAAGATTCCGTAACTTCATATTGACCACAAGGTAATACGTTCTCTTTTTTTCCCTTTGATTCAAAGATGGAAGGAGTATATAGTTTACTCTTTCCACATATCAGCAAATTCATCAGGCTCCAGTGGATTTGATTGCTCATGCATCTTTCTTCTTGTTTTTGCCTTGACCTTCCTGGCATACTTGCCTGTCTTCTTCTTTTTCTGCAATGCTCGAATCTGAAACAACAGGATCACAAAACATTATTAGCGTGTCAAGACGGAAAGGCCATGGTACCAATGCATGTTTTTACACGTTTATCCATTTAAAAGGGAAAAAGATGCAATGACAGGGAGAATCCTTTAGTGAAAAGAACAAGAGAAAAAAAAAAAAAACATAAGGGCTGCTTCATACTAGTCCACCCTGAGGCGAATCAGCAGTTTCAATCCACCCAGTAAATTTACCTGGTTCGGCGATACGTAAAATGGATTTTCGTAAAGCGTAGGGCCTCCAAAGCTACCACCGAATATCTTGATCGGATTCAAACAAAATCTTGGGCCAACCTAATGGAGCAAAAGGGTGAGCAACTTGAGACTCAAATTTTCCACAAGATTTGACACAGTTCTGTGATACGTATCAGAAAATATGATCATGCTCATGCACATTTGTAAGCATACACCATACATGTCATTTTTATGGGAGTACCTCAACCAGTGTCATTTTTTCCAAGCTCCCTCGAGGCACCTTATCCGATTCGTTGTGTGGAACAGCTGTCTGATTTATGAAAGACAAAATGTCAATATAAAGGAAAAGAAATATAATTCAAAAAAGAATTTTCTGATGAATAAAGTCCTAAGCTGAACTAGCCAGCTCAAACTTCAATTGCCAGCACAGCATCATGTTCCTATATAGTCTTTAGCAATTCTTAAACTCAGTCCCACAACCAAGGAATATACAGTCATAACATGCATTTTGAAACTGCATATAGAAATCTCCAGAAGGCTTAATTCCTCTACCTGAATGCACACATACTCTATATGTATAATCTATAACTGTAGAAGATAGGACATCCACATAATGAGTATAATTCTAATTTGATATGCCTTAAGACCAGGTCAAATATTCTTTCCAGGTATTTTTGAGCTTAAAAGCTCCAAATTAAGTCCAACTTCATAGGCAAATATCTATGTTTATGGTCGGACAGCAAGACGTCTAAGAATGCCAAATAATAGTCCATCAATTAAGTGGGCTTCGAACCAACCTGGTAGTTTCGGAACCATATATGATCATCGACAATTGAGAAGGCAAAGACATGATCATGATATGGCTTAGATTTCTGATGTCCCTTTGGAGTTCCAAAAATCTGGCCAAGAAAATTAAATAAAAAACATCAGCCAAACTGAACAATCTCCACAAATTTCGTGCAAAAGCATCATCTAAAACTGCTGACAAGCATATACATACTCAGCTTCAAGAATTTAAAGATTTTGAAAGGACTAAAACCCATAAAAAAAGATGATCACAAGGAAGCTACAATGGTAACCATACAAAATGGACAGAGATAATACTGAGCGTTGTGCAGGATACCATCTGAATATACTAGAGAAGCCACTGTATATACCTGAATGAGCATCTCCTTCAGAAGTATCCAATGGGCATCCTTATCGAAATTGGCCGAGAAAGTCAAAATGGGACGCGAACCTTTCAGATGGTTTCCAGTAAGCTTCAGTTCTTCCATAGTGTGCACTAAAATATCAGAACAAGAGAAATTAGATCAATCTTATATCATCAGAGTCCCCAACCGAAAATGCTACAAGGATCACAAACAAGTCGAATCCGCAGCTCAACACTAATACAACAGCTCCACCTAGGAAATTCTACAAAAGAAATTACCAGCATTTACTAAAAATTTCACAGATGGACCACTGGGGCACTTTGCCATCCACAGATAGAGATCCAAATGTTTCCTGCACTGAAGTGGAAGGACAGAGAATGCATCAATCACCGGAAATTTACGCACAAGTCACCGACTTTTTTCCGAATAAACTCGAACTTCGCATCGAAACCGGGGTTCGATTCTACCTCGAAAAATAGGCAGGAGGAACAATTCCTGAGCTCGACGAGCTCGTTGAGGGTGGCGCCTTTAGTTTCCTTGGACTCGACCTTGTTGTCTTTCTTACAATGCGGCAGAAGCGACACCACATTCAACATCAAATGCCGGTACCTGCCGCCATCAATGAAAAGCTCAATATCAGGACAACCGAAGCCATTCAAAGGATAACAAAGAACATGAATAAGGACCCAGGAAACGATTGGAACCTGTAATTGATGCGGCGAGAGCAAGTGACGAGGACCTTCTCTTTGTTCCTGAAAGCCGGAGCAGCGGCGGTATCAGCTTTCTCCTGCGGCTTCTCCGACTTATCCTTCCAACCGAGGAGCGTCCGCTTAGGCCTCTCCTCCGACGCAGCATCTTCTTTCTTCGCCTCCGGCCCGTTGTTCTCAGGTTCCCTTTGCTTTCGCTTCTTCCCCATTTGATCCTCGAACGCCGGATTGAGTCGCTATGTGCGCAGTAAGGAACGACGAGGCTGATCAGAAAACCCCTCGCAAAACCCTAGAAGAAGAAGGAGAAGGCGACGAAGGAGATGAAAGAGTATAGCGAGGCCAATGATATCGGGCTCGCGTCGAAAGCTTGGGCCTTTTGACTGATGGGCCTCTCAAAATGAACCGGCCCATCCCGGTGTTCGGTATCCGCAACCTCAAGAAAATGCAGGCGAACGAGATTGCTCGACTATGTTAAGATCCGCACGAACCGGTGACAAGGTCATCAAAGTTACTTTTCGCTTCAACAAGTGATGTGCGATTGAGGTGAGCATGTTGGACCACCCAAATCGAGAATCACCCGTATCGGGCCGGCCGTGGGTTTGGTTCGCTCCGAGAAAGAGTCGGGTTCCAGGTTCTATAAAAATGGAACTGGTGATTTCAGTCCGGTTCCCGATCCCGGGGGAAACAGGAGACCGGACCGACAATTTTCTATTTAAAATATATTTTTAAATTTTTTTAAAAAATACAATAAACCTGAATAATAATAATATTTCTAGTATTTTTTAATTTTTTAATTTTTTTTGGCTAAGTGGTCGGTCCTATTGGACCGGACACGACCAGTCTGGTCCACGATCCCCAAAAATGGGAACCAAACCGAACTGGGAGTTGATCACCCCTAATGTGCGATGGAACTACCGATCCCAGGATGGGCCGGTTCCCAATTCGTGGGATTGGGAATCGGCCCATCTAGTCTCGGAACCAGATTGGATGCGGGCGGTGGATAGAACCGGTCCCGTGTACTTCCCCCCTCCTCTTTTCCCGATGAATTCTAAAAGCAAACTTAGGCGAGAGGGTGACGTCGAGGCGAAGCCTCGAGTTGTAACTGAGCGAGTTTGTGAAGGGGAAGGAAAATCAATCTGTTAGTGTTCGTGAAGTTGTGAACGAGAAAGAAATATAAATTTGATTAGGATTTGTAAAAATTAAAAATTAAAAAGCGCGGGTGAGCGGGTCCAAAGCGTAGCGAATTCTTTGGAGGGTCCACGACATGAGAAAGGTTTCTTTAAGCTACTCAGTGTCGCGGTGAGTGAATTTCGATCCATCCCTCACCAATTTTCAACTCAGTTCCACATATTATCGGCTAAGCCCCGCGCCTAATAATCTATCTGCAACTCTTCTGCATTTCGCTGTAAAGGGAAACATTTAGACCAATTTCGCATGCCATTGATGCATATGTATACGACAAACGGAGCCATTGCAGCATGTTAAGCACATTGTCTCGAGTTCTCCATAGTTCATTGCCTTGTTATTTTGCTGCTGCTATGAGTAACTTCGCAAAACAAGAGGTGAGCTGTTTTATTGCCAATGCCAACTTACTAGTCACCTACTCTGACAAATGAAAAATCGTTTACAATCGCTCATTCTCCAGTTCTAAGCTCTGCGCTCGATTAAAAAGGAATCAACTCGACCGTCTTCCTGATGAACATCCTCTTTCTCCAAGGACCCGTTGATCCGAAAAGCTCATTTAGGCCAAGCCAACAAGTTTCTCGCTGATTTCCCAAACTTTACGGGCCTTCTCGACATCGCTAGCTTCCTGGGACAGCTGGTTCTCGAACGATGCTGAATCCTTGTTCCAGCTCCAGTAAACCCCAGACTTTGTCAAGCTTGGCTCACTCACAACCTGAATCACAGAAAGTAAACAAAGTTAGCATCCGATCACAAACTTGATTGCCTCGTAACAACCTAAAGAAGATTGCCGAAGAAGATATTCGTTCTGTTTCTTTATTTTTTTTCTACCTGAGCAAGCCTTTTTCCAGCTTCTTCTTCGGATACGTAGCCCTTGGTGATATACTTCTGGAAAGGTGGGAAGAGCAACCTGAAGAGTGGGATGTGTTCCCTGAACAAGCCAGTTGTAGCAATGCAGCCTGGGTACAGGGACGCAAACGTGATTTCAGTATCCTCGTGGTAGCGCCTGTGGAACTCCTGCATCGTAAGCATGTTGCACACCTTGCTGTCCTTGTAGGCCTTGGCGCCATCGAAATCTCCACCGTCAACCATGGCCGAGCTGTTCAGCCCGTTCAGCCCTCCTGCCAGTCCTCTCAAGTCACCAAGGTTGGCCTTCGGAGGTACATTCCCAGCCAAGGTGTTTGTGTTCCCTAATAGTAAGAATCAACTTCATTAGCAACATTAACTCGAGAATTCAACTACGTATTGATTGAGTGAACTCATGATCATGCACATTGACAACGAATGGTTGCCCTTTGCAGAGTTTAACGAGAAAACGCATATCTAAAGCACGTCATTGCATCTAGCAAGTCCAATCAATAAGGTTATAACTGGTACCTGTGATTGAACCGACTATGATGAGTCGCCTCGATGGGTAGTCAGATTTGTTCAGGTCCTCAAGCAACAGCCTTGAAAGGAGGAAATGCCCAAGATGGTTAGTCCCAACGCTGAGCTCGAATCCTTCAGCTGTGAAAGTAGGCTCCTTAGCAGTTGGCTGATATACAGCAGCATTGCAGACAAGAACATCGAGCGGCCGTCCTGATCTCCTGAAATTATCAACGAATTGCCTCACGCTGTCAAGCGAGGCAAGATCCAAGTGCACGATCGTGTAGTTCTCTTTGGCGATCCCAGCAGATTTGGCGGCTCTTTCGGCCTTGAGGAAGTCCCTGCAGGCCATGATCACGTGCCATTTTCCAGTCTCAGCAAGAGCCTTAGCAGTGGCCAGACCCAATCCTGACGAGGCACCAGTGACTATAACACTGCCCTTTCTCAAGGTTTTCTTGCCCTCAGGGGCGGCCCGGGTTACCGAGGGAGCTGAAGCTGTTGTTTGGGCTCTGACAGCGCCATTTCTTTGGTCGTATTCCCTCTGCATTAAATACTCTGATATCGTTAACACAAGTTTTTCACATCCAAAGCAACTAAATTTTCAGCTAGACACATCAGTAAACAGCTTGTACGCTAGAGGATTATGATTTCCTGAAATTCAGATCCTTGAGATTATGTCACCATTTCTCCTAAGTTGGTAGAGTGATAATGCAATGGTCTATCATAATTCATTTCATGTAGCTGACTTTCAGCGTAGTGTAACTATCATAATTCGTATCACGTAGCTCATTTCCGGGGAAGTGAAAAGAACCGATGTAGGAGACGCTAATTACCTTGCACCTCAATGCAGAGGAGCTGAAGTCAGCTTTGACATGCTCAGAGAATGAAACCCCAAACAAGGTCGAATCTTTCAAGGATGCACTAGATTTTCCCTGCCAAAAAATTTGAACAATTCTCTCAACTCTTCATATGCCCATCATCCATAGTCCTTAGTCCAGCTCATTTTTATCAGAAGCAAGTGCAAGGAAAGTACAGAGAGCAATGAGTTGACAGTACAAACCTCTTTCGGGATGGTGAAAGCGGATGGAACCAATGCAGCTGCCTGAAGAGCCATTTCGGTTCTTGCAAATTGAAAGTTTCGAAACTTATCTGAAATGGATAGGCGTAAATATCCTCTCTTGCAAACTGAAAGTACAACAAAAGAGTGAAGAGAGCACTGGAAGAGATATTAGTGAAGGGCTATATATAAAGCGTCCATGGGATCAGATAAATGAAAAGAGAAAACAGCGAGGTCTTTCTGTCATTGGATGGGGTGGGCAAGAGTGGATAAGATAGATACATTCTGGAGGGAAGTGCCACATCAGCTCATAGCAGCCAATGAGAATTTGAGGTTTGGATTTCCTCTGATATATTTCCTTTTATGTGCTCCTTTCGGAAGATTTTGTGCTCTTGGTGGGCCTAAGAAAGGGATATTTTGGTCAGTTCACCTAAATTTCTCCCACTCTCCAAAGTCATGGGCTCAACGATGAAATGGTTGAAAGGGATGGGGAATGGAGGTGCAGATGCAGCTCCTGCCAGAGGATTAGATTGCTGCGGTGGATGTCAGCCATTAACTGAAACTTTTTGAAGTGATTGTGTATGGCAATATTTAATATAGGAATCCTAATAAAAAGCGATAAAATATAATTAGTTACCATAATTGATCGATCTCTTGATAGATCGTAGAATTCTCTTATTACTCTTTAGAATAATTTATAAACGGTAAATCCATTTTAGCGAAGATAGTCCATTTGCCTTTTATTAACCGTTTCGACTGATAAATGATTCGCTTCTAAAAAAGGGATAATGAAATTTCAAGCAAATGGTTTTCTAGACAGATAACCTTTCAAGAATTCCTGCTAGATGGTCATGAGAACAAATGGTATCACTACCACAGGAAAGAATTTGAATTGGGTTAAAGTGCCTTGATTTCATTGAGAGCTTGAAAGTACACCACAAGAATTTGAATTCGAAAGGCCAAAATAATAGCCCCTAGTACTGCAAGAAAGAATTTGAATTGGATTATACTCTCAACTGCAAATGAATTGCTTGCCCATTTGTAAGGAAAAGGACATTAAGAGATTTTACTTCTTTTAGCTGCCAACCTTGAATATGACTGTATGGCTTCATATCGCTGTAGTTTTAACTCCTAAAGTATCATTCAAAAAGTTGTCGCAGCATGGCAAAAGAAGAAAAGCAATACGAGTTGTCACAGCTTTCATATTGCAGGGTGCATATGAAAAGATTCATCATTGCTCGATAGGAGAAGATCCAGAACCGGCAACCATGACATCCGCTCAATCATTAGATCAAGCACTCAACCATTCACAAATTACCTCGCCCTGATGATCTGATAAGGACTAAGCATCATGATACATAAACAAAAGAATGGATCAAATACTCAAAGTTGAATTCTGCACAAGGTCCGGGTCTGGGCAAAATGCAACAAAAAAGAAATTTTCATTGACAAATTCAATATGCCTCTTCGATGTTCCTGACTCTACATTTCTTGAATGCAGAAACTCAGTGCTTTCTAATTTCCTGTGTATCTTTTATTTTTTCGCTTTTCTTTTCTTCCCCACTTCTGATCAGATCTACATTCCATTTCTCAATGCCCAGTCAGAATATTAGCAGTCTACATTCCACATCTGATGAGCATGAGCACAAGGGAAAAAATTACATTGGCAAAAATATTACAAATTTCACCCTCTATCCCCCCCTCCCCCTATTCACACTTAGAGATAAGGGAAAAACAAAATGCATCGGCAATTGATCATATCCATTTTTCCCAGACCATCCTCAATTCCTCATTCTCTTATTCCTTTCATACCTTAAATACCGAGTGGGAACCCAAAGTTCAGAAATGTCCTGAGTTCACCCCTAAGGCTAGCAGTCACAATCACGAGGCCCCATGCTGACATGCTTTCATTCATCCCATTGGAGAAATCCATGCTGACACGAGGGCTGTGGCTCCTGGCAGCTAAAGTAAGTCTTTCCCCTGAACAAGAGCCCGACATCCGATGGAGGAAGTAATTGCTGGTTGCACTTGATAGAGTTCCATTGAGTGCACTGTTGCTGCATCCAGATGCCGAATTTGAGGCCTCGTTACCAAAAATCTCCTCAACAGGTGTAGGAGGATGATTAATGGTTGATGCCTCAGCAGTGTGTGTTAGAGGCATATCTTGTTCAAGTGAACAAGTATGACTCAATCCCCATGCGTCGCCCATGCCAGGCCAAGGTACAGCCACCGACACATCTTGACAATGGAAGTGCTCATGAGACTGCGTGACAGTGATACCTTTGCTTTTGCTGGGTCTGGAGTCAGCTTCATGTTTCCACACATACACATAAGAATCCTCGCTGGCCGAGACGATGTATTTTCCATTGACTGTGTGGAAGGCTGAAATTTGGCTGTTGGTATTACGAAATCCTGTCACAGGACCAACACACAGATTTATAGGCCCATGGAGAGAATGAAACAGACCAATAAGCATCAAACCCAGAATTTTACATCAAGGCAACCATGTCTGGAAAGCACATGATCTCAGTTGGATCCAAATACATATGATCATAGAACATGATTATCCGCTCAGGAAATATATCACATTGAACGTCCAGAGCTCTGGGTTTAAGTCAGCTTAGTTGGAACCAGAAAAATAAACAATTGATAGCATTATGACATTGATATGATAACCATGAAATACCCAAAATTCAGTTGCATGAAGGTAATCAAGGTACAATGATCTGTGTAATATGCCTACCCTTGAACTTATGAACCAAATCAATGCCATCTACCACCCGTATTCGTGAATCTGCAGATGTGATAAGCACTTCAGACGAACTTCCCGGTGCAAACTGTCAATATTAGAAGCAACTACGTTAATATGGCAATGTCAAGAGATATCTTGATCATAGAGCCACTCATTTACCTGAAAGCCAGTGATTTTCTTGTATTGAGACTTCTTCTTCTTATTCTGCAGACTGATACAACTCCTTTGTTGCAGTTTGTTATCTAAAAAGAAAATACACATTGTAATCAGTAAAACCTCTGGAAATGCAAACTAATTGAAAAAAAAAAAAACAGCTCTACCCATTTCATTAGGGGTAGGTGACCAAGCAACTATTTGCAAGTAAGACAGGAAGGATTCAACTAGTACCAGAAGTATCATATAAATGGCAGCTTCCTTTGTATGAACCAACTAATGCACCCTACAAAAAACAGTAGAACTAGCTTTAGTTGTGGGAAGGCAATGTACAATTTACATTGACTAGGCACACCCGTGCTGCTGCGATCCTGACTGGAGAGGTCTTAAGCTAACCTGACCATCTGGTGTGTAGCAAGCCGCAGTAACCATCTCATGAAGATCGTTCCAATCAATGACTTGGCGATCCGGAATGCTCCATATCCGAACCTTAGCATCTAGGGATCCGCTAATGAAGTATCTATCATCAACAGGATTAAACTGGATGCAGGTTACTGCAGGAAATTGCATAATGTTAAAATACACATGATGAGCTAAATCTGACAACTTTGCAGGGGAACTTAGGAAAATAATAAACGTTTACAGGTCTTGAGAACTAGTCCTACCCCTAGTACTAAGTCAAAATAGCATACATATAAATCAGAGTGTCATGCCTATCGCTCGAGATTATGTGCAAGCAAAAAGAGGCTATGTAGGATGTGAATGGTCTCTTCCTATGAAAGAGAGAATCGTCTATCAAACTAACATACGACTAATAAGATCATGTGGCAATACTCCAAAGTCCACCTTACAGAATATCAATGATCTAATTTATCCTAAAGGCAATAGATTAGAATATCAGCAATAGTCAAAAAAACAACATGAGAAATTAAAGCAATGAAACTAGCACTATAACTGCACTCACCGTAGTCACTATGCGAAAAGATTTTCAAGCAAGACTTGCTAGATAAGTGCCACAACCGCACTGTCTTATCCATCGACGAAGAGAGCAAGTGCTGAGGAGAAACCAGATTTTCATGAGATAACATGCACACTTATTCTCGGTATAAACTTTTGTTTAAAAGAAAATTAAGGCGTGGTGCATCACAGTGTCGGACGACATTATGTGCAACAGTCAGAAACTATCAATAGTATAGTCCTCAAGCATCTAAATCGCAAGTCCATGCAGCCAAAGGTTTGGCCAGAACTAAATATCCCTAATACTGGTCTGTTGGTAGATTAATAACAAGAGGAAGCATTCAGAATTCAGATTATAGATATCACATCTGAGGAGATGATTACTACAGAACATACCCAGTATCAAAACGGATCAGTGACAGACCTGGGACTTCGACCACGACAGGTCAAGCACGTCATCCAAATGTCCTTCAAATGAACAAATAGGTTTTTCCATGAGCGAAAACACAGTCTCTGGAATCAGCACATGGTCCAAGTTTACTGATTTCCGGCTTACTGATGATCTCCCTCTTCTCTTCCTTTCCAGGTAATTATCCACAGTAGGAGACAGTGTGGTTCGTTCTGGGGAACCAGTAGCAGTAAATAAAAGACTGAAATTCCCCTCTTCTGGTTTTTCAACCAACAACTCCCCCTTCCTCTCTGACTCTGATACCCGCCAAATATGAATTACGCGGTCCTCACCAGCACTTGCAAGATACCTCCCATCCAAGCTGAATTTGATACTCCAAATTGACCCGTTATGAGCGTGTATCTCCTGGCTCTTGTAAAGGGCCGTGAGCTCCTTACAAGATTTTCCATACTGCCTGACCCTAACCCTCTCCGCCCCATGAAACAAAGCATCCTGGCTATCATCTGTTGCTGAGCTGGACCTCCGCCCACCTTTCTCCGATGCAGTATCCTTCTCATCACCACTTCGCCTCTCTTTGTGACTCCCTGCCACCGTGCTTGCCACAGTCCTTATACTTTTAAGCCAACTACCTTTCTTCTTCAACTTTGACCCAACACCATTAACCCCATTCAAGCTCAAACCTGAAATATCTTTGTTGCCCTCTTCCACATTTTGTCTCCTCATCAGTTCTTGAACAATTGGTGAATGCCCGACGGTCATTTCAAACTCCTCTAGGGTCAACTGCCGCCCAGTCCCGACTTCCTTTAGCTTATTCCATGAGCCGTCCTCTCTAAATTCATTCACTACGAATTCTTTGCCATTGTCAAGGTTCTTGATTGTGCACACACTTCCACCATCAGCATTACCATTACAAGGCACGACACCACCCGTAAAAGCAATCGTTGAGTTACCAGTCGACCCAACAGCAGAGCTCGCAGTTTCGCTCTTTGGCTCGTCCATCTTCCTACAATATTTCGCTATTGGCGGCTTGTTCGGCGAAACAGCGCTGGCAACTGGAGATCCGGTGCCCTTGCCGGGGCGTGCTTGGACAACATTATGATCAATATTTACAAACGAACCAAAATGATCGACAGCGACAAAAGAATCAGAACCGACACGATGGTGCGTAGGAGGATTCCCATTACACTGATCACCCGAGGCGGCGTTGCGATTCGAGGAAGCCTCCGACTTCGACCGACAGAACACCGAATTGCCACCGTTCTCTTGACCCCTAAAGCAATGCGATGACACTGACCTCGCAAGGTCGACTTGAGCCGCGTCTCTCTCGGCTCCTGCCCGCGAAAGAGACGGGCCGGCGCCGAGACCCATTTCCTGAAGGAGCCGCGACCGACGCTCGAGCACGGAGGACGGCTCGGAGATCCAAACGTCGTACTTGGCCCCGCTCTTGGGGAATTTGGGTACGCGCAGCGACTTCAAAGATGCGAAATTGGAATCGGGAGCCGGGTCCTCCGGCTCGTCATCGGAGTTGGAGCAGGAGCAGGAAGACGAGGAGGCGATTCGATCGAGGGACTCGTAGAAATGCTCTTCCTCGTCCTCCTCGCTCGTGTCGGCCGTCCGCGTCATCGTGCCGCCGCGGCGCCGCGGAACATCTCTCACTCCCATCGCCAGCCTCGTCCCGCCGCAAAGGGACACGAAATCGAGAGCGAGAACGCCCCGTCGCCCGAGGGATCCATTTGGGTACCAAGGTACGAGGATCAACAGAATTCGCACGTAAAGAATCGTTTTTTCTTTTTCTTTTTTCTTGGTTTTTCCTCGAGTCGGGAGAGTGCTCGGAGAGACGAGATCGTAGGGAATTCAAGTAAAGAAATAGCGGGTAGGGAATGCAGATCCAGATGAAGATGATAATGATGATGAGGAACAGAGAGAGGCTAGTGCGTTGGAGGGAGCGAAGAAGGCTCTCCGGCTGGGGAGAGGGGAGGGACTCCAGCTAAAAACTGATGTTTGTTGGGTTTGGCAATGTTTTTTCAGTTTTTTTGTGAAGTGTGTGTGTATGAAAAATAGAGAGAGAAAGAGAGAGATGGTGGGGATTGAAGATTTGTGTGGACTTTTTCCTTATTTTCTTTTTAATTTTATGTTTTGAGGAGAGAGAGAGAGAAAGAGAGAGGGACATTTGCCTAAGATTTTCAAGATGCATTTGCCCAGGATATTCAAGATGATCAATTTTAAATCTCTGGCATACGCAAAAGCCTTTCATTGAAGTAGAATACACCAAACATAAGATGGGCGATATCCAGTAGCACAAACACTGCCGGTGTTTGGCGACACAGACGTGTTAGCTAGTATTGTTTAATCTAAGAAGTCGCGTCATCACTCTACAAACCAAAGTTTCTCAAGGGTACTCAACAAAGTGATAGGATGATCATTTGCTTAGTGAGAATACAATATGTGTATCGGCAAAATCATACCAAGAGATATAATGATAATGGAGTATGAAATAGTTTAGCACAAATACAAATGTTACTTAAGCATTATGCTAGCCATAGAAAGTACACATAATACTAAGTTATCGAGGTACAAAGTGACTAATCATTATAAAAATAAAAAATTCCATGAACATGACAGTATATATTATATAATGTAAGTATTAAATCATCTTCTATTATTCATATAAACAAGCTAAAACTGTTATTACAATTCAATTTTGATTCGGTCCAAATGAAAGTGCAGTTGAGGATAGGGATCTTGGAAAACCCCTTGTTAATTTGCAAGACAAGAAGATGATTAAGGCTCCATTTATTTCACATAAAACAAATGGTTATAAAAACATTTTTCATCCATGTAGTTTGAAATAGTTAATTAATAAAAAATATTTTTATTGCTATATACCACAAAAGTATTAGTCATCCTTTCATTTCTATAAATAATACAAATGATTATTTTTAGAAAAATATTTTTCAAATCGTTCATATTCAAACGGAACAAACGGTGTGTTACGTGTTACCAACGGGATATCAAGTGGATGTAAGAATGGAAGCGGGCTTTTACAGGAGTCAGGAGTCACAGGCAAGCCCAAGAAGAAGAGGAAGAAGACTGACGCCGGAGCAAGGTACAAAGATTCATCTCCCTCAATTACTGTTCCCCACATGCTGTCCAGCCCAGTTCTGCCAGGTGAAAGGTGACTACCCCACCACCTTCCCCCCTTCCCAAATTTACACGTTTCAGCTGCAATTTTTGGGGACCATTTTTCATTGAACCACTCATCATGTCCCTCTCTCTCTCTCTCTCCTCTTCCTCTCCCCACTCTTCTCAACTGCTCCTCCATTCGCGCCTTTGAATTCACATCATTGATGAGTTCAGCTCTCGAGGAAAAGCATGAGATAACCCTTGGCCTTGGCCCCCCATTAGGGACCAAACCGGTGTTTCAGCAACGTTGATTGAACAATTTCTTCTTCTTCTTCTTTTTGAAATTTTGAATGTCAGAGATGAGGGGTCGAAACTAGTTATGACGATATAATGCGTGTGAGTACGACTAAGATTGGTTCTTCAAAGATATATACAAGTGTTGATGAATAAAGAACGTAATGAAAAGGGTTCTGAAAAAAGAGATAATGTTAAAAAGACTGAGACTTGTATACTAAATAAGTTTATTGAATAATGTGATTGATTTTTGTTTGGTATTTTAATGAACTAACTAATTAACTTAAATAATCACTTATTATTTGTCGCATCAAATTATTTTTTCTCATTCTTTTTGGGGTTTCTTTTTCTTTCTTTTTTAGTCTAGAAACCATAGGGCAAGGGAAGCCCACTAAATGTGGACTATCTTTTGGGTGTCACATGTGTTTGGAGACATAATTAGCAACTTTAAGTTAGAAAAAAAAGAAAGAAAGAATCTAGGTGCTCTAGAGCTAATGTTTTAGGGGTCAACACCAGAATAAACGGGCAAAACAACAAGGAAGTCAAAAGTCCACATTGAATTGCCATTTGCTACAAAAAGAATTGCCTACTCTACTCCCTCCTAAGCCCCAACTCCCATCATGGTCGTGACAAAAGAATACTCTTCGCCAATATTTATGAGCATCCGTGTTTGTTTGCTACCATTTGGACAATCGAACCACACAACAATCAATTTTTTTAATGATATGTTTGATGAAAGATTGTATAAGATACAACAAGTCCTTGTTGGACCCCAAGGAAGAAGTGGAATTCGTGGAGGATTAGACTTATATAATATGGCCAAACCACCATGTTGATGAAGGGGATTGGTTGCTACTTGATATGACTCGATGGTATCCCAAGAAAATGGACAGGCATGCCAGTTGGGAATTTGCTGGGGAGCCTAAGTGACTTTAGGCTAAGTTAGGAAATGATAAATTCACGTCTTGCAGGGACGGCCATGACCTTGGTTTACGAGCTCTTTTTTCCAGTCAAACATCACCGAGCTTTTCTAGTGTTGTTAATCTTGATTTGCTTTCCAGTTCATCACGCGTTGTTGAAATCTTGAGATGGGGTTGTTGCCCACTAAAAGAAACTAGGGTTTTGACCCTACTTGCACATGAAGTTTTGGTACTTGATGATCGAAGGAGCACATGAACAAGATGAAAGAAAGAGCGGTGACCCTTCGGGTACTATGTGTTGGCTAAAAGGGGGTCGCGATTGTTTGTTTTTGTACTTGAAATTTCGTCGAGATGCGCTAAGCAATGTGCCACCATTAGGGTTTCTTTTGATTGTGACTAAAAATCTCCCTTGAGATGATGATCATCCAAGAATAGTCTTTGCGTGTCGGTTAGATGAGGAAAAGTATTAGAAAAATTCTAAACATATTGCATTTATGACAATTTAGTCCTAAACATTTATGGCATTTAATAGTGCCAATTTAGTTATAAACTTTTTGATTTGATGTCAATTTAATCCTAAATATTTTGACTCAGTGTCAATTCAATCATAAATCTTTTAATGATGACGATTCAGTATTAAACCTTTTGAACTAATGCCAATTTAGTCATAAGCCTTTTGACTTGGTGCTAACTCAGTACTTAGTCAAAATTAATTGGAAGAACTAAATTGGCATTGAGTTAAAAGTTTTAGGATTAATTTGGCACTAATTCCAAAATTTTAGGACTGAATCGGCATCATTAAAAGATTTATGATTAAATTGACAACAAATTAAAAGGTTTATGACTCAATTAGCATCATTAAAAAATTTAGGACTAAATTAGCATTAATACAATAGGTTTAGGACTTTCCTTACACTTTTCCCCAATTAGATGAATGGCACGATAATTCAATTGAGGCATTCGACTCATCCTTACATGAATTATGCAATTGTATCTATGAACTTCATTACCTTGATCAAATGGCGCATCCCCGTTTCCAATTATTGCTTAGGTGATTAAAGTTTGATGTTGAGCGTTGATGATGTACTGAAGCAACGATAATCCAATCACCGGCTGTCCAACCTACAACACTGAGTACAAGGGTCAGAAAGATGTGAAACTTAGCTTAGGGACTTTGAGATTCTCCACCTAATGAACATCTCAATGTGAATTCGTGTCAAAGGGATGTAGCTGTGGGTTGACCTTGTAATGGAATTAAAAACCATCTGAACAACTTCGTGCTTAAATTAACCAATACAAGAAACCCAAGAAAGGAAAAAAGATGCTAACAATCACAAGAAAATGGCCACGAGAATCCAGCATCATCTCTATCAAATCGGAAAGAAGACGAGGAGAGAATCCATTGAACCAAAGCAGGAAAACGCAGCTCAGGATCCTCATCATATCTTCGGTTTCCAGAATAATGGACCACCTTCTTGAATTACTAACGCATTAGTCTTAAACAAATAGGGCCTTATCGTTCATGTGCACCTCCATAGTGGGATCCCAGGTATTTAAATCCGAGCTCGTGCAGGTTTTATACGAATATACGTATGCATATGGTCAGCCTGCCTCGTGCGAGACAAAACGCATTATCGACCTTCTAAGCCATGATACCCCGCACGTTGTTCCAACTAATATATACTTGAATCCGATGTGATGTTCTTGCCCCCTACGTTTGCCCTTTCGGTGAGATTTATGTATTCTGCACAAGGTGGCTTTTTCATATTCCCTTCGAAGCTGGTAATCATGGTGGAATAGCTCTCCTTTGCCTCTCTATACCTGCTATAAGCTTTGTCTTGATTCGCTTTTGTGGCGTTTACAGCTTTCGCCATTTGGATAAAAGCTCTCGTCATTGGTGCAAAGATCAAGCCCAGAAAGAGTTTTTTAAGTAGGATTAAATCAACGCAAGACAGGCCACGTGGATATATTCTCGAACAGCCTGTTTGGGCGTGTACTAAAGGGGGGAGGTCGAAGATGAATTATGACCTACAAAAACATGCTGTGCATCGAGTTTAAATAATGCCGAATCATTAACAATCCCACGAGGATCAACGAGGAACAATGCTGAGCATGTTCGTTTTAATTAAGCAAGTGGACTAGTGAAGCAAACGGCAGCATTATCGCTATTGCAAGTAGGTCGTCTGTTTTTCTTTTCTAGTAGATTATTTGCCAATAATGAATTGAAAGATAACCATGTCCATTACTCAGATACGATGGGCGGCCAGTCGCTCGAGGGACCGTAAAAATCCAGAACTTGAGTAGATGCGAAAGATATTCACGTTGCCTCAAAGCAGATGCTCAGACAGAACATATATCAGGAGACGCCACAAAGCCTAGTAGTATTCACACAGGACCTGAATAATTTTGGCCGAAAAGAAAAGCGGGAGCTGAATAGGGAGATCAAGGCTTTCTGGATTTGGAACTTGAAGATATTGTGCAGAAGAAAGAGAGAGGGCTTTATGGAAAGCCCTTTTGGTTGGTCCAATTCAATATGGTCATAACATTTGAGCCCAGTTCCATAATTTTATTGTAGATGCTATGATCGACTTATTTAACAATTTATTCATGCAGAAATATTCGCATTCAAAATATTTGCAAACTTCTTGGTACTTACCAACTCTTTCAAAAACTACCGAGGCAAAAAGAAATCGTTTTATGAAAAATCAGGATCGTTCTTAAAAAGATTGCCCGAAATATAAAACTAACAGTTACAAGTTTTTTTTCACAAAATTTGCTTTTCATTTAAATCAAGTGAAGTAATCTGCATTACTACGAGAGTAATTCAGATATCCTTCGACCATATTCATCACCGTGTAAAGGAAGTCTCACGTACCCAGTGCACATAGATAAAACCGTTCGCATGCATCTATGTGGATTAGTGTACAGCATCCCAAGATCAAAGTAAGTCTTTCAGTTTTTGGAGGACATAAAGTTGACAGCATCCTTTCAAAAGAAACTCACCATTGGCAATGAGAAAATTACTTGGAAGAGAACCCAGAATGCATTTCACCACTTAATTATTACAAGTCATAAAAGAATGAATACAAACTTTTTTCTTCTTTTCTGTTATCCCGTTTCAAAACACAACTTACAAACAAGACAATATACTTTTCATTGTATATCACCGTGCACAAAGAAACCACTCACATCTCTCGCCGGAAAAGGATATCATATAAATTACAATAAGCGATCCTCGTCTCTGCAGCAACTGGCCAACAACCAGATCCTTATTATGCATGCGAACTATCTAACTTTGAATCCCAAAATCACCACTCTGCAATAACTAATAAAGATCACACAAGAATTTACAAACCAATATGACTTGTCATGTACCTTGAATTGCAGTACTAAATGGTAAGCTTGACTGTGCACATAAGGCATTGGGAGTTCAGGCTTTTCTTCGTCCGAAGAATAGAAGCTTTTTGAACCCTTTGGCAGCTTTAGGAGAGTGCTCATCACTATTCCACTTCTTCCTCGAGTGTACTGGTTCAGGGGTGATCTCATTGATATGTGGAGGGGTTGCGAAATGTACCCGAGGGGTGTGAGAAACTGGAGCCTTTTCAGGCACTGTGGAATCATCAGCTTCAGAGCCAGTATAGATAGTAGAGCTGTCCAATGATCTTGCGATAGATGGAGACTGAACCGGGTGGAGAGTCACTTCAGGAACAGCTATGTCATCGCCAGGAACTGGAGATGATACATTTGAACTCCCATTATCACTTTTGAAATGACTTGGTTTTGCAGGGTCTGGCTCAGTAGGCACTGACAGGTTATTGCTCTCCACATTCCCATTATCACTTCTGTCATCTGATGTGTCTTTAGGAGAAACTGATTTTTCTCTGCTGTTTTCAACTTGAATGTCCTTGAAACCATCATCCGCTGGAGCAGGTTGAGCCGTTTCTGCTGCCGCTAACTCCAATGACCCCACTCTGGCTTCTGCAGTTTCCTTCTTTTGTTGGGTGTTGGAATTGGGCAGAAGTTGTCCGTTTGAACTGTTCACAATATTTTTCTTGTTTAAATGTTCGGGTTTCTTTAGACCTGCTTTCTTAGTTTCAGGAGGAACGGGCTTCTTTGGCAAGGTAGCCGGAGTTGACTTATTTATCTTCGAGGAGGCTTTGATGGGTTGACTTGACTTTGAATTCACAGGTGGAACCTCTTGAGTTGCTCGCGTAGCAGCAAGACGCTCTATGGTGGAATTCCTGAGGACTGGCTTATTCGACTTTGGAGTCTCCTGAGATTGGGACCGAGTAGATTGACTTCGGATCTTACTTGGCTGGGTAGGTGTGGGGGTTGCTTTAGTCTCGGTTGAACTCTTCTTAGGAGCAACTGGTTTAGATCCACGGTTGGCACTTCTCTCAGCAATTCTCTTCTGACGCTGAGCAGCCAACTCCTCCTTTCTCTTCCTACTTTCTTCTTCCTAGTCAAGAAAAAAGAAGCCACATTAAAATAGGAACAGGATTCAATTGGATCTGCATGGAACCCCAGATAATATCCATATACGGTTTGTATTTTTGTGAAAGACGGACGATACTATAGGCAAAGTAGAATGTTTTGAGTGATCTCACTCGTAAGTGAGAGTCACTCCTATATCAGAGAGGAAAAACTACAGTTCCAACAAACTAGCATCATTATGCACAAAGTAAACATTCATATACAGAGTATTTATGCTTCGTAAAATTTCATAGTGATCCACATACCTTCTCAGCTTTGCTCTTTGAAGCAGCTGTCCTGCTTCCAGGAGTTGGCCGGCTCTTTGGCATTGTATCAAGCCTATTCTTCGCAAGAGAACCATTCATAGGCCTAGACCTTGCTTCTGCATTTTTATTTTTTGTAAACTTGGATGATGGTTCATTTTCGGCAGAATCATTCAACTCATTCTCAGTGTGCTTTTGGATGATCTTCGCCAATGAGCTATGATTTCCATAATCCAGCTCTGGTGTCCATGATGCTACAGCCTGCTCTGCAACAGAATCATGATTGAGAACCATATAAAGGTCATCTGGTTCCCAGGAGTTCTGTGCAATTTCAGGTCTGCTGTTCTTAACGTTGAGAGTATCAGGAACCATGTTTATATCCATCATCAGCCTAGACTCAGATTGATCGTTGACTATTGGTCGACCTTCAATCATGAAAGAGTCGTCAACTAGGACATCCCTCTTCTTTATCTCAGTGCGTAAAAGCTCTGCCTCAAATGATGGAGCAGAATCAACTTCGACCATCTTGAGGTCCATGCTATCTTGCTGATTTATCGCTCCGTTTTGTCGATTGCCGATCAACCAATCTCCTTCCTCGTGAATTTTCTTGATAGAGGATACGGCAGATGACTCTGGTAATGATTGATTGAGAGAACTCCGTGACTCTTCAATCTTCTTCGCATATAGTAAATCCTCATATGGGCTGTCCATTCTACTCATAACTGGCCGGACCCTGTCACCAGCTTCAAACTCCTCAAAGCAAGTCGTGCCCTCAGCTACCCGATCCTTCTCAGTAATTATAAAGGGATCGGCAGCAACAGGTTGTCGTCTTGTGCTTCCTGATTCCAGTTCATATCCAAATGATGTCCCGTTCAAAGATTGCTTACTTGCTTGGTCTTCCTCAGGAATCTGTGCTGCTTGTGTTTCCAAACCTGAGACAGCGGCTTCCCTGCTCTCCATCAGGATGTTCTGAAAAGCACCCCAGCTCTCGTTTCTTCTCTCTCCCTCAGAGTTATTTGCCTCTTCGCTCTTATTCTTTCCATCAGCTGCATAGTTCAGTTCATTCATGTCAAGGTAGTGCGTTGTATCTCGTTTCTTGTGACGACGCGATACTGAACTGTTCCTTCCATGTAATGAGCCAATGGCCTTTTCCACCTGCTGCCTGAGGGACTCCTCGCTAACAAAATCATCTTCGTTAGATGAACTTGTTTCTGAAATGTCACTCCTTCTACCATCTCTCTCGGAAGTAATGTAGTTAATGTTGCGAATGACAACTTTCTTTGAAGACTTCTTTCCGTGTCCTTTCCTTGGCAGCTGATCTGTTGAAGAGTACCTTTTGCCACTGTGATGTCCGTGCGATTCTCTCTCACTACCAGTGTCACTGACTTCACTGGATTCATCTTCAGATAATTTTTCATGCGAATGTTTCTTTTTATTCTTCAAAGATGACTTATGAGCCCGGTCATCTGTATCTTTACCCGAGAAAATACCAGAGTCTTCATTCGGAGGCCAGCTTTTATTCCCCTGGTAGTATGAAGGGGGAACCTGCATTCCAGGGTAGAGATAACCGGGAAAGGGGTGCATCTGTGGGAAGAAAGGACCTTGAAAATTTTGCATATACTGTGAAATGTGATTGTGCCATGGCATCGGAACTTGCCCCTTTCCATCCGGGAATGACATTGGTGCTGTTGTCGGCAACCTAGTCTCTGCACCAGACATTAATCAGCATTAGAATGCAAAAAGAATTTCCAAACAAAGATGATGGGAAATGAAGAATCCATAAAACCAAATCTGTGACAAGTGACTGTTCTTAGATTTTTTGGAGATATCTGCTAAGAAATCGCAAAGGTATTAAACCTTATGTGTGCACTACAATTCATGCGTTGCTTGAAAGGGAGAAGGTGGCCAGAAGAGAAGAAGAAGAAATACTAAAGAACATATTTGTCATCAGAACAAGCTCAAAAGGCGCAATCATTTTCTTCAAGATGTTCTATGCAGCGAAAGCAAAACAGCAGACAGTAAAAGAACATGCATGTCTCCAACTCTTAAATTTTTTGTGAGGTTTCAAATGCATTACATGGTAGGTGAAACGTATCATGACAAGTGAAACATCTGAAGTCGAATATCATGTTCATAGTCCATAACTTGTCTACCTGCACTCGACTCTGTAACATTGAAGTCTGTGTAGCCATTGGTTTTCCCACTTGATGGACCACCATCCTGAACACTACCAGGGCCATTCTCCTCGCTGGCAAGAATGATTTCAGAAGTAGCCAAGTAAGGCAAATCTGGCCTGGACAGTGCCTGCATTGCTGCTATCTCATCCATCCAAAGCCTATCTTCATTCTTTTCCTTGCATAAATTCATGAAATTTATGCATGCCTCCCTAAACAAAGAATCTAGATTAACATCGCAAAGAAAGAACATACTCAAATAGGAGAATGAGATTGGACTGTGCCATTTGAACAATTACAGGCTGCAACATATGTTAACTTCCTTTTTTTATGGAAATAACAAGGGTGATAAATTTACTAACAAAGAAGTCATGCATTCCTCATTTTGTTCTATTAATGTAATTCAGGCAAAAAGCAAGAATTATTTGTGAAATTCAAGTTCAACGGACCTAATTTCAATGATGCCATACCTTGTTGGCAAGCAAGATAACTTCCAACAAAACATTGAAAGAAAAGCAGTCTCTAGTTTTCATTATTTGGCACCACATTGCAATGCAGTGATTTTAATGTCCCCATATCTCAGATATAATGCCTTCTTCAATCGAATCACTGGGGTAAATTTGACATCTTCATTTACATTTTGCAGATAACAGACTCCTTTTTTAACCCATACCTCAAACGCAAAGCTCCAAAGGCATCGGCAAAATATATGAGATTATCTATATGCTCCAATTCAAACCCAGCAACCAGAGCACGAGCATAAGCCATTGCTTGCTCCTTCCGAAGCACTGCCTTTCGAGTCTCCAGGACTCGCTGAAGATGGACCCTGTCACCATCCAGAGTGAAAAAGTCAATGAGCTCGGAGATGTATCTCTAATGAACTATACTTTGACCAAATAATATTGACAAGGTACTTTACTTGGAATTTTCTTCTGAGGCAGTGACGGCATCATCAGCTCCATCATATTTTGCTTTGGACTGAGAAGCAACATCACAACACAGATGTCCACAATCATAATCTGACATTACTGCATGATATTCCATTATTTGCTAGAACAATCACATACCTTATAGGACATGGATGACTTCGTGAAGTTTCCATCAGAAACTGACGCATTTCCTTTCAAAAAGAGAGTACAGAGCTTTCAGTGGCTAAGAATAAATTAAATGCCAAAATCAATATGCAGTTCATTAAGGCAAAGTTTGATGAAGAAAACTTTGTGCTTTCCAAAAAAAAAAAAAAAAAAAAAAGAAAATGCAAGGCAATTGGATTTTTTTTTTATTCCCCCAAAAAACCTGCTAACTGTCAGCACCACGCAGGTTAACCAAATTTTCTATGTAAATTCAGAAAGTCCTACTCACAGCCAGGTTATTCAAGCATGTAATACTGACCATACCTTCCATAACCATATCAAAGTTCTGAGCTTCATTGGATTGGATTGATTCTTGTATCTGGGAAATCTCCCTCTCTAATGTGACAAATCTCTCTAGAACTTCAGGCGTGCTAACAAAACTTACAAATCTGCAGGAAGAAGGGAAAAGAAAAACAGAGAGAAAATGCAGTATATTAGACATTGATTACAACCGTAGAGCATATTTTCTTATATGGTATCTAATCAATAGGTAAACCGATCTGTAATCAACGATCAGGTGTAACGGCATTCACATATTAATCCTTTTTCGCTCTTTCGATTGATCTCTTCGACACATTCCAAAGTGTATGCTTAGAACAAACTTCCAGATTTTGCAAGTAGTAAGGAAATCAAATGCAGCTCAATGCAGGCAGAGTTTATTTGAAGCCATTGAAAGTGTGGAAGCTTTCTGCATTACCTCTCCAAAGTGGCTTTAGTGAACCAGGAAGCATCTGATCTCAGAGTGATAGAGTAGCCACCTTTTGATATCTGATCTTTCGCGGATTTAAGATGCAAAAGGAACGGTTCAAGTAATCCTGATGCCAACTTCTCATTCGCCTTACCAGCGTAAATCACCAGATCACACCTTCAATTCGTATAAACATAAAAGCACACGACAGAGTCAATCAAATACGAAAAAGGACCATAGTTTCACTACCCATATGAAACTCATGCACGCAATCACAATGCAGACAAAAACCCACCATCAAAGATTGCTCAATTTCGACATTGTTGAACTGCAAAAGATTCAATTCCATTAAAGGTTCAGCATCCATGTACATCAGACCAAAGGGTAGGCAAAATTACCTGGTTCTCGTAGGAGTGAGCTGAAACAGGACATAGTCCAGATGAGTTCTGGAGTCCATAGACATTGCAGAGGCACTATTCACTATCCTGAAAGAGCTCGGGAAATTACAGCATTTCACTTCGTCTGCACAGTTTTGCAGCGGACTCCGACGAGCAGAGTGGAAATGGTAACGAAGTGTGTGAGAGAACAAGGAAGAATGAGAAGCAAGCGAGGGGATTTGATGCGTTTGGAGTTTGCGGGTCCCCCAAAAATTATGCCGACATCTCTCACAACTGTTGGGATGAATCTAAGGTATAGAAAGAAGACAAAAAAAAAAAAACAGAGTAGAATTTAATGAAACGGTTAAAACGAAAGAAATTCTGGAAATGGATGGATGTCGCAGTGACGAGGAATTGTGTGTGGGGGAGTGTTTTGGTGTGGTTGGGAAGTCACTTCTGATCCAAGTAAAACAATCTCTCTCTCTCTCTCTCTGAATTTGTAATGGAGTGTGCAGGTGGGAGAAGAATCACAGGGTGCATTTGCCAGCTTCTAACCGCCGGAAGCTTTATTTCTAAGTGGGTAACCGCTAAAGCTACTAAATTTAATGTTATCTCAGCACCTTCCCGGGAAAAATGCTCAATAAAGATTACCATGCGAAATCGATTTATCAATAATGTGACAAAAGCATACAGGGTATTAGTACAGTGACGTATGCAAATAACTATTTACAATCTATCATATTACTTAATTTAATATATTGAGTTTTGTTCTGACAGTTACTCGGTGATAAGAATATGATATTTTCTAAATATAAGAATACAAGTAAAAATCTTTTTTACTTTTCCGATTCAAAAAATACACTCTATATCTAAATATAATCTCACGAAAAGAGAAGGGTCAATTTTTAGCTCAGTAAATAGCATCAATAATGATGTAATTATCGACTCTCTAGCATAAAAAGGATGAAGTCATTATTAACCATAAACTTGAGCATCAGGGCTTAATTTCTGGTTCGTACACAGCTTTCGGATAAGACAATGAGAGGGGTCTACCCTCTGCTGTTGAGAAGCTTCAATCATTGTTCTTGATCTCAAAAACCCTGTACTTTTTCCAAGCTCGAAAGTAGATGGAGCAATTATTTAAGGCCCAAAATGCTTGTCTGTCCTTAACCTAAAGCATGTAGGATTATCCCCTAATGCGACTTCCCAACCAACTTTATGCGAAAATGGTGGAAGTCAATTCAAGAGAAAAGTATTCGACCAAAAAAATTCAAGAGAAAAATACTGCAGGACAAAACTTTAGCTGCTTCCTTTGTTGTTTGGTAGAGAGCACACAAAAAACTGCCCCTGCAGATGCAGTTTGCATGGCACCGGAAGAAGCAAGGAGGTAAAAAAAACTACTGTGGAACTTTGAAGTTCTGAGAGCTAGAGCTTATTGCAGATAAGTCTTCAAGACCAGATTCCTTCGCAAAATTACATTATTTCTGTCGGACAAAATTGCGCGCATACATACTTAATGGAATAACGGGATGATTCTCTTCACCTACCGAGTATCCACGACCTAACAATGAGAGAGGATTATAAATATAACATGTGCCTAAGTGAGCTGTTCTTTATTACTTTGCTTCTGGTATGAAAGGATCTGATGCAAAGAGCAGCTGATCCTACGTTTGATTAGCTGGCTAAACCATGACAGATTGTCCATCAGGAAAATGACCAAACAACCATCTGATGAGGGGGACACGAGTGGCCCCTTGTTTCTACTTTTCAATATATTCTTGAAGCAACCATGGACGTCAAGGCTGCAACCACCACCCCCACCACCCTCACCACATATGGCAACACTCATCATCATCATCATCATCATGCAAGAAAAATCTCCTGTCCCCAAATGGAGTCTACACAAGCCCAAAGGGCCATTGATCTCCTCTAGCCATCATGCTATCTGTATGTTATGGGGTGGAACTACACAGTACCTTGCATAATAAGCTGAGGTTAAGTAAACCTTATCTTGGTGGACCTATAGTTTTATGGAGATCTGGGCAATCATGAGGTTGAGAATGGCATGGAATGGAAGGGTCAGTGACCCTGGGTCACCCTCTTTATTTGCGTCTTCAGAACTTCCATAATCAATGATGGACAAAGGAATTTTTATATCCAAAAAATAGGGAATAGAGTGAATTGAATTATTTAAGGCCACCTCCTTCATTTTCTGAACATGACATATAGATAAAGGGTATGAAGATATAGTCCTCGCTGAACATAAAGCACTCACAATCTTTCACCGTTGGATTAAAATGCGACACATTTCAGCAATTCAACATATCTTATTCTATAAATTGGTATTACGTGTAATGTCAACCTATCCTAACAAACCAAATTGGAAGTTGCAATGTTCTTTCCTACAACTTTATAATATCTCCATCTACTCTTGTAGAATGTAAACGATGTATATAAATCGACCATTGGAATTTATGTGGGATTCTATGTCCTTGCGCATTGTGGATAATTAGATGCGCTAGAAAGTAAAATTCAAAGAGAGAAACGATGCAAAACATTAATTAAAATGATACACGTGCAACAAGTCATTCAGATTGATTTGGCATCATGTTCATGCTATAACCCTGTGTGCCGAAAGTAAAAACTTCAAGGGAGGAGAGAATGTGCATGTGGCTCCCTGCTCCGGACCCGAACTCCGACTGCTTCCTGGGCTCTAAACCGGGCCCATACAGAAGATTCGTGGGCTTTGAAGGTGGGGCCCATGGAATGTGCTTACTTGAAATTTAAGTAGAAGATTGTCAAAGGGAGCTGGACTTTAATTAATTGCTTGCAGAAAAAGGAAAGTCTTCCCCACCTATCCCCACAGCTACAAGGCCCACAACGCAACCGGAAAGAACTTTTTAAACATGCCTAACTGGACACGTTAGAGCATCCGGAGGCCGGCATCGAGTGCTGGACAATTCATCGGCTCTTGTTCGAATTGCGAATGTTGCAACAAAATGAAGGACTCAACGAGAGCATAGCCATGGTCGAACAGCCTCTCAAAACATCAGCAAACTACCTAACTGTAAGAGCCCGATTGTCGTGGGCCGAGACTCTTCCGGGGAGTCGAAGCACCTCGGCTCGAGGAAAATTCGGACCCTGGACACTTTCAATCCGAGACTGGTGACGTTTATGATTAGCAAGCTGGTGCGAAGTGAACTGAACTTAATTAACATTGCAGAAATCTGCACACAGAAAGTAAATCTTGCTCTGTGTGCCATGTCAGCTAAAGTCCTTACCCAATTCAACAGAAGAATAGGGTTAAAAACGATAAAAGAAGATGATCTTATTAGAAGGACTATACATGGAGGGAGGGCTAATGAGAGGAGAAAACGAAAGAAGCCCTGCCTCTGATGATTCTGCTCACCGTGTACCCCATGACCTCGATCATCTCTCCGGCGTATCTCATGATCCACGGCCGCAGGTAGACCGCCCAGAGCCCGACCACCGCCATCAGTATCTCTCCTCCCAAGCTCATGATGGCTTCTTCTCTTCTTCTTCTTCTTCTTCTTCTTCTTCTTCTTGCTTCTCTCAATTTGCATCCCGCTTCCTATCCCTGCGGATCACATCTTGGCGCACCGACAAGGAGAGCTTGGATTCCCGAATGCTGCCGAGCCGGACCACAGTTCAGACACAAGTATGGTACCTTGTAGCTACATGGCCACGCACTTCCGATTCGGGGAAGTGGCATCCTTTTTACCTGATCCACACGAGTGTCTCCGCAGCTACCATTCCCAACTAATGTTCAAGTCCTTGTCCGTTTCCCCTCCATTTGCCAAATTGATTTTACGTGAAGTTGAACTAAAGAGATAACTAGGTACATATTCTGTGGTGCTTTATGAACATTCTTTTATTTAGCACGTTGGTTATCGCCGTTTCGCCGCTCCACAGACCTATTTAGGCGTCAAATCAAGAGGCCGAGCATCTATGATTTGATTATTAGGTTTGAGTTATGTGGGGGCGACTGCTCCCGCGGTTTCATGTGTAAACCAGTGGCGTGGTGACATTTTTTCGAAAGATGTTTTGATGACCCAAGTGAGGTCACCAAATCGTACTAGAAAATGCTTTGATAAGCTACTGTCCTACCTTAAAACAATTAAAAATTGGGATAATGACACGAATATTCCCTCAACTTTAATCTAATGTGCGATGTGATTCTTAAATTTTTAATTTGTTTATTGTAGTCACTAAAATTTAACTTAATTTTCAATGTTGTCCCTGGACATTTGATACTTATTCAATGTAATCTATGAACTATATGTTAAGATACACGTGTGAGTTGTGTTAGAAAAGTAATCCCATATCGGAGAATTGATATGGTGTTGAACAGTTAATATATCCTAGTTGGCCCATAACTCACTAACTTAAGCTTTTGAGTTAAAGTGGGTCCAACTAGAACTAGATATATTGACAGACTCGGACTTGGGTTTCCCCCTTGGAGATCTCCCCAGGTAAAGATATCTAGACTTATGTTCAGAGTAGATAGTTACGGTTTCCGGGCAGATAGGCGTTGTGGTGTAACAACGTGGGCCAGAATGATGTTAGACCAGAAGGATAGTTACGGTTTCCGGGCAGATAGGCGTTGTGGTGTAACAACGTGGGCCAGAATGATGTTAGACCAGAAGGATATCTGATTTATGCCCAGATAGGCGTTACGGTTTCCAGGCAGATAGGCGTTGTGGTGTAACAACGTGGGCCAGAATGATGTTGGACCAGAAGGATATCTGATTTAAGAGGGAGTAGACCTAACAATGGAGCTCACACGTGAGGGGAAGATTGTTAGGATACACGTGTAAGTTGATATCTGATTTAAGAGGGAGTTGAGCTCACACGTGAGGGGGAGATTGTTAGGACGTTGTATTAAAAAAGTAATCCCATATCAGAGAATATCCTAGTTGGCCCATAATTCACTAGCAGTAAAGATATCTAGACTTCTGCTGTTCACTCCCAACACTATATGAAAATATTCGATGCAATCCTTCCATTAATTCAAGATCAATGATAACATTAAATATTTTCATATAATTTAATGATTAACTTGAACATGTATCAAAATTTTAAGGATTATATTGAACAATTCAAAAGTTTAGAGACCACATTACACATTAGGTCAAATTTCATGGATTATTTATGTTATTTTCCCTTAAAAATTAAATTAGCTGGCCAAATTCGAACCTTTTCTTGTTAAATCCAAATTTTTAAGAAAGTGTAGAGGACCTAACCTTCTCTCTTGGGAGCCCTTTATGTGTTAATAACCTTTACAAGGTCGCACAACCTCAATGGGGGCAGATTGGGTTGCACGGGCCCTTGCTGAGGTCACATGACTTCAAATGACGATCACTTGCGTCATGCGACCTCAGCATCCTCTCACCGGCCCCTCGTTAGCCACCAAGATGAACAATTTATGTTGAAAGCAAAATCAGAAAACCAAAAAAATAGGGGAGGATAGTTTTGGAAGAAATTATTTATTTTTATACTAGTCCTTGAACTTGCATGCCGAGAAAGCTGAAAGCCCAAAAGGCACCTCAAGACCTGTCTAGAGCTTTGGACGGCCGAAACCTCTTGAGAAAGCCTTTCCCGAACGAAGTCTTTGTTGGAGTCGTGTGGTTTCGATTGGAGATGGATTTCTGCTAAGAAACGTCGATAAGAGTCTTCACCACAGATGGGCGGATGTGCCCCGTCGTTGTTGGCCCAAAGGACCATTTCCTAAATCAAAGAAAACGGGTTGATCCGCTCTCATTCAACAATGAACACTTGGGATTCAAAAAAAAAAAAAACCATTGAATACTTGAATCTTCAATTCCATGAACGTAGGGCCCGTTTGATTCGACTATAGGAAGATAACTTTGGAAAAATACAAATATCTTTGGGTAAAGAGATTTTCTAAAATGCAATAGATTTTGGTAAATTGAAACTTTAAAGTGCATTAGAGAATAACTTTAGCTTAAATATTGTTTGGTATAAGCTACATTTGTAAAAGGCTTTTGCTAAATTTAAAAAAAAAAATGTCTCAAAATTAAGTCCGCCACCGGAAAGCCTTGCCTGAGATCACATGACCTCAACCACTACCTGGGTCATGCAACCTAGGCAACACTTGACATAGGGCAACCTCAGGCGACACCTTGGGTCATGCAAACTTAGGCGGCATAGCTTGGGTTGCATGAACCTAGGCAACACTTGAGAGCGAGCCACCCCCAGTGATGGTCGCCAGGGACCTGCGACCCCTAGGCAACAATTGTCGAATCAAGGAAGATAAACACTCAACATGATGAACAATGAACGTGAACTTGCATTTTCAAAATGTTAAAAGCCCAAAGTATGTCTCTATTTGCCTTGGGCTTTTAGCTTTTGTAATGCCAGCATTTGGCTAATGGAGTCTTAAAAACACTTGTCAAACACTTCATATTTTCCCAAACGATAATGCTTGGAAATGCATAAATACCTTAGTTGTAATTCACTGGAACCAAAAAAGTGAAAAAGCTTTGGGTCGGATGGAAATGTCAAATAATACTCGATTAAGATTAAAAGGCCAAGCAGACCCTAATCCGTTTTAAGGCGTATCACATCGCTGAATGAATTATTGGAGATTTGGCCTTAATGCTCGTAGCGCCTCGTCAATTCTCGCACCAACCGTCGAGCTCCTGACGCCAACATGGATCTGGAGCTTGTCCGAACGGACTTTCTGACACCATCATGTTCGAATTAAACTGAATACGCGAAACTGGCTACATCACTTCAATTGAGACTTCCGAATGGAATAAGATCGATTGTTTCGAGATCTTTGGTAATACGTATGTTTGGTCTAGAGACTGAACTTAGAATATAGTTTCTGCATGCGAATTGTTGTGGTTGAAGGAGTTGCGAACTGATCTGAGAAGTACAACTCCTTCAGCACGAACTGCTCTGCCCGTGTAACTATCCATCGACTGCCTCTCAGCTATGGACTTCATCTTGGGCTAAACTGAAGTTCCCTGGGCCTCCCTACCTCCTATGCTTGACTGCAGCTAGCTACTGGCCTAGCTGGGAAATGTCCATTTGCTGTTTGAACCACGTCAAACGAACCGGGCCGCAGATTGGATTGCGAAAGCCCATAATGCCGAGTCTCTTCCTAGTAATTGGGTCTCTAAGCCTCCGCAAAACCTTTATCTTATTTTATGTTTAGATTTCAGTACTACCTGTAATCCACCATCTTAGTAGCAACCAATGAAGAATTTCCGACCAAAAAAAAAAAAAAAGAGTCCGTGGTGCAGATAAATTGAAGGTAGATGCCCGATGAAGTTGACAATTACTGAATTAAAGATTGGGCCAGACGACAAGAATCCGTTTTCGCGGGCCCCTTAAATTGGGTGGCAGGAATTCAGCTTGGTGCTTAAGATAGGATACGTTGAACGAAAGGAATCAGCATGAGTCCGTTCTCTTGGTCTCGAGGGACTGATTCTGGTGGCGGCTTTCATTTCGGGACTCTCGCCGGTCGCAATCCGATGCTCTCCAGGATCAGGTTATATGCATGCTGGCTTGGAAAAAGGTTAAGCATCCGGAATCCAGTTCGAAACCCTATCCAAGAATAGTCGATAAGTTTTTCCGATAGATATCGATAATTTCTACATGGTGGAGTCGATAAATTGAAGACCTCGTCTGATCAATTTTTACGGATTGGAGGAATATATGCCCAGGTTGGAGCGGGCTCGGCTCGCCGCTCCGGCCTTAAACACCAACTGCTTGCTGGGCTCTATACCGGGCCCCCGCAGCAGATCCATGGGCTTTGGTGGTGGGGACCCACTGGTTTTGCTCCCTTGTCTTGTCCGAAGCCCTTCGGTATTTCTTTTTCCTTACCTCTATCTTTATACGTAAACCAAGTTTTGCCAAGATAAATGAGGCGTTGCGGTTGGTTTTTGGAGGTCCTAATGTTTTCCATTTTAAAAGTGTCATTCGCGTACTGGGGAAAAGGATCACCGGCATGTTTTACCAAAAATCCTCTCTTGATCCATTTGGTTTAGCTTTCCCAAAAGGTTTTTAGGGAAAATATGAAGTTTTTGACAAGTGTTTTTGGGACCCCATTAACCAAATGTCAGTATTGGGAAAGTTGAAAGCCTAAGGTAGATAGGAAATGCTTTGGGCTTTCAATATTTTCGAAATGCTATTTTGAGGGTTTAATGACTTTTTTTCCTTTCCAAAATTGCCCTCATTGATAATTGTGTTTTCCACTTTTGCCCTCAAAAAGTATTATTCATCTTCTTTCTTGGGCTCGCTAGTTTGTTGTTGAGGAGACGTCCTACTCAAGGTTGCCTGTCGTTGAGGTCGAGATCGAGGGTCGTATGTGTCGTCGAGCTACTCGTCAAAGCTGCTATGGGCCAAGGATGTCGAGGGTCAAGCAACCTAGATTTGGCCCTTCGATCGCGACTATGCAACCTTAGCATCACGCATCCTCGGTGACTATCGCCTAGGTTGCATATAGTCAAAGGGTGAAGCCTTTTCACCTAGCAAAGGTTGCAAACCACCAAGGAGACTTCAAGCTCCAAATCTATATTCACGTGGCCTCTTCACCTTGCCAAGGTTGCAAATCCTTTGCATCATGTATCCTCAGAAAACCCTAAATCGACATTGCAAAATTACCAATAAAGCCAATGGTTAACGCCAGTGAAGTTCACCCAACCCCCTGCCTCTGCCATTGCTCGCTCAAATCTGTTTTTCTTTTTTCTTTTTTTCTCACTTCAAAGTTGCTTTACAAAATAGACATCAAAATAAGCTATTCAAATGCTATTACTTTCACCAAATGCCATTTCGCTCCAAGATATTTGGGGAAATGGGGGAAATGCAAAGCCATTTCCCCAAAGTTGAACCAAACGGGTAATTAATTAAGCAAATTCTATGAATTGAGCATAAAATAAATGAGATTGACCTAGTCCTAAGGTACCAATCATCACATTTTCCACTATAGGAGAAACTACCTTGATCTGACGGACGGAATGTACACGTGAAGGTATCCACCGATTATGCAATGTCGATTTTATCTCATCTGTTAACACGCAGTTGACGCCAACCGGACCTCGAGTCTCCCCGACATTCCCCATGAAATTTCCCCCAAAACATCAAAAGACGTGTCGTCTATGAAAATGGCCGAAAGATCATGTCCTGCTGTCGGCTGCGTTCTCTGGCGTCATGGAGGCCCCTAGGGGGGGTGGTGGGAAGGTTCATGGAACCTACTGAACGACTGAAACGATCAAAGCCGACGACGACTTCATATTAAATGTCGTCCGTCCGGTCCCCGGCATCGCCGCATGCGGATGAAGGGGGAAAACGAGTTTTGCATGCGCGCATGCACCGGTCCAAAGCTCGAACGTGAGGGCCTTTTGAAAGTCTCGTCCTTATCACACTGCGTCATAAAAGTCTTCGGTCCTCGAGCAGCCATCTCTCCTTCCCTCCTGCCAAACACAAAGGTCAAAAAACTGACACGAGGGCAAGCGGGTTTTTGAACGCCGGACTTCGACGGTGGTTCGCCGTCCTTCTTTTAAGGTTGACGCGGCCGGACGAACCAGCTGTATCTCTGACCTACTGATTTGAACTTTGGAAAGAAAGCCCCCCTAGTGCAGCCGGGAGATATTTTTGACTTCTCGTAGCTTGCTGTTCACTAGATCTCTATCTCCTCGGATGCTCGAAATCGCCCATGTGATCAAGAGCGCAGTAGTGACCCACACAACGTCAGTCGCTCATGGTCATCACCGATCATATAATAAATATTGATATGCATGGAAAAATAATCCATAAAATTTTTAATTTATTATATTTTTGTCAATTTAATTCTAAACATTTTAATTATGTCGGTTGAGTACAAAACATTTTCATGTTTTGTCAATTGAGTCTAAGTACTCAATTTTGATAAAAAATCATTGACATGGACATAAGCCATCCTATATAGCACTGCCGGCATTGATATGGACAATTTTTAATAATGTTTCAACATTTTTTCGATTTATTTATTTGCCTTCTCCTTTTATTTTATTTTCCTTCTTTTCTTTTTTCTTTTTCCCTTCTTCCCTCTGTTGATCATTGCCGAGCCTCATCAATGGAGGCCGAGGTTGCCAACCTATGGCGAGAGACACTTGTGCCTACTCTAGCGAGGGCTACCCTTGCCAAATTGGGCAATTGTGAATGTTGCCCTCACCAAAGGTTGGTGAGGGCAATCCTTACTAGGGGCTACCTAGGGCAGCCCAAGCTTCCTAGGTGAGCGCCTCGCCCGCCTCGCTAGGGACCAATGGGGGCAACCACCCTCGCTCAAGCATGGGTGTTCCTTACCCAAGGGTAGCCCTTGCTTAAGGTTGGTGATCTTCGTTGCCCATCAATAAGGCCCAACAATGGCCAAGGGAGGGAAGAAGGGAAAAAGAAAAAAAGTAAAGGAGGAAAATCGAAGAAAAAGAAAATAAATAAATAAATTAAAAATTATTCACGTTAGTCATTTTCAATCAGATAAACATATGAAAAAATTTAATTAACACAATCAAAGACGGAATTGATAAAAACGCAATAAATTGAGAAATTTTAGGACAATTTTGCCCGGTATGCATATAGCCAAAGAGGTCTATGTCGGCACTATTTATTCTTTAAAAAGGGGGAGAAGTTAAAAGGTCAAGCTTTCAACTCTAAGATAGGATGGCGAAAGATAATATATTGATGAAAAAAAAAAAAAAAAAAAAAAAAAAACACACATCCGATCAGCTCCCGTCCAAGTAAAAGCAAAATCAGGATCTGTTAGCGAAAATTAGTAATAATATATCTCTCGAGCACGGTTCCCTTTTTCAAACAAAAGGTACCCACAATTCCAAACATGGTAATCTCCATCTCCGAAGTAAAAGCCTTGAATCCAGTGGCCGGGCGGTCGCTCGAGTCAGATTCGGGAACCCCACTTTTCCCCAGAAGAGAAAGTCGCCATTGTTTATCATAAACAGGGCGAAGCTGCTGGAAAAATAAAATAAAAAAAACGAGGGTCGAGCGCCAGCGCGATCCGATCTCGACGACACGCCAAAAGGAATTCTCAAGATCTCGACCAATCCCGTCTCGACATCTCCCGGACATCCCATCTGCACGTGGCATCAATGAGTCCTGAACTTTATCCTTGAAAATCGACCCGGATTTCGCTTGTTGGCGCTCCTTTTTCCTTTTTCTTTATTCGGGGCGGGGCGACTGGTGACTTGTTGAACTCACCTATGCTCTCTCTCGAAGTCTCGGCTGCGCGCCAGTAGAGCTGTCAAGAAAAGACGGGTCCTTTACACGTGTCGATCGCCCAAGCCCGCTCGGCGGTTTTCTACGTGTCGGTTTGACTCGCCGAACGATCGCGGCCCCATGGGCATCATCACATCCGTCAGATTTCAAGAAGACTCCACGTTCACAAGATTGGAATTAAAGAAGGCGACGTCAATGGTGGGGGAGAGAACAGTCTAGTCCCCGCAAGACCGTTCCTCCGGTTTGACCAAAACCCGTGCATCATCATCATCGCCGATGCTTGCAAGACATCACTAAACTCGAAAGCCTCAACGCGCCACGAAAATCATTTAAAAAATGAAGAAAAAAAACCACACATCTTTCAAAACCAACGGAGCGACAAGCTAGGATGGCAGAAGTTTGATGAGTGGAAGAAACCCTAAAACTCAAACAGATCGTACGCGCTCGCACACGAAAACGACGACGACGACGACGATAATACTAATGTTGAGAGCGAACTCCATGAAAGGGAACGACAGGTGGGTCTTGGAGAGGTCGGCTCCGGCCGTAACGTGGCCCTCGAATACGACGCCGTTCGCACCTCCCTCCCGTCCCTAGCCACATGCCTTCCTTCCTTCCTTCCTTGCCCCCGTCCTGCCCGTCGCTCTCCTCCTCCTTTTTGGGAATACGACTCCGGCCTAACTCTCCCCCCCCTACCCCCACACCACGTGTAGGCACGTGTCCTCGAATGCGTACGCCCACGTAGCCCTGCATAGCTCGCGCGTGATAAACGCCTCCCGCTAGCGTAAAGTACACCGTCCTTCGATTACGAGGAGAGACTAGATTAGATTACCCGTTCGGGAACCTGATCAAATTACGAGGCGTTAGGACAGAAGGTCTTTACGAGGCCGTACTTAGATTAGCTGGACGGTCGATGAGGATCCGGGGACCTTTGTATTACCCCGACATCGTGGTGTACGACGAGCCAAATCTACGTGAATGCTAACGCGCGATTTGGACACTGCTCCGACCGGGTCATTTGCCATCCAAACATGTTTACCGAACGCGCTTTAATTCACCGAACGGGGCTCCCGGAAACGTCCCTGCTTTAGGGCTTTTTTCAAACCCTTCTTTTCAAAACATTGGGGGGAGGATGCTTTCTAGAAATCGGATCGGGGCGGACACGTGGCCCCCCTTGACTCACTCGTTGTTTGTTTGTTTTCCGGCGGTTCATGCACCGAAGCGGAGGGGTGGGGTGGCTTCGTACCGGCCCGGATAAGGTCGGCCCAACCCGATTCGTCTATCCTTTTTTTGGGGGGCACGTGGCGGGCTTCTGACAAAGGTGGGGCCCAAAAACCTTAGAAAGGGACGACCGTACTTATCGCTCTCACATTTCCCTAGGTTTCTATAAATACCTCCGCTCCCACCTCGCATTTTCGAAAAAAAAAGAGAAAAAGAGAGCTTCGAATTCCAAATTTTTACAAAAAAATTTGGCAGGCTCTCTCTCTCCCCCTCCCTCTCTCTCTCTAGAAAATCCCCTGGCTCTCTCGCGAGCTGCAATGGGCGTTCAGGCGACCGACCCGCTAACCCAGCTGAGCCTGCCGCCGGGTTTCCGGTTTTACCCGACCGACGAGGAGCTCCTCGTCCAATACCTCTGCCGCAAAGTAGCCGGTCACCAATTCAACCTGCAGATCATCGGGGAGATCGATCTGTACAAGTTCGACCCTTGGGACTTGCCGAGTACGTGTGCTCCGGAGCCTTGTTTCATGGCGTCCCCTTTTGGGCTCTGTAGATTTCTTGTATCATGGTCTGACGAGAGAATTTTGCGTGTGTTTCAGGCAAGGCGATATTTGGTGAAAAGGAATGGTACTTCTTCAGCCCTCGAGACAGGAAGTACCCGAACGGATCCCGGCCGAACCGGGTCGCCGGGTCCGGGTACTGGAAGGCCACCGGCACCGACAAGGTCATTTACTCCGAAGGCCGTAAAGTCGGCATCAAGAAGGCCCTCGTCTTCTACATCGGCAAGGCTCCCAAAGGCACCAAGACCAACTGGATCATGCACGAGTACCGCCTCCTCGAAACTTCCCGCAAGAGCGGAAGCTCTAAGGTATTCATCCGAATCTTGAAGTCTTCCTTCTTTAACAAATCGTGATTCAATTCAAGCGGTATTAATCTAGCCCTTTCGACTGATGTTCTTGGTGCGTCCGCAGTTGGATGAGTGGGTCCTGTGTCGAATCTACAAGAAGAGCTCGGGCTTGCAGAAGCCGACCGCGTCGACTTCCTCGAGCAAAGAACACAGCAACGGGTCGCATTCGTCTTCCTCTTCGTTGGACAACATGCTGGAGACTTTGCCCGAGATCGACAACCGGTTCTTCGCGCTGCCGCGCACGAACTCGCTCAGGATCACGCAACACCACCAGCAACAGCAGCAGCAGCAGCAGCAGCAGGACCAGAAGCCCGGCCTGCAGACTCTGATGGGCTCGGGCAGTTTCGACTGGGCCACGCTCGCGGGTCTCAACCCGGAGCCCCAGCAACAGCTCGTCCCGGTCAACCAAGCTCAGCCTCAGGGGCTCGTGAACTACGGCGGTAGCGACGTGTTCGTCCCTCAGATGACCCCCCTCGACGGCCCAGCAGAGGCAGCTCGGCGGCTCGACGGACGAGGAGGTACAGAGCGGAGTCAGGACTCAGCCGGCGTTCGGCGCTTACCAGCCAAACTCCTCGGGCGGGTTCGCTCAGAACCTGGCGAACTCGCTCGACCCGTATGGGTTCCGGTACCCGGCCCACAACGTCGGGCTCGGGTTTCAGCAATGAGAAAGCAAGAGAACATGGGTAATTGAACGGACGGGTCAGATGAACGCAAGGTGCAAAAACAGGGGAGTGGCTCTGTAAATAAATTGCAATTCCGGGGGCGCTAACATGAATAATGGAGGGCGTGGATTCATTTTTAGGGTCGGTGGAGGAAAAAAAGGGGGAAAAAATAAAAAGTTGGGTGGTGGGGTTATGCTAACTTCAATTTTTTTTTGAAGGACGGATTCAATGTACACACAGGTGAATACAAACAAAGGCAGTTCAAAGGTTGTCTTTTGTAAATATAGGAAAGTTGAGGGGCAAAACTGCAACGGCGTGAAGAAGGGCTTTGCCAGGTGGTGATAGTGATTTGGGTTCTAGCCTTGGCTTGGTAACGTGGTGGGGACAGAGGTGGGATGTGGTGGGGACATTAGGTGAGGGGGTTGATGACTATAGTGTGATTTATTTATTTGGTTACATTGCCATATGAAATTAATGTAAGCTTTGAATTTAGTATGACATTGGTCGAATATTGTTCATGTTATGAGAAACAGCTTGTTCGCTATCGTATGCAGTCTTTTGCTAAGCAAGCTTTTAAATTTTGCGTTGGCAAAACAATTCGTTGGATTTCTGTTTTTGTCAATGGGATTTACATGTCGATAAGGTCTCGGTACGTATTGGAAGCTATTAGAGTAATTAGGTGACTAATAGACGAAAATGAGCCACACAATAATTAAATGGTGCGGATCAATTTTGTTGGTCACTTCTCTCTTTGGTAAAAATCTTTTGGCTCAAGCAATCATTATGGATATATATACGTAAGTCTTTTCATTTGTGGGTATCGGATAATTCAATGCGCAAAGAGATGCATGCATCAATGATCTATATAAATAAGAATTTGAGCACATTTGTCAAAAGTGAAATATTTGACAACTATTAAAGTAGTTGAAAATAACAGGGATTGATTCGCAGATGTGATTGATAACATCATTTGACTAATTATTATAAACATTCACTTGATAAGATGGGTTGATTCTATTACTTTGAAAATCGTGACTTTTCGTGACTTTTTCAGATATTTCAATCTTTCGTCTTGATTGAAAATTCGATAGATACACAAAAGTCATCTCATTGACTACTATCGAATAAGGCTTCGTCCATGTAGTAGCAGCCGCGGGCGGAAACCTAAACTTAATAACTCTATCATTCCAAACATTAGTTATGGCTAACGATTTTTAGTGACCGACATGACAAAAGCTGGACTGCTCTTTTGTTTGCATCTATGATTTTCCTCACCTAGGGCAAAAAGCTATGATGCCTTTTTTTTTTTTGTTTTCGGGGGGGTCGATGATGCCATTGGAATTATACCTTTTTTTATGCTGTTCGAGATGAGGATTGACTTTTCCGATTTTTTTTTCTTGATTCTTGCACGTGTGGTTAATTCGGCTGCTAAAAGCAAGATCTTTGTGGCAAATTTTTTTTTTTTTAATGTTGACTTTCGACCGGGATTGCGCTCGGGACATCATATTTCAACCGTGTAAGGTAGTGCTTGCCAATGCACGTACGCCACATGAATCCAACATTGGACGAAACTCTGTGGTCGTACGTGTCGCGGATGATCCTTTTTGACCCTCCCATCTACAAACTTGTAATTCGCTCGATCCATGTGTATGGAGCCAAGGTGAATGTCGGCCTTCCGCCAATCATGACATGGAATATGCGGCTGATGATCCTAACTTTAATTTAATTTGGAATATCGTATTTAAACTTTTAATTTGTTTGAAAAAGTCACCGAACTATTAATAAACATTCAATCTTAGTTCCTAAATTATATGAAAAATATTTAATGATGTTGCTCGATTAAAGACTTCCATTCTGTCAAGATATAATAATCTATGTTGATAGAATAATTAAATATTAAATCATATTTTCATCTAATATCTTAAATTTTCAAAATAAGTTGATAATGATCTTATAAAATCTCATATGTTAACAGCATATCTTGAGTTCAAATTTTTTCAGACATTAATTACCTCCTCACTTAAATATGTCATACTCAAAATATGTGTGAAGGAGAGCAATATAATATTTAAATATTAAATCATGTCTTAATCTAATGATTTAAATTTTTAAAAAATTTAGTAGTGATTCCACAAAATGTTACACATGTTATCAAATAATGATGGACATGTTAACGTCATAACCATTTTCTATTTTTTTTTTTTCCTTTTCTAAAGTAGATGAATAGAAAGATGAATATATTGACTCTTCTTTTCTATAAATCTAACTCGACATATAATAATTCACGTCATCAAATATGATTTGGTTTGTTGTTTGAGCAAACGAAATGACTCCATTAAACACTTACCAATAACTTGGGATTATAGTGAATAATTTAAAAATCTAGAGGCGACATCGTGTATTTAGCCAAAGTTCATGAACATATATGTTATTTTCCCTAGTGCTTGAGCAATAGAGATGTGCAACGGAAATCACCTGAATCAAGTACCATCCGAACTGGACTAAACTAATTGATTTTGAAAAGCCCCCACAAGTAATGGTCCGATTCCCGATTCCTATTATCAAAACTGGTGGCCAATTGGTTTGGTTTTCTAGGGTGGAAACTGGATCAGCCGGACCGATTATATATATTTCTTGACATGCGACTCTTTTTTGTTAGTTTACATAATGTTTGATGGTTTGGTTTATCCTCGAAGGAGCAAAAGAGGGGCAAGGAAGGGGTTTGTTAAGCTTTTTTTTTTTTCATATTTTTGATTCATTGCAAAAGTTAAATAAAGATTGATTCCATTGAACCGAACCGATTGATGATTGGCGGTCTGGTTCCTAATTCTAAAATCGGCCAGTCCGATCCCTAATTCTAAAAATTCCTATCCGGTTCTTGATTCTATCTTGAAATCGGACCAAATTAGGAAATGATTATCTCTATTAAGCGATAATCTATTTTTCCAACGGAAAATTTTGCCGAAAACTAATGATTGCATAAGTAATCGACGGTGCATTCGATATTTTGCATTGCGAATCCCCATCCTAGTAAAAAAATCGTTAGTTCAAATCCACATCAGCTTTTCATTCCTCAGTTTTCGGGGGGAAGACTTCGGCGCATATGGACCGCAAGTACTCATTCCGGCATTTTAACCACGTGGTAAAAAAAGAAGGAAAAGAAACATCCCACGTGGGAGACGGATCGAGGCGCCATCGTTTTCCACGTTTCGTGGTAGCTGGGGACCGACTCAGTACTACTTGATACTTATCCCTTTAAAAAAAGAAAAAAAGAAAAAAAAAAAACTCCTTTTGTTATTTACGGTGGAGGCTTTTCGGACTTTACTGTTTTCCCCGTTAGGAACAGGGGGAAAAAAGAGAGAAGGCGATTGGCCACGACCGAGACCTAATGATGATGTCAGCGCTTACGTCAGCCTCGTCACATTTTGTTCTTGGCCAAGGTTCCATGCAATGAATTCTGCCGTCAAAAATATCCGCGCGATGCGCCCTCGTTTAGTTCTCTCTCTCTCTCTCTCTCTCTCCTTTCTTTTTCCAACCTCCCTTTCCATCCTTTTTAAGAACGTGGCCGTCTGGAACTGGGAAACGTGCCGAATCTCTCTCTCTCTCTCTCTCTCTCTCTATCCCCAATGGTACATATTCTTAACCTCGTCAAATCGAGCAAAGGGAAAGAAGACAAAGCTCCGGATAGATTAGGCAGATGGATAAGCATCGCATGCTTTCCCTTTTCTATCTTTCGTGGGTTTTTGGTTGGCGGAGATCTTGAACGGAATTTCGATGTTTCAAACCACCTTGGAAATCCGCCGACGTTGCGATGTGCGAACGACCTGGTCAAGCCGCCGAGGAAGGGTGAGAATCTGGCCAATCGGGAAGATGTTGTCGGCCCAAAATACCTTTCCGATGGGCCGGTATTCATTTCCTCGATTCAGGAATGAAAAATGGGTCGGCCCATACATTGCGGCGGTGATGCCGAGACGCTCTTCGGTGCCCCCTGAGATCACGCGGATCCCATGTCGGACCCACCGAGTTCAAGGGCTCGGGGCCCGCGTGCATCGGAATTACTCAAGAAATTTTTCTATTGCGCATGGACCCGATCGACGATGCCATGCCAGCTCATCTCGTGCCAAGTGTTAGCTTGTAGCCAAAGGCGCTGATAGGAGTGATTAGTTCCCGATCTGGTCCAGTTCACCTAAGAATCGAGAAGCGAACCAGGAGGAATGGTTCCCATTTTTTGGGACTGGAGATTTGACTGGATGGTCCTACTGAGAATCGGACCGAACCGACCGATCCAGTTTGGTTTAATGGAAGGGGTCACTTAGCAAAAAAAATTAAAAAATTAAAAAAATACTAGAGTTATTACTATTTTAAAGTTTATTGTTATTTTCAAGAAATTAAAAATATATTTAAAAAAAGAGAATCAGTCGGTTGAATCGGGAACATGATCGAAAATCATCAGTTCCATTTTTATGAAACTGAATTTGGACCAATGTCTCCAAGAATCGGACCAAACTACCGGTCTAGTTCAGTTCCCGATTTGGTCAGTCCATATACTCTCCCCTAAACACCAGGGTGTCATGCTCGCATGGTGATGCCATGTTGTTTAACAAAGGGTCTTAAGCAAAAAAAAGTTTAGTGGCACATCATCCCGGGCTGCTTCGGGAAGATTTTTCTTCGAACGCCTTGGCGATGAAAGCAAAGGGGTCATCAATCTCTTGCAGCTTCTCCTCTCGAATGTACGTACTCCGGAATCGTCCATGCCATGGCTATCGCCGATCGTAATCATGACAACAAAACCCTGGTCTCCTCATTTAATGCTCCTGTTGGCCGAGCGATGGACCAGTTCTTTCGTCGAGTCCAGTCGCGAAGAAGGGCGAACTGCTGCGATACAAGATAAGCGCGCGAGCTTCCGCCATAAAGTCGGCCGTTCAGATGTCATGCTTTGCTTCTCGAATCACCGTCCTTCGTGGAGAAGGAAACATGCTCCAGATGTCGCGCCAGAGAGAAGAATATTCATCGGTAGTCGTCTGTCCTTTTGAGCTGAAGGACCTTCCTGGAGAAAGCCTGCAGTTGGGGAAATTTCAAGTGTCTGTGCGACTCTAAGTCCTAATGGGCCCTCTTGACTTGATTAATATTGGCAGTCGACAAAAAAGATTTGGAATGCACATTCATGCCCCCCACTAAGCTTATCAAAAGGTGAAAGTTGCAGCTCCAACGAAAAATCTCCTCCATTAATAGTGGTCGGAATTTCATCCGACGTTACCTTTAATTGATGGGTTACAAATATAGACATCACTCACTTTTAAATCTAATAAATTTTGCATATGGGTGATATTTATAACTTGTAACCCAACGATCAAAAGCATGATTGAAGGAAAATATGACCTATTATATATTCACATACGGAATTCCAAGTTACTCAATCAAGGCATTCATCTTCTTCTTTTTTTGGGTCAACGAAACTTGCTTCCATTTCATTTACAGAGTTAAAGTGAAGGAGCAACCCAAATGGGCTTCAGCACCGAAAACATCTAAGGAAGAGTCGAGCGCAGCTTGAATTTAGCAACCCAATCCGCTGCTTTATTTTGGGTCCTAGAGCAATGAGCTAGATTTAAAGAAAGACATGGTAGAGAGTAAGGCCTAGCATTCCTTAATAAGCACTTCAGCGTCCCATGGAGGTTGATCCACACACGTTACTGACTGCACCAAGGTACGATGGTCCGACTCCACCTCCACTTTCACTTCACTTTCATCTTTTCCTCTTACCCACTCACGCGCGAATCTTGCCCCTTCCAATAGAGCTAGGGTTTCCACTTGGAGTAGGGTTTGCGCCTAATCAAGGCACTCATCTTATCTATGTCCAGCACGCTGATATTCCGTACTTAAGTTTTCTAACACTAGATTGTCGATTAGTGCTAAGTATATTTCATATGCAAAAGCTTCCTTTTTCTTTACCCGGAGTCAGATATAATTTCACTGTCAAGCATGGAGCTAGAGCTAGAGCTAGGGCAGATACCCTGGACAGTCTTTGGTCAATTACTATGTTTATATGACGAAGGACCTTACTTTTAGACATTTCATGTCCAATTGATTGGGCTTCATAGAAAAAGTCCATACCTTAATCATGCATGAAAAAGGTTAATGGGTGCTCCAAAAAATTATTTCTATAATGAAAACTTATTATATCTATGTAGCCAGATTAATGCCAAGTGTATTTCAGAGGTGCAAACTTCCCTTTTCTTTACCCGGAGGTACAAATAAATTGAATGTCAAGCAAATGGATAGAGCCAAGGCAGATACCTTGGTCAGTCACCCGTCAATTATTTCGTTAGGTATGAACGACAGAACAAGCAAAGATCAGAAGGAACAAAATACATGTGAGAAAGCACTCTAAAAAACCTAGTCCCCTGTAATGACTCTGAATCTGTCACCAGCTTGATCAGAAACAATCGGATTCACACAACGCCTTTAATTTGGCATACCGGTAAGTACGTGAACAAACCAAACTCTACTCGTATTTGTGTTATCTCCAAAGTCGTATGCGTATTCTGGTTTGGCGTATAAATGCGAAGTTGCGGCTTTTAACCTCAAGCGGAACTTGCAGAAATTTTGTAACTTCCTATTTACGGAAATGTTCGCTGATCAAGCAAAAGAAGGAGTGCATGATTGTGGAGATGGTCTCGGGGAAAAGAAAATTGACATCAACCATATTATCCATAACTTGAACATTGACATTGATGCTTCCGATTGAACCAGAAGCACTTACCTACAACACCTGGAAAGTTATGAATTTTCCTCCTTCGATAGGTTTATGGAAATTGGCCAAAAAAGTTCTTATATATCTGATTGACCTCATCTAGTAATATTTTCATTTTACCAAGTATGAAAATTAACTATTGCTCTTTACCAAAAAAAAAGAAAAGAAAAACTATTGTAGGTTCTATTTTCTCGTATTCAATCTCTTGAAGTAAGTCCATCCCACTTTGTATTTTAGAAATATTCCTTAATGATACCAACCCTAAAATTCATACTCCTAGTAAAAACACACTTCATTCTTGGATACACAAGACAAGAGATTTTATTTACTCCAGTTATACCTACGTTTGAAGTGGCTTCTCACATTAAATCATATTTCCTAAATTTGTCATGAAAACATCGACCGAACCACATAAGCCTATGCCTGTTTCCCTTTTCAATCTGAAAGATATGGTCACCGCAAATAATTCAATCTGGGAAAAGGATGATGTGAACGCAAAGAGCTTCACTTTCAAAGAACATGCAAGCACATCATACAAGGTCCATTCATATCATGCAGACAATAGTAATGGAATGGTTTGACATTGTGGTGCTGATGGATAGAAAGTGATGGATATCAGAGCAAATGGTCTAAGCCAAAAAGAAAGAAAAGGGTTGCGAGGTCAGGGTTTCAGCACGTGTTCCGCTGTGCATTTTCAAAGGGCGTGATTATTTCGGGTCGACGAATTAGGTGAAGTGCTGGAAAAGCTGATGATTCCGTATCGAAATCGAGGGGAAAACACCCCCCTCCCCCCAAAAAAAAAAAGAACAAATGAATTATACGCTAACTGACTAAAACCAAAGTCCCCGTCATGCGATTAGGACATGGCCAGAATCTGTTACGGGGGCGAGGAAATTAGGCCGGCCTCGTTGCGGAAAGCTAGGACTTTTGTCTCAACCTTGTTTCTGGCTTCAAGAAATTCACGAGGAAGGAGAAAGGGAGAATCGGATTTGCCAGAAACATTGCATGAACGACATAATCCCTAACTAAAGAAAACAACTTCTTGAAGAAGGAATGCTACCTAACTAAATATCGATGCGCTCGTCAAAAGAATGCTTTCGCGACTTAGCCCACACCCAGCAAATGTCGATCGACGTGCATCTAATTATTCTCCAAAAACTGTTGATCCATATCTTCTTATCTTGGGATAAGCAAGTCTATAAACTAGCACCCCACTAGCTTTTGTCAGCTATGCTTCGATAGCCAGATGGCACTTGAAACACGATCTAAGGTGGAATATGCATACATAATGAATAAAGCTTTTGCTACAATTTCAAAGAGCTTTTGCCTTTAAGAGATGTGGTTGGTCCGAGCTTTGCTCGTGGCGCTCAGCAGAGAGGAGGGTTTAACGGGGAACAATTGAGTACCACCGATACTTCGGGAAAGGAACAAACGAGAACGATAGAGTCCATGTCCGCGATTCGAAAAGGAAAACCCTAATTTCGATGGCGATGACACAACTTGCTCCCAGTAATCAATCTCATGACCATCCAAGAGGGGGCTGTTCCAGGAAATGGGTTGCTTTTAGATTTTCTGAGAATGATCTAGAAAGTTGTTCTTGTAGCTTCAGCATTTAGAGATCACGGGATGTGGCAAGAAGCATAGGACGACCTCGCACATGCACACTTTCTTTGTACTTCTATCTTGGACGAGAGATGGAATGATAAAGATCAAGTTAGGTTTACCACGAGGGTATGAAATCTGACCGGTACCTTATTTTATACGATGGAGGTTTCGCACCTCCCATTTGACTTGATTTAGGATGCAACTCACATGGAGGGCTAGAAGAGATGGCCGCTGATCATGTTCGCTTTCTCTTGGTCCGACCTATGCATTCATGTATTTATACGAGAGAAGATGGCATTTCTATGAAGGGAGCTGGATGCCCAAAAGTTGTCGAGCATCATACCGGTTATAAACTACGAGAGACCACAAGGCCAAATCGACAAGGGCCATATGTTTTTCTCTATCCCTGATTGAAGGGCTTTTATCTTTGACCCTTCGTATGTTAATTGGTGAGTCAAGAACATGAATATCATTCACTTTTAATTTCGATTTAATTAATTTTGTATGTGACGGTGTTCATAAATTGCATAAACACCTAGTACTGACATGGCTGGAGGAAAATATAGCCATATGGGAAAATATACATATATAGACATGAATATATACATGTATATTTTTCCTCTTACATGCTCGTGATTGATCTTGCAATGAAACGTCAAATCGTTCATGGATGTGGCTGCGTTATGTGTCGGCTACTCGACTCTGATTGGTGGTCATGAGAAAAAAAGACAATTCATGTACTTATAATTCCAATAATCTTCCCTGTCCCACCGGTTCGCTCATATTTGCTGCCTCACTTGATGTACAAGTGTCATAATTCGAGATTCTCCACGTACCCTTGTGGGTGAAGCTTGGAGTTATCAAATGAAGAGTAAATAATGTAAAAATAATGTATACAACCAATTCGGAGAAATAGTGTCAAGACGATTATTGTTAGGAATTCTAAGATAGAAAGAATATATCTCTATGGATTTCTGAAAATAGGGTTGGCCTTCCATATACAATCTAATTGGGAGCTAATGCCGATCTCTTGATGAGACCATGGCACGCCAAGACTAAATATTGTGCCTAAAGTAATTTGCTATTTCGCTCGATAGACTAGATGCCTCAGATGAATTAAGTGTGGTACGATACAATATGAAGAAGGTATTTGCCATATTGTTCTTTGAAATAGCTATAAGAGGAAGGCTGGCCTAATGTCTTCCGCTCACTAAGCGCCGCACAAGCATTTTCTCGATCAAGGAACTACCGACAAGCATATAGGGGGAGGGAGGGAGAGAGAGAGAGGAAGGTTTATGAAGATAATTACCAAAAAAATCTTAAACTTATTGTATAAATGTTAATCGATTATAAACCTTTCAATATGGCAAATTTAGTCATAAACATTTTTAACAATATATCAATATAATCTTTTCGAGCAATTTCGGCTAGCAATCACTGATGTGAATATTGGTCATCCTATATGATATGGCAACGTTGACGTAGATAATTTTTACAACTCTTTTTAATTTTTTTTTAATTTTTTCAAATTAATTTTTTTTTTCATTCTTCCTTTGCTGGTTGCTATGGTCGACTACCGGCCACAGGCAAGGAATAGTGAGGTTGACACTCATTAGACTCTAGCAAGACAAGCGAGGCTATATTGGCCTATCCATGGCGAGTCCCTAGCCATTGACCGTAGGAGAAGATAGAAAAAACAAGAAAGAAAGAAAATAATAAAAAATTCAAAAAATTACAAAAATTATCCACAGAAGCGTAGATCATGCCATGTTAGACGTCTATATCAGTGATTACCAACCCAAATTGTTAAAAAGATTATATTGGCAAATTGTCAAAATATTTAGTATTAAATTAACCAAATCGAAATGTTTAAGATTGGCATTCATGCAATATATTTAGGACTTTTGTTATATTTTTCTCGAGGCTTGTGGGATATATTTATTTATTTTTTTGTCTCTTTGCATTACTTTTGATCGTGTTCAAATGTAGGAGATCCGGACGACAAATGATGGCCGAGTAACCTTATCCTCGTTCAACGGAAGATATGTACGGGAAAGTCACTAATTCCACATCATATCGTGCACCGCAACAAAAAGTCATCGAAGAGGCCAGTCACCCTGTCTCTATAAGACTGTTGTTAGTCTCGCTAAAAGATTTCGTGGTAGATAAACAAACAATTCCCGTACAATTATGAAGCCCAATCACCCTTTAACAATTCAACCATTAAAACGTGAGCTTCGAATTGCATTATCAATCAAACGACCCGACCCATAAACAAGTAGTCGTTCGAAGCTAGGGACAACCTACCCAGTTCTTTTAAAATTGTATCAAGGGAGAGGACATAAGATAAACTTTCGAATAAATCCAGCAACCATGCCGTTGGAAGAACGTCGGTCCATGAGCTCCCATCCATTTAATCCTCTAAGAAAGCTAAAATGAAGGCGGAGATGTGGTGCGGGATCCACAGAATCGGGGGAGAGACCGAGAAGAAGATCACGTAGGGCACAGCATGAGATCTTGCATGGGGCCTGGCGTGGTACCGGGTGGAGGGATTTTTTTTTTTTTTCTAGTCGTCGGAACTGTATTTCTGTAGGGGCAGAGCGACGTTGTTGTTTTTCTCGTTTGTAAGTATAGTGCGATAAACGACACGAGAGAGACCAGCATCGAACGTAAAGGGCGCGATCTGACCTGCGGTATTATCGCTTGGATTGAGGATGCAACAGATATGTTTTTATGTGTTGGCAATTCGTGACGACGTCATTGGGATTGGGTCGCCCGTTGATCTCTCCAGCTATGCCCACGTACCATACCGACCACGATGGATGGAATTAGAAAAAGGCTTGACCCCTTCGGGACCACCGCATTGCCTTTTGGAAGGGGAAAGGTACTAGGGTTAGAATCATTTTTTTTTTTTTTGTCTAAGGTTAAAAATTAGAACGTGAAAGAATTATCAAAATGGTTATAAATTTATTACAATTGTGTCGATTTAATTCTAAATTCTTTTTTTTTTGTTAATTGAGTCATATTTGGTGTATCGGTTTAAATGGTCAAATTTAACCGACGGAGGATGGTGTTAACGTTGCTAACAACAAACTTTTTTTATTAATATTTTATTTTTGAATTATTTATTTTATTCTTTTTTTATTCCTCTTCCCTCCTCCTTCCTTCCTCCCTTCTTCTTCCTTTGTTCAGCAACTAGCTAAAGGGGAGAGCTGGCTGGTTGCCGGACTAATGCAACTAGGCGAACTCACCTTGTCAGTTGATCGGCGAGCTCACCAAGCTCACCTTGTCATCGCTAGGCGGGCAAGCCCCCATCGGATTTGGCAAGGGGTTGCCCTTCCAATGGCTAGGTGAGATCGCCCTCACCCAGCGATGACGAGGCAAGCTCGTCGATTGTCTGGAGAGGTGAGCCCTCACTAGTGGTTGGGTGAGCTCGCCCTTGCCCAACAACAACGAGGCGAGCTTGTTCGGCTACCTCAATCTAGCAACTAGCCAACGCTCCCCTCGGCCGGTCACCAAAGCAAAGGAAGGAGGAGGGAAAAAAAAGATATAAAAGATAAAATAATTAAATAATTAAAAAAAAAAGATCTTAATAAAAAATAGTGGCCGACGCCAACTGATGGCCACATTAGCACTGACCGGCCAAATTTAACTAGATGGACTGAATAACACAATTGTAAAAGATTTAAGACTTAATTGACCAAAAAAATAAATTTATGATTAAAAATCGATAATTGTAATAGGTTTAAGACTTTTTGTTAATTTTTCCATTAGAATAGTGAAAGTTTGAGATCAATGTGAGTAGCAGTGCAGGAGATTTTGCGGCATCACCATGTCGGGTGGAAGATTTAAAGATTTTAAAATGAAGGGTAGGGATTTTCTACTGCTAGAAAATATCAGAATAACATATAGTTCCCTCAAATTGATCGTTCGATATAGCAAAAATAGATTTACCCACTCTCTCTTTCTCCATGCGTGCTAGCATGCACAAATACACTTGAATTCGGTACGACACAAATTTTTCGAAGATGACTCTCGAATAACGTCTCCTTTCATAAATGAGTAACGATTTGTTACAGCCGAACGAAATTCGATGCCCGATATAGACGATCTTCACGTCACGTGGCGTCCACCACACGGAGAAGGGCTTAAGATATGCAAAGGCAATTAGTGGTCGTGGGCCTTGCTCTTGTCACGCCGAAATCAAGGTATACTATAATACAACTCGACATGAATTACGACGCTATCAATAATTCATGCTCGAATCGTGTTATCGCGTCAAATCAGAAAATCGCCATCCCCTAATCAAAAGAGAAAGGAAAAGTCAGCTCGAAAGCCCTTTGGATTTATGCCCGCGATGCGCTTCGGGAGCACAGAGGAATTAGAACAACGCCTGCGGACCGAAGAGAGGGCGAGACGAAGCCGTACGACGAGGCAGACGAATCGGAGTGGGTCGGGTCGGGCGGGGGGGAAGCGGATCCCACGTGGCCCGACCAATCGATGTCGGATGCGGTGGTTGCGGATTTTAATTAAAGGAGGCGGGGCGAGGGAGGAGCCAAGGTTAGGTGCGCCATTAGAGAGTGTTTTGATTTTGTTAAACTGCATCATTGCCATCCCCCCTCTTCTTCATAGTACGAGAGAGGGAGAGAGGGAGAGATGGTGGGGGGTTAAGGTGGGGCCCGGCGATAAGAAATGGACTGCAAGAAATGACAAGGCCAGTGGGACCCGCCCGGTCTATGCCTCCCGTAACCGGCAGTGGGCCCCGCCCCCGCATTGTTCCCCTCCCTTCCATCTCTATAAAGATTTTTTCCGCACCACGCCTGGCTTTGTGCGAACGCATGATCCCCCCTTTCCTCCTCCTTTGATAGGGTCGTGGAGCAAAAAGTCACTTCGATGGAACTTTATTTTTGACTCTACATGTCTCACGAAAAAAAAAAAAAAAAAAAAAACTTTATTTTCGAGGACTCCATTTTGCTATTTTATATTGTATTTTGCTAATAATGTAGAAGCTGTTTTTTTTTTTTTTTTTGTCTAATATTACGTAAAAAAGCCATGAAAAACATGGATTGAGAACAAAGTTCTAAGTACAATCCCAAGTCATAAATTGTCCTCAAAAGACTCGACCATGGCCATTAGGGACTAGGGTGCGTTCACCCAACGTGCTAGGCCACCGAGGACTTGGGCATGATTGTTGTCTCGGACCTAGGCTGGGGTCTCAAGTCCAAACTTATGGAATTCTAGCTAGGCCACCATATGCCCCTAACATGGGAGTTAGTGTCCCGTTCTCAACCTTGAGGAACCTAGACATTAGCACCAATGACTCGAGCATAGGAGCATAGTATGTTCATCCAGCTACCAGATCCTAGTTTTGGGAGCCGAGGACCTAGGCCCAACCTCAAATGTCCCTTGAGCGGGTGTTGAGGTTCTAGCCTAGATGCTAGGGTGCTCAGCCTCGTTTTGACAAACTCGGGCTCGAATGTCGGGATTTAGTCGTATTTTGAAAAAAGATTCATCAAATGGAAAGTCAATGTCATTATTTTGAGCATAGTTTTTTCCTTGACTATGAAAAGAATGTAAGAAAAACTTCATCCAATACTAAAATTTGAGGTTTAAATGATGGGGGCCAACTAATTTTAGATTAAATTTCTTTTATTTAGATATCTAATTGATTGTTAGATTATATCTGGAATCCTAGGTGAATTTGTCTTGTTCTATTACTTATCTTATTCGAATTTATATATAATAATTTTTTTCTAATTCACCTTTTTAATATATGTTTCCCGTTCTAGTTTATCGGGATTTGTTTAGGACATTAGGTTGTATTAATTCATATTATTCTCTTTTGTAAAGGAACGGCTTATCTTTTCTTTTTTTTATGGGAATAATTATCCACAATGTCATAAAACTACGATACATTGCTCAATTCATTCCTAAACTTTTCAATTGCATCAATTTAGTTTTAAATCTTTTAATAAATTACCAATTTAGTTTTAAAATTTTCCATTAAATCAATTTAATTCTTAACCTTTTAACAATTTGTCAATCTAGTCCTAACATTTTTGTGATTTGTCAATTAAGTCATTATGGCCAATTTTGGTTAAAAATCACTAACGTGGCAGTCTAGTCAGCGTTGACCATCTCATGTTGGATAGTTAGCGTTAACGTGAATAGTTTTTATAATTTTATAATTTTTCTGAATTTTTATTATTTTCTTTTTGCTTTTCTTTCTTTGTTTTTCTTTTTTTTTGCAATTCTGGAGCGAGGAAGTCTCTAGCCAACCCTTGGCGACTCAAAGTTGCAAAAGAAAATGAAAAAAAAGAAGAAGAAAAACAAAATATATTTAAAAAATTCAGAAACAATTGTAAAAATTGGCATAAGTGACTAAATTGGCAATTTTTTTAAAATTTTAAGATTAAATTTGCACAACTAAAAAGGTTTAGGATTGAATTTAGGATTGAATTGAACACTGTATAATAGATTTTAAACTTTTTTGGACAATTTCCCTCTTTAGATGAATTAATGAGTTGGAGGGAGTTTTCTTCATTATTGGGCAAGTTCATGTGCTTGCAAGTTGCGGCTCATGTTTATGAATTTAGTATTTTTGAAAATTTGTATCATCAATTATTTTTTTAATATCACAAAAAATCCAAATTATGTCCGCCATGACACAAATACTCCAAACTCTTTTGTGTCAACACAAATTCCTAAACTTGTCAACTGTGACATAAACCCTCAATTTTTTGGCTTCATGAAAAAATCAGAACTCTTTTTTTTGGGAGGATAAAAAAATCGGAGTCTTTATGTTAAAATAAGCTTAGTTTGAGGATCTTTGATATATTTGCCCTGACAATCGAGTCATCAATTTCGTTAATCCTTTAAGCTCGATTCCTAAACTTTCACTAATTTGATTTTGGTCCGTCGTCCTTATTTTGCACATTTTCTTTCTCTTTCTTCCAGGGTGAATGTCACTCGCCACGATTGTCTGCTACTAGAGAAAATCTTTAGCAATTCTTATTATATTGCGACACGTGTTGAGGACATGGGGAAAGATTGTCCCATGTCACGATCCAATGAGTAGGCCGGGTAATAGGAGCATAAACGGTGAAAAGAGGATTTTCATCATTGTCTGGGTTTGATTCAAAATTGTTGATTAGGACATCGCTTTATAAAGTTTTTACAAAAGTAATTCTCCACGTTAAAATAAAAAGAAAGTTAACTACCTTTAGTTAATGCATTAATCGGATGCAGGATTAAATTGATGATGCCATGAATTTTATCTCGAATATTCAATTTGGAATAGAGTTCGGGTAAATATTTATTCGATATCTTTCAAAAGTTTGATTTTGATTTTGATTTCGGTTTTTCTAAAATCTTACCATGTCCATCCATATACCTTTTTAAAGGTTGCGATTGCCACACGATATCCATCTGTGTTATCTTAACACATCTTAATTTTGCAAGTCAAGTCATTTAAATTGTACAAGAACTAGAATATGTGAACATGTAGTCTTGATTCTCAATAGTCATGGCTGCCGCTTGTAGCCAGCAACCTCTATCGGTTATTGTCAAGGCCTCGCAACCTGTGGAGGAAAATAGGAAAAAGAAAAAAAAATGAAAAAAGTAGAAAGTTAATAAAAAGAAGAATAATGAAATAGATAAAAAATTTGGAAAAATTTAAAGAAGTTGTAAAAGTTATCAATGTTAGCGTCGGCCATGACATGTAAAATGACTAGTGTCAGCATGATCATTGCTCAACGATTTCCTATTAAAATTTATCAGAATAACTGCATTGAAAATTTTTGAAAAGATTTAAGCTTAAATTGACCAAATTAAAAAGTTTAGAATTGAATTAGTATTCGATATTAGGTTTAGGAATTTATTGGTAATTTTCTCTCGAATTCCTAGACTATGGTCTTGAGAACTTTATCCCACTCCTAAAAAAAATTTAAGTATATCTTCTTTCTTTCAAAAAAACAAGAAAGAAATATCAGCTGTCTTCCAAATTTTGGATCTCTCCCACGAGACACGTGGCGGCAAGTCAATTCGAATAAGAGATTTAAATATTCAGAAATCGGATAGTGAGGCGACTCTATGTACAAAGTAGCACAACGATCTATATTTTTAATGATGAAGATGAGCAATAGCCTTTTCTCAACCATGATTAGGCTGTAGGCTAATCCTTTGTGGTCCACAACATTAATTAACCGATTAGACGATTAAGTGAGAGGGCTAACCCTAGGGCTTTCAACGTTTATTAAATATTGGGAATTCTCCCGATTAAGAATTTCTCGACCAGATACGTGAGAATTCAATATGTTCGACTTTCGATGTTAAATGCTTATACCCTTCCTTTCCTTTGCCATATTAATATTTCTAGGGTTTTAAAGTACCCTTGTTCATTTCTTCTTCTTCTTCTTTTTGTTAAGAAAGAGCATTATATATATTACCATTATATATATATTATCATTATGGTTATAAATAAAGGTAAATGAAAACGATGCAAAACACAGTCATCCATGCTAGGAACGATATTAGTGGTGAGTAAGTTATTTATGAGGATGGGATTTTTGTCCATTTACGTGTTTTACGCGAGCAAAATTGTCAAGGAGTGCAATCTTAATAATCTAAAAAGGTTTGACTAAGTGACTAAATCCCAATTTAAATGCAGCACATCATGTGTCTGAATCATCATATCGTCTCCTAATGTTAGTTACTTCGTAGGCTACTTAGCCTAACAAACTTGGGCGAATTATGTAGATTTGTGGAGGTTATTTGAATTGAGATTTTGTATATCCATGTCATATTTTTAAATTTTTTGCAAATATCTTTGTGGGATGTCATTTTATGTCTAAAGAATATATATGTATATATATGTATATGTATGTGTACCAGTCATTTAGAATTGTCCAAAAATCGTTTAGAAACTCTTTATATTAATGTGGGAAAAAAATTCTCTGGAAACATGAAATGAGATCATTCTAATCTATTGGAGTTTCGGGCAAAGGTTTAAAAATATGGTTCCATTTGCTACGGAATATGTACCCATTTAGAATTGAGAAATTCTCCATGCACTTTGTATACTGGTTTTTCTAGAAACTAAGAAGGGGAAAAGCCATAAAAAGTTCCAAACCATGTTTATTGTGATATAATAAATTATATTTATGTGACACATTTTTCCTAAACCTTTTTCTTGTAATATAATAAATTATATTTTTATGATACATTTACCATTTGTTAAGGTTTCGTTCGATATTTTTCAATTAAAACAATGTTGTCATTAAAGCCATGTGGGCGTAGATGCCAACAGTATTTATTTTGATGTGTTTATATAGGCAAATTTTTAACGGTTGAACTTTGACGGATGATAAATGTGTCACACAGGTACAAGTTAGGATTTTTCATATAATAGAAAGAAGTTTAGGGAAAATGTGTTATAGTGAATACAGCTTAGGATTCTTGGTGGCTTTTACCATTTCTTTTTTTGTAAAAAGAAAGAGGGAAAAAAAACAGAATTCTAGTTTTTTCATTGTTTGATGATATTAATTGTAGTGATTCATCATCTTATCGCCAGTTGTCAACTCCACTAAAAACAAAACAGGAAATCATAAATTAATACAAGTGCTAACTTTAATTTTAAGCTAAATGACAGATTCCTCAAAAAAACAAAAATCACGAACCCATATGCTCGTTTTCTTTTTAGTCAAGAACCTAATAATTAAAGGGCAATCAAGATATTAAATATGCAAAAGGTGTGCTCACGCTTGATGTTTAGCCACAAGCTGTAATTTATATATGTGCATATATATATATATATATATATATATATATATATATGTGAGTATTAAAATATATATATATTAGCGAGGAAATGTTTGATGGAATTAATGATATTCTCCGAGGAAAATAGGGACACCGAGGAACAAGAAACTGAAAACGGGGCCAATCGATATTAGGCGTTTACACACGCCTACAGCCTTTGACATTTTGGTGCTTTTTAACTTTGCACACCAAAGCCGTGACATCGGCGGGCCCCACCACACCCCCGTCCCGTCCCCTGCCTTTATTATCCCGTTGTCTTGTTGCCTTGTGCGGGGGCCGAGGTGGTCCCCACGGGGGCCCCGCTCCCCTCATCCCCCACGTGTCGACCCCTCGCGCCCCCTCCCAGGGCACGTGTCGAACCGCCGGTGGCCCTCGCCCCCAGTTGACGTCAGCGCCGGCGCGTCGCCCCACCGCCTCCGTCCCGCTCCACGGCCCCGTTTGCCGTTCCCCCCCTACGTCCACGTCGGTCCGTGCATGGTTTAGGCAAAAACTGCAGGGCCATTACCGTAAAAACAGAGCTTAGAATTGACTAATCATCTAGCGATCACGTGGACGTGTCGGGCCTCGATTTGCCGGAGCACAACGGCGCCGCGTAGGCGCGACCGTACGGGATCACCGCTCCGCCCCTGCCCTTTCGTCTCGACCCCGAGCCTCTCTCTCCTCCCCCCTCCTTCCGATTTCCCATTTATTGGACGAGCCGAGCCAAAACCTTCACGCTCACATTCTCTCTCTCTCTCTCTCTCTCTCTCTCTCTCTCTAGCTCATGTGTTCACTCGTTGATCATTCTCTTCGTGAATTCTGAGTGGGTTCTGGGTGATCGGAGGAGGAGGGTCATTCATGGAGAGCACGGACTCATCGGCGGGGTCGGCGGCGCAGCCCCACCTGCCGCCGGGGTTCCGGTTCCACCCGACCGACGAGGAGCTCGTCGTCCACTACCTCAAGAAGAAGGCGGCCTCGTCACCGCTCCCCGTCGCCATCGTCGCCGAGGTCGATATCTACAAGTTCGATCCCTGGGAGCTTCCAGGTATACCCAGTGTGGAGGGGGCATATGCTTTTCTGTTTCTTTTTATCTCTCTTTTCCTTTTCCCTGATCGTTCGCTGTCGAGATAGCAAATCCATTTCGCGTCTGCGAGGGAAGATATTTTCGATTACCCATTAACGGGCTTCTCGGCATATTTGAGGCTGTTCGATAGATAATCTTTCGCGTCGAGAGTGCAGTACGCATGAGGGACTCCACACGTCGACGACAAGGACCCAAGCTTTAATCTTCGTATGCCGTCGATGGTGGTCGTGGGTCGAGCCTCGCGAATTCTTTGTGCCCCTTTTCACGCACAAGAAAGAAACACAAGATGTTTTGCAGTTTATACGGGGCAGAGGAAAGAGTATCGTCGCTCACTTGGGTTTTATTCTTCTTTTCTTTTCTTCTTCTTTCACCTTTCTTCATTTCACAGCGAAAGCGACGTATGGCGAGCAAGAATGGTACTTCTTTAGCCCGAGGGACCGGAAGTACCCGAACGGGGCGAGGCCGAACAGGGCGGCGACGTCCGGGTATTGGAAGGCCACGGGGACCGATAAACCGGTGCTGTCCGCTGTCGGGAATCAGAAGGTCGGCGTGAAGAAGGCTCTCGTCTTCTACGGCGGAAAGCCCCCGAAAGGCATCAAGACGAACTGGATCATGCACGAGTACCGTCTCATCGAGAACAAAGTCAGTAACAGACCGCCGGGATGTGACGTGGGCAACAAGAAAAATTCCCTGAGGGTAATGATCGAACCGATCCGTTTCGTTTCTTGGGTTGGTTTGATTGTGAGATTTGACGAGCGTGCAACTGAATAAGAGTGTGCTGGAATTTATTTTGGTTTTTGATAGCTGGATGACTGGGTGTTATGCCGAATCTACAAGAAGAACAACGTGCACCGGCCGATGGACCACGAGAGGGACGACTCGATGGAGGACATGCTCGAATCTATCCCTCCTTCGTTGACGATGAACCCTCACAGCATGAAGCTATACCTCTCCAAGCCATCCACCACGAGCTACGGCGCATTGTTCGAGCACGAGCAGAACCTTTTCGATGGGATGATGGGGGCTAATGGCGGCAGCAGCAGCGGCATCCCAGGCAACGTGATCTCTCACCTCGCATCATCCTCGGGCTTAAAGCCAGAATTGGCCATGGTCCAAGCGTCCAACACTTCAAGCCCTCTTCCCCTGAAACGGACTCTTCACTCACTCTATTGGAATGACAAGGACGTTTCCGCCGAGACGGGTGACCCTTCGTCGGTCAAGAGACAGTTCAGCGCAGACAGGAACGATCCAGGGAGCGTCGAGAGGAACAACAACGAAGGGACTAGTTCCATCGCGTCTCTGCTCAACCAGATTCCTCAAACCCCATCGCTGCACCAGCAAACAGTCTATGGGCCTCTTGGCGATGGAGGTTTCCGACCACAGTTCCACATGCCGGGACTGAATTGGTTTGCTTAATTAGTCCAGAGTATACCTTGAATTTGATGGTAGGCATTACGCCATAGCTAAGTTAAGCTGAAAGTTTCTCCGCCCCATTAACAAGTTGGTTCTACAGTATGACAAAATTGTGAAGGTATGGATTGGTGCATTCGTAGAGACTAAGTGAGTGGCCCCAAAAAAATTACTTTAGGAATGAGGGCATGAGAGAAGCTTCCAATATCTGGCGAGGCCAATAGAGGCATATTACATGAATGTATATATTCACATTTTAGGGTTTGTTCTATGTGTATAGATGCATTGAATTCAGATAGGAGGGTGATTCCTGAGAAACAAAAGGACATAGCTGATCCTCATGTAGTAAAATATAGTAGATGAATTATTAGTATTTTTGCTTTAGGATACAGCACCATAAATGATTGTATAGAGCCCTAATAATATACTTGAACGTCACTTATTGCAATACGAGATGTTTTATATTTAAAATCCCTATACATGATTTTACTTGCATATTTATTTGCTATTAGATTATTAAGTGACAAACACGTCATTGGTATATATATCTTCCTACAATCTTAATGACATTTTTCAATTGAATGGTGGTTATGATATCCTTCAAATAAACCCTAAGAGACAGTTGTGACTAGTAAGTAAAGAGATGATTATCTAATATGTTGCATGTTCTTTCTACCATAATCATTGAAAAAAAAATAGTTTGACTAAGCAAAGGATATATTAGGGAAGAGTAATGGGGGCCTCAAAGAGCTCCAATTGTGTATTTACACAAAAGTTTGCATCCCATTACTTCTCACGAATAGCTAATCACATCTCGACAGCTCTTGTATCAAACCATCGAATCTCATTCGAGGATCGTAAAGGCTGCTAAGCTAGATCGATTGACTCCTAGAATATGGAACTATAGGTTTTCCCGGTTCGATATCAACAGGTGGATATTAGACTGATAATGATGTTAATTAAGACTATTATCGATGAGAATCATTGGGATGGTTGGATGTGACTCCTGGCTTGATAGCAACATAGGATTGAATACAAAAAGAAGTATTATTCCCAACGTGAATGCTGTGGGCCAATATACAATACGTGCGTGACGTGCTTATGCCATAGTGACCATCATCTTCCGATCATTCTGATGAAACCTGAAGAATTGACATGAAAGAATGAATACCCATTTCTTATTTCATCTTAGAATATATGCTATACAGTACGATGTCTCTATATTGTAAGGTCTAAGGTCTAATCGAAGGCTTCCGTGACCTTTCTTTTCTCATTATATTTTTCCTCACTTCCAGTCTCATGTATGTAAAGTAAAACCCTACCTACTCCTCCCAGCACTTTTCTTTCGATTACAAAGGCAGTAGGATGATCAACTGACTTTTGCTCACAAGCAAAACGGACATGAAGCACGTTCCAAAGGCGAAAAAGAAAAGCGGATTCCGGGAAGATCTTTTGAGCATCTCCTTAGATCAGACGTCCTTAGGTCTTCAACGACCGAGCTTCTTGGCTGACCGAACGATGAACAGCATCACGATCATCTGCCAGATTCAGCAGCCCACATTATTCCAACGGAAGATTATCTGAACTGAAAGGGTCCAGCGGCTTTGAACAATAAAAGTACGATCTCGATCCACCTACCCCCATGCCCTAGAAGCAGAGAAGAGAACCTCGTTTTCAACTACGTTATCAAATTGTCTTCCCTTGATCTCATCATGCCCCAAAAGCAGATCTCAAAAGAAAGAAAAAAAGAGAAAACAAAACCGGGAAGATATTGGATTTTTGGGAGTCATTGTCGCTCAAGGACTCTGATAAGACATGGTTAAGTATATTCCACGACCTAGTAGACGTCGCACACTTCGCATGAATTGACAAGATGGAGAGAGGGGGGAGGTGGTGTTAACCTCAATACAATTAAGTGGGTTTCCTCTTGCGCGCTGCTGACCGAGCGTTGGGGTCCATCCGGGCATCACCAGAAGGGAATCATTATCTTAAGACCACACACTAAATCTGACACCCTTTAATTAAATCCCATTACCTTTTCTAGGGCCTGAGTACGAAACAACTTTGCGAGTTTTCCCTTATCATAATTACTTAGTTTTGGTATGTAGATAGCGTCGCTGAGCGCCATTATCTTTCTCGATCTATCCCCGTCGCGAAAGGACTCTTTTCCATCAAACCCTAGAAGCCACTCCACCCTCCACGCAGATCTGATTTTTTTCCCCTTTATAATGCGCAAAAGAAAAAGAAAAATCTGACTTTTGTTCGTGCACAAAATAGAAAAGGAATGCACTGGTGTTTTCAAGAATCCCCAATCCAAGGACGCTAGACAGAGTCATTGTGTTCCTATCGCCCGAACGAGACCATGACTCAACTGATCAAGGGAACTCTACTGGAGTCGCACGTAACTGTCGTGTAGGAGTCGAAAGTTTCGGGAATCTCGTACAACTTTCGCAAGTCGGGGGTACGGCCCTGTTGATCGCTAATTCGAGGAGATGGTTGTCGAACTTGCGTACGGCTCTGGTGGTTCTGACTCGCATGAAAATCCTGTTTACGTAAATACACGATGAGGAGGGAACTCGGTTTGTTTAAACCGCGCTCTATATTAGTAGATCTATCGACAAATGCCCCCTAATGTCGCGATAACTCACATCATAAAGTCGCTGAGTACTGTGTTAGATTTTTCTCCTCCTTTCCCTTCTCTTTTCTTTCTCTTGTCGATCGGTAAGAGTGCAAGAGAGTTGGCAAAGTGATGATTCTTGAACCCAGATGAAGAATAATGCAATCTATAAAACTATAGATGGACCAGCTTATGGACCATTAAGCCCTAGTCTCAGCTAGCAATTCAAGTGGGTGGCACTAGAGTTGGATTTAACCCTCGCACGTGAGAGGAAGTGAGTATTTCGCGAACACCTAAATACCTAATAATTCCGAGGAATCTTGACGACGGAGATCGATAAGTGCCAAGAGCTCGATCTAGGGAGATCACGAATTTTTTCGAGAATCTTGCTGTTCGAGTCCCCAGGCCCACGTTGGAAGCTCATCAATCGGGCACAACGTGATATTCGCAATTAATGTCCTGACGTGAAGGATGGCGCAATCTATGAAGGGCGGAGGGTTGAGGACTTTACAAGGTAAAAGCAGATTAGGGGTAAGACCATGGAGAATTAAGAAATTTTATTTTTGGATAGGAAATGGCGGAAGTGTGCACAAAGACACAAGAAGGGTAATGTCGAACCCGGAAGGGAAGAGCAAGATCAAAAGTAAGTTTCGGATTGGAACTGGGATACTTAAAAAGCTAAATTTATTATGTAGATATCAACTCGATCCTAAATCTTTTTAATTTGGTCGATTTAATCTTAAACTTTTTGAAGATTTGTCAATGTAGTTCTCCTAGCAAATTTTGGATTGCAATCGATGATTTGGACATCTGTTGGTGTAGGCGTTGATAATTTTTGCTCTTTTTTTAAATGAGAAAATAATATAAATGGTTAATGAATTTTAGCCTGATATGCAGTGTGGTCTCTATGTTATCATTGAACTTTTAATTTATTCAATGTGGTCTCGGAACTTTTGATACATATTCAATTTAGTTTATGGATTACATGAAAATGTTGAATGTTGTCATTGAACTTGAGTTAATGGAAAGATAATATTGAATATTTTCATATAATCTAGAAACTAACTTGAACATGCATAAAGAAAATTTATGACCATATTGAACAATTTAAAAGTTCAAAGACAGCTTTGAACATTAGGTTAAAGTTTAGATATTATATTGAATAAATTAAAAATTTAAAGATCACATTATATGTTGAGGCAAAATTGATGAACTACTATGTCATTATCCCTTAAGAAAGTTACTTTTGGTAGGAAACGCCAGGAAGGTGCACCAAGACCCAAGAAGGAGAATGTCAAACCAAAAGGGGAGGATGAGACCAAGGTAAGTTTCAGATCGAAAGTGGAATAATTACCCAAAAAAAGTCCTAAATGTCGATTCGGTTCTAAAATTTTCAACTTAACAAATTTAACCCTAAACTTTTTAATAATTTATCAACGTAGTCTTTCCGGCAAATTTGAGTTGAAATCGGTGATTATATTGGCAAATCGTCGGCGTTAATCAAAATTAACCGGAATGATTATATTAACAAATTATCTAAAAATTTAAGATTCAATTGACTAAATTAAAAAATCTAAAACTGAATCAACATTTGTACGATTGATTCATGACAATTTTTGGTGATTTTTCCAATTTAGAGAAAACAAAACACGTATGTAACAATGGTGAGCGCATGATCTCATCATGTTTCAGCCACTAGGTCAAGCACAAATAATGGACGTTGAAAATAGTTGTCAAACTAAACTGTTCTGCTCGTGCAAAAAGAATACTTCATATATCTTTTTTTTCTGTTTTTTTCAAACTGCAAAGTCACCTCCACCCAACAGCCCCAAGTTCTTTCATGGATCCACGTCAAGTCAAAAGGTTCAGACTAATAAAGTATACAATAATTAAACACCCGATGTGGATACTACCCAATTGATTTTCATTCTTTAGAGATCACGGATGTAATAAGAACATCCATCAACAAAATGATCGCCTTAAGATGAACATCTTATAGTTACTAAGAACAAATAGTTCTATTTCTCAATCTTAGTTACTCGTTCCTACAAATCAAGGTCAAAAAGACTTAAAAAGATTATGAGTCATTCACGGCCGCTGGCAAATAATTCCAAAGGTAATCAAGATTAGGGGTGAGCACATTGGACCGCCCGAACCGAGAACCGCCCGAACCGGACCGGACCGGCGGGTTTGGTCCGGTTCTCGGAAACATTGGTCCGGTTCCCAATTCCATAAATAGGAACTGGTGATTTTCGGTCCGATTCCTGGTTCCGGGGGGAACCGGACCAAACCGACAATTTTCTATTTAAAATAAATTTCTTAAAAAATGCAATAAACCCTAAAATAATAATATTTCTAGTATTTTTTTTTATTTTTTTTGGCTAAGTGGTCGGTCCTATTGGACCGGACCGGACCATTGGTCCGGTCCGATTCCCGGTCCTAGGACTGTCCGGTCCGGTCCATGGTTCCAAAAAATGGGAACTGGTCCTCCCGATCCGATTCCCGGTTCTACCTTAGAATCGGACCGAACCGAGAACCGATCACCCCTAATCAAGATGATCTTTTGGAGCCCATAGATATGGCCCACGTGGTATCTCCATAATTGATAGATATGGTTGATCCGGTCTACTGGACTCTCATCCAAATAAGAAATTCTCCCTTACTAGTAAACAATAGATATATCAAAATGAGTTATAGACCCATTTGTTAACCCATATTTAATAAGCTGAATTGTTATATGAGTTAGTTATATTCAATAAATTAGTTATAAATGAAATTAGAATGATAAAAGCTAAAATAATATGGATGCAAGTGAATTCGTAACTTACTTAAACCTAACCCACGTTAATTCTCTCTTGCTCTCACTCGATCTCGCACTTGCTCATTTTGCGCTTTAACCTTTTTTGTTGTATGAGTTTTCATAAATTGGATTAAATATGAAAACGTTTTAGCAGTATAAGTCGGGTGGAATATGAATTTGGCACTGATTGGGTTTAATACGAGTCACTAAATTTGTACTGCATGAAAATATATCAAAACGGATTAATAGGATCAATATGGATCGGAATATTTTTGACCAAATCCACCTATTTGACACGTTTAGTCGCGGGCCAATGCTTGGTTCTTTTACTTGGTTCAGATGGAAAAGTAGTAACACAAGCGAGTTCCCAGAACACAAGCCTCAAAATAAGACGGGAATCTAAAACGCAACGCGTGCAAAAAGAAACGAACCCATCTCTGACCCTCAGAAATGGACATGCTATAGTGGATACGTTATTACAACCACTAATCAAATCACCAAGAAAATCGATTACTGGATCCATGACAAGATCATTGTGTCGAATGTGCTCGATTGAATATTTACGTGGTAGGACAAGCAGATGGGGTAAGAAAAACCAGAGACTGAGAAAACGTGGCTCCGCAAGCAGGAATTCCTACAAGACACTCATCGGCATGGTTTTTCTATTTATTTTCTTTTTTCTTCCTATATAAGAATTATGAGGTTAGAGATAATTACTGATGATAAATTTTATACACGCAGATAAGAAAGGAGGATGATGGTATAGGAATTATACACTAAAGATCTCCGATGCCCATGTACATCATCGATAATCCAACACCTCTAGACCCGCATAGATCTATTGCTATGTCGATGAGCACGGTCCATCGCTAAGGTAGATTCCTCTCTATCCTGCTGTGACCAAGTTTGAATAATAGATGCATCGTCAAGACTATGTTTCTGCTTTTTACAACACCTACTGCTCCTGCACAAGAGGAAATTTTCCAGAGTGTAAGATTGCCTTTTCCTGTCCACTAAAACAAGTGCACCACGGTGATTCTTTTTACCTCGGGAGGACTTAGCGACTGTGCGCCAGGATTGGCTTCGGCTGGAGCCTCGGCGATTCTTGCTTCTGATTTTTCGTTTGAATAGCTACAAAGAGAGAAACAAGCAAAGATTAGTATAGAACTGGAGTAACATAAAATCAGCAAATAGGGCAGTGACCTAGGCTGTAAAGTCCCGACAAGTCTTGCTTAAGTGTCACAACCGAGCAATCAAAATTCAACAGTCACCACTTCAAGAACAAGCCCCATTTAAACAATAAATATTCAAGCAAATTGGCAATGCTGATGCACACTCTTCAAACCAAACTTATGGATGCATTTGTTTCACTGAAAACTTCGTGATAAAGGAAGATATATTCCATGCAAGTCATTTTCAAGAAAAATAGTTACTTTTTATAGTTTGGTGATTTAGGAAAAGTGATTTTCTTTTTACTAGAAGGAGAAGTTGTTTTCCTTCAATTTAAACGTTTTCAGTCCATCTAAAACGTTTTCTATAGATTAATTACTTTTCCTTCATCCAAACACCGGGAAGTTGGAAAACAACTTCTTGGAAATAGTTTACCCTCAAACAAACGACCCTACAATGAAGAATAATTTCACTACATGCAACAGGCATTTCTCCCTATCAGACCCACGTGTTTAAGCTATAAAATAGAGCACTACTTCCAATTGTACATCCTCTGCAGGGACCTAATCTACAAGCTAGATCATTCTTATCACAGGACTATGACGATCCACCATCAATCGAGTAAGAGTCTATATAATGAAAACTCACGTTGAGAGGATTGTCACCCATATGAGCTCAATACAGTCCACCCAAAGAAGCCTTTGTTCCACTGGGATCGCACCATAGGTAATCAGATGAGCAAATGGCCAAAGCTTCCATCCAGCCTGCAAAGAAAAGCCATGAAACAAGTAAGCATACTGGGCAAGGTACAACAGGTGCAGGTGTCGGTCAAGGAAATTTGATTATAGCCCAGATCACTGATGGAAAAAAAAAAACATAACTGTAAGCATACAAGCTTTTCTCGTAAATCAAGGAATAGGAAAACGTCTCTGTTTTCCTTTTCTAGAACTTCATCTGTTTATTTGGATCTTTGACGAGTTCACTAGATGAACAAGACAGTAGCTTGATTCAAACAAATTTAAAGATTCATTCTTGCAAGCATTTACTCCTCTCAGCAGAATGAGAGTAGGTTGGATCAGATTCATCTTCCTACAACTGTGCCGCCAACTTGAGAGAAAAAGAACGATGAAAAACGGATAGATTTACTCACAGTTAACATAGGCCAGAAAGTCGCTTTCAGCTCAGTAAAGATGCTGATTGGGGACTCTAGACGTAAGAAACCCAAAACAGTGTAATATATGCTGTTCCAAATCGCTGCCCACACTGTTTGATCAAACACTACTTTGACAGGTACCACCCACCAGTCTCGGAAAGGAAAAAGCTCCTGTAGAATAAAAGAGTGGAGCTCACACAACAGTGGAAAGAAATGCTCTTTGAATGTAAAATGGGAAAGTTTCAATTACCTCGCAGAATTCATAGTAATAGTGAGAGAGAGACCCATGAAGTGTGAATCCAACGAGGCCTGATCTGAACATTCGTGCTCTATCAAACTCAAAGAGCGGTTTTCCTTCAAAGCACTGCAAAAGTTATGAGTCAGCAATTGTTGAAAGAAGCCCAGTATCCGGAAACTTGAAACTCTTAATTTGTCAGATAGCAACAAACCTGTGCGATCCAGTCCCCGAGAGAGTATACCACTCCACTGATGACCATCTTGGCTAAAACAGGGTTTGTCTTAAGAGCTTCCTCGTAAGCACTCCAGTTGTGCATAGGTGCATACCGCAGTATCTCATAAATAGTCCATCCCTAGAAGAACGCCAAAATTGATTCAACAAGACGCATCATCATGATAAGTTGCATGAACAGACAATTATAACCCAATATAATGATAAATATGGTTCATTCTCAATGCATAAAAGGTCAAGAAGAGAGATTTTTCCAAGCACCTTTGAAGAATTAAATAAAAAGACAACTAATCACTAATTTCACATGCCTTACACTGGATCAAGCTATGACGAAGAAAGGCTCTTGATAAAGCTATATCATGAAACTGTAGACTTCTCATCATCCCAATTATTACAGTTTGGCTGTCATGTCCTTTATCCTCATCAAGCATCAACTTGAGGGCAACCAATTTCTATATAGAGCACCACTCAACAATATTTCTATCTTGGTATCTCTCAGTCTTCAATTCATCCCCCAAATTAGAACATTTATCCATTCAAGCCACGTATTAAAGGATGCAACCAATTACCAGCTTAAATTTTAGATGAGTTGGCAATGATCCTCCAATTTTTACATTAACATCAGACTAGGAGTTCCTCTGTTCGAGGCTCCATTTACTCGTATGCTTCCCATCAAAGTCAATTTCCAATTCCATGCTTTTCCGTCCGGACAATTCTTACAAAATTCAAGATCATAACGATGAGTTGTCCCACCATAAAAGATAGCTCTGCCAAATAACTCAATCCGCAAATCAACTATACATCAACCAAAAATGCATCAACATCATTCACAGAACCAAAAATTGGTTTGCATCCTTCCGTCTATCCTATAGTTGGCGTAAAGATTCAATTACAACTCCAAGTCGCGACAATTGATCACCAGATAAAATAATAAAAGGAACACGAACAAATGTGAATTCACTCACATGCCAATAATCTCTGTCAATCGTGAGCAACTTGGTGATAGCATAAGTACCGGCGGCCAACACGATCATCCCATTTATACTCCGATCTATCAACCTCTCCATCTCTTCGCTTCCGTCCTTCTCGACTCCGCTCGAGGACGACGAAGCGCCTGAAGACGCCGACGAGAACCCATCGAACGAAAACTGCCCTTCACTCGTCGCGAACCCACCCACTTTGTTCACCAGCTCGGCCGCCTCCCCTTCCCTCTCCAGGCTCACCGCCAAGCCCTCTTGCCGGTCCGTGCTGTCCCCGCTCTGCACCGGAATGACGTCGAGCTCCTCGATGACCGAGTTGGCGACAAGCCTCGAGCTGTGGAGCCTCGGCCTGTTCCGGGAGAAAGGCGGGAGCTTTGCGAGCTTGGCAGGGGAGAGAGGCGGAGGATGAAGTGGGTTCGGGCCTATTTTCGGGAGAGGGAGGAGGCTTCGCGGGGAGATGGAAGCCATAGGCGGTGGCGGGTCACTGAGTCGGGAGAGAGAGAGAGAGAGAGAGAGAGACCCGAGCTGAAGCAAATTATCGACTCAGTTCTGCGCTTTTCTCCAAGTTCTGGAGAAGGAGATAGGGTGGCATTATATATGCAGTCAAATTTTTTTTTGCATGCAGTGGGTTTGGTTTTACTGTGGTCAGGTCCACAGTGCTTTGCGTTGGTTCATGGTAAGATGAGCCATGGGATGAGTTGACTTGGTGAAATCAAGGAAAGTCAGAGTTTTGAAATGAGTGGTGATTGGGTTTTGAGGTGCTGGTGTATGGAACCGGAGTCAGGCCGGGATGCAGAGCAGCTTTCGCTATGTGGACGAGGATGTCCACCTCAGCAGATGGAGTAGATTCTGAGATTCATCGGACGATGAGCAGAACAGTGAAAAAGAGAACTGGAACCTTAACCTTACTTTGTAATTTGACCGATTATCATGGTGGGTGGAACACAAAATTTAGAAACAAATGAAGATTGACCGACTTATAATTCATTTGTTGGGCAGCAATTCTGCAGAGAGAGATTCCCCCCCAACTTGAGGGGAAGAAACAGCCACGCCTTGCAAAATCCAAGGATTCAACCAATGACAGCCTGACATGTCTAGCCCTGCCACAAGTCGCCTTGTCATGCGGACCCACATGGAAAGAAACTTGCTCCCACAAATTTCTGTGGGCGAGAGAGATCGCATCCCAAAAATCTCCTCTCATCCTACAGATTTTCTGCTATTTTTCCCACTTTTTTTTTGTTTACGTTAGCCATTCAAATTTCTGAGGCCAGATGTTGGCCCAGATGGATCGTTTGTTTGGAGTGCATTGGAAGACTTGGGTATCGTCTCTCTTCCGGTTTCGAAGATTGACCCTGCTTCATGTCACCGTCAAATAACCACAATAAGCCAAATTGTGGATGTGTTCTAATTCTATCTTCTAACAAGTTCAACGGAAAAAACCCTAAAATGTTCCGAAAAATATGGTGATCTGTATCTACATCCACCATGCTTTCTTTCGGCTACCGAAATTGAAAGGACAGGTCGGCTCAAGAAAATTTATCTTATTATAGCTGGATAACATCCAGTGCATAGCAAAAATTAGGATGAGCGTGGAATAGTCTTTTTCGTTAGCGACTTCTCCACTGGTAATATGATCTAAAACTTTGAAAATGTGAGGTTGTGAGCTGATGGCCACAAATTATACGATGAAGAATGATAATGATGTTTAGATGAATGGAGAATGTTCCAGAATTACGATATAATTCAATCAAAGCGATTGCCCCGAAGCAAGATGGCTAACACAATAAACAACGATTTCTCACGTTTTACAGCCATAAGGGTTCCAACAAGACAAATCTGATATAAAATGAGGCAAAAGTATGAATCCTCGTATGTGAACATTTTCATTCCTTGGTTAAAAAAACAAGAAGATTAGCTCTCCCTAGGGACTACGAGGCGATCTCGGCCTTCCACTAGCTTCGCAGATCGAATAACGTCTCCTGTTTTGATCTGTGAAAGGATCTCTCTCCCCGTAGTTGCATAGCTGCCAAACACAGAACCTTGTTAGACAGGGAAAGAATGGTTGCCCATATTGAAAATTTTCTGGTCCGCATTACAAGGAAAAAGCTCAAAGGATTAAAAACCTACCCAAAAACAGAAAATTGCCCTTCGTCGAAAGATATACCTCCAAGGCCAGACTACACAGCCAAAATGTAAACACATAAGGACAGTCACTCATTTTATAATCATTTAGTTCCAGCTGAATATAATTCAACTCTACTCACATTTCTTTTATCATACAAATAGAAGAAAAACTGATAAGGCGAAGAGTATTCGTCAGAGTCAGCACTGTGCGCCATGGCAACTGCCCCGTAAACAGACATGGGAAGAACTGGCAATTCACCATCCTTCAATGCCACCAAGAAATATTCTTGTCAGTTTTAACAGACTTGAAATAAGGAGGATGAAGAGATGATGTTACCTGTACACTTAATGTTGTCCTGTACAATGGTTCAAATTGTCCAGATGGCTTTATCTCTAAAGGAACTCTAAAGCCAGCGCTCTTATCAATGCCACTATCTGTGAGAACAGCTTGGTTGGCACAATTGAGCTTTGCCCCATCATATGCTCCATCAACTACCTACAGATTTTGACGCAATTGTGAATCTTCCAATGGGATGTTGGTGCTTACTGTTGAAAATTTTGCCTTATCGCAAATATGAAACATTAATACTACCTATGGATAGAAAAATATGGCTTATTGAACATATTACTAAGTTCAACGATTATGAATGACAAATGAGAATTCTACGCATATCATTGATTTTGAATCAGCTATCCTGATGCCATTATAGAAGTGTTGGCTAGTAAAACTCCAGACTTGAAGGCCATGGGAAAAGCAAACTCATAAAAGCCTTCTGGATTCTGCATCAAAAGCTGAAACAACAGATAAAATATCCAAATGGCTGACCACTAACTTTTTCTTTTCCCTATTTCCCATGGGAAATCCAAGAATAAAGAGCTATCACATGTTAACCGGTATGCCAGTTTACTTCACCTAACTTTAAGGATTGTCCTATGTAGCGTATTTTCCACCAAGCTAATTTGACCATGTTTTCACTGTTAAATGTGAGAAAACATCTTCAGCATGCCAACTTTCTTCCCTTTTATTATTTTCTTACCATATTTGCATTTCATTTAACCCATATAAAACTAAGCAAAGTTATATTGAGACAATATAAAACCGACCAAACACTAAAACAAGTAAAGTACATATATGAACTTCTGCTTCTTTGTATTCCACATCTTGATCGGCAAACAACACACCAAACATCAACTAAATTAGACAATTGTTTCCAGAGATTAAAAGAGAAGTTCGAGTATCGTACCATTTTTACAAAATTTCCTGCAGTCAATGGCGCGGAGTATCCATCTATAACCATCTGCATAAACCAGTTCATGTACAGCAGTCAGAGCCATACCATGTGGAAACTCAAGTTATGAGTATCTAACTTGACACTGGCTACACTAGTTAGCGCCTGAAAATACATGAGCAGGGCTCTGCAAATTGATTACTCCATGGGTTCATAGAATCCACCCAATAGTAATTTATTGACGAAACTGATATCAATCCTCAAATTATCTGCGACCAGAAAACTATACAGCTGGCTAGCCAAGCACATGACAGACCAAGTGCACAAGAACCAACAGATGCATTCTTCTTTTTTACAGTCCTTCTTGAATATCTATGTTTTAGTTTCAGACAGTGGTTACTTCAGTGAAGCATGGTGGAAGGTGATCAAACAAAGGGAAGCACAGACAAACTAATATAGTCAGAAAGACTTCCTACTAAACCAAGTCTGACCATCACCCAGCATGTTGTCATTCTGTGAACACTTAGATGAATGGCTCCGGATATCCTTCCATGCCAAGAAGTGAGAATCCATAGCAGCTGTGACCTGAGATTCTTAAATTTTCCCCTAGCTCTATAGCATGATGATTAAGCACCAAATCTGTTGCTAATAAAACACCAGAAAGATGAAAAATGGTAACCGCCAAACTTTTTCTCACTAATTTGTTTGGAATATTGGGAAGAGTCCAAACTGCTCTGAGAATATTGAGATTAAAACTTAAAAAAAATTAGATATCCTCAGTAATTTTAGCAGTGAAAGCGATTAGATTGCAGTTTCTCTATGTTAGATTCTGTTCACATACAGGGCATTATTCCTGTTAACTAACTTATGTTGAACTGTGGATACCTGAATTGTGGCAGTCTTTCTTGGTTCACCTCCAGCTTCAGGTGAAAATGATGTTCCATCCCCTTTCTCGATTGTAAGTTCGACAGTTGCTCTTCCCGTCAGTCTACAAGTGGTAGAACTCACATGTGCAGTTTGTTGGAAGTAATAAACATCAATGGGAACAGTACATAATCATACATTGGAAGTCTGGCATGTCGATGGATAGTTTTCACATCACACTGCATTTATGTAAATAGGAACTACATAATGGTATGCACTTGTCATCTAGAAATTTTGCAAGCCTAACTAGTATATGAAATTAGGTCAAGTAAAAAGATCATCGTCGCATCATCAAGTTACAATGACATTGATGTGCAACAAATTTTAAAAAAAGATGTTATCTAGCCCAATATATTAATCTACTAATTAAGACAGGAAAAGAGCTGCGTAAAAGATCCTAATGCAGCCAAAAAATTCAATTTAACAAGATATCACAACAGGCATTCCTACTTCCCTACTGACCTACTCTCATACCAGATCTATGTTACTACCCATAAGGCCATTGACGTCAACAAGTATTCTTGAAATGGGCAAATGCTATTTACTTGACAGTATCTGTTGGTGTTATATTCACATAAGAATCTCAATTGTAAGAAAACAAAATAGTCATTCACCAAAAAGGACTGACCTAGGATATTTCAAGTATTGCTCTGGCAATAGAAAAGACAATCCAGGGGCCTGTTGTAAAGTATGTGTTCAGAATCTAGTCATTGTTACATTCTTGTAAGATGAAGGGTTAGAAAGTGCAACAGTTGAAAATCTGCTGATGCAAGAAGGAGCTAGCAATATAAAGCATAACTACTACCTGCAACAGTTCGATTTCTGCAACAGTATCCAATGATGATGCAAGACCTACAGATACTTTATCAGGGTCCTTATCATTGATATTTTGAAGGAGCTCTTGTAATCCACCCTGAGAAAAGGAAGAAACTTTGGATCATTTGGGTAGATCTGGTAAAGGAAAAATGGTACAGCCAAGTACAACCAAGAAAAGTTTGATGAAGCACTGTACCACTAATAATGACAGGTACCTAGGCCGAGATCATATAGAATTTTCTTGGGCACCAGAAAAAAAAGATTGCCCTCTCCTCTACCATCCACAATTAAGGTGAGTTATCGTTGTCCAACAGTTTTTGGCAGCAGTTATGAAGTAAAGTAGGAGCAAAGAGGACAGGAAAGACTTTTGAGAGGATTTGGCACAATTTAGGAGTCTCTTTTTCTGTTCTGCCAATCCACAGGGTTTATCACTTAGAAGAGTCCAGAATTCATATGTCCTCTCTCTATCTTGGTATTCATATAATCCACATCAAGTTAAAGAACAACAGAGCTTACGTATTCTCGACTACCTTACCATACCTTCCCATCAATGAGAGATGCATACAGCGATGAACCTTTGTCTCTCAGCTCTGCTGGGATACCGGCCAAAATAGAATCTTTATCATCCTTTGCTATCTAAAATAGGAAAACATTAAATTCGGTTTTTGAGAGGCTATCATATGAGTCACAAGGAGAATGATCCAGAAGTAAAAGTAACACAAACTGATGGTAAATGAGAAATCACACAAGATCTGAACAGTATGGCAGAATTACCAACTGAAAATACGTATTACAATTCTCTAGTAAATTTTCGCACAAGATAGGCCAGGTTTTGGAAGAGACAGGTGTTTCTTGATAACATAGCTTCCGAGAATGAATATGCTTTGGACACCCAACTCCTATACAGTGCACCACATCAGATGAAAATGGAAAAGATACTGGTACCTTAAGAGCTTTCTTGACATTACCCTCCATGGTTCCATATGGCTTTCTCTGTGGTATTCTCAGTAAGTATGAGATATCCTCCAACGATTCCTATAAGCAAATTAAGGCAGGTTTCACTAATCTGATGAGAGAAGATCTAAAGACCGACAGAGTCATGACTAATACCTGTATAGCCTTCATATTTGTGTTCGCAGGGATAGCTCTCCTCAAAGCAAGCTCCCCAGTTCTGGGGACTTTGGTGTCAGGAGAATAGAGAACAGCATTGGCTGGAGCGATAGACCAATAATCCCAACCCATTGAAGCAATTGGAGAAGTGACATGAACAAAAATAAGGGCTGTAGTGACGAGACTCTCGAGTTTCTTCAATGCATGTCCATGATTTGATAGGAAGAAGTTGAAAGGACAGCCTTTATGCTCCAATTTATCCTGCGTGACTGAAACCCCATTCCATAGAGTAGGAAACACTTACGAGAGAAAGAATGTGCAGCTAATCTTGTGCGGCAACTTAAGAACTGCATCATTACTTAGTAGGATAGCAAGCATTCACTAAAAAGAGGTTGATTGCGGCTTATTTTCTTTGACTTGATCATCAGGAGTAAATTTACAGGTCTAAAAAGAAAAATGTAATCTTCCTTCCCCAATCACAATGGAAAACAAAGTCAACCTTTTTATTTATTATCAGCCACAGCCAGTGAAGCAACTCTTCTTTAATGCACACTTCTCCTCAAACACCTCATCCACAATATCATAACCGTAATTATCCCATCGATAACGCTATCCACAAAGCACACAGGGTCATCCCAATTTCTTCATGAAACTCAACATTCCAATTTCTCTCCCAGATGAGGCCATCACGCGAAATTTGGCGAAATGTGCTCACACTATCCATTAAAGTACAGGGTCATCAAGAAGAAGAATTCGCTAGTTGATGAGCATACACCACCAAGACAGTGAGATTATGGAAACCCATCAACTGGTATCATCATAAAAGAAAGCTAAGTAATTCAAAACCGACCTGTACGCTCTCGTTAGAAGAACCAGAGTAGATCTTGAAACTGCCCGAAGCGGCACCATTTTTGTTGCGCTCTGCATTGATTACGGGAAACGCGAAATGGGTGTTGACCAGAGTTCGCTTTGGAGGATTGGAGAGAAAGTTAAGAGAGGGTTTGAAAGTGTGAGAGAAGAACGGAGATGAGGATAGAAGGGAAGCCATGAATGGGCGTTGGTAGTTGGTGGAGAGGGCCTTTTGGCGCGCCTGAATCCTATCTCCATCTTTCTAGCAATTTCATTCGGTTTCGGGTTTTTTCTTTTTCTTTTTTTCTTTCTCCTTCTTTTTTTTTTTTTCTTAAAAAGCCACCACAAACTCCAAACTTGACATATATTTATTCCAAACTATTTTTGTGATAAAAAAACTCCAAACTTATACTTATATGATACATTTACCTACAACTTCTTGTGATACCAAAAATCCTAGACTTATAACCATACGATACATTTACCCCCAAAATTTTAGTATGACAGAAATTTTTTAAGGTTTTTGGTGTTACATAAAAAAAAAATTTCAGAGAAATTTGTCAAAAGTAAAAGTTTGGAGTTTTTTTTTATCACAAAAAAAATTTAAGATAAATGCGTAACAGATATAAGTTTAGGATTTTTAGTGTTGTAAAAATTAGTTTACAGTAAATATGTTACGGTTGGCAAAGTTTAAAGTTTTTAATAGCTTTTCAAATTTTCCTTCTTGTTAATATTTAGATTTTAGATTTTTTTTTATAACATGGCTGTTTGTTGGCAGTGTTCAACCATCTAACTTGCCATTACTCTTGCAAAATTCGTGACATCCTTATTTTTAATGGTCCAAATTACTATGATACTTGTAATCCATACTCCTCTTAATTTCTCAATAGATTAATTTCAAGAAATCTCTAAAATTTTGGGAAAATTTTGAATATGAATATAAAACAAGGGCTGTTATCTTAAAAGATGGTCCAACATGAATTTTATCTTAAATAAAGACTTAAAGTGATCAATTTAGTCTTAAGCAAGAGCCCGGTATTAACAGCCGGTCAAATCTTCCCCACCCCCAAGCTCTTCGTGTCCATTGAAGAAGGTCCAAACTGGAGCTAGAGTTCTCCGATAATAAACCGTCGTTGGCCAAATGTCCCACCTTCCCCGCCCCAAGCTCTTCGCTTCCATGGCCGAGGATCATCGACGTCACCCAGACTCAATTTGTCCTCAAGACCCTCGACGACTGCCCCGACCATGGGGCCCCGGTCGAAGCTGGCCGAGATCGAGTCCACCCTGCCTATAATTTGGGCTCTTCCGGTGAGTGATCTTCAAGAGAATAAGGAGTGGTCTGTAACCTTAGCTTCAATTTGGGAATCAACGAAATTGGAAATCTGGAGCACGAACCCTACCCACAATTCTGGGATCCTTCAATTTGGGTCAAAGCTAGAAAATTTCGGAGAACACTGCCCCTGCTCTAATCACCCGTCGGCAAAGATTTGGCCGTCCAGTTGAACCCGAGCCCTTATTTGAGCCAAGTTGATCACTCCTTATCCTCATTTGAAGTTTCCACCATTTGCCTTTTCTTCCCAAGGAGCAAAATTTCGAATGATTTAGCCGGTCTGAGTGCGAAGTTACCGTGATTAGCGGGAGCCTCGATGTGTATTTTTCAGGGGGGCCTGGATAGAGCTGAATGAAATCCAGACCTTCTCCGCTGGGCTTGAGCCGGCCGGCTCGGTCCAATAAATTTGTGCAAAAAATCTTTTCAACGGATGGACTTGGTCAGCAATTTAGGCCCAAATGATCGACCCTCCTTGATGGTACTGAAGGGGTGCAAACAAAATAAAAGAAAAAAAGATGAGAACTAGTTTGACAATCAGGGGGGAATTGAAGGGGGAGGAAATGATCTTCTATCCTCGGCTAAGACGAAAGGATAGGGCGGATCCAAAGATCAATTCAGATGGGTTTGAATGAAAACGTTAAATCCTCAAAGCCCGATTGGGTACAAGTCAAGCTATACCGGTGGAGAAGGGGAGGAAAATGAGAAATAAGTGTCGAAAATAAATCTCACGTCATATCCTCTTTCGCACCCACTAAATAATAGAACCACTACTTATACAAATTCACGCCTTTCATTGTTCTTTACGCGAAAAAGGCAATAAAATACTAAAAATCAACGGGGAAAGTTAATTCGAAACTGAATATTCCCAACCATAAAAAAAAAAAGGGGGAAAGGGGGAGCTTCAATTTCAACTTTAAAAAAGTCGAATGGAATGGGTGTGTTTTTTTTCCCTTTCTTGCGCTTTGCTTTTACCTTTTTCGCTACGCTCTCTAGACTTTACGTTTGTCCACCTTCTTTTGAGCACTTTCACTTTCCGTTCCCACTCCCCTTTTCGGAACGAGAAAGCAAATGTGAAGGGGATATATATATATATATATGAATAATGAATAATGAATTATGATTGCTCGCTTTGGATCTCTTTATTCCAATGAATGGGCATGGCCTATTGTTATACAAAAATCTTAGAATTATCAACCACTTTAGTTTGCAACAACTAGTGCAATCTTATTCCCAGGAGCAATACTTTCCCCTTAAAAAAGAAAAATAAAGAATGATGGAACCATCGATATCATGATAACTCAACATTCCACATTTCACGATAGAAAATGGCCCGCTTTGGGACTAAAGTTTCTCAACACCGACTCGACGACAACCCACATAAGCTGCATCCATTAGAATCAGCTTCTATCAACCATTCTTTACCCAACAAAAAGGAAATGTGTCGACATGTACAGCATCATAAGCTTTTTTCATGTTTCAAATTATGAGAAACCCAACCATGAACAAACCAAGCAAATCAGTGCTTAATCATGGGGAATTTAGGCTCATGAGAATTGACATGTACGATATCATAAGCTTTTTCATGCTCAAGATGATGAGAAATCCAACCACGAGAATAAACCGAGCAAATTAGCTCAATTACGGGGAATTTAGACTTACACGTTCGCTATGCCTTTCATGCAAGCATTTTATTTCAGCAGTAATCTTGCATTGTAGCAATTTGAAATCCACACAAATATTCAAAAACTTCACAGAACGGTGCCAGATGATGAAATATGTACAATATCAAGTCTTCATTAGAGTTTACTTGCCATCAATTACTAATTTTTCTTGATGGCCATAATTTACCTAACTCTCTCATTCTTTTACCCTATATGGTGCTCCAAGCAAATGCACCGGTTTGACTTCGCCTCCCCAGACATTTGCCCAAATCCCCAAAAAAAAAAAAACCATACCCAAAAAAAAAAAAGGTTTTTTTATTTTTCGATTCCCCTAAATATTCTCATTTTCGCTCTCTCAATATATATATATATTCTCCAAAAGAACGATTACAAAATTTATAAATTAATATATGGTATATACCTCCTCCTCCTCCTTCCTTCATCTCCAATCCAAACGGACCTCGCCGAGGCCCACAACGTGCTCGCTGGGCTTGGTGAACGACACGATGTGACTGCTCATCATGAAGGCCGTGACCCGCTCCGACACCCGGATGTCGTCCATCCTCAGCTCCTGCAGCCGCCGCACGTACTCCGCCGCGTGCACCATGTCCCACACCACCCCGACCCCGCCGGGCTTCAGCACCCGCACCAGCTCCCCCACCACCCTCATCCTCTCCGCCGCCGCCTCCGCCGTCCGGTGGCCGTGCTCCTTCCCCACCGTGTGCACGAACGCCGCCGACACCACCACGTCGAAGTAGTTGTCCGGGAACGGCAGCCTCCGGGCGTCTCCCTCCCGGCACGTCACGTACTCTTGCACCCCTAGCGGAATTTATACACAGAATGTTTTCGCGTGAGATGAGAGAACTAATGAATTCAGATTTCCTTTCCCGAAGTCTGGTATAGACTCAAAAGTTCATGGCTTAGATCAGATAAGAAGCGAACGTATGAATCCATCCTCCATGGACGATCGAAAGCGAAGCTATTTGTACGGGAGTAAATCTGAAAAGACGATAAAGCGGAAATTACCTTCCATGTTTGCCGTCCTCAACGTGGAGAGAGCGATCCTCTTGCACTGGGCCAACCCCACGACCCGTCCCGAGCTGCCGGTCTTCTTGAGCTGGGTCGCCACCGCATTCAGCAGGATCCCCCGGCCGCACCCGAGGTCGAGCGCGTTCTTCACCGTCGACCAGTCGCTGACCGCGCCGACGATCCGCTGGGCCATGTCGTGGTGCAGGGGCAGCGCCGAGTAGAAGAAGTTCCCGGCGGCGTAGAACAGGCAGACCGCCGACAGCGCCGTCACGCACCCCGCGAAGCCGCCGGCGAACCGGGCCCATGCGGCGGAGGACAGGAGGGTCGCCTCGAAGTAGGCGCAGATGGGGTCGAAGTAGATGAGGAAGAGAACGGACATGGAGGAGAAGAGGACGGCGTGGAAGAGGAGGAAGAGCAGGGTCTGACACTGCTCCATGCCGTATATCACGTAGATCTGCGACCAATCCCTGTTCGTCGACGGCTTCCCCATTCTTACTTTTATATTTTTGGGGTAATTTTGATTACTGGGAGGGATCGATTCGCCAAAGGGGGGTGAGATTTGGCCAAAATTAGGAGCTTTCGAGTGAGGTTTTGTGTAAATTGTGAGGGACTGATGGGGCTGAAAGGGAGAGACTTTGGCGTTTGGTTCCTCCAATTCAACCTGCAAATTTTATGAAATTCAAGTTCAGACAGTGACAGTCATCGATTTGGGAGTGATCTACCTCGTAGGAAAGTGAAAAGGTTTGCTTTTTAAACTGAAACGAATTGCGAAAACAGAATGAGTTCAGATTCGGTGCGGCAGGCCAACATCAGATGCATTCAACAAACGAGGGAGGGAGGAAGGGAGAGGGAGACTGACCCAGACGATGGTTGAAACTTCTATGGGAGGGGAGATAAACAGATGCCAATCCAGAGAGCGTGGAGTTCCTTCTTGGACTCTCGCTAGTCACAGTGATTTACAGATCTTGGAAAAAGCGAAAAAGCAGAGCCGCGCATCCATCCACGGACCGAGATTGATCTCTTTTCTGGAGATCCCAACACGAAAAAGCGGGAGAAGATCGCAGACGAAGGAACCAAATCGCAGCAAAAGTACTGCTAGAAGCCCATTATCTGCAAACGAAAGAGAGAATCATATATATGAGAGACAAGAGAGAGAGGGGTAGTAGGCCTGCAAGTGTCAGGGGTTAAATCGATAAAAACATAATAAAAAAACAATTTTTTTTTTGGTACGGGCTTTAAATTTTCAGACCCTCCACTGAAATTCTGTCTTCTCTCTCTAGATCGCTCGCTCGCTCGCAGGGGCTGATCTTTAGGTACGGCAGCAAATGGAATGACAACAGAAAACAGAACACGAGAATCCGTTAGTTGTTGCGGCAAAGCCGGTTCACCCGGTCGCAGCCCAGCGGTGCCCGAGCCGCCCCCACGCGGCCTTCCTTGTCGAATTTTTTCCCTTCGATCTTTTCTTACAAATTTTGAAATCAAAGCCAAGTGAAAATCGAAGGCGTCGGTTATTGTCTGTCTGCCCGCCCCCATCCGTGCCTCGAAGTCTGCTCTTGATTAATGAAATTAACGTGCTCTGATTACGCACTACTTAAAACGTATTCATTTCCTTTTTCTAATATCGTGCTTTAATGCCTGAGATCATAGTTGCTTGCTTTTGGTCTAGAGAGTTGATACTAAATGTGTCAAAATAGGTCATAAATCCATATTATGACTCATTTTTAATTAAATGGGTCAAATATTGATCAAATGAAAATCAAATCAAATATGGGTCAAGTAAAAGTTAAATATGAGTAAAATATGGATTTAGTAAGTTATTAGGTAGACGCTAGGGGCGTCGAAATGGGTCATTAACCCATTTTATGAATCATGTTCTATCTTAATGGGTTAGAATGTGTGACTCATTTTCAATCTATTTTCAACTCAACTATAGAACGCATGAGTTATTTTTGACCCATTTCGACCCATTTTTAATCCAACTGTAAAACATGTTTTTCTTCTTTAAGTCATCCTCAAGCTCGATGAATACCAATGATCGCGACAGTCCGCCGCTCACCTCCACCCTATCTCAATTTATAGGTTTTTTACAAAGATATATTTAATTTGTGAAATTCTTTAAAAATATTTCAATTTATAGGTTTTTTACATTCTTAATTTTTTTATTATTTTTTAAAAAAATTAATTTGATTTGAAGTTTTATTCATTTAACATAGAGTTTAGAGTGAGTTTAGGTTTCTCTACAATAATAATGGCTTTTAGCAATATGGGTTGGGTCGGGTATGGGTCACTAGATTTACATTACATGAATATGGGTCAAAATGGGTTAAACGGGTCAATATTGGTTGCATCATTTTCAACCCGACCCGATCCACCCATTTGACAAGTCTAGTTGGTACGTATCCATAGCCATTAAATTGGGTAAGTGGAATAGCGAAATGAAATTAGAACATGTGGATTTTGTTTATCATATGGTGTCTGAATTGACATAAATGCTTGAGTGATCACGAGATCCTGTGGCCTGTGATAGGAAGTGATATCGGACTATCGGACCACGCACAAGATGAATGATGCAAATTGAATCAACCAGTTTTGGAGTAATGTCGCTTTACATAAACGAGTATGTCATCAATAGATAAATAAATTGTTAGACCCCATATACATACATAAGGGTATTATTCTATATCTACCGCATTCAGATACATGATCTATATGTTTGTGTTCTTATATCATTCACTCGAGACTATTTAGTGTCTATATCAAGTGAAATGCGACATTGATTAGTGATCTTGAAGCTAGTGTTAGAACTGAATTGAAGCTAAGTGAAGTCATGCCAATTTACAAATAATTGTCCATTAATAAAATCATGATTTATCGTTATGGTAGGAGAATATTTTTACCTTTATAAGTCTTGAGAATTCATTTACTAAGTCGGTGATTCCTCACTCGTTTTTTATATCTTTTAGATTAGACAAGCGATGAAGTCGGGCATTTTGGTGGACAACCGATCTTTACATGAGTATTTTGCAGGACTCAACTCTTTGGCAGCTGTGGATTGGGTTTGTAATTAGGGAGTGGTTGCTACATTTTCGTTTGGTTGCTAGTGTTAGACCTTCATTTCATAAATGTTCTATCCAAAGTGCATAGGAAACCAATCCAGTCCCTAGACAAAAAAACGTACCGTGCAATTTCAACAACTCTTGTGGACCACCCGACTAGATTTGGAATCATGGGTTGGAAAGATATATGGATCCATGAAATTCATGGAAAGTGATGAGCCCTTGCTATTTAGATAGCGTCTTGAATGAATGAATGACCCGACCCCCCCCATACGGCATTGAAAATTGAATGCGAATTAAACACCCCCACCTTCGCCGAAAATTTCACCATATGTAGAAGATTCGATTCTTTCTTCTTTCTATCCCTTTATTTTTTAATTTATTTTTTTTGTCCCCTAGGGTTGTCTTTTCCTTTGAACTCTTTAGAGGGAGAGCATGAAAATCGAGGCATATGCCGTAAATTTCAAGCTAGGAGGTAGCATCGAGAAAAAGAGGTCACGTCTTGAAGAACGATGTCGGATTTGACTGCCTCTGTCTTGTCTTTCCGCCTTTAATTGTTCACCGCAAATCAAGGAAATCAGGCCAAGACCACGTCGTACAAAGGGATCATGTAGGGAATTGACTGATTTGATTTGAGAGCTTCACTTTTGATAATGTGCGTTTTTTTGGCCAATCACACTTTAGTCTCGCAAAGAAAAAAAAGGGGCGGTTTTCGTGGACTTGACAAAATTCATTTTATATTTGATGGACTGATTATTATATTAATTAATTATATTCCATAAATAAATTTAAAATGGTAAAATTTAAAATAATATAAATATTAAATATATTCATAATTTACGTAAATTCAACTCATATTTATAAATTCCTTTTCATCATATTTAATCCTTATTCGATCTTGTACTCACTTACTCCACACTTTTATTTATGAATTTTCATAAATAAATATGAGTAATATGGTTGAATAAGAGTCAATTATGTATTGGGTCGATTATTTATTACTAAAATTATATTACATGAAAATATGTTGAAATGGATTAAATAAATCAATTTAAGTTGAATCATCTTTGACATAATATAAACTCGATTTGATCCATTTCATTTGACGAGTCTAAGTTTTTATCCCTACCTACAGACTTGCCATTTTCTTTCTTATGGACCCACCTAAAATGTTTTCCACGCTCGCGCTTGTCCATACGCTCTTGGATGTGTCTTGCTTTCTTTTGTTTGAAAAAGTGGGGGGCTTCTAAATTGAAAATTAAGAGCCATTTGCGACGGAAATTTGAAGTCGGTCTGCGCCAACTTCGACACACATATGGACATGGAAAAAAGGTAACTTCGGACTTTTTTTTTTACATTTTTTTTAATTTTCGAATATGAAAACATTAAACTAATCGAAATTAAAAAAGGAGAGTCCACCAGACAGATGATGGAAAACGCGGGGATGAGTAGTGGAAACGGTGGCTGGTTGTATTGGTGCGGGAAGCACGAACTCTGCCTGCCGCTTTTGACATTGTGCCCAAAGCTCCGTCAGCTGAATTTCAGATAATGCAACCATTTTTTATTTATTTATTTATTTTTTTTGTCCCGGAATTTAGTGCGACCTCAATATGTTAGTGATGTGAATTCCGGCGACCCGATGCACTTAGAATGACCCCATACATATTTGAATCAATTTTCTGCATTACTTTAAACAAACACTACATGAAGAGAGAGAGGGACGGAGATTGGATATCGTCAAAATTTAAAAAAAAGGGTCATTGTAGAAAATGCTCTCTCTCTTCTCTTTCCACCGTTTTTTTCAACCTTTAGCTATTGGGAGGGTTCGAGCTAGTTTCACCCTTCGCTCACTCTTTTATTGACATTGTTTGCATTTTATTATTATCTTTCTTTTACTTCTAGCTTTAAGAACTTTCTTTTCTCTGTCTAGTTCTCGATTTGAAAGTTTGAACTCTCATTATCTAGTTCTAGATTTGAGTGTTATTTTCTCCTAATCAAGATATGGGAGTTTAATAAATATGTTTTTTGGGATTTGATGCCCCTCCACTATGTTCGTATATGGGTTTCTTTGCTTCTAGTTTCAATGATGATTTAAGGAGTTTGGACATCTTGTTGAATCACGAAGTTTTGCTCCCCCACATGTTAGATCCGTGTTTGTACCATCGATTTTAGTTGTTTCTGTGCAACAATGGTGTAAAGGAAATTGAACCTAAGCGCACACCACCAATTGGCAATAGCGTAGTTATTGGAGAATTAATTTTCAATGTGTGCTTATCGTTGATAAAGACACAAAATCTGGCGGCTATAAAACGAGTGTGTGCTTAATTTGGCCAATGTCCCATTGATCCTCTTTGTTTTTTAGATTTGGCTTTGCTTTTGATATTCTTATTTTGTTTTGATTAATTTTGTCATGAAAACTATGTACTTCTATATTCTCTTGAGTAATCAATACAATTTTATTTACCAAAAACAAATGTAGAAATGCTAAAAATTGACATCATAAAGAGTGATCAAGACAAATTTACAAAGGGCATTTTTCATGATTGCATGGTGAAGTGAAATCATTAATAAAACAAAAGAAAAAATTATCAAAAAGTCATAAATATATTGCATTTATATTAATTATGTCATAAATATTAATTATGCTAATTTATTTAAATCTTCTGATGACTTGCTAATGTAATAACCTTTCAATTAATTTTAACCAAAGAAATGCAAACGTGACATTAACCATCCTATATGGCATGGCCAGTATTGACGTAGACAATTTCAGTATTGACGTAAAATTTTTAAATTTTTTTCCTTTTTTTTTTTTCTTTTCTTTTCACGGGTGGCCAATCTCAAGCGGCCCTATAGACCAACCATAGATGATGGTTGGAGAGGGTTGGGGGAGGGTCACTCTCGCTGGTAATAAGTGAGGCCAACCTTCGTCAAATTTGGGTGAAGATCACCTTGCATGTGGTCAACAACGGTTGTAGAGCCCTTGCTCACCACAATAAAGGAAACAAAAAAGGAAAAGAAAATAAATAAATAAATAATTCAAAATTCAAAAATTTCAAAAATTATTTATGTTTTGTTAATTTAGTTCATCTGGCCAATTTTGATTGTAAATCACTAACCTAGATGTTAGTCATCTTACGTGGCATGTGTTGGTATTGATGTGGACAAATTTAATAATTTTAATAATTTTGCATTAATACTTTTTCCCTTTTTTTTTCCTTTCTCTTTTCCTTCTAGCCGCCAAGGGTTGTTGGGCCATTGCATAGATTTGGGAGAGGTCAGGGGAGGGCTGTGACCCTTGCTTATAACCAATGAGGGCATCACGGCCCTTGCCAACCTCAATCGAAAAAAGGAAAAAAGGAAAAAGAGAATAAATAAATAAATAAATCAGAATATATTTTAAAATTTTGAAAAAATTCATTCAAGTTAGCGCATACCATGTCACACAAAACAACTAGAGTCCACGTTAGCTATTTTTAGCTAAAATTAGCCAAATTAACTCAATTGGGGTTTATGATTAAATTGACAAAAGTTGCAAAAATTTTTTTTTGGAGTTTTAAACAATTTTCTCGAAAGGGATTAGATGGTTAAGTCATATGGTTGTCTTAAAATTAAGGGGAAGCATATCAAACCAACCAAATCGGGAACCACTCAAACCAAATTGGACTAGCCGGTTTGATATGGTTCTTGAGAGTGTTGGTTCGGTTCCTGGTTCCATTTATGGAATCGGTGATTTTCGGTCCAATTCTCGATTCTTGGGGGAAACAGATCGACTCTTTTTTTATATAAATATATAATTTTTAATTTCTTAAAAATAATAATAAACTTTAAAATAGTACCAACTATAATATTTTTAAATTTTTTTGCTAAATGACCGATTCTATTGGATTGATCGGACCAGACCGCTCGGGCCGGTCCTCAATCCCAAAAACTAAGAAATCGAGATTTTTAAAGGGAAAATGATGATAAAAAGAGAAATTGCTGTAATGGTTTTCTCTTCGGCACTTCCCGTTTTCGTTATTCGTTCCCCGTTCCGTCCGGATGCTGCCCAACGTTCGAAAAGTCTCTCGCCGACACTTCATCGATAAGGAATGAAAGGGCCTCTTAAATGCACAGGCCCTGCTAATGACTCAGCTCTTCTCAAGACACAGGGCACAATCATCACATGTTAATCACGAGGTCGGCCTGCCTCGTTCATCAATGCCCCCGTTCGAACGAGAGATGAAGCAACGTGCCCCCTCCTATTAAAAAATCGAATCTTTCTCGTCAAGATTGAACGAATTTACAAGTGTCAAGAAGACTCTCCCTCCTTAAAACTATGTTATTATCTTCTGAGGATTGAATGGACTGCAGATATTACAGCCCCTCTCTCTCTCTCTCTCTCTCTCTCTCTCCCACGTTTTTTAATGACAATCTCAGGCGTGAGGTCAAAACCTGTTGGGGGAAATCAGAGGAACATGTGCTTGGTACTCCCGAGCTAAGTACCAAGAACCCCATTAGAAAAATCCAACCTAAGATTGACTCCACGTCTGTCTTCTCTCCAGCTACCGTTTTGTCCCAATTATAGGCCGCTTTCCTTCCTTCTTCTTCTTCTTCTTTCGGTGGATAAGCACCAAACTGTCCATAACTAATCTTTGAGCATAGACGGATTTGTCAAAATGACACGTCAAGTTGATTCATCACCAACCCAACGAGGATACCTGCACTTGTATTATATGGACGTAGACTTCTGGAAAACGGAAAAGGTCAAATTCAGGAAAAGATGCACCCGCAGGTTTGCTCGAACTCTTACATGCTTAGAGCCTAACAGAGCACTAATGGTCAACTATTATTAAAGAGATACCTAACATATTCGATCACGACCAATGAGTCAGGTTTGTACGCTGTTTGACGCCCGTAATGCAGAAAAGAAGGATGGACGTAGATGGGAATTGGCGCACAATGAGTTCACCAAACAAGTTCCGGCCATTCGTTTCAAAATTTGCGCATTGCGCTGCCCATTTTAATCGAGACTAACATTCACGTTAAATGGTAAGGATCCGGGCAAATCGGCACATGTTGTCAAAGTATGGGAGGAGAAATTGATTCAAAATGAACTTGAGATGAGCAGGCGAAGTGATGCAAAAAGACACTTGGACTTTCTTCCTTCGCAAATGGGCTGCTTTTGCCCAGTACAGAGGAGTTCGTTGGACTAGGACCATGTTAGACATTTCCGTGATCCTAATCCAAGCGAACTAATGGGCCTTTTATAGATTGTTTCCAGCCCATCACAAGAGCTGGATCTAGTTTTCCTTTGATTTTTTGTTTGTTGATCTAATTTTATTCCTAGTCTAAGTTTCACTTTCAACTTTTGCTCTACCTACTTATAAGGCATGAAAGTCAAAACCTGTACCCGAAATTAAATCGTCTCCACCTTAATTTCCCATCCTCTAAGACGGTTGGGATTTGACCCTCCACGACCCCCTTTTGCATGTGAGAAGGGTGACCCAATGGTTGGATCTAGTTTTCCCTTGATCATGATATTATTGCACATAGGAAGGTTCAAAGAATTTAGAGATCGACATTTTGCATTGCTCCAAAGTTTAGGTGAGATGGAATGAGGAAATAGATAGTAAATGATCGCCATGCACGACATGACTAACTAACCTAATATGTTGTGCAAAATTAGGTCATCTTGAGTAATCCTCCTCCAATCCATTGCTTTGTTACTATAGATAGTCATAAACATTGATTTCATAGTATACTCTTCTATGATGATACATTTTTCCATTGTACCAGGTAAAGAATCAAACCTCATATGAACGCGAAATCTAACCATGCAATTCTTATGAATACTTCTTTTTTCGTGACATTTTATCTTTTGGTTAGGGAATGACATGAGATGTATTTGATTTTCAATAAAATTGATGTGGATTTTCAATTACCTCTGAACTAAGGAACCTCATATTTATTGCTGCTTTGAGCATTGTCCATGTATCCACCCATGGACCACAAAAACAGGCTATCTCTTTTGAATTTTTTGTTAAAATTATTGATGATACCTCGTTTTATCAATATCACGTGGAATGTAAATTCATCACGTGCAATATTGCCTAAGTGCGGGTTAATTTACGAATTTCTTATTTCATTCGGATAGAGCAATAACCCTATATTCTATAGTTCTAAGTATATTTCGACATTACAAAAACATTGGAAGTTACAGCCACATGAGGAAACCTAGCAACACTTTTAATGATATTTGGAAAGAATCATGAGAAAATATGGGTGGATATCTCTTATCATAATGAATAACTTGAATTAGAAGGAAAGTGCTTCCAAAAAAAAAAAATTAAATTGCTTTCAAACAAGTGAAATTTTTTGGAAAATACTACGGAGAGGAGGACCTCAAACCGGCTCATCGGTCCACGCGTAATTTTCTTTTGAAATATCCATTAAATTTTGATTGTTAGCCACTCTCCACTTCTCATTTTTCTGATATCACAAATATTTGTCAAAAATTCCCAAAACCCTTTTCCCATCATAGTGGGCTCCTCCTGCCTCGCTACATTTTTTAATGACAAGGCTTTTTGGCCGATGGTTACGTAAACTCAGGTCACGTTTACAACCCTCGTTCGCGCAATGAATAACGAAAGCGAGGTATACTTGATTCTAAAGTGATGGTTATCACATCACATTAGAAATTCTAAAGCTAGAACAAAAGGACAGCCTGATGGCCCATCTTCCACCTATGAATTTATGTCCTAGACTTATCTAATCATGTCAATAGAACATTGAAATATTTCTATTTTTCAACATCAAGATTTGGGTTGATCAAATATCAAGAAATGGTGAAATTTACCCCGAATTTCAAGCACAAAACATACAGATTTTTCCAAGTTCTATTGTTTGACTGAATCGCATGATAAATATGTAAAGCCTCCGAAATGGAATCATAAGGAACCGTCGCGCCTACATTGCATGCATGAATTCGTGGAAGAGGCTACAAAGCGTGTGGTTCTCGGCAGACGAACACGGTTTAGGTTTCGCTTCGGACACTGCTCATGGGACAAAGGACAGCATTAAATGCGCATTTCCACAGCCGTAGCGTCTTAGCCTTTTTCCTCTATTTAACGTGGCGGCTTTGTCCCCCTACGACTTTCCATCATCACCATGAATCCATGATAGCGCCGAGCAGGTTCGCCTCAGCAAAAACGTGAGTTCAGGCTCGAAGCCCTAGCACCAAGCCTAGCGTCTCCACGCGTCGGTCATCCGACGGGCCAAGTCCCGCATGATCTTTAGAAGACCGAGCCACCACCACTCAACCGCTCCATAGACTTTCGAAGTTTCTGGGCTTCGTACGTACGATGGGGCTAATGCTGGAGTGATCTTTTGCAGATCGAATTAGACCTCGCGGTTGAATCGGGGACCCGAGTGCTGACGGAGGAATTCCGATGGTGTGTTTCTGCTTCCTGGTGGACCAGGAGAGGAAGGTGAGGCGGAGCAAGCCGGTGGCGGGGACGTGCTCGCGGTGCGGCTGCGGGGCCAGCGTCGCCGACATGAAGACGGTGACGCGGTTCTGTTACGTCCCGTTCTACTGGAGGTCCTCGAAGGCCATCATCTGCACCTTCTGTGGTGCCATTCTCAAGTCTTATTGATGATTTCTGTGCGCATGATCATGTGGCTTTTCTTTTCTTGTTTCGTTTTCTTTTCTGTCGATGAAAACGATGCGAGCCTTTAGTGAATTTGGTGGGGATTGATTATATCAAATATCAATCAGTAAGAGAGGCAGGAACTTGGATATATGAAGGTGTGTTGAAGAGGCTCTGATGCTATTTTCGGCTGACTTTGCAAGTATACTCGGTTATGTGCAGATCCATATACTATAATGAACATGTTTATGATGTTCCTCCTCCTCCTCCTTCTTCTTCTCCAACGAGGCTCTTTCTCCGACGAAGACGGCGTGAGCCTTTCCCATTTGTACTCAGAGCCCGTCTGTTGAAGAGTCATGCCTATCTTCCATCTTTTGATCCCGCAAGCTGCGCAATTTTTTCTGTTCTTCTCGGCGGATTCCGTCCTGAAAATTGCCATGGGAGAAGGTGGAGAGTCATCTCTATCCTCCTCCACAAGGCATTCTGTGCCATAACCATGGCTGACAGAGAGTGATGTTTTCTTTAACCACAGACCACGGATTGGTTCGTGAGTATTTTTGTTGCCTTGGTTCTTGTCCTATGGAACCCATGAAATTAATGAGAATGGCCCTAGCGCTGCAGCGCAAGCGAATCATGTGTTTGAGCGTACATAAACTCGTGCACGGAACATTGTTTGCATCGACCGCGTCAATAGTCCATTGTACCAGGCACATCCATGGAGATGCAATGAAGACAAACGGTAGATAGGCAATGTTAGACACATTAAGAAACCCTATCAAAGCTCTTGTATTAAATTGTGTGGTTATTAACTTTTTTAGGAAAATTTTTCGTATACGATAGAGTCATGTAAGTCCATTCTATCTCAATCATGAAATATTGAAAGCTCTATATGGGATCACACGATCTAAGATAAAGTGAGTTTACATGTATTGAGTGCATGTGAGACTTATCTTTAGAGTTGAAATAAGTGGGATGTATGCTCATAAACAATGAATAAAAATCCTTCATGTCACTTAGATAAGATTTCATGATAAACATGGTATGTATCAAAGAGAAGATGAACGGGTGCTTGAGGGGCTGCCCTTCGAAAGGCTATGAGATGGTCATAGGTTGTTTTCTATGCGGCAGCCTGGCAGGCAGCAATCTAGGAAATTTCTCGCAACTACTAACCATGTTAATAAATGATGCACGACCAAAGTCAAAACAAACCTGCGGGAAAATTTTTGCACTCGGAGGCTTATGTATGTTGACTATTTGGACACCACACATGGGCTTTCGTTGAATATATTGTCCAGCATCTGAGCCTCAGCACCTCACCCTGCTTGAATATTGAACTATCACTTGAGTTCGTCGGGCAGCACAACAGATCTAGAATCTAAGTAACGCTAGAGTTCAGAGAGTAAATCTAGAATCTAGAGCGAACATTACAGCGGAGTTATACTCAATTTTGCAAGTCGGGTCTACTAATATAAGAAGATAAAAATCTATACTTTTAATTCGATTATTGACCGGGACAACAAATTGGAAAACTCTTTCATCATACTCAAAAGAACGTCGATAACTAGCTAAGAAACATTGAAATCTTTTGGCAGGAGCAACACGAAGTCCTACAATCATCTCGTGATTCCCACTAGTGCTACTATATTCCGATTGAATCCTATTTGCGATCAAGACTCCGTGAGATGCAAGCTGTGCAATCCGTCAAGACGAGTGACGGAGTCCTGCGTTAGTCCTCTCTGGGTCCGACTGCCATCTCGACCCCTCGCGTCGCTGGGTTCTCGAATTGGGCTGGTACATCATGCCAACCACCCCCTCGACTCTCGGAGAGAGGCCGAACGTTGGAATTTGTGATCCAATTTCTAAAACTAGGACTAGATATTTGTGGGATAGACATCTGTAGAAAAGTCCGGATGCATCCGGTGTAATCGAGCATAGCGGGGGACATTAGGCCAGTGAACATTGCAAAAGCAGAAAGAAAAGATCTCTCACGAAGCAGATATATTTGCAGGAGAGTCGGTGGACAGAGGTCCTATAAATATGGGTTTTGATGTGGTAGTAGGTGTAAGAAAATATTGGGCAAGAGTGGGAATCCACAGCGTGAAAATCCCACTCTAGGATGACACGTGTTGCCCAGGGCCAACCCTCTGGCTTCCCTCTCTTCCCCCCTCTCCTTTTTTCCTTTATTTTTTCTGCACCCCAGCCTCTCCGCAAAACCCAGCATCTTCTCGTTATGTTCAGGTGTGAACTTCGTCCTGAACCTCTTCTTCAGTCCACTTCCTCCGCCGTCGCTGGGGTTCGACATGTTTTCCAACTCATTGTTGCTGTGCCTGCCCCTCGATGCCGCCAGTAGTGCTAGCGGCCAGAGCTATTGCTGTGGCAAGGGTGCAGGTGGTGAAATCTCCTCTGAGAGAACTCTAAGGGCTTGGATCCATGTGTAGTCTCAAGGCTGGCTTAAGGGCCAAAGGCCAATGAAACAGCATCTCCTTCTCTTCTTTGTGAACATTTTACCTTCAAAATCTTATTCCAACAAATTGATAGCTATGCCTCCGACACTTCAACAAATTGGTATCGGAGTTTACCATTCGTGGTCATGGCTTCAACAAATAATCAAGTACCTCTTCAATGTCCTCATTTAACCAAAGAAAATTATGGTAATTGGGCCATTAGAATGAAAGCTCTAATACTTATTATTGGGAGCATGCAACAGAAGTTTGATACCTTTATTTAGCTTCAACAAATAATCAGCTACCTCTTCAATGCCCTCGTTTAACCAAAGAAAATTATGGTAATTGGGTCGTTAGAATGAAAGCTCCAATATTTTTATCAGAGAGTTTGATCTTTATTTAGCTTCAACAAATAATCAGCTACCTCTTCAATGCTCTCGTTTAACCAAAGAAAATTATGGTAATTGGGCCGTTAGAATGAAAGCTCGATACTTTCACGCAAAAGTTTAATGCCTTTATCTAGAGAGTTATGGGACTGAGTTGAAATGCTTATTGCTCTTGCTGTGGAAGTAGAATTGATATTCTCCGCCGAACTTAGGTTTAAGTAGGCAGCACTAGGAACAATGCTCCCAATGCATTATTGTTAGTCTTAAATAAAACCTCAAACTCATTGGCTGTCAAATCTTTGCCTATTAGTGAGCACATGCATTTTAGGTGCCACTTTCGTGCATTTCACAAAGATGGCATGAAAGTGGCACGTGAGATGCATGAAAGTGGCATGCACATTCTCTCTAACCAACGAAAATTTAGTTGACCGATGAGCTTAGGATCTAATTTGATACTAAGTGGCACATTACATGCACGGAAGTGTCACCAATATTCTCTCCAATAGATGAAAATTTGGCCGGGTGGTCAGTTTGGGATCTTATTTGATACTAAGTGTTTTATTTCATACAGTCAACTCTAGGCTCCTTTTGAGAAAATAATCACACTTCAAAACCTTAATTGAAATTTTCCCTTGTTATTATTCAACAAAGGAGATGTGTATTGATTGTCTCATGCCACTTTATCAAAATGGCGGTCGGTGATTTGCAATTGGATAGAAGCTAAATAGTCTACTAATGCTACAACTTGGAAAATATGAATTTAGTATAACCAAATGCAAGGAATAAGTTAATTAAGGTCAAATTCAATCATCTAATTACTAGATTAATTACTAGATAAAAACCCATGTTATCAACAAAGTGAAAATTAATTTCATCATTTAGAAAGAACACCTTCCCTATATTAATTACGCATTTGATGTACAAGCCAATCACATAATTCGTGCGGTATGTCTCCCAACAATTTTGCATTTAAATTGAAATCTCTCACTTTTCAATGGCTTTCCATGATCCATTGTCATGTGGTATAACCTATAGTTTAATTAGCTTCTTGACTGCACACTTACACTTCAAACATATTTTGATTCATGGGTTTAGTTTCAATTTGAAATGATAATCACAACAAATTTCTTACTTTCGTTTTTTTGCCACGCCAAATCCAATATGATAGATGTAGTGATTGATTTGAATTTTGTTTCATGAATTTACCCCAAAAAAGTATGTTCTTTGCTGATTGACGCCCACGGAAGTCGCTTTTGTCCCTTCAAGCCAATTTCCAATTTAACTGTGTTTATTCATTTCGCTTCTTTTGAAGGACCTTTTCGATAAACCCTAACTCCCCTTGGCATTCTGTCAAAATTCCCCTAACTTCCAACTGAATTTGGACCAAGGTGAATGATTCGCCAATTCTTGTGTCGTAGTAGTCTTTCTTGCATAAAAAAAGTTTCACAATTCCAGCTTATTGCGGCGCATTAGTGTGACTCCACGTTTTCCAATTCTTGCAATGCAGTTTTGTTGAGTATTTGATGATTTATAGAGTATGTTGGGTTTGAATCTGTACATGACATGCTTTTACCCAACGTGATAATGAAACTGATTATCATGGTATAGTGTCAATTGTCTCCGAGATTATTCTTTTAGCAATAGAAGGGTGCCTTTTGGACCGGAAAGACTGTGGAGTGATTCTTTTGGTGCCTCTTTAGAAAGGATTGGACGTTCAATGTTCGTGCAACGGAGATAATGAGCGGGTTTCCAAAGAGGGATTTGTTGAATAAGGCATGGGACATTGAGGTTAGTTGGTGGCAAGGGTGGCTTAGTTCTTAAGCACTTGTTGAGAAAGCAAGTTTGAAGAATTACAAAGAGAACTCAATAGGGAGAGATGCATATTCATGTTTTGATGCATTTGTCACGGGCCGGTTCATTTAGTATTTCCTTACTCATACAGTCTGAATTTCTTTTTAGTCAACTTTACTCTCAAAGACTCATAGGAAAAAAGGCTTACCCTTGAATTTTGGGTCCAATCCTCACCTGTCTGTCTTCAGAATCTATTATGTACTGATGCCCATCTCTCGGCCCCCCACTTTGAGCTAGATTAATGAAAAGTTCTATTTCGACCAAGCTTTGAACTTGTAATTGTATTTTGAGTGAGTACCAAGCGTGTTGTGAGCCATGTGAAGCTTATTAATTCGAGAGATTGAAGCCATCATTTACAGAGAGGAATCGAGAGAAATGATGGGAATGATGAGTTTGAGAGCAGAGAGAGTTACCAAACCCTGGCGAATGCAGCACAGGAAGAAGAAAAACACTAGCAAAGCCTTGTCTCTTATAAAAGCCGGGCAATTTTCAAGCACGGGCGAGTTCATTTTAAAGGAATGTGTGCGCTTTCGGATTGGTTAGACGTACAACGCCTTCGTTAGAAAGCCTTTATGGGCTCTCGGATACCCTGTCCATATAAATCAAGGCCATCATTGGATTGACCCATTTTCGAGCATGATTATTTTCGGACATTACTGCCAGCTAGAACATTTCAGGAGTATGTGTGATTGTTGGGTACGTGGACCATAGACATTAGTTTGCATGTTCGGAAATTCCAACGTTTGAAAACTTGATCCCAGAAATGGTCGCATCATGTAGAATTTGAAGTCATGGGCTCTCGAATACTCTATCCATATAAGTCAAGGCGATCGTCGGGTTTGTACCCATTTTTCAGCATGATCTTTTTGAACATTAGACACTAGTTCAAACCTTTGAAAATTCAAATATATGAAAACTTGATTCTAGAAATGGTCATATCATGGTAAACTTTAAAGTCGGCCTCTTCGTGTAGGAGGAGGGGATCCCCATTTATAAAGGAACCTTTCCAATTATCGCCATTGATCTCCAACCAGATTGATTGATGACAAGTCTCTAGAATATGAGTATATTTCTCATTTTACTCCCGAAAATACTCTACAATACCCTTATGTACATTTCCTATATTGTCATCAAGAAGGTTCTAGGGTACTTAAGATATTTCCTTAGAAGTTTTCATCCAGTTATCCTAGATAAATCCTCGTAATATTTTGCCTTGAAAATCATTGGACCGTTGCACAATGGTGATAGTCCTTTATAAGCTATAATATCAATGAAAATGGTTTTAGCACGAGTGAATCCATTTGAAAACCATTGGACCGTTACACAATGGTGATAGTCCTATATAAGCTATAATATCAATGAGAATGGCTCTAGCATGAGTGAATCATGCATTTGAGCATACATACGCTGAAGCACGTGACTATAGAATGAACTTAGCCACATAACTATAGATGTCTAGAAAAATTACAATAGATTCAGCTGAGATATTAAGAAATCTTACCAAAGCTCTCTTAGTATATCACGTGAGTTCAATTCATCGTATCCATTTAAATATTAAAAAGCCCACATGATTCAAGTTAGAGTGAGCTCACAATTATTTGCAGCATATGCTCTTTTAATAGGGATATAATGAAACTCATTGATCGAATGGGATCACGATAACTAAAAAAACACGTCACGTCAATTAGTAAGAGTTCCCACTTTAATGGTATCTATCAAAATAGGTACAATATGTTGTTTTTTAGCTTGGCACGCAACAATTCAGGAATCTTTTGCAACTTCTAACGATGTTAATAGATGATGCACGACAAAGTCGAAACAATCTGCGGGAAAATGGACCATACTGAATTTTGCAAGTTGGGTCTACTATTGTAAGGAGATGAAATCGATACTTTAGTCACTGGCACCCTGAAGTCAAAACTCTTGTCGGAGTCAAAAGTGCATTGGAACTACATAATTAAAAAAAAAAAAAAACATTGAGATTATGGCAGGAGCAACAAGAAATCAACTTATTATTCTCTAAGCTTATTGAAACTTCTGTTAATCGATTTCTTGACCAAGCAAGCTAAAAGTTTCACACTTATCTCCTGCACACAATGCCATTCCCACTGGTAGCACCCCCAGTGCAGTCCAGAGTGCCATACTCCATGGCCATTGAATCCGGGTTTTGATCAGGCTGCATGATTGGGGAGAAGATGCAAGCTGCGCAATCGGCCGAGAGGAGTGACGAAGTCCTGTACTTGTCCTCTCCACCCACGACCGGCATCGCGACCCCAGGCTTCGCCGGGTTCTTGAAATCGGGCTGGTACGTCCTGCCAAGCACTCCCTCGACCCTCGGGGAGAGGCCGAAGAACCTGAATTGCACTTCCAAGTGAGCAAAGCAGTCATCGGAAGGAATTTGATAGTTGTGGATGAGACTGTCTTCATTCGTCACGGGCACGACATTGACTGAAATTTCGGCGACCCCTCGGATGGTGATCGTGGCGCTGTTCTTGCTTGCTGATCTCTCTACCCTGAAGTCGCCTCCGGGGGAATGCCATGTCGAGGGAGTCCCCTCTGGCACGGTTAGTTCATTCCCATTGTAAGAGAATCTTAGATGATCCATCTCGGAGTCCCATTTGGCAGCTCGGATGGCCTCGATGGAGAAGCTTTCTGAGCCTGAGAGAACTCCAAGTGCCTGGATCCATGTGTAGTCTCGGGACCGGCCAGCAGGCCGGAGGCCAACGAAACGGGCATTGATCTGAATATGCCCATCGGAGACTAAGCTGAAATGCTCATCGCTCTTGCCGTGGAAGTAGAAGACAATGCCGTCTCCACCGATGAACCTGGGGTCCAAACATGCAGCACCAGGAGCATTGCAGTTTGGTTTCTTGTCTGCAACAATTAATGCAAAAAACATAGTAAAGATACCAAATAGAAGAAAATGATCTTGGCAAGTGCTAAAAGAGACTTTCAATGCAATGGACTCAAGATGCATCGGTCACTTATTTCGCAGGTTCTTTTTGCACACATTTAAAACTAGAGCACAAAACTAGAACAGCATGAGACTAGTGTGAAGTGACTGAGGATCGAGAGAGGTCTAGGAAAGCGACATTACTCTTGCACTCGGGCGTGCAGATCGGGGAATTGCAGTTGACGTAGCAGACCTTGGCCTTGGAATCGCTGGGTAAAGTGGTGGGACATTCGGCAGGACAAGTCATCCTCTTGAGGAAGCAGGGACTGCTTTTGTAAAGGCATGAAACGGAGGCTCCATGGACTTGTGCCAAACCACACACACTCAGCAGCACGATGACAAGAAAGCCATGACTTCCGGAAAACTTCATCTCTCTTCGCCTTGATTAAGGAAAGAGGAAGATGCTTCAGTCCGAACTCAGTTCCGGGCTGCCTGAGCGGCGTTCTGCTCTGCACCTTTTGTAGAATTTTTGGCAGAGTCACAAGTGGAACCGGTCGGGATCTGTCTTGCCTAACTATGGTGATTCCAAGCTGGAGACAATTACGCGATTTGGAATTCAGGAACGTGGACTGTGTCGGTGTGCCTGGATTCTTCTGGGACGGGGGTGCTTTTTAAAATCTGGGTCAATGCCTTGGGGCTTGCAGACTGCTCATCTCTCACGCTATTACGGAATTCCCGCATCTTGACTACGTGGCTTACGGCATAGTAGGAACGGCGCAGAGGGGGCGGCCGCATGCATCGGGGCTGTTCCGGCCGAGCATTGACGGGGCAAAACGCTGTGTCGAGGCCTGGCCATGGCCGAGAGAAACACACGACTTGCGATGTACTCAACACCGAACTGGTTTTTTAAGCTTGCACGAGATGCGCTCTAGGGGCGTACGGTTTCTAATCTTCCGTGATGGACCGACCCTCCAAAGCGGATCGCATCAATCACGTTCAATTCAACACATGACTGAAGTTCACTCTCTCTTTGTTTAAATACCACGAGTTGTCAAGATCGTGGTTAGTCCATTTATCTTGGCTGGAGTTGACTTTCACGAGTTGTACATCACATGATGCATTACCATATAATTATTTGACAAATCTATCTTTATCGCATGCACCTAGATCGTCTCAGGTCACTTTATTAAAATGATAGAAGGTGATTTTTAATTGGATGGAAGCTATAAATGACCTACTAAGCTAAAACTTAGAAAATACGAAGTTGGTATATACAAAGAGGCACAAAATAAGTTAATTGATCAAATTTTATCATCCAAGATACATTACTAGCTTAAAAAACCCTTGTTATCGACAAATTGAAAATTCAACTAATTTCATAGTTTGGAGCGAGATCTTTTATCTATTAATTACACAAATGATGTCGTGTAAGTAATAGAAAAATCATATTTTCCTTATGATCTGTCTCCCAATCAATTATAAGTTTGAATTTGGAATCATTCGCTTTTCATTGGCTTACTTCTCCACACGTCACTGTCATGCATTATAACCAATACTCCAATTATCTTCCCAACTACATGTCGAGACTTGACAGATAGTTTGATTTATGGGTTTGTTTTCTATTTGAAATGACAAAAACACCAATTTCCCTTTTTTCATTTTTTATCCAACCATATTAATGCAAAATTTATTAAGTTAGAAATTAATCTTATTTGGTTTGGATAGGAAAATTGGACCAAAAAAGAAAGGCAATGTCTTAATTTGGATTTAGTTTTCCTGAATTGGCCCAAGAAAAAAATGTATTGTGTGAATTCCCGTTCATTTGAGGCCCTCTAAGGGATATTAGGCGGCCCACAAGGATCTTTCGGTTCCCTCCAAGCCAATTTCCAATTTAACTGAGTCAACTCGTTTCCCCCACCTTCAAAGACGCTCTCGATAAACCCTAACTCGCACCGTTGCAGTCCGCCCAAAATTCTCCTTACTTCCAACCGAATTCGGATCAAGGTGAGCGATTCGCCAATTCTCGTGTCTTTGCGGCCTTTCTTGCTTCACGTTGCGGTTCCAATAAATCTCAAAATTTTGAAGAATGGAGGCTTGTTGAGGCGCATGTAGAGTACGTTTTTCCCATTCTCGCAATGCGGTTTTGTTGAGTTTTTGATGATTTATGGAGCATATTGGGTTTGAATCTGTGCATGACATGCTTCTACTGAACGTGGTGACGGAAGTGAAGCCCATGCAATGATGTGAGTTGCCTCTCCGAGATTGTTCTTTTAGCAAGAGAAGGCTGCCTTTTGAAATGGAGAGGCTGTGGAGAAGTTCTTTCGGTGCCTCTTTTGTGTCTATTTGGAAAAGATTTTCCTTTCGGTATTTGTGCAGTGGAGATAATAAGTGGTATTCTCAAAGGGACCTTTTTTAAATAAGGTGTGGGGAGATCAAGGATAACTGGTGGCAAGATGGATGGTTTATTATCTGATGGCTTAGTCCCTAAGCGGTCGTTGAGAAAGAAAGCGGGTCTGAGGAATTACAACGAGAACTTGATTGATGAGGTCATAGATTCGCACTTGGGTGGTGCGTCGAGGAAAAGGACCAGGACGAGGGAGGATTTGGAGAAAGAGACTGAAACTGAGGCCATGATGGCTATCTCTCTTGGCTTCCCGATTGATGCATTGCTTGAAGAGGAGATTCGGGCTGGAGTGGTGAGGCAATTGGGTGGCACAGAGCAAAATGACTACATCGTTGTAAGAAACCATATACTGGCTAAGTGGAGGAATAATGTACGGATGTGGTTGACAAAAGATAGGATAAGAGAGACTGTTAGTAGTGAGTATGAGCACTTGATTTGTTCAGCCTATGATTTCCTTTTATACCATGGGTATATCAACTATGGGATCTTGCCTCCATTGCCTGAAGAAGTTGTGGAAGGGGCTGTTGTAATCGTGGGTGCAGGGCTTGCTGGGCTTGCAGCAGCGAGACAGCTCCTCTCTTTTGGTTTCAAGGTGCTTGTTCTAGAGGGTAGAAATAGGCCTGGGGGTAGAGTCTATACTCAAAAGATGGGTCAGAATGGTGATTTTGCAGCTGTGGATCTTGGTGGCAGTGTGATTACAGGCATTCATGCTAATCCTCTCGGGGTTCTTGCTAGACAACTCTCTATTCCTCTTCATAAGGTCAGAGATAAATGCCCTTTGTATAAACCTGATGGCACACCTGTTGACGAGAAAACCGATTCCAAGGTTGAGTTTATCTTTAACAGACTGCTGGACAAGGTCATGGAATTGAGACAAATAAAGCGTGGTTTCGGGCATGACATTTCTTTGGGCGCTGTCTTGGAGACACTGAGGCAATTGTTTGGTGTGGCAAAAAGCAGAGAGGAAATGCAACTTCTTGATTGGCACTTTGCAAACTTGGAATATGCCAATGCTGGATGCCTTTCAAATTTGTCGGCAGCATACTGGGATCAGGATGATCCTTATGAAATGAGTGGGGATCATTGCTTTCTTGCTGGAGGGAATGGGAGATTGGTAAAAGCTTTGAGTGAAGGAGTTCCTATAATCTATAACAAGATTGTCAATACGATAAGATACAATGATGATGGGGTTGAGGTAGTTGCTGGGGATCAAGTGTTCCAAGCAGATGCAGTACTGTGCACTGTACCGCTTGGTGTTTTGAAGAAACGAACCATAAAATTTGAGCCAGAATTACCTCCAAGGAAGCTTGACGCGATTGAAAGGTTGGGTTTTGGACTATTAAATAAAGTCGCGATGGTTTTTCCTCACGTTTTCTGGGGGGAAGATCTTGATACATTTGGTTGTCTCAGTGAAGAGGGCCAAAACCGTGGAGAGTTCTTTCTCTTCTATAGTTATCACACAGTTTCTGGTGGTCCCGTACTTATTGCACTTGTGGCTGGAGAAGCTGCCCAAGCATTTGAATACATGGATCCATGCATTTCACTCGGTCGTGTTTTGAGCATACTCAGAGGTACTTTAAGTATATTCAAGTGCTTTTGAATTGCCTACTTTATTTTTATGCCACTGAATTTTTTTAAAAGAAGAATTGTAGGGCTTCTTTCTTTTCAATCCATTCATTCAGAATGGTCGATGTCCAGTCTGTTGTTTTAGATTGTTTTTTGTGGCCAGTTCTTGTTTTAGATGTTATTTTTGGTTCTTACAGGTATATATCATCCGAAAGGCATTGATGTGCCTGACCCCATACAATCTATATGTACAAGATGGGGAAGCGATCCCCTTTCTTACGGTTCATATTCCCATGTAAGAGTGAACTCATCTGGTCGCGATTATGACATACTTGGAGAGAGCGTGGGGAACAGGCTTTTCTTTGCTGGGGAAGCCACAAGTAGGCAGTACCCAGCCAGCATGCATGGTGCCTTCTTGAGTGGCTTGAAAGGAGCTTCACACATTTCTCGTGCTGCCAGGGATTGGGAAACCACTTCAAGAAAGTTTGTGCAGAGAAATTTCGGGGCAAGCAGCGATTTGCTGGTGGATCTGTTCTTAAAGCCTGATTTAGCATTTGGGAATTTCATGGTCATTTTTGATCCTCTAAATGATGACCCAAAATCAATGGCCATATTGAGAGTTGACTTTGACAGTAATAAAATCAGTTCGTCTGGCAATTTAAATAGCTTCCATGAGCACTCCACTAATGGACTGTCGCCGCTTTACACAGTACTAATGCGTGAAGAGGCTCAGGACCTGCAATTAATGAGTGGGGGAGATGACAGCAGATTATCATACTTGACTAAGACACTCTGTTTGAAGTTAATGGGGCTTAGTGCGGTGGTAAATTTTGCTAACTCCTTGATTAGTAGCATTGCCAGTGCCCGGAGAATTAGGGGCAAGAATCGTCTTTCCTGTGGATATAAGAACAATGTACATACTTAGCTAGCCCTTGGTAGGTACCCTGCCGAAATTTTTTTTTTCCTTACATAGATTTGGCAAGGATTTTATTTATCGATTTTAGGAGACACCAAAATTTGTTGCAGTCTGAAGGACACTGATTAGGTCTGCTGATCGATTTTTTGCATCTGATAACCGACTTCGGAGATGTAATCACCGAAGAACGTGTCTGTTATGTGTTGTGGAGTAGCTCAAACGATGTAATACCCGCATTCGCAGAGGAGGAGAATTTTGCTGGACTGTCGGGCTTCACAGGAGCGCTTTTGTGCTTTTCTCTGGCCTTTTTTTGTCTCTGCAAATTGCAGTTGTGTGTACACTTCTGTATTTTGTTTGTACAAGTGTTGATGGCTGATGCCAAAGAGACGGTTGATTTCTCACAATTTTATGATTTGGCGGGAGAAATCTCCATTACAGAAGGCTCTTTCTTCATGACCTGTTAATGTCCATTGAATGTCTCCTCTGTTTCTACTGAATTGCTGCTTACTTGCTAAGTGATAACTGTGTTGTTGAGGGAGATTGCACTTCCATTGAAATGGCAGCAGCGTTTGTTTGTGAGAGGGCCTGTCTCTAAAGCATTCCTGAGAAGACACTTCGCCTTGCCATATTTTATAACTGAATTTCCTCGAGACACTTACTAAATAATCAAACGAGAAAGTATCATGAACTTCAAAGCATAATCTTTTCTTATGGAATAGGTAGCTAGTCTTCTGAGAATTGAAGGTATCCTTATGAGGAAGATTTGATTTGAGCTACGACGGCATTCCTGGACATATCCCTTATCATGTAGCGGTACAAAGAGATGACTACTTCAGGAAAATCCCTTAAAAGCAATCCGTCGAGAGAAGTCATCCTAGTGATGCTACACGCGTTAAATATGTGTCTTGAAAATTTTCTACAATGAGATGCAAAGCGCGTCCATAATATTCTTCGAGAGCATTTATTCACGTCTTTAATGTTGTTGAACAAATTTATGAATTTCAACTTTCTTAAATCCTATTAATTTCGATGTAACTGATATTTAATTATATCATGCTATTTTATGATGGTTATTATTCTAGCGATTATTTATGTGGGCGTGATTTTCATTTGATAATTGTTTTTTACATTCTTTATTTATCAACATTTATAATACAACTACATCAAGTGAAATGTGAATTAAGGAGAATTAGTTTTCAACGCTCTACTTGTTTTGTAAAAAATAAATAATTTGAAAAATATTTTGATAAAAATGATCATTTATATTGTCTGAAAAATAAATAGACCAAAAATATTTTTATCGTTCATGAAAATATTTAGATATAAATTATTGTTAATAATTTGTTTTCCGTGAAATAAATGACGCCAAAAGCATTACTTTAGTCATTTTGTTTTGGATAATTACCCAAAAAGAAGAAAATAAAATTGAAAAAACAGCAGGAGGTAGCGACACGGATCAGACAGTCGGCATTCTTGCTTTCATCATTTCGCGTCGCACTTCAATTCGATTGTCGCAGGCTGAAGCTCCATCGAACTCAAGACGCGACTGTATCTCTGCTCCTGGCAAGTGTTCTGAAATTTCTCTGCTTTTCGATTCTTTCCTCCGCTGCTGATCGCCCCCGGTTTGATCGACGATAAGTCGGTAGTATCAGGAACAGGGTTGATGTTGGTCATGTCCGATTAAATTTCCATGTTTTGTTGGAAATACTAGCTGAATATATCGAGAAATCTGTCGATCGCGTCGCTGCGGGAGGGGGTCTTAGCTTCAGTCGTTGACAAGACCTGCTTTTGTTGACTCGAGAAAGCTTGGAAGCTCAAAGTTTGCTTCTTTTTGTGTTTTTCGTCGTCGTTCAGTTGATTGTGGGAGTGGGCAACTTCTCTTTTACTGAGTTCGCTCGGTGAGTTCTGGAAATCAAGGAATGCTACTCGCATTTGTTCTTCGAATTTGCGACCGCCCGTGTCTGGAATGGATCTAATTTGATCGCAAAAGAGAAGAAACAGTCCCCACTTCCACGAAAATTGAGTGGCTATTGACGTCGTCTCTTAGTGTGTAGTATTCGCGTGAATCTTGTTATTATATTGAGGTTGTAAAATCCGTGTTTTAGTTCCTTTTAGTGTAGTTTGGAATAAGATTGTAAATGCATTAGAAAACTCGGGCTGATATCCGATCCATCGGTTATGTTGGCCTAATTTCTCATGAATGTCATTCTATTTTGCAGGAATCAACTCTACACAAGTGAAACAAACAACCACAACAATGAATCCTGGACAGCTTACTCTTCTCGGTTCCACAATCTGTGTGATGCTCACAACCCACTTTTCTGTACAGCTTCTTTCTGAGCATTTCTTCTATTGGAAGAAGCCAAAGGAGCAGAAGGCCATAATCATCATCATCCTTATGGCCCCTGTATATGCTCTAGACTCGTATGTTGGTTTGTTAGACTATCAAGGAAGCAAAGTGTTTTTCACATTCTTGGATTCGATAAAGGAGTGTTATGAAGCTCTGGTAAGGACGTGATATTTGTAGGCATGTACTCCAATTCATTTGTCAATGTTGATTACTCCATCACAATATGTTCCATATGTTGCATTACTAGAGAAAGACTCAAGCTGTGGTGAAAGTCATCTAGATGGCTTGAACATTTCTGCCTATCATGTGCAGGTGATTGCAAAGTTCTTGGCACTATTATATAGCTACTTGAACATATCCATTAGCAAAAACATAGTCCCAGATGAAATTAAAGGGAGAGAGATTCACCATTCATTCCCAATGACACTCTTCCAGGTAGAGTTCACATATATGTTCTCTTCTTGGGTTACTTTATGAATGTCTGCAACTGCAGATGTTGCACTTTGAGGAAGACTAAGTGTGGCTGGGGAAATTTACATCAGTCAAGTGGCACATGCATGTTCTTCAATCGTCATTCTGTTTTATTGGATGTCTACATATTTGTCTTGAGAAATTTGTTGGAAATCTAAAAGGTTTTTCTAAATCCCTAATTCTTGGGAGAGGTCCCATGAGTCAAATCTGCAATTAATAGTGTGCAAATACATATCATATCCCACCTATATGATTGCATGCTATAAACTTCTGAAAAGTTATGAAGATGAGCATAGCAGCCTGCTTTTTTTGTATGTGCGGCTCTAAGGGTTAATTGATCAACATAAGTTCTCCTAAATAGCATGCATTACATGTTGATGTAGTGACAATGAGACCACTGATCATGCCCTTTAGTAAGAAGATTTGTTATGCAATGATTAAAGTCTGATCCATTAGTCTCCATTTGCTGATTACGCTAATTCAGGCAATAGTACTGCTTTCTATTTCTCTACAGTTTTAGTCTTTTTGACATGTTAAAAAAAAAGGAACTTGAGTTTGCCCCATGGTTCAATTTATCTATTGCAGCCCAGGACAGTTCGTTTGAACCACAGCACATTAAAGCTTCTTAAGTACTGGACATGGCAGTTTGTGGTGATTCGGCCTTTGTGCTCCATCCTAATGATCATTCTCCAACTCTTTGGACTATATTCAAGCTGGCTTAGCTGGACATTTACTATTGTTCTGAACATTTCAGTCTCGCTTGCTTTGTATTCTCTTGTACTTTTCTACCATGTCTTCTCTAAGGAGTTGGAACCGCACAAACCTCTTGCCAAGTTCTTGTGCATCAAAGGGATAGTATTTTTCTGCTTTTGGCAGGTAAGCTTAAATAGCTATACAGTTATCCAGTTATCTTGGTGAATGAGCACCAACCAAATGGATGCAAGTTCTGTTTTTTCTACCAACATCTCTTGCTTTGCTTTCTTTTAACTTTCTCCCCAATATTTCGAAATTTCCTTTGATATTTATCTTTAGGAAACTTTTTTCGTAAGGCTATATGCTCAGGTCCCAGAGAACTTCCAAAAACCTGTATGCTTTGCTTTCCAAAAAGCTCTGCTTTTTATCATAATGACCAACCATATTGCAAAGCTACACATCTTAATTAAATTTCATATGATATGCGTGCAATTGTGTGTTGGGCATCAATTTGACGATAGCTGTTGCGATTGATCCTGCAGGGAGTGGCACTTGATATTCTTGCAGCACTGGGCATAATTCGGTCTCATCATCACTGGCTGGATGTGGAGCACATTGAGGAAGCACTTCAGAATGCATTGGTGTGCATAGAGATGGTTTTCTTTTCTGCTTTTCAGCAGTATGCATACAGTGTGGAACCATACAAAGATGATTCGATGACGGTTGCCAGCAAGAAGAGAGAGTGACTTTGTATTCATCTCTGGTGGGGAAATGGCAAGCAACTGTAATTATTGTAGCTGCTGCATGAGAAACAGTGATACCGGTTTCATTGAGTGAATGTCTCCAAATAAATATTGCTGAGCTTGTTTTGAGTGTCTGAGGAACTTATTGCACATAAAGGCGAAAACGGAAATTTTGGATGCCTAGTCCTCTGGGTGTAATGGTTCCTTTTCTTGGCCATCTTTTAGGTGTTTTGCCAATCGAAATTTTCAGTTCCAATTTTTGTCATCTTGCTTTTCTTGATTTCGTCAATGGTGCATGTACCTTGAAATGCTGATACAGTGGAAAATTAGCCAAGCTTGCTCTTTCAGTATGTTGAAGAACGAGAAATTGAAGTCACTGCATAGATGGAAAACAGCAAAAGAGGTTGATGCTAACATTCATAATCTATTCATCCTCGTCTTATTCCAGTCATGTACAAGTTAGAACACCCTAAATTTAAAAGTTCATCACCACATAAAAGTACAGGCCTCTCTCTTCGTATTGGAGCTTACGGAAGTACATTCACTGCACCGATCAAGAAAAAAAAAAGTACATTCACTGCGATCGCGTTCTCTGTGTGACGACTCCATCCTCAGTGTGAAGATTCTTTAGCCTTCTGCAAAGAGAGGGAAAAGCTTCAAAGAGGGCGAATAGAACAAAATCCTCATAATTACTCATACATCAGAGTGAGTATATGAGATGAACCTAGGACTTCTCCGACTGCCCTCTGATCACACGCAATTTCAATTGTGTCGCAACTCAGCTAAAGATTGGTTGATACCGCTCATGCAATGACACAGGTGTAACAAGGATGAAACTTAATATTGCAGATGCGGACACAAGTTTTTCAACATCGGATTGAGACATGATGCAATAAATGCTTTCCCACGTATGTCAAACAGTGAACCCAACATTGGTTGCTCAGTGAAATTTGAAGAAAGTAGGTGAACCGCCAGAAGATTGAAACTTGTCATCCTAACATGCAAAAATTAAATACCTCTTCCTTCTTGTCATTCTTTCCTCTTGTAAAATACTTGTAGCCCCCATAGAAGAGTAACCCCCAGCCAGTTAAGGAGACAATTACGAACTGCAAATGCACAACAAGCCCGATGAAGCATGCCATCAGAGAAGGAAGCATAAGTACTATAGGAAGAGTCGTATTGCAAAGGAAGACTGAACAGAGTGGGCTATGTCAAAGATTTCATCAACAGCAGCTCCACAGATAGAGGAGACTTTCTTATTATCAATAGAGCTCGACATAGACCACGTGAACTAGATGGTCAATCAGTTCTTTTCCAACCATTGTCCAGGCAACGGACCATAAGTTTAGAAATCATCTGCAGCCCGCATCATAGGCAATTTTCAACTTCGAATTCATAAACGTTGGCAAATACAAGCAACAATAAAAGGCTAAAAAGTGTTGATTTGAGTTATGATCTTGGTAGGGAGAATGTTTCGTCTACGTTCAAAGGGATATATGTAATGCTCGTGGATATAAATGTTGCCCTGATGGTATATGCACAATAGAAGTCCTTTAGCAAACACGTTTAGGTTCAGCTCTAATTCTCAGTTCTAATACAAGGATATCACAGTTCCTAACATACTGCCAGTGCCACTAAGATCATCATCTTCCAGAATTAGTAGATTTCTATCATAGCATGGGGAAGCAAGCACAAAGCTGGGACCCTTACATGTTCCTCTTTCCATTTAGAAGGACTCAGTGGATCATCCCAAAAGTTCACCTTTGGCGGTCCATGGTGTTCTGCATCAAGAGATCCCCAGAAGATGTAAGGAAATAAACCAACTCAAATGGCTTCCCTATAAATTTTCTCATTGCGTCAAGTCGCATCTCAAATGAGCAACCATCGATTGTACAAGAACATGATATGCTAACGAACAGAATCATTTCACTTTCCCAAAAGTCGTTGAACACAGACTATCACAAAAGATTCAAGCTTTCAACTAAAACAAGCACGAGAGAGGGAGGGTCAACCGCCACCGCCGGCCAGACCGCGCCGATGAATAAGAGTTGCGGCTCCAGGCGCGGAACAAGGAGCAGATGCTTTCAGAGAAGAAAGCCGAGCCGAAGCCGCGGCTTGGCGAGCAGCAGCAGCCCACGCCACCATAGTCCGAGGGTACTTCCGATTGATGCGTAACGCGGGGAAACGAAGGCGGAGGGAGAAAAGAAGTACGAGGATCGCCCTTGGAACGCGTCCAAGAAGCTGCGAGAAGCTCTTGAGACCGAAGTAGAGGTGGTGTAGCAAATATGGACGCTTCGAGAAATAAAAGATTATTACAATTTTATTTTTGAAACTTAGATTTGTGGTCACTATATGACAAAATGAGTCGGTCCAATATCGACTTTACTGTAATCACATGATGAAAATTTTGTAATTTTCAATTCGGTGATTACTTTCTTTTTGGCCAAACAAGAATGCTTATTTTTTCCTTCAGCAGTTGACATTAAACCTTGTTCCATTTTAGCCATGTCTAATGCTTTTCAATATCACCCCCTTGTTTGAATATTTTGGAAACACAATAAGTCTTACATAACTGTAATGGAAGATTCTTTCATCAGGGAAAGAAACCTTAGGAAAGCAATTCAAATTTTAGGGTCACAATAATAGGTTACATATTGGAATTTTTTGATCTTTGATGTCTATCACAGCTAAATGTGATGAAATATCGACGAGATGTTTATTGCATATGCTAACTATAGATCAAACTCATTTCAATGACCCGTCATGTTGTATGGACCCAACGATGAGACCCATGAAATTAATGATCAAGATGTTATTGTTCCTAATAGTCTATAGACCATGCACTAACTTTTGAAAAATCCATTTTTCTTTGTGTCATTGGTGCTTTGTATGGTCAGACTTGACCATGGGGCTGAGTCCCTCCTGGAGTTTGCTCACAAGATATAATTTCGTTTGTAGGAGAGCCTATTCATTCATTAAACCCCAAAAGGACAACAATTGATTAATTTCTCTACACTTAAGTCCTCGTCCAGTCAAAAGTAAACTCGAACCATACAAATGACCCATTGTCAAGAAAAACAAACCATTCATGCTGATTCCAGATATTAACACAGTAAATCTAATTTCAGAAAACCAGCTATTGTTTATAATAGCTCCATGAGGCATGATGACATACAACGCAAAGATGGCGGCAGGAACTTGTATAAGAGTAAAAATGTCAAGGAGTGATCTAAAAAACATGTCATAGATAACCTGAAACACCATGCCTATTGCACAAAATGCACTCGACTCCAAACAGTACAAGGAGCGGCGGACTAACTCCAAAAGATTCAAACACAAATGGAGGGAAAAGCATCGCTTTCCAATATGGTTAAGAGATAATGTAACATTTCGCATTCCGTTGCTGGCTGATTAGTTTAGCTGATGAATACATGTAGAAAAGAAGGCAACGGAATTCCTCAGCAAATCAGTGCACATGCCGCAACCAGCTTAACCAGACACTTCTAGACATGCGTATTTAACATATTTACAGTGTTGATCATGTGGGACCGTAGGAACTCAGCACCTATCTCTAGTCTGCAAAAAAGAGTAACTGAATTAGGTGAGAATGCAGGCAGACCAACTAGAAGTGAATGTAGTTCAGGAAGCAGGTGACATATAATAATTCATCAATCACCAAATCCAAAAGCATAGCATCGGACCAATTGGCACTAACCAGTCCCAGGAAATTCCATTACAGAGACAGGCTAGCAAAAAGCAATTCCAGCTCCTCATCTTGTGATGCCGTTCTCTGACAAACGAAATAAAGAATCAGTAGATCAGCAACTACTCCACAAACTGTTAAGATCGAGACATGGTAAATAGGACTGGAAACCTAAACAAGGCATTCCACGAAGTGTATGTATAGAAAAGAAAGAGACAAAGGCAGGTTATCAAGCAAAGAGATATCGTAAAATGCTGAGACTTAAAAAAATTCACTTCATTTGCAATATTGAAAGAAACAGTTTCGTATTCAGCAAAAAGAAAATGGATGAAACAAATTTCCATTGAATGGAAATATACAGCTTCCTATGTTAGACTGAAAATTTTATTCCAAAATAAGAAAGGAGGAGGAAAAAACTAACAACCCAGAAATAATGAAACACAATATCAGCGTACACTAAGGGCTTCACTAAACCAAGTGTTGGAAACCATGCTGCTTATGATCCTCATCTATGAAAGCGAAAACCACCTAAAAAAACAAAGCATATTCCACATGCAACTGTGAGTCAAAGAGTGCAAGCACCTGAATTGTCAATAGTTGCAAAACCTTGTTGAGAACCTTCAGGCGATGGGTTGCATATGTGCTATTCGCAGGCAATTGATTCATTCTCTTCATCTCCTTTTGAACTGCCGCCTGCTTCTGATCAAACCCAAGCTGGTTCCAGGAATTGACAGTCTGATAACTCTCTTTATTTTCCATGGCCTGATTTTGAGGAGCTTTGTCCACAAATTGATTAAACTGATTCCGCCCTCCACTGAGGATTCCAATGTACAATCAGAGAAAGATACAAGGAAACAGCACGAGGCCAAGACTCTTAAAGTTCTTCAAATAGGAGGAGAGAAGAACAGCAAGTATTCTCTGAACAAATTTCCCAAGATTTAAATCTCGTCATGTATAGTACATCTACCATCTTCATTGATCCTAATTTAAACCAGTAATCAACATTACACATGAAAGACCTTCTTCCATCATTTTAACTTTGAAACTTCCACCTCTAGCAAAGCCATGGGGACTCAAAAACCAATCTTTGGAGGCAAAGGTGACTGAATAATAGTAGGCAAGGAGATGGAATTATTGGGCAAGGCTGCAACATAGTACAAGATCTATCCAAAACATTCCTTCAGAAATATTAGGAGGGGGAAAAATTATTGCAGCTAACAGCAACACATCCATCTCAAGATACAAGGACAAGCCTAACAGCACTGGGTACAAAAAGAAGACGCAGAGGATGACTTTCCAAGCAACAACATCTTCCAACACGAGGAAACACATTCAATTTCGGGAGCTAAACTGGCATGTTCATAAGCATGATCGAGACACAACCCCTCCTTAACCATCTAAGCATCAAACGACAGCGAAACCCAACGGATTTGAATTTTCTTTCCGTCTTCCTGACCTAGGATCGCGAATAAATCAACAGCCCTTCTCAATTTAAAGAAAAACACCATAGAAGTATTGCGGAAGATCAAAGAGAATGGGGATAGAATCGAAACCCACCTGTAATCCATCGCAGACGAGGACGCAGAGACAGAGTGTCTTAAAGATTCGTTCTTGGGAAACCTACTGTAACAAGAACTGGCGATTCTTCTCAACCTCGGATTCAGGAGAGAGAAGGAGGAGAAGAACCTAGAGAAAAGCGAAAAACTCCACCGTTGCCATTAAGCACCAAAACGACACGGCGTCTGCGTCTCCGGGTCGATGTCGCGCTATTTCGGGTGTCGTTTCTGCCCAACAATAACGATTGTTTCTTACCAAGTATATTAGATTTAACCATGCTAAACTAAAACTGAAGGCCAGATTGATAAAAGAAAAATTAAAAAAAGATGTGCCGAAACTAAGTATTAAAATTTAAGCATCGAAAATAAAAATAACCGTTTATTTGATGATAGTTGAAAATTGACCAAATACATATCTGTGATCATAATTGATAGGTCTTGATAATAAAATTACAAAGCTTCTAATTAGGAAATTATTTAATGAGTTTAATTTCATTAAAAGCTAAACTTTTTACCTTTGATCCTCGGGTTGGATTATTAAATAGCGTGGTCAAGCGCTTTTTGAGTCCTTTGTACTGTAATTGAAATTTTGGAAAGATACCAACCAAAAAAAAAAAATTTTTTGGAAAGATGAATAGGCTTATTTGGTAGTCATGTCAATGTGCTATGAGATCTTATCACCAAAAAAATACGGTATAAGATATGAACGAATATGCATCGTGATCTTGTCCAAAACACAGCATAAAAATTTGGCATGGAATTGAAAAAATCTATGCAATATATTATCTCTTTACCGTATTTGAACTCTTCAATGTACTTCAAATATAATTTCACAGCATAAAATTCACATACTTGATCATGACCGCGTAAATGAAAAAACATCGGCATTCAATCGGTTGGATTTTATTTTATGCCTTACTATCTAATAAGGAATCAGAAAATGGGTGGAGAGGAAAGGGTTAAGGAGGGGGAGGGTTTTGGGAGTGACCAACATGACGAGGACAAGTCCACATAGGGAGAGCTAGTGGGCAAGGTCTAGATGCGGAAGCATGTTGGCCTACGCTGGGTAGGGGAATAGCACTACGTGCGGAGGTAGTAAAGACTCTATGGATACGAAGAAGTGATCTTTATTTTGATTTAGCTACGAAAAAATCCATCCAATCCGGTTGGTTCGGTTCCCATCTTGAAACAAGAAACTAGGCACTGGAAATTGGACCGGCTTTTGGGAGCCGGCTAATCTGGCTTAATCTCGGCGAGGTTTCCGTTGCAAACCCTTAATAGAAAATCACTAGATGGTGGGAATTTGGGATTGTCCGCAAAATCATAGAAGGCTTGGAAGACACGAGATAGGAAGGATGATGCGAATGGGAACGAGGAGCATTGTGCAAGCAAGACCAACATGATCTCCAAACGCAACATGATCTTATAATGCCCTTTTGACATTATTAACTGAATGATTAAGCGGAGGGAAATCTCGGTGCGTTCTTTCTGGTCCAATCGACGGGTCATTCATCACGTGGACATCACATGGCCAACCTCAGTGAATGTCTGCTCTTTTCTCTCCATCCATCCAATCCAATCCCCGGCTCGTTCGTGTAGAGATGGGGGGAATGAATTGACTCAGAGCACTTCAAAATGGAGGTTGGTTCTTCCCACTAATCCATGTAGTGCTCGTGCTCCTCGGCCCCACTCCACCGCCACCTGCGGAACCAGAAATTTTCAATCTGTCTCCTTCGATTTGTATTCAAATCGATGTCATTCGTTTGTGGGGGATGCGTGCCGTGACTTTTATTTAACCTCTAACGCTTAAGACTTTTCGATATGTTCAAAAATCTATGTGCAAAACGTTTGTGATTTTATCACGGTCTTTGGAATTTAAGTGATCTTTGTATTTTTCAATTTTTGGAAAAAATGTCACGGATAAAATCTTAGAAGCTAGATGTGGTTGCTGAGTTTCCACACGTAATTTATAAGTTACATATCTATTTGGACTAATTTTTACATTTTAGTTAGGATTCGAACCATCAAAGACCATAAACCATGCCTCTTTAATGCTAATTCCCCAAATTTGTACCCATGTAAGTGTGATCAACAATCTTAGATTTTGTCGTACTGACACAAGTGTTTGGTATTGGTGATACAAAGAAAAAGTTTGAGTGTATTAGTGGCGCTATAGCAATATTGTAGCTCATTGTAGAGCTCTATAGCGGAAGTGAAAATGACATGATAAAAGCTATGCGAAGTAAAAGATTTAGTCTAAGTCTATAGAAATTATTGGTGATCTCAAAACTATCACCAATAGTTTTGTGTTCGATGTTTGTCCCTAGCATTTGTCTTATGTCTATATAAGGCAATGCTTGTAAATGCTAAGGGGGTGGAATCCACCCTTCTTAATAATAATATTATGTGATTTTCTATAAATCCTTAAAATTCCCTCCTATCTCATTTTCTGTTTGTACAATTCTTTACAACTAGCAATGTTCTGATCAATTTTGACATGTGGCACCTATGTATTAGAATTTTACTACCTTAATTTTTTTTGTGGCACGAGTGGAAAAATGAAGAGGAATTTGATGATTAACGTGAAATCCTTATTCTGAGGAAAATTCCAAAAAAGGGCCCTAAGTGCCTATATTTTCTCAAATAAGGACTCAAGGTGGATTTTGTTTCAAATAAGAGCCTGAAGTGAATCTTGTATCAAATAAGGGCTTAGAATGACTATATTTATTTCAAATAAGGACCTGATTTTTTGGCGATAAAGACATTTTCGTAATTTATTGTTTTTTCTTTTTTCTTTTCCTTTTTTTTTCTTTTGGTTCACCTTCTCCATTCGGTGGCTAGTCGGCCACGGTGAAGACTATAGAGGGTTGGGCGAGGGCCACCCTTGTTGGCCATAGGCAAGGGATGGCCTCGCCCTGGTTGAGGTGACCCTCACCCTCGCTGAGGCTGCCCCTCGCGGGCACACTTGAGGCTGGCCCTTGTCGGCCGTGGCGAGGTTGATGAGGGCGGGACGACCCTTGCCTTACAGCCATCCGCGGGCTCACGGGCTGCTGCAAGGTGAGGGTTATCTCACCCTTGTCTAACCCTCTATGGGCTTCGCCAGTGGCAACTAGCCAAAATCGAAAGCCTTCTAGGAGTTGAAATCTCAAATGAGTAAAAATCTCCGTGATACTCTCGAAATCGCCGCATTGGTGAGATATACTTATAAGGTTGAATCGGTGAATTTATTTCTTATTTACTAAAAAGCCGCGGTGAAAATCCGAAAATAATTTGTCAAAATGAAAGAATTACAGGCATTTTGCGATGTATGATAAAAAAAGAGAGAATCATAGGGGCAAAAAAAAAAAAAAAAACACTGGGATCAGGGAATGGTGCAGACACGAACAAGCCAAAACGATACAAGAAAACAAGGAGAAAAAGCCGTAGAAGACCGTGGTGAATGACTTGGACTCCGCTCCGATCTCTCTCTCTCTCTCTCTCTCCGCTTTGCTTTTCCTCTTGTTGGCCGAACACACAGAGACATAGAGAGAGAGAGAGAGGTGGAAGATCAATCTGGTATCTGACCAGCGACCGGTGCTGCTCTCCTCCTCCTCCTCCTCCGCCTCTCTCTCTCTGGAACCGAAAGCCACCGTCTTTCGTTTTCTCCGTTCGACATGAACGGGAAGGCCAACGTCTCGAAGGAGCTCAATGCCCACCACCGAAAGGTTCGGCCTTTTGTTGTTTCGCTCCTTCTTTTGTCGCTTTGACCCCGCTCTCTCTCTCGGTGGGTTTCTTTGAAAAAAAAGAAAAAAGGAAGAACTTTCTCATGGGTTGACTGGAGATGATTGGTGCTGTTCTATCCGTCCTCCGCCTTGTGGTTGATGTTATGCCTCTCGATTTAGCTCCCGATTCTGGGTCTATGGAAATGGAGGGTTTTGATCTTGCGCCTTAGGAATTGCGATCAGTTGGATGGAGTCATTGGCATGTCTGCGGCGGCCGATTGATCCGCCACGCTCTTCCCATTTAATTAGACTAGTTCCGCTTCGAGCAAAGATGTTTTTTTTTTTTTTTTCAAAAAAAAAAAAAAAATCAGATTTTGAATTGTTTGTTGTGCGTCTTGTGAACACAAGTAGTGTTGTTCTAGTGGTCTGTATGAACTGTCAGATTCCGTCTTTACTTTTACTATGGACAAGCATTTAGGCTTGAAGCCTGGAATGGGATAAGCCAGAAACTATTTGCAGAACATGTCTTTAAACTTCTCTGGCGAGAAAAGAGGGAAAAGAGCTTCATCACCGAAGGAAGCATGTGATATGTGGAGATTCAATCGCTTTTCATGCTTTCCTTAGCCCTTGTATACTGTGAAAAGCAAACATCATCGTTTTGTCCTATAATGGTATACCTTTTTCCCATCCAATTTTCATTTGCTTTAAAAATCTATGCAGATTCTGGAAGGGCTTCTCAAATTGCCTGAGAACAGGGAATGTGCTGATTGTAAGACCAAGTAAGTATCGGTAAGAAGGAGTGATTATAGAAAACGTGTGCGACTCGATTACACTTGAATGTTGATCGAAGTAGGAAAAGCACAAATCTATGGGTTCACTCAATTTGGCAGTTGATGGTTTAGCCATACTGCTACCTGTCTCCTCCTTGCACCCATTTTTGTAGCTATAGCTAATGCTATTGCTTTTCGTGCAGAGGTCCAAGATGGGCTAGCGTCAATTTAGGGATTTTTATATGCATGCAATGTTCAGGAATGCATAGAAGTCTTGGGGTACACATATCGAAGGTGCTATTTTAAACATTTGACCATCCAATATTTTATTTTTGTATGATTTATGAGATTAATTGAGAGTTTTATTTGTGATACTTAGTTCTTGTACTGACCAGTCACAATGCTTAGGTTTAATAGCACAAATACCATTGGAAGTCTCTATAGCAAATATACTAATGTTTTTGGGGAGTTGTTTCTTTGTAGAGAAATCCAAGAAACTTGTGTCTCTATTTTCTTGACACTCTCTCCAGTAAAAATTGACATGTTCTACCCCTGATATAGTTGGCAGTGACATCCCATTTGAGTGTAGCTTCATTCTTAAGCTTCATGTCCTTGACTGGTTTCAAAACTTAAGTTTAGATCTGATGACTGTAATAACGGGGAAAGTTTCACCCTTAAGTTCAGATCTGACAGGGTTAATTTGTTGATTTGATGTGGAATGATCCCTTCATGATTCTGTAAGTGTAAATGTTCTTTTCTCCAAGCTTGTCAGCTTTTAGAAAAGCTAGAATGATTGTCGTCGGAAGAAATTCTGCCTGTTGATTTTGTGTGTGTGTGTGATAACAGATCCATGCTACTAGTTATATCTACTCACCGAGTCCTGGCATACATCAAGCATGCTTTGGAAGAGATAATACAATGCTGTTCATGAAGTTAATGCACTTCTGTATAATTTGAAGGACAATAGCTTTGCCTTTGAACTCAATCTTAAGTTGTTTCAACTGAAGTTTGCTGTCAATTCCCTGCTGTGAGATCCATATAAGGTTTTTTTTAAAGGGTATTCTTGGTCAGATAACCTTAAAGAGTTCTCGAGTTGTTTCTGTCATTGATTGTGAAAAAGCAATTTGAACATCATTTATCAATTATGTAAGTGAGATAACAGTCCCTTGGTGTACCTCAACATCAGTTAAACCATCTCTGTTGCGAGTGCCTTGTTGATATTTAGAATGCAAATGGCAGCACACAAAAGAAATATAGATGTACTTATGTTCAAGCTTTTGCTGCAGGTCCGATCAGCTACTTTGGACACATGGCTTCCGGAGCAGGTTGCGTTCATACAATGTAAGGCAGACTTTTCCCCTAATTGATGTCAGTTTGGTCTATGATTGAGAAGAAGCATGCTAATACCTGCCGCTGTGCAGCAATGGGCAATGAGAAGGCAAATAGTTTTTGGGAAGCAGAGCTACCCCCAAATTATGACAGAGTGGGAATTGAGAATTTTATCCGTGCAAAGTATGTGACATACTTTTAATCTCTCACTCTTATTTTTGTGGTGTTTGTCATTGTTCCTTAGATTATTACATTATCCATTGCTTCATCAAATGCTGATTATTGGTTATTCTCGCAGATATGAGGAGAAAAGGTGGGTTCCCAGGGATGGAAAACCCAAGTCACCTTCTAGAGGACACGAAGAAAAGGATACTGTACAGTGGCAGAGACCTGGCGAAAGGAGTGCGCAGAGATTTTCAGGCAGGCCCAAGAGTTCGTTTGAACAAAGGAGGACCAATCAAGCCTCTTCTGTAAAACCCAGTAATCCTGTTCCTCTTAAAGGAACTGAGCAGGTACCAACTTGTAAGCCCATAGCATTGACCAATTTCGTCATGTTCTACAATCATTACTTTTGAAATATTTATTAATCAGAGTTAAATACAGATTTTAAAATTGTGGAAGCTCAGGACCGGTGTGAGACACAACTATATCCTATTTTATAGTCCTCTGGAAGTTATCTTAAGTACTGGATGTCCCAAGGAACCTGTTTTCTACTGTAGCCATTGCAATGTTTTTAATACATGAAGATGTGCTAAATTGAAAATTGCATCATAAGGTGCTGTTTGTCTCTTTTAACTTGAGAAAATTCCTTCTACATTTAGTGGAGTGAGTTTTAATGAAGTGCAGTATACAATAATTCTAATGGCAATTCAAGTTTATCTGGTCCACTCAAAACTTAACTCATGTAAAATACAATGTTCATAATGAACAGGTCACTGCTGCTCCCAAACTGCAAGACACTCCAAAGACAGAAATGGCTGCGGCACCAGTTGAAGCAATAATAGAAACTGTAGATGCTGCTCCAGCTGCGTCTCCTCCAAAAGTTGATTATGCTACTGACCTTTTTAATCTGCTATCCATGGAAGGTCCAAATGAAAATGGTTCAGAGGCAGCTTCTACTGATGATTGGGCTGGTTTTCAAAGTACTCTGTCTCTGTCTCTCTCTCTCAGACACACACACACACACCCACACACCAGGACTGATCTAGTTTGTTCTTTCTATTTGTATTTATGGTAGCAACCCTATGTTAATTTAATTGACACTGATTTCCTACCTTTGATGTCCAGCTGGTGGAGCAGCAGCCGGAACTGAGATAGAAAAGTCCAATCACTCAAAACCTGTTGAAAGTAGCACTCAGTCCACTTCGGTGTTGAGGATCTTTTTAAGGATGTCACTCTTGTGCCTTTAGTTTCAGAGAAACCTCAGAAAGATGTGAAAAACGACATAATGAGTCTTTTTGAGAAGGTAAATGCTTGATCATCTTCTTTTCAATGAATTCTTTAAACATTATGCTCTCCAATCTTGACTTATCAGTTTAATTTTATGTGACCTTCATGTTTATACACCTGCTACACATGATGGTGGTCTTATGTGTATTATGAATGATGCAAAACAATTGCCAACCTTTATTTGGATTTGTTGATGAGCCCCTTTATAGGAACTTATATCCTGTATATCCTCAGTCTTGTTATTTAGTGTGTTAAAATGGTATATATGACAGTGAGATGGTTTGCTTTATTTGCAGTCCAACATGGTTTCACCATTTTCAATGCATCAGCAGCAACTTGCAATGCTGGCGCAACAGCAGTCCCTTCTCATGGCTGCTGCTGCGAAATCTGGTCATGTAGATCCAAAAGTTCTCAGTGCTACGCAGCAACCTGGTTCAAATGGTACTAATTACCCCATGATGAATTGGCCCAACATGGGTCACCAAGTTCCAGGAACCACACATCCAATTGGCAGACAAGCAGATTTACAGGCACTCATGCAGGTATGATTTAATGAGGCTTACTCTAATTGCTTGAGCAGCTTTTCAGATTTTTTTTTTTGCCCCTGATTATCATATCTTTTTCATCATTAGATGAGCAACCTACCAACTCCACATCCGTTGGGGAACTTCTCAAACAATTTAACATCAAGGTATGCATTAAACTTCACATGCTTGTGAAAACTAGATTAATCCATTAACAAAACTGAATAGGAATTGCACATGGGAATGAATCCTGGCCCGAATACTTTGCTCTTATGTATCTTAGTCATAGTGAAATTAGTCTAGATGCTGATCTTTCCAAGTGACTCTTTGACACTACCTGGGACATGATCTTCTTGTATTTGGCAGGGTGAAATTGTCTTCCCTGGGGCTGATTAGCGGTTCTTTTTACTAGGGTTTAGAAACTGGTGTGACCTTGAGAGTGCTTCATGTAGGATTCAACTAAATGATTATACCAAATTGCATCAGTACTTCAACTTATCTATATTTCATATACGTTAATATACTTTTATCGTTGTTAGCTCAGCCTCAATTGTTTCTCTCTTTTCTTGAAATCAGTAACTCAGCATGCAGGTGTTATGTTGAAAACTCTGCTGCACAAACCCCTAAATTTTTTCTCAGGAAAAATGACTCTTTTCCGACCAAGTAATCATAAAAGATATATTAATTTTTTTCTCTCTGGAGCATGATTAATACAGATGGAAGAAAGTTTGCATGGGACTTATTTATAAGGATCTGACTGATGACTGCCCTTAGGGCACTTGCTAAGAAAGTTTAATTTTCAAAACACTAACCTTTTTCTTCTGTACATAGTGTTATGAAAACCAAATCCTTTCTTTGAAAGTATGCCTAACAAGTGCCTGAGAGCACTCTTTAACATGACCTGATTGATAATTTATCAATCTTTCATTGGGTCTAAGGGGCATAAATGGTATTTAGATTTCAATGAACCTCTCCCTCACGTCAAATTTCTTGGATTACATCTTCTGTAGAAAGTAGAAATTGCCAAAGTGATTGTGCCTACATGCTTGGTTTTGTGGTTAAAAAGTGGACTAGAATGGGGGCATATTCAGGTGGATCATATCTGATACAAAAGTAGGAAATAGTAACCTGCAACCTTTTCCTTGAGCATCTTATAAACCCACATCTTATCCAAGAATACAATGCTCGATTTTGGTTATTGAAGTAACAAAGAGAGCTTGCCAGAGGCTAAAGGGTAATGATTGATGCCTTGACACACACACACGGACAAAAAGTTGAAACTTGAATGCTCAATCATGAAATGGTCGTCTTTGCACAAATTTGATATGATTAGTGTTGTGGTCTGCACAATAATCTCACTGAATTTGGACTCATTAGAATGTCCCAGTGACAATGAATTATCTTGTGTAAATAATTGTTTATGATGGAATTCGGCAGTGGCTCTTCACATTCTGATGCTTACTCAGTTTCTACCGTGGCATTAGTGTTCTTGTTTTATTATGTTCTAATGTTGCTTTCATGTCATTGTATGTATCTTTTCATGCTTTTGTTGGGTGTATCAAGATTATAAACTGTATGGTTATGGTTAATTTCTTCTGCATCAAGCAGTGTGTATACTATGGGGCAAACTACCAATGTCAATGGTCTCATGTCTGCTGGGGTTACCAACCATCAATCTACACCCACTGTTGCATCTGCTTCTCCTTCAACACAAACTGGGAAAGAGTATGACTTCTCTTCATTAACCCAAGGGATGTTCTCAAAAGACTGAGTAGGTTGGAATGCAAATATTATACAATCAGGAGAGAGCAAATTTTATAGGGAAACGTGCTTGGGACTTCTTTTGCAAGCATTGGTCATAAGCAATTTGTTAAGGGTTGGTTTTTCTGTTCATGCATTGGGTCGTGATTTGTATGGGTAGCCCTTTTGAGTAATAAAAAGGTAGGTCATATTGATTTGAATCTCATCCTCAAGACTAAAATGTTACATGTATTATTGTTTGTTTGATGAACCCATAGGTCTGACATTTTGGTGTGGTTCTATGTTTGCCTCTGGTCCCTAACGTCTTGCACTACCTTGGGAAATCTCCACGGTAGCCTCCTCTCCTGGATTTGTTTTGATATATGATCTCTTCCCGTTTTTTATCGCTTGGGTTCAAAATACTTCCTTGCTTGGTTGTGACTCGAGAATGAGCATAGGAGACATGACACGGTGGATTGAAAAGGTTGATATGCTGAAGGAACAGAGAAGTACCGCTATTGTTTAGGTTGGGCTGTCCATAATAATCATATGGTCAAGACTGAATTTGGGTTAGATGTGGATGGGAGAGGGAAAATTGTCTAAAAAGTTATTAATCTATTGTACTGTAGCCCATTTGGTCCTAAATCTTTTAATTTTTTGATTTAATTCCAAAATTTTTTGATAATTTGTTAATTTAATCCTTTCCGGCCAATTTGGTCAGTAATTGACAATCATTAGATCATTGATGTGGTAATTAGTTGATTGATTTTTTACTTGACATGTTTAGCGCTACATAAATAATTTTTTCAATTTTTTCAAATTTTTCTTCATTTTTTTCTTTTTTTTTTTCCTTTTCCCATTTTCCCACCATTGGTGGCTAGTAGAGGTCATTGCCCTTAGGTGACAATCACCCTTGCCAGCTCACTTAAGTGATGGTAGCTCTCACAAAAGGTATAGGATAATTGTTGAAAAAGTTCTAATTTTTTTTTGTCAAAAAAAAAAGTTTTAAATTTATGATGGTGTTTTGTTCAGTCATAAAATTTTTAATTGTATCAATTTAATTATAAAATTTTTAATCATGTTAATTTAGTTATAATTTTTTTTTTATGATTTATCAATTTAATTATTTTAGTTAATTTTGAATGAAAATTATTGATGTGGTGACTTAGTCAATGTCTCCCCATTTACATGACATGGTTTGACTTGGAAAATTTTGACAATTTTTGTTTTAATTTGTGAATTTTTTCTTCAATTTTTTCCTTTTTCTTTCCTTTTCTTTTCTTTGTTCCCTTTTCCCTTGATCCCGTCAAGGAATTGTCGCTCTCGCCAAACCCCAGGTGGTTGTCACCTGAGGTCAGTTGGCCCTTGTCGATAGCTGGTGACTTTCACTTGTCATAGATGAGGCTTGACGATGGCTTGCGAAGGGAAAAGGGAAAAAAGAAAAGAAAAATAAATAATTTTTTTATAAAACTAAAAAAATTGAAAAAATTATTAATGTCAACGTCGGCGATACCATGTAGGATAGTTAGCATTAACTTGACCATAACGTCAACTATTTCCTGTTAAAATTAGCCGAAGGGATTAAAGTAACAAATTATTAAAAGATTTACAGTAAAATTAATAAATTATCAAAATATTTATGATTAGATCGATATAATTGAGCAATTTATGATTGAATTGGTCATTATACAATAAGTTAAGATTTTTTGGACAATTTTTTCAGATAGGATAAGTTGAAATTGGTAACATGATGACTTCACATAGGATTCATCACAATCATTATTTGAATGTGAGTTTCGTGATGCATAGGCATGTTCTCTCGTCATCTTTCTTGAATGTGATAAGTCAAATCTATAAGCATTAGCTGGGACATGTAATCAAGTAATGTAACGGTCTACCCAATCAGGCCTCACCAACACAAGGAAGCTAAACTAGAAGCATAATCGCCCAAGCCACGTGCCCATTAGTCAATAGTTATATGCTCGTCGGAACAAGGACCTTCAACGCCCAAATTAGGCGCAACGACTTGAGACTTTGGGCAAATAAATTGCGGCCATTCGAGACTGGGAAAACCTAGTCGTCGGTCTGCCATGTCTGGATTATTACTACAGACGACGCATGGGACTCGAGGATTGGGATGTTCCCCCCCCCCCGCCCCGTCGTACACGTGTCGTTTGGCCAGAGGCTAGGCGGCAGCAGGTACGGACAGATCCCCGTCTAATGATTTGGGCCCTTGTGCTTGAGAAGATCAAACTGCCTACTCAATGAGTTTTGCCGACATTTGAAACCGGTTGTTGGATATTTGAGTAGTTTTGAAAAATTGAAAGTTATTAGTTTTTATAATAATTTTTTATCATTACTAATTTGTATTGATTTTTATCTACCATTAATATGAAAAGGTTTTGTAACATTTTATAATGACTTTTTAATAGTTATATAACGATTTTTCAATCACTTTTGTAATTTGTCAAATAAATTTATTTTCAAATAAATCCTCTATTTTGTTTGAATATAAAAATAAAATACATCTAGAAGAATCAAAGAGAAGAGAATATCTTTTTCTTCAAAAAATCTTTCATTTCTTTTTCCTTGTTGGGTTATACACAATGTTGTCCTGTGCATTCTAATATTCAGTGTGGAATATAGAAGATGGTATGTTATATCTTAGAAAGATAGTCGCTAGAGCTTATCACATTGAGTCTTATACTCTACGGGGTGGAATTATCCTTAAGGATGGTGCTCTTGCACGCTTCAAATAATTTGTTTTACTCTTTATTCTTTTTCAACTTATTTCAATTATTATTGTTATTTTTATATGTTCTAATATTTTTCCAACAATCTTAAGGATAATGCTTCTGATGTACGAAGTGTCGTCACTCAGGAAGTGATGTGGCAAGCCTGGGCATGCATTCGTGTGAGGTGGAGGTGATGCTGAGTAACAACGTGTGGGCGATAGATTTTGAGAGCTTGCTCAATGGAGTTTGAGGTGACCAATTTGATTCTCCTGTTGAGGATCACAGGAACACGCTCATCTCTTTTAGAGGATTCTGCCTCCAATGAATAAGCTAAGTCCAACAATTCGTTCTTTTGATTTTCAGTAGCCTTATGTGTATATATTTCTGGTTTACACATGTCGTCAATTTTATCTGTAGAAAGGCTGACTGTTGAGACCAATCTGAAGCACTGTACATCGTCCACGTAATTTATCCTTGCTTGTGGTATTTCGCGGGCAGATTGAGCTGCGCTGTTGCCATTAATCTTGACGGTTTTTCCTCTCTTTTTTCTCATTTTCCCCCCATTATGATGTCATTTGATTATGTTATACCGAAGTGATTATTTTAAGAGTTCGACTTATTATAACTGAAGCATTGTAATTGTTATCTTTTGAATTAGGTCATTTTGATGCAATTGAATTTATTTTTGCATGCTTCTTTAAAAAAAGAAGAAGATTGATCTTTATGATTTTCTATGCGATTGAAGAAAATATTATCTTTGGGGATTGAATTTGTTGGGTTTATCTACGTGTAAATTTGAGCACTTTTGAGCTCTATAATGGGTAAAGCTTTCACGTAGACAGAAAGCGTCTCATTTCTCAAGGACTAGTAAGGCTTTATAGTTGCCCAACATAAAATATGTTAAGTTTTTCCTTTTTTATTACTTTATGTTTAGAGCAATTAATTTTTCTATATGTTATTGGTAAATCTTGTAAGTCTAGCAGCATTTGGAAGTTTACCATGTTAATATGGATTGCCGGTTCAAATGGAATAATTTGGGTAGGTTTCTCAAAAGAGAAATGCTGGTGTTTTACCCTGTTTGCTGTCTATGTGGATTTTTATTATTATTTTACCACTAAAAATGTATCAAAGAATATTTTGAGTTTTATTTATTGCTATGTTTGTATACATTTGTTTTGGATAGTTGCTGAAAAGATTCACTGCCATATACAATTACGTGTGACAATCTTTGAATTCAATTCTTGTTATAAGGTGATACTTGTATATGGGTGCTTTTCAAGATAAGTAAATGTAAGGCCCAGAAACTTAAAGTTGTACTTAGCGTGTGCTATACGAAGCTTGTTTGGACAACTTATTTCTTTTGCAAATTGGACCATATATTTTAATTTCTGCATCTCTAGTGCCTTGGTTTTAGCGTCTGTAATGTTCCGATGCTTTTGGTGGGTGAATTGACTGCCTTCTTTGGTTATTAAAAAAGTAAGGTTATTGAGCACACTCTTACATGCCTGTGCACAACAATATGCACGGCGGTGATCATTAACTACTCTTCTAGAGATATTTATCAAAAACAAAAAAAGTATTCAGCCTCTTACGTATTTTATTGGCACTGTTTCGTTTTATAACATGAAGTCATATCGTTATGTTTCATAGTCAATACATGTTATGTTACTTGTTATTACATGTTGAATGTTTGTAGTATATAATACGGGCTCTAGCTATGGGCTATTCTACTCTTCTGATTGATATTCCCATTATTACGGATGGCTCATTCATCGAGATTAATTTATAATATGACAATATGACATGGAGGCAAAGTGAGTGAGATATTGAAGTGCTCCCACAAGACTTCTTGACCTCTCTGGATGTTTGACAGGGTCACTCTCTTTTTGTGAGAATTGTTGTCCAAGATCCATAGGGGTAGGTGTCGGTTTGCAGTCATTCAAACCAAATCTTTTTAGAAGATCAAGAGCATATTTCTTCCGAGTGATCTTCATTCCATGGCTAAAGGCAATACGTTTCCCACTCTCTAGGATGCTTTGTTATGATATAATCATGGCATTTTACATAGTGAATTTTTTGCTGTATTAGAATGTTACGGTGATGTTAAGTGGATCTTGGATTCATACGAACAAAATCCACTAACGAATATGTGTTCACTTTGTGGAAGGGTTGTGACATAAAAAGCAGTTGAATGAAATTGTGGGGGAAATAACAATTTTGCTAAATTAAAAGTCGACTTGGTTGGAGTAGATGATATGTAAACAAAATGCCTTATCCTCCTAAACTCCAGTAGGGGAAGGAGAAGAAAATAGTTACTATTTTTTGGTAAATTGAGAACTATTCAAGTTCTTGAGAAAAGAGGAAAAATTCTTCTCAAACTCATATATGAAAGAGGCTAAGTAGTTGAGAAACTCTTAGTAGATATTCCTTTGGGAATAAATGACACATTTTGTGTTTATACATTGTGAATGCCAAGAGGTAATAGCCTTCAATGGTAAGAATTGACACATCCGATCAAGGGGATGACGTAGTAAAACAGCTACTTAATGATGGAATTATGTCCATTAATTATATGAAGTCAGAAATGGATTTTGGCCAATCCTTTGACTATACATTGAGGTGAATTGGACAAGCCAATTGAAGAAAATCAACGGTCTCAACCTATGTAATTGGTGATCCTATGAATTAAGTTCATATGGGTAATAACAAGTCACTTGTTCTAGTGGTGCACTATTAAAAATTTTATGTCCCTCCTAAGGTGAGAATAGTGCAAAACTGTAAGGAAAAAGAGGTTGAACTAAGCTCTTAATGAATTCCATATCCAATGTTGATAGTGTATTAAGTTGCAGAATGCACTTAACAGAATTACCTATATAAGTGTGGAGTAGGGTTGCTCCTATGAGATTATTGGCGATAATTTGTAGAACACCTATGAATAAACCAAGCATGTGCATGGCCTATTAACACAACTGCGTTGAACAACAAGTTTGTGGGAGTGCAATGTAATTGGTGAAAATTATAATTCACAAAAGGAAATTCTTGGTTCATAGAAGTTTCAAACTTAACCAAAATTTTGTGAATTATATTTTATTCTTTCTAGGGCTGGTTCATAGCCTAACAAGTACCAGTTCTGATACATTATTCTCCAATAACACAACATTATTTTTTTTCTTTTCAAAACTTTTTGAAATATGTCGAGGATTATTGGATAGTTCAGCATTTTTGAAAAATTGAAAGTTATTAATTTTTGTAACAGTTTTTTACCGTAATCAATTTGAAATGGTTTTTGTCTGCCATTAATATAAAACGATTTTGTAACGTTTTATAACGGCTTTTTAATGGTTATATCACAGTTTTTCAATCACTTTACAACGTTTAATTTATTTATCAAATAAATATTTCATTATTCTATAACGGCTCTATAACGGTTTCTTAGTGGCTCTTTAACGACTCTATTTCGTTTAAATATAAAAATAAAACTTAAAAAGATAATAGAGAGATACACAAAATCAAGAAGATAAAATATTTTTCATCAAAAAATCTTAAATTTTTTTCCTTGCTGGGTTATTATAACGTTATTTTGTTCCTTCTAATATTCAGTGTGGAATATAGAAGACGATCTATTATATTTTGGGAGGATAGCTATTAGAGCTTATGTCATCGAGTCTTGTATTTCGAAAGACGGAATTATTCCTAAGGATGATGCTTTTGCACGCTTCAAATATTTTATTTACAATGTATTTGAATTATTATTATTTTTATGTGTTTTAATATTTTTTCAACAATGCGTGCTTTGACATTGAAATGGCAGGTGCTTCCTGTGCTCGGAGATGCAAAGAGGAGAGTGTCGTATCGGTCGGGACGGAATAGTCAGAATTTGCAGCTAGTGAAGTGACAACTTTGAAAGAACAGGGGGACAATAGCCCCCGTCACGGTAGGTGCGTCATGTTCATGTAAGCAATGGAGTGCCAAAGTACTGATATTTTCGGCATGCGGTATGTCTTGTTTTGAGGAAGAAGGTAGTCCTGGCCAGTTAAATACTCTAGTCCCCCAACCAAAAATAACGAGACGTCGACTATCAAGGTAAATAATTTGGGAAGGGTTGAGAGCAACTATGGTCCAAATACCATCACGTGAAGCTTTTATACCGGTTTGGACTTGTCTAGTAGAGCTATTGATTGTATGGATTCTATACATTCGTGGCTTCATACGATCAACGGTTGTAATAATCTTTTGAGTCAATTAGCCTTAAAAAAAACAAAAAGAAGTGATTCACCTTTGTATCAGCCGAGAGGAAAGAGGGAGGGGTCGATTTTCACTTCCAAGAGTTTGTTGATAGCAGGGGATCAAAAGTTTTCACCATTTAGTTTAGACGAAAGTCCGATTCTTTTCCCCCCTCTCTCTCTCCTTTTTTTTTTCGTTGTTGTGGTACATCACCTGACACCTATTTGGATTAGTCTATCTTCTTCTTCAAGCAAAAGCCATCATGTGCTTCAACGCTCATTAGTCGCAGTCATTAACGTTAGCCACAAAAACTCAGCTCCTGTGCGCTCCTAACCAAATCCAGCTGTAAAATCACAGTGGATGTTACATTAGGAAAGAATGGTAGATGGCAAAAAACAACAAAAAAGACTTCACTTTCTCATCGTCCAATCTGGAATTTACTTAAAAGGAAAAATCAATCAGAAGAAGAAACTTGTGATGACAAGCCTCCGAAGGAAAGCAAGATTGGTCCGCCAATGGACTTTCAAAAGCCATTTCTAGATCGTGTGACAAGGAACGAACGGGCTGAAACAAAACCGATCCTCTTGAATTCCCATCACTTGTGTATTGAATACATAAAGCTTTGGCTGGTTTTGTATGCATGTCAAAAACCTTGTGCCCAGCACAATCCGGAGTTAGGTTGCGATCCCAAAATCGTGTGGCCTTATGTCGATTTCATGACACATCACACATCAAATTAGTTGATTTTTCTCATTTCATTTGGCCCTGTATTAACAAAAAATTGAACTCCACAATCTTGGCCGATCAAATCCTTTCAAGGATCTTTTCCACGTTAGTGGCTATGTTACATTGATTTTGTTGATTCAACGAACACATGTTCTGGTTCTTCCATTGATTCCATGTTTCACGACAAGAATAAGAATGTTGTGGCCCAACGCAGCGGGGCACATGAGCAGGATTTGTCGGGCCATGTCTTAAGGGAATGCACGTAACGCCTTACGTCCCCCTGGGCAATTTCCTTTCCTTTTCCTAATTTCACGTCGTACAGTTTTCCTAGAGCTTCTTGTCCTCGCTAAGTAACAAGTCAATTCCGTTCGACGGTACATGTGATGATAAGTTCTGCGATATTCTGTTACCCACATTTTGTCTTTTACCTTTTGGAACGCCAATCATCCTAATTTCAAAGAAGTGGGGTTTCTTCTTCTTCTCTTTAATATTTAAATGAACTTGAGGAGAACCCTTGTCTCCTCACTTACCCCCACTGCATCTGGTAAGTCCGAAATGAACACGCAAGAATGGAGTTTATATAAAGTGAGATTCATAAAGCACTATATTCCCACAGAGGGAGCAAGCAAACCCAGTTACTTAAGGGAGTATATATATTTTCCTTTTGAAGACTGAAATCACGCAAAAAAAAGCTAAACTTAATTTTTGCTTGACCAAAAGTGTATGTTTGTATAGTTACTTATGACGAATGGGTGGTGGAAATCATAAATATACACACACTACATGAGTTGTGTAATCTATGTTTCACATAACTTGCTTTCAAGCAATCTTTGTGGCTGTGTGCTTTGCTGAGAATTTAGGTTGTTGAATTTTCCAACTCATCTTCTAATTATGCTCTTTATACATATAGAGATCTTTCTTTTTTCCCCATCTTATTTAGAGAGTTCTATACTTTGTTTCTCTTAAAATGTCACGGGAGTTTTTGTATAATGCAAAAAAAAAAAGTCTTGAAAACAATAATTGAAAACCTGAGTACACACAAAGGGGGATCCACAACTGATGTCCACCATAGAAAACACATAGTTATCTTTCTATTATTCACTTCACGTGTTTGACCAAAAGCCGAGAGCTAACTTTTGACCCCAACTAGCCACTAACTCGATAATATCCTTTTCCTAAGGAAATAATGTATATTCCCATCATTCATATCTCCTAGGCCGATAGAAGGTCGAACTACACTGTTGACTTTGAGAAGAATGTCCAAATCATGCTCTCTGGAACACTCGTTCCACTGACCTAACAAACCAAGGAACACGCGAGGTAAAACTCGAGATGGATCTTGTCCGAACGTGGATTGCCTACCGAAAGGCGTGCTCTTGATCGCCTCGCATAGCAAGCCAGGAATCCAAGTCGGGGACTATAGTTTAACGAGCAGCAACGCTATCTTCGATGCAGATTTCACACTGCCCGCCGGACTATGATAATAATAGTAACACTACAACCGTTGTTCTTCCGAAAAGCGTGGTCGGTGAGGGAGGAGGCCCGGTGAGGTGAGGGGAACATGCCCCATCCGATCCTGAAATGTCTCCGGAGTTGACGGTCGGATTCTCTTGTCCAGGCCCCCTCCGGCCTTCGAATCTTGTCGCGCTCCCTCTTTGACACCCCACCTGCTTCCTCTCCTTTATGATAGGTAGGGAAAGAAATTTAAGTTCATGTTTGTAATTTGTCTCTTATTTTTAAATAAATTAATATTACAAAAACTCAAATTAATATACCTATAATAAATTTACTCAAATTAAAACCCCAAACTGGTATGTTTGTGATAAATTTACTTTTTATTACTTTTTGTTAAATTTTACCGTTAAATTACTAAGTTGAATAATACATGATGGTTAACGGATGTACTAATTTAGGATTTTACCTTCCGTTAGTCATATGCTTTTCTTTAATGACATGGTGAGCAAAATCGGGCGCTGGTTTAAATGCGGATGAGAAGTCGAAGAGGAATTCATCTGAAAATTCGAGCCGAAGAAGGAGGAGGAGAAGAAGCAGACAACTCACAATGGCGCAAGTTCGAAGTGAGGCGACATTATCAATTTCATGGCACCGCCCTTTTTTGTTTTTAGTTTTTACATTGTAATGAAATTGACATGTTGGTGGCTAGTTACTACATCTTGGATGATAACTCAGCTGGATGAAAGCCATTGCTCTAAAATTGGTTTCTTTTCACATGGACAGGACCTGAAATTTTGGGCGTTTGCAATTGGAAAAGGCAAGTCGACCCCGTGTGGAAAAAAAAGGTTGGTTTTGATTGATATTTGGGAGAATTGCCGAAAAAGTCACAACCTATTTATTGCGGTTGTCCGGTTGAATCTAAACCTTTTTTTTGACCGAAAAAGTCCTAAACCTATTGCGATTGTCGAGTTGAGTCCATCCGGCCAAATTTGGCCGGCCGGGTGGCGTGGGACGCCGGCCGGCGCGGCGACAATTTTTTAATAATTTTTATTATTTTTTGATTTTTTCGAATTTTTTATTTATTTTTCTTTTTTTTCTTTTTTTTTTCCCCTCCCCTCCCCCTGCCGGGCAGTGGCGGCCAGCGCCGACGAGGCAGCCGGCCCCGCGCGAGGGGCCGCGGAGCCTCGCCGCGACCTCGCCCCTGCACTCGCCGGACACTGGGGCCGCCGGCGAGGGTCGCGGCCCGGCCGCCCGAGACGGGCGAGGCGGCGCCCGGCCGTGGCGGCGGCTTCGCCGGATCCGGCGGGGCCGGCGCGCCGCGGCGAGGCGGCTTCACCAGATCGGGCGGCGAGCCTCGCCATGGCGGCCGGGCGGCGGCGGCCTCGCCGCGGCCGGGCGAGGCCATGGCGAGGCCGCCTCGCCGCGCCCCGTGCCTCGCCCTAGTCCGGGCGAGGCCGCCGGCGAGGGTGGCCTGGCCCGACGGGCCGCGACCCTCGGCGGCCGCCGGCGAGGGCCTCGCGGCCCTCGCGCAGGTGGCCGGCGGCCTCGTCGGAGCTGGCCGGCCCCGCCGCCGGCGTGGGGGGGGGGGGAAAAAAAAAAAAAAAAAAAAACAGAAAAATTAAAAAAAACAATAAAAAATTCGGAAAAAAAAAATCAAAAAAATCAAAAAAAATCAAAAAATATTAAAAAATTGTCGCCGGCGCCGGCCGGCGTCCACGTCAGCTCCGGCCGGCCAAATTTGGCCGGATGGACTCAACTGGCACAATCGCAAAAGGTTTAGGACTGAATCGGTCAAAAAAAAAGGTTTAGGACTAACGGCAAGACAACCGCAAAAAGGTTTAGGACTTTTTCGGCAATTCTCCCATTGATATTTCAAGGACCTCTCGCGAAGTAATCTACAGTTTCAATGCATGGTATTCAATAAAAATTAGACACATCAAATGGGTAAATTGGTTCGGACTTTGATCGTGTTATGAATGGTCCAATCACTATACAAATCTAGTGGATAAATTTTATTTTCTTTTGAAAAATTGATTTTTTCTTTTTCTTTTTCTTCTTTCTTCTACATCCGCCGTCGACCCTCCCCGTCGGGGGCAAGGGCCCTTGTCCAAATCTGATGAGGGTCGACTGGATTTCATCGGAAAAAAAAGTGAAAGAAAGAAAAATAAAATAGAAAATATTATAAAAATTTGTTGGCCGCACATCTATACATGATATGACTTAACCTGAAATTGTAGAGGTCTCTTAGGGTGCATTTTTTTTTTTTCCAATTTTTCTATTCTTTTGTTTTTTAGTTCCTTGGAATAAAAAAAGAAAAGAAATTCATTTGGTAACATGTACTAGTCTTTCTATTTTTCAAAATATAAAGTGTTCTAAAAAATAGATTTGGAATAGAAATGAGAAGTAGAAAAAAAGTAATTTCTTGTTCTTGAGAACAATTTTTCGAAAGTTATTTCTTAAATCGTCGCCACTCATGACTACTGCCGGTCGCTACCCATCGCCCACAACTCTCTGCCGACTACCGCTACCACCCTTTGCTGACCTTCGTTTGTTGGGGTTGCTTGTCCGTTGGTCGCCATTGCCAGAATACAAATTTTATTAGTCGGTACCAAATGTATTTCTATTCCAATAATAATTTTTTTTATAATTACCAAATGTCTTATTTTATTCAGAAAATATTTTAGATAATAGAAATAGAAAAAACTATTTCTAATAAAAATATTATCAAATGCACCCTTAATAGACCCATTTATAATTCACTTATTTTGTCTTCTTTATTTTGTAGAATCGTTATATTTTTTGTTTTGGGTAAGAGGTAAGAATATATTTGATTTTCAACCAACAATTTACAAGAGAGAAAAGAGACCGGTGCCACCCGCACTCACTTTGCCGAGTGAAAGGGAGCCGAACTCGTTATATTGATCCTTGTTACGATCACATTAAATGTTTTTGAGTTATTAAATGGGTTTTGGACCCATTTTGGGACACCGGAGCGGCTCGACATCTTATGAGACAGTTGAGACGACTTGTGTACGTAACCTACTCATCATGATCTTAGAGACTGATTACCATACTTGACACCTAAAACTTTAACGACGACTCATTTTTTATAAATTAAAATAGATACTGCTAGCTGTCGAAAAGTCCGACCAAAAGAAAAAAACTGTTGAAAAGAAGAGGAAAAAAAAAAAGCAAGAAAGAAATTTGCCGCGTCACTCTCGCGCGCTCTCTCCCCCCCCCGGCGGTCGCTCAGAACTCCCATCTCACACTCTCGCTAACAACTCCCAACACACGCTCCCTCCCTCGCCTCACTCTTTAAATTCTCCTCTCCTCTCCTCCTCTCTCTCTCTCTCTCTGCGTGTAAATACCTGCGTATACGAACTCTCGACGTCGATACAGACATGGCGATCTCCTCCGGCGGTTCGAACGCCTTGTGGTTGCCGTCCCTCCAGGTCCTGCTCGCCTCCACCCTCGCCCTCTCCGTCGCCCTCCTCCTCAACCTCTCCCTCCCGGCCGTCGCCGACTTCCTCACCCGCGAGCTCCCTTCCTTCTACGGCCTCCTCCTCCCCTGGCTCCGGTCCCCTTACCTCTGCATCCTCATCAACTGCGTCATCATCTCCATCCTCGCCTCTTCCAAGCTCCACCACAAGGCGGATGACCAGATGCCGGAGCTCGCCCTGGCTGACTACGTGGGTCCTCTGCCCGAAGAGTTGGTTTTTGGGGATCCGGCGGAGGATCCGAAGGCGCCGGAGGCCGTGAGTGAGGAGCACGGCGTCAACGCTGCCGTTGACGATCCGAGATCGGTGGAGGCTATGGAGGACGACGCGTACGGCGGAGCCGACGCGGGGACGTTGGAGGCGGAAGTGGAGAAAGCGGTTGATGAGGCGGTGGTGGCTGTGGACGACAGTTACGAGCTGGCGGTTCCGGAGTCGGCGAGTTCGCCGCTGAGAAACGATTCTTCGGATTTCTCGTTCTTGAGTCCGAACGAGGATCGGAGAGAAAAGTCGCCCGTTTCGGCGAGGTTCGGTCATCGGAAGCCAAGTCCCGAAGGTACTCTCTCTCTCTCTCTCTCTCTCTCTCTCTCTCTCTCTCTCTCTCTGATCGCGTCTGTTCCATTCGACGTCTGATTTTGAAACACTCCATTAATGGCGAACGACGATATTATCGTATTTCGATGCAGTCGGGAGGCAGTTGCGGGTCTCGAGCCCGAAGCGGAACGACACTCTGGAGAGCACATGGAAGACGACAACCGACGGGCGCGCAGTGCCGCTGGAGAGGCACCTGAAGAAGTCCGACGCGTGGGACTCCCACGCGCGGCGGAACGACGAGAGCAGCCCCCTGCCGCCGCCAAAGATGAAGAAGTCGGAGACTTTCGCCACCCGCCCCGCTCCCGTCGCCGCCCCCGCCGACCGGCCCGCGAGCCCATCCCCAGCCGCGGGGAAGCTGAGGAGGGAGCCGTCGCTAGGCCAGGACGACCTGAACCTGCGCGCGGAGGCCTTCATCCGGAAGTTCAAGGAGCAGATGAGGTTGCAGCAGCAGGAGTCCCGGCTCCAGTTCCAGGAGATGATCAACAGTGGGGCCCGCTAAATCTACGATTCTCGGTGAAGTCGGATCCATTTTCCTTTCTTGGGAAAAAAATTGGTAAGATAGATATATGAATAGAGAATCGGAGTTGGGAAAGACTGTAGTTAGGCATATGAGTTATAAATATCTGTGAAAAGGTCCAGAGTTTTTTCTTTATAGCATATGTTGGTACGGAAGGTCGTGAGTTAGTGAAAAAAAGAATGGATAGAGTCCTTTGTAACCTAAAATGGAGAGTTCCATTTCCCAATGCGGAGGCTTTTGCATTACCTGTGACAGGGTCTGACCATAGCCGGATTCTGTTAACCTTGGATGCAACTGGAGTGAAGAGAAAGAAAGCCTTCAGGTTTGAAGCATTCTGGGCAGAGGATCCTAACTATCAAAGAGTAGTCCAGAGAGCCTGGAAAATGGAAAACTTCCATGAAAATACCATGAAAAACGAAACAAGTAATTGCAGAACTGGAAAAGTGGAGCAAGAAAAAGTTCCAAAATGTAGCCAAACAGTTGACCCTCTCAAAAGAAGACTTACTGAGCTAACTAATGGTGAAGAGGAAGGTGCACGTGATGTAGAATATAAAAGAATTATCAAATAGATTGAAGAGTTATGGAGGCAAGAAGAAATGTACTAGTATATGCGATTTGGGATCAATTGGATGAGATGGGGTGATCAAAACATGAAATTCTTTCATGCCAAGACAATTCAAAGAAGATAGTGTGATAAGATATCCATGTTAAGGCTTCATGACCAAAATTGGAGTCGGGATTTTTTGACCATTAAGCAACATATCAACAGATTCCATCATTTGTTGTTTATGATGGTGGGACATAGAGATTACCAACTAGTTCCACGCCAATGCTCTCCAATCGTCAATAATGAGATGAATGAGGCTTCATTTGGTAACGTTTCTATTTCTCTATTTCTCTATTATTTTGTTCCCTGGAATAGATAAAAGAACATAAATCCATTTGGTAACGCCAATTGATTTTTCTATTCCTCAGAATAAAAAGTTGTTCTTGGGAATAGATTTGGAGTAGAAATGAGAAGTAGAAAAAACTAGCTTCTTATTTTTGGAACAATTTCTAGAAACTATTTCAATAGTTATTATTCATGACCAACCGCCGTTCACTGACCACTGCTCGTTGACCTCTAACCGTCGACCACCACCGACCACTGGCCGCCGTCGACCTTCAACTACTGGAGACTATTGACCAGCGGTTGACTGCCGCCCTTCGCTTGACGACTGGCAGCCCTGCGGCTGGCAACGGTAGCCCGACGTCTGGCGACCTACGCTTGGCAACTTGCAGCCGGCGTTCGATAGCGACGACTAGTGGCAACAGCAGCGTCGCTGGTCTCTCGCGCCGTCGTCGCCGTCGGCGGTCGCCGCCCACCCCCACCACCATCATCAAAGAAAAAAGAAATACAATTTTTTTTATTAATATCAAATGCATTTCTATTCTTTTTCTATTTCAAAAATAAGAAATTTTTATAGTTACCAAACGCCTTATTTTACTCAGAAATTGTTCTAGGGAGTAGAAATATAAAAAAAACTCTTTTTCAAAAGAAATTGTTCCCAAGAATAGAAATGTTATCAAACGCACCCTGAGTCACTCATCAAGTCAATTTCTAGAGAAGAAGTAAAAACAACAGTATTTCAAATGGGTGCTACAAAGGCTCTAGGGCTGAATGGGCTAAATCAACTATTTTACCCAAAATAGTGGCCTATAATCCATGAAGACATTTTCAAAATGGTGGATATAGTTTTCAAACAAGGTACTTTGACCCTATGATTAATAAGACACATATTACTCTAATCCCCAAAGTTAATAACCTGGAAAACATCATTCTATATAGGCCAATTAGCCTTTGCAATTTTAATTACAAGATCATTGCTAAAGTTATGGCTAATAGGTCGCAACCCTAGCTACATGATCTTATTTCTCCTGAGTAAAGTGCTTTTGTGAAGGAGCATCAGATTCAAAATAATATTTTTATTGTACAATAAGTGCTGCATCAGCTTAGGGTGAGAAAAAAGAAAAAGAAATTTCAAGCAATCTTAAAACTATATATGCAAAAAGCTTATGATAGCATTGAATGGGATTTCCTATGTGATTATATGTTGAGATAGGGTTTCTGTGCAAAATGGGTCTCATTAATCAGATTTTGTATATCTTTAATATCTTTTAGGGTTAAGGTGAATGGAAAATCTTGTGAACCCTTTCATTTGACTTGAGGAATTTGGCAGGGAGATCTACTATCCTTCTATTTATTTATTATTATGGCAAATGTGCTCTCTTCCCTCATGACTAAAGCAATGGAAGATGGAAGCATCAAGGGCATCCGAATGAACAAAACTAGTCCCTCACTCTCACACCTCCTATTTGCAGATGATGCTATTTTATTCTTAGACAACACAACCAAGGAAGACCAAAATATGTCATCTATCATGAATCGGTAATGTTATGCATCAAGTCAAGTTGTAAATCTCAACAAATCAAGAATATTCTTTGGAAAAAACGGTTCTCAAAGGCTCAAATCAAATATAGCAACAAAGTTGAGGTTGCATCATAGAAAAATCGAGAAAATACCGTGGTATACCTTCAGATTGAGGTTAGACAAAGAAATAAATGTTTGCATGGGTATTAACAAGGGTGGATAGGAGACTAGAACGTTGGAAAGAGAAGCTTATTTCAAAAGCAAGTAAGGCGATTTTAATCAAAACAGTTGTACAAGCATTATCACAATATACTATGTCAATTTTTAAAGTTCCTTCATCTATTTATCTGGCAATCAGATAGAGAGTATCATTGTTTTGGTGGAAACAAAATGCAACAAAAATTGGTATTCATTGGAAAAAATGGGATAATCTGAAAACCAGAAAGAATTGTGAAGGCCTAGGTTTAGGGTTTCTTATTGCTTTTAATAAAGCTATGCTGGGAAAACAAGCTTGGAGGTTAAGCCAAGACCCGAATGCCTTGTGGAGTAGAGTGCTAAAAGGTATTTATTTTCCTAGAGGGGAGTTTTGGAAAGCAACTAGAGGTCCTCCACCTTTTTGGGGCTGGCAGAGCATTTTAATGGGGTGAGATGCAATAGAACTAGAGGCCCTCAACCTTTTTGGGGTTGGCAGAGAATTTTAATGGGGAGAGTAAGTAATGGTAAAAAGATTTGAGTTAGAGAAGATAAATGACTGCTCTCAAGTAAAATAGGAGGCTTGGCAAATCAAAACAATCCTCGATTCCTTGAGGATTTAATTCACAAAAACTTAGGTGAATGGGATGTCCAAAAACTGAATGTCATGTTTGATGAAAGAATTGTCCAAGAAACAATAACTACCCCTTTGAGTTTGAACCCTAGATCAGACAAGCTATTATGGACAGCAAACTGTTCAAGGGCCGATACAATAAAGAGTGGCTATGATAGGCTACGTGATCGAGAGAGACAACAAGCAGAACACCAACCATCTACTTCCTACCAACCCCTAAAAATATTATGGAATGTGATCTAGAGTTACAAATTTTCACTGAAGTACAATTTAATTTGTGGAGCATTTACAACAATGCACTCTAGACCAAGGAAAATTTACATTGGAGGGGAATGTTACCTGATCCGACATGCTCGCTGTGTGGCCAAGCTCCAGAGATAATAGAGCACCTATTCACCCTATCTATCCAGACAAAAGGTGTTTGGTTAGATCCTCGACAAAAGACAGAAACTTCCACTAAAGATATAACACAAATTGACAAGTGGGTCTACTAAAAACTCACCTCGGCTTCTAATCCATAGTCGAAAGCACAATTTACAGGGGTGTTGTGGCAGATTAGGAAGGAGAGAAACGCCATGGTGTTCTAGGCAAGTAAGCCAAACTCAGACACGGTCATTGCCGAAGCCACCTCCATGATCAACCTCTTTGCAAAGTGGAACTTGATGTAAAGACTCGAGGTGTTTGCTTCAGTTTGGCACTACAACAATTGCATCTGCCATTAATCAATGTCGATTGCTCCTGGTATACATCCACGATGGCCAGATTAGTTGCTGGAGTTTGTAGAGATAGTCGCAGGATTTTGTAGATTGTTTCACGAAAAAAGATTCATGCTTCATCGATGCTAATCACAGAAACCCTAGGTGTAAGAGAAGCACTTTTGTGGGTAAAGTAAAGAAAAGAAAATCGTGTAACGGAAAATGTGACGTCCCGAATTTCGACCCTATTTTGGGATTATATGAAATTGTGATATTAATCAATGCCTCGTTAGTATGATTATTCTAAACTGATCATTTATGAGTTAACGAATCTTTCAGAAGTGCAATTAGGGATTGATACATGTACGACCAATAGATTCAATCAAGAATGGATCATTCGACCATAAGGATTCAAGGGAAAACAATACCACCCTGTTACCAATCCATCAGTGAATGAAAATAAATCGATTCAATAGAGATATGGAGTCAGATTGTGGGTGATTCACACGACTTCGATATGAACTACGAACGATGTTAAACCGATTCCTTTTGACTTGGTACTCGAGATTATCAATTGAACTCCTAGGATTATATGACAACCGAAGGTCATCCTTGGTTTGAGAATTTGCTTAAATATTGATTGAAAAACTATTGACCACGGGTTAAATGTAAGAAAAACCCTAAAAGGGCGCTTGATAGTCTAAACCATACTAAGGTGCAATTGATTTAATTTAACCTTGATTTTTTATCCGATTTTGGGTATCAACTTTTCAAGGACTTCATGACTTAATAATTGGGCATTGCCACATTTATTTTTGGGTTTTTTGGTAAGCCGCAAAGTGTTGGAAGAGGAATTTTGGACCAGGAATTTAAGCTCGCAAGTGGGCTGGCCCAAGGCCAACTACCCAATGGGCATTGCACCTAGTAAGGAGGGCCTAAGGAGGGCCCAAGTTGCCCCATTTCTCCCTTCTCTTCAGCCCATGGGCCTTCTTATTCTAGAAGCTTTCTTGTGTGGTCCTTAGACACTAGGATTTGCTTGGTTGAGGATGAAACTTGGTGAGCAAGCCCCCTAGGCTTCTCGAGTGAGATTTCTTATTTATTCTCTCTCCTCTCTCCTTCTCTCCTCATTGGTCGACAACCCCACCCCAGCTCACTCTCTCTCTTTTCTCTTCATTTTTCCTTTATTCCTTTTTATCACCCCTTGCTGTTCACCCTTACTACTGCCGCCGTTGCCGTTCGCCGGAGTTGCTGCCACCATCCATTATATAGTCATTGTCCTTCAGAGCACAGTTGTTGATTGTCGATAGCTGATCATTGCCATCAGCCGCCTCTGTTTTAGCGAGAAACAGGACTGTCGATGTTGTTTCGCCAAACTCCGGCCTCTGTTCGTCGGCCATTGCTATCTCCAAGCCGATCCCGCGTAGCTTTTGTCCTCGTTATCGCCCCAGCATCGCCTAAATCTTTTAGTGTGTGAGTTAATTTTCTAATCCCTTTGTTAGGGTTAATCTTGCTTTATGAGTAGTTTAATTAACCTTAAGTATGATTTATATGCCTTAATTATGCTTAAGTGAGATTATGATAAGCTAATCGTGACTTGATTGTGCTTAGTTATTAATTAATTGGGTTTATGATTAATTAGCATTATATTATATTACGAACATTGTTTATGGTTGATTAAGTTGGTTAATGAATGATTAGTATTAGTTAATTATGATTAATTATTTATGGGAATAATTAATTATAATTAAATTATTTTATGGAAATTATTTATTTATGGAAATATTATATTATTTTGTGGAAATTAGTTAATTATTTCTAATATTAATTAATTTCGAATTATTGATTATTTATGGATAATTAATTATTTGGGAGAAATAATTAATTATGATTATCTATTGATAATTGATTAAATTGAGCAATGCTTATGTTTATTTAACTATTGCTTAGTTTCCTAAGGTTGATGGGTATATATATACTATAATGTGAGTGGCATTTGATTTATTAAGGAAGGGTTTTATGAAATCAAATTATTTTTGTTGAGTAATTATTTATGGGATTGGTAAATATTTAAAATTATTTTGTGGGAGTTAATTATTTATTAGAATAATTGACTAAAGAATTTTATACTTTATGAATGAGTATTTTGAATTATAATCGAAGTCTGTACTTGTTTTGTGGTAATCAATTATTTATGAGAATAATTGATTATCGTTGACTATTGAGGCACGTGATTGGGTATCATTGATTGTTAAGGCACGTGATTGATTAACGTTATTTGTTAAAGTACGTGGTGGATTATCAATAATTGTTTGAGGCACGTGATTGGTCGTTGAGGCATTTGATTGTGGATAAGTTATCGATAAGTGTCGTTTATTATGAGGATAGTTACTGTTGATTATTATCTTGGGAACCACATGAATATTATAGTGTTTGTTGGTTGAGACTGATGGTTGAAATATAACTTGAACTGCTATGTTGTTGGTTGTATCTAAAACTGTTAAATTATGCAAGTTTACGTCACCATTGATTATTGGTGCATTGCATTATACGTGTGTTGATGGCAATAGCACGTTGCATGAGCATGGCCATGGTTGCATTGGCGACAGAGAATATAAAGAAATGAAATGGTTGATGGTTGTGTCGCATGGTCACATAAAGGGGATACCCGACGTTATTGCCAACCCTTAGGATTGTGTCGTGGCCTTTGGGTCGCTTGATTTCAATCGGTTGCCTAGTAGTGGTCAGATGTTGAGTCGCGGTAGAGACCGGACCAATGTTCCTTCGAGAATGCTGTCTAGGGGGAGGCCTATGAAGTAGTCGTGCCCAAAGGGGGACGATGCTTGATTTTTGGACCTATAGACCACAAACCATAAGGTTGTGCGGTGGCCCGAGGGGTCATAATAATCTTAACATATGTGAATGCTGATACATGAGAAAGTTCGATTGGTGTTATGACTACGTTGCTATGGCTTGAGTTATATTGTATTTGTAGGATACATGTGTTAAGGCAAGGTAAGATCGCTTGTGGTTATATTTGATAACTGATGGTTTATATTGTGGTTAAGTTTCATGCATGTTATTAGATAAGGCAAGCGGGGGTTGCTTTGCAATTGATCTACCGTTGATATTAGGTTGCCTAGTTAGGCTGCACTTGAGGCGAACGAAATTCCTAATTGAGGCTTGAGACTTTAATTTATTGAGTTTATTTCACCTAGTTGTATTTAGTATTTTCAGGGCCCTAGTATGATGCCGTACCCAATGAGGTTTGGTGTCCCATGAACATGAGCATCACTGTCACCATGCGACTTGTCTTGGATCGTAATTTTGTTTACAAGCAGCATGTGACAATGATATGGGTGGACAAGCAAGAGAGAGACTCTTACGTGCCACACCTCTTCAAGACGTGGTACATCTGGTAGGGGGATAGAGGCTATGATGGGCCTCCATTGCACGAGAGGCCGGGTGATGAGATGTGGGATATGATGAATCTCGATCCCCTTGATGGTGTAGTGATGAACCCCTCGTTGGGCGAGTTTGACCCTTTTGAGGCTAGTGATTAGGCACTTATCACTTAATCCCTTCTTAACTAACCCTCCCCTCCTTTTTGGTAATAGTAGGTTAGCTAGGTTTGGTCCCTTTTTATGTTTGCCTTTGGAACACTGCCTGAAGAAGGGCTTGTATATGTACTGTTCCTCAAGCTAACCTCTGCAGATAAATAAAATGTGCTACTATTGTTTTACTGTTATGTCTTTCTGCTATTACTACTTGATGTTTGATTGGGTGTGTTTAATATCGTTTTCGTATGTGTTTAATGACAAGATAAAATGAACTAGTCAACAATAGAACCTAGGGTGTCGCATATTTCGGACCACAAGTGAATTGGGGTTGTCGCGAGCTCGAGAGTCGGGATGTGACAAAGAAGACTTCAACTGACCTAGATTTTGATCTACACATAGGGAGTGCAATTGATAGCTTATTAGTTGTTGAAGACTTATCAGGCCAAGGAGATGGGCCTTAGGGCCATTCGAACCATTTTAGAGGATTGCAAAGCACTTCTAGCCCATTTTTTGAAGTATGAGGCATGAGAAGTAAATAAGGCTGCAGATTGGCTAGCTAAGGCTCATAGAGCTGGTTCCCTTCCACTAACTTGGATAATAAATCCCCCTATCCCCTTGTTTCAATTTTATGTCTAGACGTTGATACTTCTTGTTATCCTTTGCCAGTTTAGTAATGAAAATGTCATCTTTTTGACCGGAAAAAAAGAAAAGAAAATGACACTTGATTTTTTCCGTTGTTCAGTCATCTTCTCAGTCCACATCTAGTTTCCTTCTTCGACATTGACTTTGCCTGGTCTGGTGTTGTAAGCATGATGATTATGGCAACCTTCGACTGGACCAACGAATGTATTTAGGCGACGTTTGCTCATTTAGACTAATCACGATAGGATTGGATAGGATAAGATATGAAATTTAAAAGATTTTGCTATATCCCATCAAATATTTAGTGATTACAGTAATAAAGTCGGATATATTAACATCATATCATATATATTGTATAGTATAAACGATATATTAATATAAATAAACCACAAATTTTACAAATGGAGATAGTAAAAATTTCTCGCAACACTCTTATCTACTTTGTTTTATTTTATTTTACTCTCTTTGTTAATTAATTTCTTTTTTATTTGTTTCTTCCCCTTCCATTATTCTCTAATAAAAAAAATTTAAAATAGATTATCATAATAATATACCTAAAATATGTAATAAATATTTATTTAATATTGAATTTATATTATAAGATAGAATTAAATTCGAATATATAAATAAAAATAAAATAAAATCAAAAAACCAAATTGTAATTTTTTGTTATTTTGAATTTCTTATATTAGAATTCAAATATTATTTATATTAAAATATAATTTTAGATTTATTAATTTAAGAAATTCTAAAATCAAAAATTGTATCTACTTTTATCCCACCTTTCTTATGGGATATTTTTATTCGGTCTAAATTCTCTTTATATTTGAGTTTATCCTGTATTGAGCAGGCACCAAAGTGACCAAACGCAAGACATGATAAATTTTATTTTATGTCAAATGCACCTTTGGGGCTTAGCGGGGGTGAATTGGTGGGATTCAAGACGCCCTATTGTCCGAAAGAAACGGTAGCGGAAGCTAAGGATTGGGCGGCTTCTGATGGTGGTGGGAAGGAGGGTCTTGTCCCTATCATGCGAGTTTCCCTTTTGCTGCAGGTCCGCTCAGCTAGTTTGGACAAATGGCTTCCAGAGCAGGTTGCGTTCATACGGTGTAAGGCAGATTTTTCCCCTGACTGATGTCAGTTTGGTCTAAGATTGAGAAGAAGCATGCTAATACCTGCCGCTGTGCAGCAATGGGCAATGAGAAGGCAAAATAGTTATTGGGAAGCAGAGCTACCCCCAAATTATGACAGAGTGGGAATTGAGAATTTTATCCGTGCAAAGTATGTGACATACTTTTGATCTCTCGCGGTTATTTTGGCGGTGTTTGTCATTGCCCCTTAGGTTAGTGCATTATCCAATGCTTCATCAAATGCTGATTATTGGTTATTCTCACAGGTATGAGGAGAAAAGGTGGGTTCCCAGGGATGGAAAACCCAAATCACCTTCTAGAGGACCCGAAGAAAGGGATACTGTATGGCAGAGACCTGGCGAAAGGAGTGCGCAGAGATTTTCAGGCAGGCCCGAGAGTTCGTTTGAACGAAGGACCAATCAAGCCTCTTCTGTAAAACCCAGAAATCGCGTTCCTCTAAGGACCTGAGCAGGTATCGACTTGTAAGCCCATAGCATTGACCAATTTCGGCCTGTTCAACAATCACTACTTCTGAAATCACTATTGTTCAGAGTTAAATACATACAAATTTTAAAGTTGTGGAAGCTCAGGACTGATGGGAGATACATCTAAATCCCATTTTATAGTCCTCTGCAAGTTATCTTAAGTACTGGATGTCTTAAGGAACCTGTTTTCTACTGTAGCAATTGCAATGTTTTTAATACACGAGGATGTGCCAAATTGAAAACTGCATCATAAGGTGCTGTTTGTCTCTTTTGACTTGAGAAAACTCTGTCTACATTCGGTGGGGTGAGTTTTAAGGAAGCGCAGTATACAATAATTCTTAAACCTTAAATCATGTAAAATATGATTTTCATAATGAACAGGTCACTGCTACTCCCAAACTGCAAGACACTCCAAAGACGGAAATGGCTGCGGGGCCAGTTGAAGCAATAAAAGAAACTGTAGATGCTGCTCCAGCTGCATCTCCTCCTAAAGTTGATTATGCTACTGACCTTTTTAACCTGCTATCCATGGAAGGTCCACATATAAATGGTTCAGAGTCAGCTTCTACTGATGATTGGGCTGGTTTTCAAAGTACTCTCTCTCTCTCTCCCTCCCCGAGGCACCCACCAGGACCGTTCTAGTTTGTTCTTTTTATTCGTTTTTATGGTGGCAATCCCTATGTTAATTTAATTAACACTGATTTCCTACCTTCAATGTCCAGCTGGTGGAGCAGCAGCCAGAACTGAGAGTGAAAAGTCCAATCCCTCAATACCTGTTGAAAGTGGCACTCAGTCCACTTCAGGCATTGAGGATCTTTTTAAGGATGTCACTCTTGTGCCTTCAGCTTCAGATAAGCCTCAGAATGATGTGAAAAATGACATAAGCAGTCTTTTTGATAAGGTATATGCTTGATCATTTTCTATCAATGAATTCTTTAAACATTTTGCTCCCCAATCTTGACTCATCAGTTCAATTTTATGTGAACTTCATGTTTATACTCCTGCCACACATGGTCTTATGTGTATCATGAACAATACAAAACAATTGCCAACCTTAATTTGGAATTGTTGACCAGCCCCTTTATAGGAACTTATGTCCTGTTTTTCCTTAGTCTTGTTATTGAGTGTGTTAAAATGGTATATATGACAGTGAGATGGTTTGTTTTATTGGCAGTCCAACATGGTTTCACCATTTTCTCGATGCATCAACATCAACAGCAACTTGCAATGCTGACGCAACAGCAGTCCCTTCTCATGGCTGCTGCTGCGAAATCTGGTTGTGTAGATCCAAAAGTTCTTGGTGCTACGCAGCAGCCTGGTTCAAATGGTACTATGTACCCCCTGGTGAACTGGCCCAACATGCGTCACCAAGTTCCAGGAACCACATATCCAATTGGCGGACAAGCAGATTCACAGGCACTCATGCAGGTATGAATTAATGAGGCTTACTTTTTAATTGCTTGAGCTTTTCAGAATTTGTTTCTGATCATCATATCTATTTCATCATTAGATGAGCAACCTACCAACTCCACATCCGTTGGGGAACTTCTCAAACAATTTAACATCAAGGTATGCTATCAAACTTCACATGCTTGTGAAAAATAGATTGATCCATTAAGAAAACTGAATATGGATTGCATATGGGAATGAATCCTGGCCAGAATACTTTTCTCGTGTATCTTAGTCATCGTGAACTGAGTCTAGATGCGGATCTTTCCATGTGACTCTTTGATACTATGCGGGACATGATCTTCTTGTACTTAGCAGGGTGAAAGTGTCTTCCCTGGGGCTGATTAGTGGTTCTTTATTACTAGGGTTTAGAAACTGGCATGTCCTTAAGAGTGCTTCATGCAGGATTCAAATAAATGATTATGCCAAATTGCATTGAAAACTCTGCTGCACAAACCCCTAACCTTTTCTTTCCCGGAAAAATGACTCTTTTCCAATGAAGTAATCATAAAAGATATATGAATTTTTTTCTCTATTGAGCATGATTAATACGGATGGACGAAAGTTTACATGAGACTTAATTATACGGATCTGACTGATGACTGCTCTTAGGGCACTTGCTAAGGAAGTATTCAATTTTCAAAACACTAACCTTTTTTTTTGATATGTAGTGTTATGAAAACCAAATCCTTTCTTTGAAAGTATGCCTAACAAGTGCTTGAGAGCACTCTTTAACATGACCTCCTGATAATTCAGCTATCTTCATTGGGTCTAAGGGACATATTCGGCATTTAGATTCCAATGAACTCTTTTTCATGTCAGAACTGTTGGATCCCATCTTCTGTAGAAAGTAGAAATTGCCAAAGTGATTGTGCCTACATTCTGGGTTTTGTGGTTAAGAGGTGGACTAGAATAGGGTCGTGTTCTTACGGATCATTTCTGATACAGAAGTAGGAAATAGTTCAAAAGTAACCTGCGACGTTTTCCTTGAGCATCTTATAAACCCAAATCTTATTCTCCTAATTGCTACCTAGAATTACATGCTCGATTTTGGTTATTCAGGTAACAAAGAGAGCTTGCCAGAGGCTAACGGGAGATGATTGAAATCCCTTACACACAAAGTTGAAACTTGAATGCTTAATCATGAAATGATTATCTTTGCACAAATTTTATATGATTAGTATTGTGGTCTGCACAATAAAGTTGAATCTCGCTGAATTTGGACTCATTAGAATTTCCAAGTGACAATGAATTATCTTGTGTAAATAATCGTTCATGATGGAATTCGAGTGGTTCTTTACCTTCTGGTGCTTACTCAGTTTCTACCGTGGCATTAGTGTTCTTATTTTATTATGTTCTAATGTTGCTGTCATGTTGTTGCATGTATCTTTTGATGCTTTTCTTGACCTTATCGAAGAGTATAAACTTTATGGTTATGGTTAATTTCTTCTCCCCTTGGCCTCAATCAGTATGTATACAATGGGGCAAACTACTAATGTCAATGGTCTCATGTCTGCCGGGGTTACCAACCATCAATCTACTCCCACCATTGCATCTGCTTCTCCTTCAACACAATCTGGGAAAGAGTATGACTTCTCTTCATTAACCCAAGGGATGTTCTCAAAAGACTGAGTAGGTTGCGAATGCAAATATTATACAATCAGGAGAGAGCAAATTTTATAGGGAAACGTGCTTGGGACTTCTTTTGCAAGCATTGGTCATAAGCAATTTGTTAAGGGTTGGTTTTTCTGTTCATGCATTGGGTCGTGATTTGTATGGGTAGCCCTTTTGAGTAATAAAAAGGTAGGTCATATTGATTTGAATCTCATCCTCAAGACTAAAATGTTACATGTATTATTGTTTGTTTGATGAACCCATAGGTCTGACATTTTGGTGTGGTTCTATGTTTGCCTCTGGTCCCTAACGTCTTGCACTACCTCGGGAAATCTCCATGGTAGCCTCCTCTCCTGGATTTGTTTTGATATATGATCTCTTCCCTTTCTTTATCGCTTGGGTTCAAAATACTTCCTTGCTCGGTTGTGACTCGACAATGAGCATAGGAGACATGACACGGTGGATTGAAAAGATTGATATGCTGAAGGAACAGAGAAAGTACCGCTATTGTTTAGGTTGGGCTGTCCATAATAATCATATGGTCAATACTGAATTTGGGTTAGATGTGGATGGGAGAGGGAAAATTGTCTAAAAAGTTATTAATCTATTGTACTGTAGCCCATTTGGTCCTAAACATTTTAATTATTTTGATTTAATTCCAAAACTTTTGATAATTTGTTAATTTAATCCTTCTGGCCAATTTGGTCAGTAATTGACAATCATTAGATCATTGATGTGGTAATCTAGTTGGCATTGATTGTTTTGCATGACATGTTTAGCGCTACATAAATAATTTTTTTTAAAATTTTTTAAATTTTTCTTAATTTTTTTCTCCCTTTTCCCACCATTGGTGGCTAGTAGAGGTCATTGCCCTTAGGTGACAATCACCCTTGCCAGCTCACTTAAGTGATGGTAGCTCTCACAAAAGGTATCGGATAATTGTTTAAAAAGTTCTAAATTTATTGTATGGTGTTTCGTTTAGTCATAAATTTTTTAATTGTGTCAATTTAATCATAAATTTTTGAATCATGTTAATTTAGTTATAATTTTTTTTATGATTTATCAATTTAATTATTTTAGTTAATTTTGAATGAAAATTATTGATGTGGTGACTTAGTCAGTGCCTCCCATTCTACGTGGCATAGTTTGATGTGGAAAATTTTGTCAAATTTTGTTTTAATTTGTGAATCTTTTTCTTCAATTTTTTCCTTTTCCTTTCCTTTTCTTTTTCTTTGTTCCCTTTTCCCTTGATTGCCTCAAGTAATTGTCGCTCTTGCCAAACCCCAGGTGGTTGTCACCTGAGGTCAACTGGCCCTTGCCGATAGCTGGTGACTTTCACTTGTCATAGATGAGGCTTGACGATGGCTTGCGAAGGGAAAAGGGAAAAAAGAAAAGAAAAAGAAAGAAAGAAAATTATAAAACTAAATAAATTTAAAAAATTATTAACTTCAATGTCGGCGATACCCTATAGGACAGCTAACATTAACTCGACCATAACGTCAACTATTTTCTGTTAAAATTAGCCGAAAGGATTAAATTGACAAATTATTAAAATATTTACAGTAAAATTAATAAATTATCAAAATATTTATGATTAAATTGATACAATTGAGCAATTTATGATTGAATTGGTTATTATACAATAAGTCAAGATTTTTTGGATAATTTTTCAGATAAAATAAGTTGAAATTGGTAACATGATGACTTCACATAGGATACATCACAATCATTATTTGAATGTGAGTTTCGTGATGCATAGGCATGTTCTCTCGTCATCTTTCTTGAATGTGATAAGTCAAATCTATAAGCATTAGCTGGGACATGTAATCAAGTAATGTAACGGTCTACCCAAACAGGCCTCACCAACACAAGGAAGGTAAACTAGAAGCATAATCGCCCAAGCCACGTGCCCATTAGTCAATAGTTATATGCTCGTCGGAACAAGGACCTTTCAACGCCCGAATTAGGCGCAACGACTTGAGACTTTGGGCAAATGAATTGCCATATTTGCGGCCATTCGAGACTGGGAAAACCTAGTCGTCGGTCTGCCAAGTCTGGATTATTACTGCAGACGACGCATGGGACTCGAGGATTGGGATGTTCCCCCCCGTCGTACACGTGTCGTTTGGCCAGAGGCTAGGCGGCAGCAGGTACGGACAGATCCCCGTCTAATGATTTGGGCCCTTGTGCTTGAGAAGATCAAACTGCCCTACTCAATGAGTTTTGCCGACATTTGAAACGCGGTTGTTGGATATTTGAGTAGTTTTGAAAAATTGAAAGTTATTATTTTTTATAATAATTTTTTACCATTACTAATTTGTATTGATTTTTGTCTGTCATTAATATGAAAAGGTTTTGTAACATTTTATAATGACTTTTTAATAGTCATATAACGATTTTTCAATCACTTTGTAATGTCTAATTTATTTATCAAATAAATCCTCTAGAGAAATACATCGAATCAAGAAGAGAACATCTTTTTACTCAAAAAATCTTTCATTCTTTTTTCTTGTTGGGTTATAAACAATGTTGTCTTGTTCATTCTAATATTCAGTGTGGAATATAGAAGATGATCTGTTATATCTTAGAAAGATAGTCGCTAGAGCCTATTGCATCGAGTCTTGTACTTCAAGAGGCGGAATTATCCTTAAGGATAATGCTCTTGCACGCTTCAGATAATTTATTTTACTCTTTATTCTTTTTCAATGTATTTCAATTATTATTATTATTTTTATATGTTTTAATATTTTTCCAACAATCTTATGGATAATGCTTTGGATGTACGACGTGAGCTATGAACGCGATTCAGTGTTGTCACAACTCGGGAAGTGATGCGGCAAGCTTAGGCATGCATTCGTGAGAGGTGGAGGTGATGCTGAGCAACAACGTGTGGGCGACAGATTCTGAGAGCTTGCTTAATGGAGTTTGAGGTGACCAATTTGATTCTCCTGTTGAGGATCATAGGAACACGCTCATCTCTTTTAGAGGATTCTGCCTCCAATGAATAAGCTAAGTCCAACAATTCGTTCTTTTGATTTTCAGTAGCCTTATGTGTATATATTTCTGGTTTACACATGTTGTCAATTTTATTTATAGAAAGGCTGACTGTTGAGACCAATCTGAAGCACTGTACATCGTCCACGTAATTGGTCCTTGCTAGTGGTATTTCGCGGGCAGATTGAGCTGCGCCGTTGCCATTAATCTTGACGGTTTTTCCTCTCTTTTTTCTCATTTTCCCCCATTATGATGTCATTTGATTATGTTATTACCGAGGTGATTATTTTTAGAGTTCGACTTATTATAACTGAAGCATTGCAATTGTTATCTTTTGAATTAGGTCATTTTGATGCAGTTGAAATTTATTTTCGCATGCTTCTTTAAAAAAAAGAAGAAGATTGATCTTTATGATTTTCTATGCGATTGAAGAAAATATTATCTTTGGGGACTGAATTTGTTGGGTTTTTTTTTTTTTTTTTGGTCGGAAGAGAAGATTTTATATTAGTAATCCATAAAGGAGGGATTACATGATAAGCTAAGATCCAAACATAAAAGAAGTTCCAGCGATTGTGGTGGTTTCGCAATCCAATCGGACGGGAGATTTTTAGCGTAATGGGCCCTTGCAACCCAATCGGCGACACGGTTTTGATCCCTCGGGAAAATGCTGCAGCCCAACGTGTGTTAGTTCTTGCGAAGCCCACGACGTCGTCCACAAAATGCTTTGCGGCCCATGGAGTTTCGACCCAGCCCCCGAACAAGGCGAACGGCTTGGAGGCTGTCCGACGGAATCGTTCCGTTCGTGTGTTTCCTTCCTGTTGACTCTCGCTCCTTGTACTTGCGCTTCTTTCCTTTAGAAAGAGAAGAGCTTCGCGGATGGCTAGGGTTTCTCCGATTAGGGCAGAAGGGCGAAGATCGGTTTCACAAAACCGTCGATCAGCACACCGGCTCGGTCTCTCCTGACTCCCGCCCGATCCCCCTTTGTCGTCTTTGTCCCATGAGCAATCTACACTGATCTGGTGGTGTGGAGCTGCAGATTGAGGTTCGGCCGTCTGTGGTGTGGGGTTAGTTGTCTTGATTTTTAGTCTTTGGCGACTCAATTTCTGGTACAGCTGAATGCTGTGCACCGCGTCTTCTAACAACCTCTGTTTTGATGTTGTTCGGGCGTGAAAAATGCGGTGATTTCGGGCTTTCCATACTAACCAGAGGACTTCTGCTATGAGCGCTTTGTCGTGCGGTTCGGCCTTGCTGGTAAGTGTCTCCAGGATCCATTTATCTGCTCTTGTGATGTTCGGCTTTGACAGATTGACTCCCAATCTATAATCTGACCATATGTCTGCTGTCCAGGGGCAGAGGAGGAAGATGTGTTTAGTGGTTTCGGGGGCTTCGCCACAGAGGGAACAAGTCATATCAGGTATAATATTCCGCTTGAATAGATTTTCTTTCGTTGGTAGAGCGTTATTACATACACTCCACACTAGATATTTGACTTTAGGGGATACTTGGAGTTTCCAGATTTCTGTCCATAGCTTTTTGGGTACCTGATATGAGGAGGATGGGCGATCGGCGATCTTTGGGAGGGTGGGCATTTCGGTTCCTATTGTATCCGCTTTTACGGTGTATTGCCCCGTGGTATTAGCTGTCCAAACTAGGTTGTCTGCGGTGGGTAGAATGCTGAGGGGTGTGGCTAGAATCTCCCGAGTTCGATTCTCATCGAAAAGAGTTTCCACTAGGTGGTTTTTCCATTGTCTTGTGTTTTCGTGAATCAGATCAGCTACTAGAATCGGGTCACTTCTATTTTGGGACCTCCAATTCTCCCCGAATTTAGCCACAAATCCTCCCCGATTCGATACTTTGTCCATCCCCCACAACCCATTTGACATCCGGTGCGATCATGTCCCTTCCTCTAGGAGGCTTTGCCATCCCCACAATGGCCTATGACCTTTTGTTGCTGACCAGAAATCCCCTCTTGGAAAATAAATCCCCTTATAAATTCTGCCCCATAAGGAGTTCGGGTTCTTTAGAAAACGCCAGGCCTGTTTCCCCAGCATTGCTTTGTTAAAAACCACTAGATCCCTAAATCCGAGGCCTCCACAGTCTTTTCTGTCTTTCAATTTGTCCCATTGCTTCCAATGTATACCCTTTTTCAAGGCTGTTTGCTTCCACCAAAATGAGGAGATTTTTTGCTCGATTGCCCGGCATATCAAAAGTGGGATTTTAAAGATTGACATTGCAAGGCGAGGAGGGCTTGGACTACTGTTTTTATCAAAATCTCCTTCCCCGCCTTAGAGATTAATCTTTCCTTCCACCCTGCCAGTTTCTTATCCACCCGTGCTAGGATCCACGAAAAGAGTTGTTTCTTTGTTTGGCCCCAATCTGAAGGTATTCCCAAGTATTTTCCTGTTTTCTCTATGATTGGAACTCTTAGAACAGCAGCTATATTCTGCTTTAAGGTCTGGGGACAGCTTCTTTCTATGAAAATCCTTGATTTGTTCAGGTTTACCAGCTGGCCCGATGCATAGCAATATTGATTTAGGGTATTTGATAGTTGCTCTGCCTCTTGGGTGGTAGCGTTCAAAAAGAAAATCGCATCATCCGCAAACAGCAAGTGGGAAAGTGCTGGACAGTGGGTGTTCAGTTGTATGCCCTTCAAACTTCCTTCAGACAAAGCTTTAGATATTAGAGAGGAGAGAGCATTCGCCATTATAATAAAGAGGTAGGGTGATAAAGGATCCCCCTGTCGGATTCCTCTAGTTGGCGTGAAATATTCACTACAATCGCCATTTATCCGTATCTTTGAAGGATGCGAGGAAATGCAGTGCTTAATCATAAGAACCCATCTCTCATCGAAACACATTTGTCTCATACAGTCGCATAAGAAATCCCATTCCACCCTATCATAGGCCTTTTGCATGTCTAACTTTAGTATAGCCTGAAATTTTCTTCTCCTTTTCCTGATGCGCAGGTGGTGGAGGACCTCTTGTACGATGGAAATATTGTCCTGTATCTGTCTCCCCCCCACGAATGCACTCTGCTCCTGGGAAATTATGTCTGGAAGCCAAGGTCTCATTCTGTTCGACATAACCTTAGCTATAATTTTGTAGGCAAAATTACAGAGACTGATGGGTCTATATTGTGTAATCTCCTTCGGATGGGCTATTTTTGGTATAAGAATAAGCTGTGTTTGGTTTATCGCAGGGTCGAAGGTACCTTGGGTGAAGAAATCGTCCACCAGCTTATATACGTCCTCTTGAATTTCGGCCGTGACGACGCTGGTAGAAAAGACCATTTAAACCATCGGTCCCGGAGCTTTAGTGGCTCCCAGGTTGGAAAGCTGCCTGACGCACTTCTTCTCGTGAGACTTTCTCCAGCAGGGCGTTGTTCATTGTGGGGGTGACTACTTGCGGGCATTGTTCCACCACAGGTTGATAAAATCTGCTCCCTACTGATTTATATAAAGCCCTGTAGAAGTCATTTATATGTTGCTCTATGAGGGTTGGATTCCTGCACCATGTTTCATTTCCTATGCGGAGCATTGAGATTCTGTTTCTTTGTCTTCTCTGAATAGTTGTTGCATGAAAGTATGCGGTATTTTTATCTCCCCACTTCAGCCAATCGATTCTGGAACGCATGCCCCAATACAACTCCTCCTGCCTCCATAGTTCTTCAATCTTTCCAACTATTCGTCTATGTTCTGCAACATTGGAATTTCCGCCCCCCCTGTTGCTGATTTCTGTCAGTTTCTTTTTAAGTAATTCTATTTTGAGAGCTGCATTTTTGAAATTGTCTTTACTCCATCTCCCCAAGGCTATCACTACATTTTTAGTCTTATTCACAAACCCTGGTTGGTCTCCTGTCCCTTCTCTCCATGCTGATTTGACAACCTCTCGACATTCAGGGTGCTCAGTCCAAAAGGCTTCAAATCTAAAAGTTTGCTGTTTTTTCTTTCTTGTGTGGTCTAGGGAAAGGAGGACAGGGCGTGGTCGATCCGAGGGCTGGTAGTGCGTAGGCTTGAAAGCATTCGGGAAAAGGACCCGCCATTGCAGATTGCAAAGTGCCCTATCAAGCCTCTTCTGGACTAATTCAGCCCTTTCTCGGTTATTGGACCAGGTATAGGAACAGCCCTTACTCTCAATATCCATTAAAGAGCATGAGTTAATAAAGTCACGGAAAGACACCATGCGATAACGATCAGCTTCACGTTTACCAGCTTTTTCCCACTCATATAAGACCTCATTGAAGTCCCCCATGCATAGCCAAGGTTCGTTAATCTGACTTGATTTAGCATATAGAAGTTGCCATAGGTTGAGTCTCTCTTGGTAGTTGGTTGAGGCATGAATGAAGGAGATTCTCATATCATGGCCGCCGCTGTCTTCTGAGCACTTAATATCAACCAATTCCCGCATGGTAGACTGCACCTCCACCTGAATTTCCTCGTCCCACATTAGTACTAATCCACCCCGATACCTACTGGATTGACAATAGTAGAATTCTTGTATTTTAGACGTTTTTGCAGCCGGTCAATCACCACTTCTTTATTCTTAGTTTCCATAAGGAAAACTAAGTTGGGCCTATCTCGAGCCACTATGGCTCGAAGGTTCTGGACTGTCAAGGGATTGCTTGCCCTTGGCAGGTTCATTTCCGATATCCTCATGTATTCTCGGGTGGGCGATTTGGGCTAGCCACCATAGCCCTTTCCCGACCTCTTCCCATGAGTGATAGGAGTTTCCATCGAGATCCACTTCATTCAACAGATAATCAAAGCTGCCCTATTTCCCATATGGGTTGAATCTTTTCTGTTTCTTTGTTACGTGGGACTTATACCCTAGCTTCTTCTCTTTCCTTTACGTTACCTGCTCCCTTTTGCTTGCTGTTCTGGACTGCTTAGAAAGCTGATATTTCTGGATACTTTTGCCTTTATCAATGGCTCGAGGGTCTGTGGATGGGTTATCTGGAATACTTTTTTGACCCATGGAGCTGTATAGGACTAGAGCACGCTCATTATTTTCTAGTGTTTTTGTATAGCCATGTTCTCAGGGAGGATTTGTGTTGCAGGTTCAGGCTCTTTTTCCTCAGAGAATGGATGAATGTCACCAAAAAATATTTTCCAGCAGGGGCTGTAATCCTTCACCTCAGCCTTAAGCCACGATCCATAATTCCCAGGTTTGTCATTCGGCAGTTCTGTTTCTTCATATGGGATTTTTGGGCAAAAGTTCGCATAATGGCCTATGCATCCACATGAGTAGCAAAAATGTGGTAATCGTTCATATTTGAAAATATTCACTGCCATATACAATTACGTGTAATGATCTTTGAATTCAATTCAAACTTGATCTTATTATAAGGTGATACTTGTATATGGGTGCTTTTCAAGATAAGTAAATGTAAGGCCCAGAAACTTAAAGTTGTACGTAAGGCCCAGAAACTTAAAGTTGTACTTAGCGTGGGCTATACGAAGCCTGTTTGGACAACTTATTTCTTTTGCAAATTGGACCATATATTTTAATTTCCGCATCTCTAGTGCCTTGGTGTTAGCGTCTGTAATGTGCCGATGCTTTTGGTGGGTGAATTGACTGCCTTCTTTGGTTATTGGAAAAGTAAGGTTATTCAGCACACTCTTACATGCCTGTGCACAACAATATGCACGGCGGTGATCATTAACTGCTCTTTTAGAGATATTTATCAAAACCAAAAAAATATTCAGCCTCTCATGTATTTTATTGGCACTGTTTCGTTTTATAACATGAACATGTATATCGTTATGTTTCATAGTCAATACATGTTATGTTACTTGTTATTACATGTTGCATGTTTGTAGTATATAATGCGGGCTCTAGCCATGGGCTATTCTGCTCTTCTGATTGATATTCCCATTGTTATGAATGGCTCATTCATCGAGATTAATTTGTAATATGACAATATGAAATGGAGGCAAAGCGAGTGAGATATTGAAGTGCTCTCACAAGACTTCTTGACTTTTCTAGATGTTTGACAGGGTTATTCTCTTTTTGTGAGAATTGTTGTCCAAGAACCATAGGGGTAGGTGTCGGTTTGCTATTCAAACCAAATCTTTTTAGAAGATCAAGAGCATATTTCTTCCGAGTGATCTTCATTCCATGGCTAAAGGCAATATGTTTCCCACTCTTTGGGATGCTTCATTATGATATAGTCATGGAATTTTACATAGTGGATTTTCTGCTGTATTAAAATGTTACAGTGATGTTAAGTGGATCTCGGATTCATATGAGACAATCCACTAATGAATGTGTTCACTTTGTGGAAGGGTTGTAACATAAAAAACAGTTGAATGAAATTGTGGGGGGAAATGACAATTCTGCTAAACCAAAAGTTGACTTAGTTGGAGCAGATGATATGTAAACAAAATGCCTTATCCTCCTAAACTCCAGTAGGGGAAGGAGAAGAAAATATTTACTATTTTTTGGTAAATTGAGAACTATTCAATTCTTGAGAAAAGAGGAAAAATTCTTCTCAAACTCATATGAAAGAGGTTAAGCAGTTGAGAAACTCTTAGTAGATATTCCTTTGGGAATAAATGACACATTTTGTGTTTATATATTGTGAATGCCAAGAGGCAATAGCCTTCAATGGTAAGAATTGACACATCCGATCAAGGGGATGACGTGGTAAAACAGTTGCTTAATGATGAAATTATGTCCATTAATTATATGAAGTCAGAAATAGATTTTGGTTGATCCTCTGACTATACATTGAGGGGAATGGGACAAGCTAATTGAAGAAAATCAAAGGTCTCAACCTATGTAATTGGTGATCCCATGAATTAAGTTCATATGGGTAACAACAAGTCACTTGTTCTAGTGATGCACTATTAAAAATTTTATGTCCCTCCTAAGGTGACAATAGTGTAAAACTGCAAGGAAAAAGAGGTTGAACTAAGCTTTTAATGAATTCCATATCCAATGTTGGTAGTGTGTTAAGTTGCAGAATGCTCTTAACGGAATCACCTATATAAGTGTGGAGTGGGGCCGCTCCTATGAGATTATTGGCAATAATCTGTAGAGCACCTATGAATAAACCAAGCACGTGTATGGCCTATTAACACAAAACTGCGTTGAACAACAAAGTTTGTGGGAGTGCAATGTAATTGGTGAAAATTATAATTCACAAAAGGAAATTCTTGGTTTATAGAAGTTTCAAACTTAACCAAAATTTTGTGAATTATATTTCATTCTTTCTAGGGCTGGTTCATAGCCTAACAAGCACTAGTTCTGATGCATTATTCTCCAATAACCCAACATTATTCTTTCTTTTTTCTTTTCAAATTTTTTTGAAATATGTGGGGGATTATTGGATAGTTCAGCATTTTTGAAAAATTGAAAGTTATTAATTTTTGTAACAATTTTTTACCGTGATCAATTTGTAATGGTTTTTGTTTGCCATTAATATAAAACGGTTTTGTAACGTTTTATAACGGCTTTTTAACGGTTATATTACAGTTTTTCAATCGCTTTACAACGTTTAATTTATTTATCAAATAAATCTTCCATTATTCTATAAGGGCTCTATAATGGTTTCTTAGTGGCTCTTCAATGACTCTATTTTGTTTGAATATAAAAATAAAAATTAAAAAGATAATCTAGAGAGATACACAAAATCAAGAGGATAATATTTTTTTCCTCAAAAAATATTTCATTTCTTTTTCCTTGCCGGGTTATTATAACATTATTTTGTTCATTCTAATATTCGGTGTGGAATATAGAAGACGGTTTATTATATTTTGGAATGATAGCTACTAGAGCCTATCACACAAAGTCTTGTGTTTCAAAGGGCGAAATTATTTCTAAGGACAGTACTCTTGCACGCTTCAGATAATTTATTTTACTTTCTATTCTTTTTCAATGTATTTGAATTATTATTATTATTATTATTATTATTATTATTATGTGTTCTAATATTTTTTCAACAATGCGTGCTTGGACATTGAAATGGCACGTTCTTCCTGTGCTCGGAGATGCAAAGAGGAGAGTGTCGTGTGGGTCGGGACGGAATGGTCAGAATTTGCAACTAGTGAAGTGACCACTTTGAAAGGACGGGGACGATAGCCCCCGTCATGGTAGGTGCGCCATGTTCATGAAAGCAATGGAGTACCAAAGTACTGATATTTTTGGCATGTGGTATGTCTTGTTTTGAGGAAGAAGGTAGTCCTGGCCAGTTAAATACTCCAATTCCCCGACCAAAAGTAACGAGACGTCGACTATCAAGATAAGTAATTTGGGAAGGGTTGAGAGCAACTATGGTCCAAATACCATCACATGAAGCTTTTATATCGGTTTGGACTTGTCTAGTAGAGTTATTGATTGTATGGATTCCATACATCCGTAGCCTCATATGATCAACGGTTGAAATAATCTTTTGAGTCAATTAGCCTTACAAAAAAGAAGAAGCAATTTGCCTTTGTATTAGGGGTGTGCATGGTCCGGGTGGGCGGTTCTCACTCTAGAACCGGGAACCGCCCACTAAGGACCGGTTAAAAAAATTGGATCCAGGAACCGCCCGTTGATTCCAGTGGATCCACCTGAGAATCGGACCGCGGTCCGGTCCGGTTCTGGGTGGATCTACGGAATGGGCTCACAATGACGGGCGAAGAAAAGAAGCTCCACCTGGACACGTATCGAAAATATGGTACATTTAGAGATTTCGCAAATGTTCTTGCGCTTTTTTTTTCTTTACCTCTCTTGGTAGGTTGCCTCAAATAGAACAATAAAAATTATAAACATGGGCTTCAAAATTTTAATTTTTTTAACTAAAAAAATTATTTTTTATAATAAAAATTAATATATATTATTATTATAATACCGGTGCAGTGGGATGGGTGGGCGGGCGGATGCGCTGTGAGCGAACCAGGGAACCAGGGCCGGTCCTTCAAGAACCACCGGTTCCGGGCCGGTCCGGTCCGGTTCCGGGCGGTTCCCGATTCTTTTTCACACCCCTACTTTGTATTGGCCGAGGAAAGAGGGAGGGGTCCATCTTCCTCTTTTTCCTTCTCTCTCCCTTTTTTTTTTTTTTTAGGTGGTACATCACCTATTTGGATTAGTCTATCTTCTTCTTCAAGCAAAAGCCATCATGTGCTTCAACGCTCATTAGTCGCAGTCATTAACGTTAGCCACAAAAACTCAGCTCCTGTGCGCTCCTAGTCAAATCCAGCTGTAAAATCACAGTGGATGTTACATCAGGAAAGAATGGTAGATGGCAAAAAACAACAAAAAATACGTCACCTTCTCGTCGTCCAATCTGGAATTTACTTAAAAGGAAAAATCAATCATGATACATAGACTATGTTATAGGTCATTGGCAAATATCATGTAATCTTTTTTATATGATTGACCTATGATAATGTCGTTCAGCAACACATGCTGATTTTGCAGAAGAAGAAACTTGTGATGACAAGCCTCCAAAGGAAAGTGAGATTGGTCCGCCAATGGACTTTCAAAAGCCATTTCTGGGTTGTGTGGCAAGAAACAGGCTGAAACAAAACCGACCCTCTTGAATTCCCATCACTTGTGTATTGAATACATAAAGCTTTGGTTGGTCTTGTATGCATGTCAAAAACCTCGTGCTCAGCACGATCCAGAATTAGGTCGCTATCCCAGAATCGTGTGACCTCGTGTCGATTTCATGATACATTACACATCAAATTAGCTGATTTTTCTCATTTTGTTTGACCCTGTATTAACAAAAAATAGAACTCCACAATCTTGGCCGATCAAATCCTTTCAAGGATCTTTTCCATGTTAGTGGCTATGTTACATTGATTTGTTGATTCAACGGACACATGTTTTGGTTCTTCCATTGATTCCATGTTTCACGACAAGAATAAGAATGTTGTGGCCCAACGCAGCGGGGCACATGAGCAGGATTTGTCAGGCCATGTCTTAAGGGAATGCACGTTAACGCTTTACTCCCCCTGGGCAATTTTCTTTCATTTTCCTAATTTCACGTCGTCAGTTTCCCTAGAGCATCTTGTCCTCCCTAAGTAACAAGTCAATTCCATTCGACAGTACATGTTATGATAAGTTCTGCGAGTGTCTATTACCAACATTTTGTCTTTTACCTTTTGGAACGCCAATCATCCTAATTTCAAGGAAGTGGTGTTTCTTCTTCTTCTTCTTCTTTTTAATATTTAAATGAACTTGAGGAAACCCTTGTCTCCTTACTTACCCCTCTGCATCTGGTAAGTCCGAAATGAACACGCAAGAATGGAGCATATATAAAGTGAGATTCATAAAGCACTATATTCCCACAGAGGGAGCAAGCAAACCCAGTTACTTAAGGGAGTATATATATTTTACTTTTGAAGGCTGAAATCACGCAAAAAAAGCTAAACTCAATTTTTGCTTGACCAAAAGTGTATATTCATATAGTTACTTACGGCGAATGGGCGACGGAAATCATAAATATATATATACACTACACGAGTCGCATAATCTATATTTCACATAACTTGCTTTCAAGCAATTTTGTGGCTGTGTGCTTTGTTGAGAATTTAGTTGTCGAATTTTCCAACTCATCTTCTAATTATGCTCTCTATACAAATAGAGATCTTTCTCTTTTTTTTCCCGTCTTATTTGGAGAGTTCTATACTTTGTTTCTCTTAAAATGTCACGGGAGTTTTTGAATAATGCAAAAAGAAGAAGAAGAAAGTCATGAAAACAATAATTGAAAACCTGAGTATAAACAAAGGGGGATCCCTTGATGTCCACCATTGAAAACATATAGTTATCTTTCTAATATTCACTTCTTGTGTTTGACCTAAATCCAAGAGCTAACTTTTGACCCCACCCACCCACTAGCTCGATAATATCCTTTCCCTAAGGAAATAATGTATATTCCCATCATGGCATCATCCATATCTCCAAGGCCCATAGAAGGTCAAACTACACTCTTGACTTTGAGAAGAACGTCCAAATCATGCTCTCTGGAACCCTCGTTCCACTGACCTTACAAACCAAGGAACACGCGAGCTAAAACTCGAGATGGATCTTGTCCGAACATGGATTGCCTACCGAAAGGCGTGCCCTTGATCGCCTTGCATAGCAAGCCAGGAATCTAAGTCGGGGACTATAGTTTAACGAGCAGCAACGCAATCTTCGATGCAGATTTCGCATTGCTCGCCGGACTACAATAATAATAGTAATACTACAACCGTTGTTCTTCCGAAGCGTGGTCGGTGAGGGAGGAGGCCACACATCTATACGTGATATGACTTAACCTGAAATTGTATAGGTCACTTAGAATGTGTTTGCTTTCTTTCCAATTTTTCTGTTCTTTTGTTTTTTAATGTCCACTAATATTTCTATTTCTCGGAATAGAAAGTTGTTCTAAGGAATAGATTTGGAATAGAAATGATAAGTAGAAAAAAGTAAAGTTATTTCTTAAGTTGTCGCCGATAACTGCCCATTGCCCACGGCTCGCCGTCCACCGCCGCTGCCACCCTTTGCCGACTGTTGGTTGCCGAATTGCTCGTTCACTGGTTGTCGTCGCCATCGTAAGAAAAAGAATACAAATTTTATTAGTTCAGTACCAAACATATTTCTATTTCAAGAATAGAATATTTTGGTAGTTACCAAACTGTTTTGTTTTATTTAAAAATTGTTCTAGAGAGTAGAAATAGAAAAAAATTATTTTTAAAAAAAATTATTTTCAAAAATATAAATATTATCAAACGCACTATTATTAATCCATTTATAATCCACTTATTTTGTGTTCTTTATTTTGTAGACTCATAATGTTGATCCTTGTTACGAACATATTAAATGTTTTCAAGTTATTAAATGGGTTTTGGACCCATTTTGGGACACCGGAGCGGCTCGACATCTGATGAGACAGTTGAGACGACTTGTGTACGTAACCTACTCATCATGATCTTAGATACTGATTACCATACGTGACACCTAAAAATTTAACGACTACTCATTTTTCATAAATTAAAATAGATACTGCTAGCTGTCGAAAAGTCCTACCAAAATAAAAAACTGTTGAAAAGAAGAGGAAAAAAATAAAAGGGAAGAAAGAAATTTGCCGCGTCACTCTCGCGCTCTCTCTCTCCCCCGGTCGCTCAGAACTCCCAACTCACACTCTCGCTCACAACTCCCAACGCACGCTCCCTCCCCTCCCTTCTCTCGACATCGATACAGACATGGCGATCTTCTCCGGCGGTTCGAACGCCGCGTGGTTGCCGTCCCTCCAGGTCCTGCTCGCCTCCACCCTCGCCCTCTCCGCCGCCCTCCTCCTCAAGCTCTCCCTCCCGACCGTCGCCGACTTCCTCACTTGCGAGCTCCCTTCCTTCTACGGCCTCCTCCCCACCTTGCTCCGGTCCCCTTACCTCTACATCCTAATCAACTGCATCATCATCTCCATCCTCGCCTCCTCCAAGCTCCACCGCAAGGCGGATGACCAGATGCCGGAGCTCGCCATGGCTGAGTACGTGGGTCCCCCGCCCGAAGAGTTGGTTTTTGGGGATCCGGCGGAGGATCCGAAGGAGCCGGAGGCCGTGAGTGAGGAGCACGGCGTCAACGCTGCCGTTGAGGATCCGAGATCGGTGGAGGCTATGGAGGACGACGCGGGGACGTTGGAGGCGGAAGTGGAGAGAGCGGTTGATGAGGCGGCGGTGGCTGTGGACGGCAGTTACGAGCTGGCGGATTCGGAATCGGCGAGTCCGCCTCTGAGAAACGATTCTTCGAATTTCTCGTTCTTGTGTCCGAACGAAGATCGGAGAGAAAAGCCGCCCGTTTCGGCGAGGTTCGGTAATCCGGAGCCAAGTCCCGGAGGTACTCTCTCTCTCTCTCTCTCATCGCGTCTGTTTCATTCGACGTCTAAATTTTGAAACTCCATTAACGGCGAGCGACGATATTATCGTATTTCGATGCAGTCTGGAGGCAGTCGCGGGTCTCGAGGCCGAAGCGGAACGACACGCTGGAGAGCAACTGGAGGACGATAACCGACGGGCGCGCAGTGCCGCTGGAGAGGCACCTGAAGAAGTCCGACTCCTGGGACTCCCACGCGCGGCGGAACGACGAGATCAGCCCCCGCCGCGGCCGAAGATGAAGAAGTCGGAGACTTTCGCCACCCGCCCCGCTCCCGCTCCCGCCGCCGCCCCCGCCAACCGGCCCGCGAGCCCATCCCCGGCAGCGGGGAAGCTGAGGAGTGAGCCGTCGCTGGGCCAGGACGACCTGAACCTGCGCGTGGAGGCCTTCATCCGGGAGTTCAAGGAGCAGATGAGGTTGCAGCCGCAGGAGTCCCTGCTCAGTTCCAGGAGATGATCAACAGTGGGGCCGGCTAAATCTACGATTCTCGGTGAAGTCGGATCCATTTTCCTTTCTTGGGAAAAAATTAGTAAGAGAGATATATGAATAGAGAATCGGAGTTGGGAAGGACTGTAGTTAGGCATATGAGTTATACATTATCTGTAAAAAGGTCCAGAGTCTTTTCTTTATGGCATATGTTGATACGGAAGGTCATGAGTTAGTGAAAAAAAGAATGGATAGAGTCCTTTGCAACTTAGAATGGAGAGTTCCATTTCCAAACGCAGAGGCTTTTGCATTACCTGTGATAGGATCCGACCATCGCCCGATTCTATGAACCCTGGATGCAACTGGAGTGAAGAGAAAGAAAGCCTTCAAGTTTGAAGCATTCTGTATCAAGAAGTAGTCCAAAGAGCCTGGAAGGAAAACTTCCATCAGATGAAAATAACATAAAAAACGAAACAAGTTATTGCAGAACTAGAAAAGTGGAGCAAGAAAAAAAATCCAAAATGCAGCCAAACAAATTGACCCTCTCAAAAGAAGACTTACTGAGCTATCTAATGGTGGAGAGGAAGGTGCCCATGATGTAGAATATAAAAGAAGTATCAAACAGATTGAAAAGTTATGGAGACAAGAAGAAATGTACTAGTATATGTGATCTAGGATCAATTGGATGAGATAGGGTGATCAAAACACAAAATTCTTTCATGCCAAGACAATTAAAAGAAGACGGCGTAATAAGATATCCATGTTAAGGCTTGATGACCAAAATTGGAGTCGTGATCTTTTGACCCTTAAGCAACATATCAACGTATTCTATCGTTCATTGTTTACGACGGTGGGACATAGAGATTGCCAACCAGTTCTATGCGAATGCCCTCCAATTGTCAATAATGAGATGAATGAGTCACTCATCAAGTCAATTTCCGGAGAAGAACTAAAAACAATAGTATTCTAGATGGGTGCTACAAAGGCTCCTGGGGCTAGATTTGCTAAATCGACTATTTTACCAAAAATACTGGCCTATAATCCATGAAGCCATTTTCAGAACGGTGAATAAAATTTTCAAACAATGTACTTTTGACCCTATGATTAACAAGACACATATTATTTTAATCCCCAAAATTAATAACTTGAAAACATCACTCAATATAGGCTAATTAGTCTTTGCAATTTTCATTACGAGATCATTACTAAAGTTATGGCTAATAGGTTGCAACCTTGGCTACATGATCTTATTTCTCCTGAACAAAGTGCTTTGGTGGAGGAACGCCAGATTCAAAATAATATTTTTATTGTTGAAGAAGTGTTACATAAGCCTAGGGTGAGGAAAAGGAAAATGAAATTTCAAGCAATCCTAAAATTGGATATGCAAAAAGCTTATAATAGGGTTGAATAGGATTTCCTGTGCAAAATGGGTGTCACATCCCGACCCTTGGACTCATGATAACCCAATTCACTTGTGGTCCGAGATATGTGACACCTCAGGTTCTGATATCAATCAATTCATTTTATCTTGTCATTAAGTACATGCGGAAATGATACCAAATACACCTAGTTAAACATCAAGTAGATATAGTAGAAAGATACAGCAGTAAAATAACAACATCATATTTTTATTTATCTGCAGAGGATAGCTCGGAGAACCGTACATATATAAGCCCTTTATTCGAGTGATGTTCCAAAGGCCTACACAAAAAAAGGGGACCAAGCTTGGCTAACCTACGATCAACAAAAAAGGAGGGAATGGTCAGTAAAAAAGGATTAGGTGTCAAGTGCCTAATCGCTAACCTTGGAAGGGTTAGACTTGCCCAACGAGGAATCCTCTATCACGCCATCAGGAGGATTGAGATCCATGGGGTCCCACACCTCGTCACCTAGGCTCTCGTGAGGCAAAGGTCCGTTATAACTCCTCAGGGGACCATAAACCATATCCCTTTGCATGACGTACCACGCCTTGAAAACATGTGACATGTAGTGGTCCCTCTTTCCCTTATCCACCCATATCATCGTCACGTGATGCTCATAAACAAAATTGCGATCTAGAATGAGTCGCATGGTGATGGCAGTGCTCATATCCATGGAGACATCGAACCTCACCGGGCACGGCATCATACTAGGGTCTTGAAAATGTTTACGGGTGAGATAAACTCAATAACTTAAAATCCAAAGCATCGGTTAGGAATTTCACTCGCCTCAGGTGCAACCTAACTAAGCAACCTAATATCGATGGTAGATCAATTGCAAAGTAACCCTTACTTTGCCTTATATATCAATGTGCAAGGAATCTCAACCATAATATAAATCATCAATCATTAAATACAACCACATGATCTCTCACCTTACCTTGGCATATGTACCCTGCATGATACAATATAATTCATGCTAGAACTACATCAACTAGTAGTTCACATACTCAAAACACAAATCAAATTATCCCAAGCATCAGCATTCACACATGTTCGAATTATTACGACCCCTCGGGCCAAAGCACAATCTTGTGATTAGCGGTCTACTGGTCTAAAAACAGGCATCGTCCCCTTATGGGCACAATTACATCATGAACCTCCCCTTAGACGGCCTTCTCGAAAGAGCATTGATTTAGCCTCTACCGCGACTCAATATCTGACCATTGTTAAGCAACAAATAAAAATCGAGCAACACAAAGGCCATGGCACAGCCTGAAAGCTGGCAGTCTTCCGACAGTGCTGGATATTCCCTTTATATGACCATGCAACACAACTATTAACCACTTCATTTATTTCTTTTCTTTGATGTAAATGCAATCATGGTTTGTGTTCATGCAACATGCTATTATAATTATCACACATATAATGCAATGTAACGATTATTAATGGTCATGTGAACTTGCATAATTTAACAGTTTTAGATACAACCAACAAGTATAGTTCAAATCATAATCCAACAATCAGTCCTTACCAATGTCACGATATTCACTAAGATAGTAACCACAATTAACTATCCCCATAAAATCAATAATTATCGATAACTTGTCCACAAATATTCACTCCAACAACTAATCACATGTCTCAACCAATTATCGATAATCAATTATTCCCATAAATAATTGACTACCACAAAGATAAGCATAATCTTTAATTACAACCTCCAAAAATACTCATTGATATATGGATAAAATACTTTGGTCAATTATTCTAATAAATAATTAATTCTCATGACATAATTATAAATATTTACCCCTTTCATAATTAATTACTATACCATAAGTAATTTACTTTCATAAAATACTCAATAAATATTTTAAAGGCCATATAATATTATCATACATATAACTACCAACATTAAATAAATAAGCAATAATTAATATAAATATAACTATTGCCCAATTTAATCAATTCTCAACAAATAATCATAATGAATTATTTCTCCAAAATAATTAATTACCCCATAATTAACTAATAATTCAAAATAATTTAATATTTCCACAAATAATTAATCATAATTAACTAATCAAATTAATCTCAGTAATAATTAGTAACAAAGCATAATTAAGCTACTATTAGCTTATCATAATCCAAATTAAGCATAATTAAACATATAAACCATACTTAAGCATAAATCATCCTCATTAACCACTAATTCTACTTAAACTAATCAAACCACTCCCAAAGTAAGATTAACCCCTAACTAAAAGATTAAGAAATTAACTCATACTCTAATCGATTTTGGTGACACCGAGACGATGGCAAGGACGAGGACTATGCGAGATTAGTTCGAGAATGGCAACGGAAGATGGACGGTGGTTGGATTCCGGTGAAACTATTTTGATGAATTTTTCTTGGCAAAACACAAGGCAGTGGCGGTCTAGGGGCAGGACGGGCGGCTACTAGCGGGCGATGGCTGGACTCTGGATGGCAATAGCTCCAGCAGATAGCAATAGGGGCGACAACGGTGGTGGATAGCAAAAGGGTAGTGAAAAGAGAGAAAATGAGGGAAAAGGAAAAGAGAGAGAGAGAGAGAGTGAGCTGAGGAGAGAGAGGGGTAGTTGCTAGAGAGAGAGAAGGGAGAATGAAGAAGCAAACTTGGACAAGAAGCTTGAGAGCTTGCTTACCAAGTTTCAATCACAACCAAGTAATCCTAAGTGTCTAAGGACCACACAACCGAAACTTCTAGAAGGAGAGGCCCATGGGCTAAAGAAAAAGGGGAATGAGACTTGCTTGGGCCCCATTGGGCCGTCCATGTTGGGTGCTAGGCCCATTGGGTCACCGGTCCACTTGCGAAACCAAATTCTTAATCCAAAATTTCATTTTCCAACACTTTGTGACTTATCGTAAAATCTGAGAATAAATGTGATGACGTCCAAATACTTAGTTGTGAAGTCTCTGAAAAGTTGAAACCAAAATCGGATTAAAAATCGGAATTAAATTGAATCCATTATGACTTTAGTATGGTCTAAACCTTTCGGTATTTTAGGATTTTTCTCACATTTAATCCGTGATTGATAGTTTTTTGATCATTGCTTAAGACAATTTTCAAATTAGGGCGACCCTCAGTTGTCATATAATTTCGGGGGTTCAATTGATCAATTGAGTATAAAGTCAAAAAGGAATCAGTTTAACGTTGTTCATAATTCGTATGGAAGTCATGCGGAATCACTAGCAATCCGGCTTTATACTTCTGCCGAATCGATTTATTTTCATTCATTAACTGATTAGTAACATGGTGGTATTGTCCCTTTTGGATGCTCATGGTCAAACGGTTCATCCCTGATTGAATTTGCTAGTTATATGTGTATTGATTCCTAATTGCACTTTTGAATGGTCCGTTAACTCATGAACAATCAGTTCAGAGTAATTGTACTAACAAGGCATTGATTAATATTACCATTTCATATAATCCTAAAATATGGTCAAAATTCATGACATCACAATAGGTCTTGAATCAGATTTCTTATATCTTCAATATCTTTTAGGGTTAAAGTGAATGGAGGATCTTGTGAACCCTTCCATCCGACTCAAGGAATTTGGCAGGGAGATCCACTATCCCCCTAATTTATTTATCATTATGGCAAATGTGTTCTCTTCCCTCATGACTAAAGCAATGGAAGATGGAAGCATCAAGAGCATCCAAATGAAAATAACTAGTTCCTCACTCTCACACCTCCTATTTGCAAACAATGCTATTTTATTCTTAGATGGCACAATCAAGGAAGTTCAATATATGTCATCTATCTAGAATCAATAATGTTATGCACCAGGTCAAGCTGTAAATCTCAATAAATCAGGAATTTTCTTTGGAAAAACTATCTCAGAGGCTCAAATCAAATATAGCAATAGAGTTGAGAGTGCAAATCATCGAAAAAACGGGGAAATACCTTGGTATACCTTAAGATTGGAATTAGACAAAGAAACAAATGTTTACATGAGTATTAGCAAAGGTGGATAGGAGACTAGAAGACTGGAAAGAGAAGCTTATTTCAAAAGCGAGTAAGGAGATTTTAATCAAAACAATTGTACAAGCATTATCACAATATGTCATGTCAATTTTTAAAATTCCTTTATCTATTTGTCAAGTAATGAGACAAAGAATATCATTGTTTTGGTGGAAACAAAATGCAAGAAAAATTGGCATTCATTGGAAAATATGGGAAGTTCTGAAAATCAGGAAAGAATGTAGAGGCCCAAGCTTTAGGGATCTTATTGCTTTTAACAAAGCTATGCTGGAAAACAAGCTTGGAGGTTAAGCCAAGAGAATGCCTTATGAAGTGAGTGCTAAAAAGTACTTATTTTCCTAGAGGGGAATTTTGGAATTAGTTAAAGGCCCTCGACCTTCTTGGGGTTGGTAGAGCATTTTAATGGGGTGAGATGCAATAGAAGCAAAGATTATGTGGGGAGTTGGTGATGGTAAAAAGATTCGAGTTAGAGAAGATAAATGGTTGCTCTTGACTAAAATAGGAGGCCTAGCAAATTGAAACGATCCTCGATTGGTTGAGGATTTAATCAACAAAAACTCAGGGAATGGGATGTCCAGAAATTGATTGTCTAGTTTGAGGAAAGAATTGTCCAAGAAATAATAACTACCCCTTTGAGTTTGAACCCTGGATCAGATAAGCTATTATGGACAGCAAATTGTTCAAGAGCCTATGCAATAAAGATCGACTACGATAGGCTATGTGATTGGGAGACATAACATCTAAAAGTTACAAATTTTCACCAAAGTACGATTTAATTTGTGGAGCATATGCAACAATGCACTCCTGACCAAGGAAAATTTACATAGAGAGGGGAATGTTACTTGACCCGACATGCTTGCCATGCGGCCAATTTCAAAGATGATAGAGCACCTATTCATCCTGTGTGATTGGACAAAAGGTATTTGGTTAGATCCTCGACTAAAGATAGAAACTTCCCCTAAAAATATAACACGAATTGACAAGTGGGTCTACGAAAACTCACCTCAGCTTCTAATCCGTAGTCAAAACCATTATTCGTAGGGGTGTTGTGGCAAATTTGGAAGGAGAGAAACGCCATGGTGTTCCAAGCACATAAGTCGAACCCAGACACAATCATTGCGGAAGCCACCTCCATGATCAACCTCTTTGTGAAGTGGAACCTGACTATAAAGACTCAAGGCATTTGCTTCAGTTCGATGCTACAACAATGGTGTTCACCATTACCAAACACCTGGAAAATCAACATCGATTGCTCCTAGTGTACATCCATGATGGCCGGATTAGTTGTTGGAGTTTCTAGAGATAGTCGTGGGATTCTTGTAGATGGTTTCACAAAAAAGATTCATGCTTCATCGGTGTTAATCGTAGAAACCCTAGGTGTAAGAGCAACACTGTTGTGGGTAAAGCAAAGAAAAGAAAATCGTGCAATGGAGAAGAAGAGTTCAACTAACCTAGATTCTGATCTGTACGTGGGGATTGCAACTGATAGCTTATTAGTTGTTGAATTCTTATTAGGCTAAGTAGATGGGCCTTGGGTCGTTCGAATGATTTAGGAGGATTGCAAAGCACTTCTGACCCATTTGTCTAATGTTTCTTTGAAGTATGAGGCACGAGAAGTATACAAGGACGCAGATTGGGTAGCTAAGGCCCACAAAGCCGGTTCCCTTCCACTAACTTGGATAACAAATCCCCCCATCCTCTCATTTCAATTTTATGTCTAGATGTTGATACTTCTTGTTATCCTTTGCAAGTTTATTAATGAAAACGTTGTCTTTCTGACCAAATTTTTTTTTGAAAAATGACACTTGATTTTTTCATTAGTTAGGTCATTTTCTCAAGTCCACATCTAGTTTCCTTCTTCGACATTGACTTTGTCTAGTTTGTTGTTGCTAGCATGATGATTAAGGCAACCTCCGGTTGGACCGCGGAATGTATTTAGGCGATATTTGATTGTTCGGATTTCTAACTAGAATATGATTTGATAAGATAGAATATGAAATCAAGAAAATTTTGCTATATTATATCAACTGTTTGGTGATTCCGGTAATAAAGTTGGACATATTCATATCACATCATATATATTGTTTGGTATAAACGGCATAATAATATAAATGAACCACAAATTTTACAAACGAAAATAGTAAAAATTTCTCGCAACACTCTTATCTATTTTATTTTTATTTATTTATTTATTTATTTATTTTACTCTCTTTTTGAGTTAATTTCTTTTTTATTGATTTCTTCCCCTTCCATCATTCTCTAGTAAAATTTTATTAAATAGAAAATCATACTAATATACCTAAAATATGTAATAAATATATTTTTATATTGAATTTATATTATAAGATATAATTAAATTTGAATATATAAATAAAATAAGATTAAATTAAAAACAAAATTATTATTTTTATTATTTTGAATTTCTTATACTAGAATTCAAATATTATTTATATTGAAATATAATTTTAGATTTGTTAATTTAAGAAATTTTAACTTTTTTTATTATGAAATCAGAAATCCTATCCACATTTATCACATCTCCCTTGTGGGATAATTTTATCCTGTTTATATTTTCCTTATATCCGATTTTATCTTGTCTTGAATAAGCACCAAATGTAAAATATGATAAATTTTATTCTATCTTGAATTTTATCTTGATTGTTAATTATAGCCTTGGGCTAGTTTGCGGGGTAAGGGAGGGGGTTGAATTGGTGGATTCAAGACGCCCCCATTGTCTGAAAGAAACGGTAGCGGAAGCGAAGGATTGGGCGGCTTATGATGGTGGCGGGAGGGAGGGTCTTGTCCCTCTCATGTGAGTTTCCCTTTTGCTGCGGGTCCGATCAGCTACTTTGGACACATGGCTTCCAGAGCAAGTTGCGTTCATACAATGTAAGGCAGATTTTTACCCTGATTGATGTCAGTTTGGTCTACGATTGAGAAGAAGCATGCTAATACCTGCCGCTGTGGAGCAATGGGCAATGAGAAGGCAAATAGTTAGTGGGAAGCAGAGCTACCCCCAAATTATGACAGAGTGAGAACTGAGAATTTTATCCGTGCAAAGTATGTGACAGGCTTTTGATCTCTCGCGGTTATTTTGGTAGTGTTTGTCACTGCCCCATAGATTAGTACATTATCCATTGCTTCATCAAATGCTGATTATTGGTTATTCTCGCAGATATGGGGAGAAAAGGTGGGTTTCCATGGATGGAAAACCCAAGTCACCTTCTTGAGAACACGAACAAAAGGATACTGTACACTGGCAGAGACCTGGCAGGCAGGCCCGAGAGTTCGTTTGAACAAAAGAGGACCAATCAAGCCTCTTCCGTAAACCCAGCAATCCTGTTCCTCTCTATGGACCTGAGCAGGTATCGACTTGTAAGCCCATAGTATTGACCATTTCGGCCTGTTCAACAATCATTACTTCTGAAAACACTATTGTTCAGCGTTAAATACATACAGATTTTAAAATTGTGGAAGCTCAGGACTGATGTGAGATACAACTAATCCCATTTTATAGTCCTCTGGAAGTTATCTTAAGTACTGGATGTCCTAAGGAACCTGTTTTCTACTGTAGCAATTGCAATGTTTTTAATACATGAGGATGTGCTAAATTGAAAATTGCATCATAAGGTGCTGTTTGTCTCTTTTGACTTGAGAAAATTCTGTCTACATTCGGTGGAGTGAGTTTTAAGGAAGCACAGTATACAATAATTCTTATGGCAATTCAAGTTTACTTGGTCCACTTAAACCTTAAATCATGTAAAATATGATGTTCATAATGAACAGGTCACTGCTGCTCCCAAACTGCAAGACACTCCAAAGATGGAAATGGCTGCGGTGCTTGTTGAAGCAATAAAAGAAACTGTAGATGCTGCTCCAGCTGCATCTCCTCCTAAAGTTGATTATGCCACTGACCTTTTTAACCTGCTATCCATGGAAGGTCCAAATGAAAATTGTTGAGAGTCAGCTTCTACTGATGATTGGGCTGGTTTTCAAAGTACTCTCTCTCTTCCCCCGAGACACACACCAGGACCGTTCTAGTTTATTCTTTCTATTCGTTTTATGGTAGCAATCCCTATGTTAATTTGATTGACACTGATTTCCTACCTTTAACGTCCAGCTGGTGGAGCAGCAGCCAGAACTGAGAGTGAAAAGTCCAACTCAGTCCACTTCTGGCATTGAGGATCTTTTTAAGGATGTCACTCTTGTGCCTTCAGTTTAAGAGAGGCCTCAGAAAGATGTGAAAAATGACATAATGAGTCTTTTTGAGAAGGTATATGCTTGGTCATTTTCTATCAATGAATTCTTTAGACATTATGCTGTCCAATCTTGACTCATCAGTTCAATTTTATGTCCACTTCATGTTTATACTCCTGCTAGACATGGTGGTCTTATGTGTATTATGAACAATGCAAAACAATTGCCCACCTTAATTTGAAATTGTTGACCAGCCCCTTTATAGGAACTTATGTCCTGTATTTCCTTAGTCTAGTTATTGAGTGTGTTAAAATGGTATATATGACAGTGAGATGATTTCTTTTATTTGCAGTCCAACATGGTTCCACCATTTTTGATGCATCAGCAGCAACTTGCAATGCTGGCGCAACAGTAGTCCCTTCTCATGGCTGCTGCTGTGAAATCTGGTTGTGTAGATCCAAAAGTTCTTGGTGCTATGCAGCAGCCTCTTTCAAATGGTACTAATTAAACCCATGATGAACTGGCCCAACATGGGTCACCAAGTTCCAGGAACCACATATCCAATCGGTGGACAAGCAGATTTACAGGCACTCATGCAGGTATGATTTAATGAGGCTTACTCTAATTGCTTGATCTTTTAAGAGTTTGTTTCTGATTATCATATCTATTTCATCATTAGATGAGCAACCTACCAATTCCACATCCGTTGGGGAACTTCTCAAACAATTTAACATCAAGGTATGCTATCAAATTTCACATGCTTGTAAAAAATAGATTGATCCATTAACAAAACCGAATACGGATTGCACGTGGGAATGAATCCTGGGCCTGAATACTTTGCTCTTGTGTTTCTTAGTCATCGTGAAATGAGTTTAGATGCAGATCTTTCCATGCGACTCTTTGACACTGTGCGGGACATGATCTTCTTGTACTTAGCAGGGTGAAATTGTCTTCCTGGGGCTGATTAGCGGTTCTTTATTACTAGGGTTTAGAAACTGGCATGTCCTTGAGAGTGCTTCATGCAGGATTCAAATAAATGATTATGCCAAATTGCATCAGTACTTCAACTTCACATATTTTTTTCATATATGTTGATCATACTTTACTCTTGTTAACTCAGCCTAAATTGTCTCTCTTTTTCTTGAAATCAGTAACTCAGCATGCAGGTGTTACATTGAAAACTCTGCTGCACAAACCCCTAACCTTTTCTTTCTAGGAAAAATGACTCTTTTCCAACGAAGTAATCATGAAAGATATATTAATCTTCTTCTCTCTGGAGCATGATTAATACAGATGGACGAAAGTTTACATGAGGCTTATTTATAAGGATCTGACTGATAACTGCACTTAGGGCACTTGCTAAGAAAGTATTCAATTTTCAAAACACTAACCTTTTTTCTTGATATGTAGTGTTATGAAAACCAAATCCTGTAGTGTTATGAAAACCAAATCCTTTCTTTGAAAGTATGCCTAACAAGTGCTTGAGAGCACTCTTTAACATGACCTCCTGATAATTCAGCTATCTTCATTGGGTCTAAGGGACATATTCGGCATTTAGATTCCAATGAACTCTTTTTCATGTCAGAACTGTTGGATCCCATCTTCTGTAGAAAGTAGAAATTGCCAAAGTGATTGTGCCTACATTCTGGGTTTTGTGGTTAAGAGGTGGACTAGAATAGGGTCGTGTTCGCACGGATCATATCTGATACAGAAGTAGGAAATAGTTCGAAAGTAACCTGCGACGTTTTCCTTGAGCATCTTATAAACCCAAATCTTATGCTCCCAATTGCTCCCTAGAATTACATGCTTCGATTTTGGTTATTCAGGTAACAAAGAGAGCTTGCCAGAGGCTAACGGGTGATGATTGATCCCTTACACACACAAAGTTGAAACTTGAATGCTTAATCATGAAATGATTTTCTTTGCACAAATTTTATATGATTAGTATTGTGGTCTGCACAATAAAGTTGAATCTCGCTGAATTTGGACTCATTAGAATTTCCAAGTGACAATGAATTATCTTGTGTAAATAATCATTCATGGTGGAATCCGGCAGTGGTTCTTCACTTTCTGGTGCTTACTCAGTTTCTACAGTGGCATTAGCGTTCTTGTTTTATTATGTTCTAATGTTGCTGTCATGTTGTTGCATGCATCTTTTGATGCTTTTCTTGACCGTATCGAAGAGTATAAACCGTATGGTCATGGTTAATTTCTTCTCCCCTTGGCCTCAATCGGTATGTATACTACGGGACAAACTACCAATGTCAATGGTCTCATGTCTGCCGGGGTTACCAACCATCAATCTACTCCCAACATTGCATCTGCTTCTCCTTCAACACAATCTGGAAAAGAGTGTGACTTCTCTTCATTAACCCAAGGGATGTTCTCAAAACACTGAGCAGGTTGCGAATGCAAATTTTATGGGGAAACGGTGCTTGGGACTTCTTTTGTAAGCATGGGTCATAAGTAGAGGTGTCAATATGGGTCATAAACCCATATTATGACCCACTTTTAGTTAAATGGGTTAAATATGGGTCAAGTGAAAGTTAAATATGGGTCAAATATGGGTTAAATGAAAGTTAAATATGGGTCAAATATGGGTCAAGTGAAAGTTAAATATGGGTCAAATATGGGTTTTAGTGAGTTATTAGGTAGACCCATCATCTCTCTCCTTCCATCCCCCTCATTTATGCGTTCTCGACCTCCGTCGCAATTCGATATGCTCACTCAATAATAATTAAAAAATCTATTTTTTTAAAAAATTATTTTCCTCAAACTATTTCAATTTAGAAGTATCCACATTTTTTTATTTACTAATTTTTTATTATTTAATTTAGTTTATAAATTTGATGTGAAATTTTTATTCAAATAATTTATATGTGAAAAGTTTAAAGTGGACTAAATAAGTGGGAGAGTAGATTTTCTTAAATTAAGTTAAATATTAATATGTGTTGGTAATATGGGTCGGGTATGGATTGGGTATGGGTCGGGTTGGGTATCAAATTTACATTGCATTTGAAAATGGGCCAAAACGGGTTAAATGGGCCGATGTGGCCGGACCATTTTCGACCCGTAATCATGGGTCATAAGCAATTTGTTAAGGGTTGGTTTTTCTGTTCATGTATTGGGTCGTGATTTGTATGGGTAGCCCTTTTGAGTAATAAAAAGGTAGGTCATATTGATTTGAATCTCATCCTCAAGACTAAAATGTTACATGTATTATTGTTTGTTTGATGAACCCATAGATCTGACATTTTGGTGGGGTTCTGTGTTTGCCTCTGGTCCCTGACGTCTTGCACTACCAAGGGAAATCTCCATGGCGTCCTCTCCTGGATTTGTTTTGATATAATCATCTCTTTCATTTCTTTATCGCTTGGGTTCAAAATACTTCCTTGCTCGGTTGTGACTCAAGAGAATGAGCATAGGAGACATGGCATGGTGGATTGAAAAGATTGATATGCTGAAGGAACAGAGAAAGTACAGCTATTGTTTAGGTTGGGCTGTCCATAACAATCGGATGGTCAAGACTGAGTTTGGGTTAGATGTGGATGGAGAGGGAAAATTATTCAAAAAGTCTTAAATCTATTATACTGCAACCCATTTAGTTTTAAATCATTTAATTATTTTGATTTAATCCTAAATTTTTTGATAATTTGCTAATTTAATCATTCCGGATAATTTGGTCGATAATGGCAGACATGAATGTTTAATTAGATTATTGACATGGCGTTTTGATCAAATCAGCGTTAATTGTTTTACATGGTATGCTTGGTACTAAAGTGGATAAAAAAAAAATTTCTTCATTTTTTCCTTTCCTTTCCTTTTTCTTTTTCTTTTTTTCCTTTTCCCACCCTTGGATGGCCAACTCACTTAAGTGATGGGAGCCCTCACAAATAGTAGATGATAATTGTTGAAAAAGTTCTAAATCCTATTATATGGCGTCTCATTTAGTGATAAAATTTTCAATTGTGCCGATTTAGTCTTAAATTTTTTAATCATGTCGATTTAATCTTAAACATTTATTATGATTTATCAAATTTAGTTGTTTTTTAGTTTATTTTGACTTGAAATTACTAATATGGCAATCTAGGCAATGCCTACTGTTTTACGCGACATGGTCTAACGCAGACAATTTTTACAATTTTTTTAAATTTTGTGAATCTTTTTTCTTTAGTTATTTCCTTTCCTTTTCTTTTTCTTTGTTCCCTTTTCCCTCCATCGCCTCAAGTGAATGTCGCTCTCAGCATACCTCAAGGTGACAACCACCTGAGGTCGACTAGCCCTTGCCGATAGCTGATGACTTCCACTTGTCATAGATGACGAGGCTTGGAAAACAGCTTGCAGAGGGAAAAGGGCAAAAAAAAGAAAAAAAAATTGAAAAAATTATGAACATCAATGTCGACGATACCACGTAGGATAGCTAGTGTTCGAATCTATCACTACATCAAATATTTTCGATTAAAATTAGCCAAAATAACTAAATTGATAAATTGTTAAAAAATTTAGGACAAAATTGATAAATTGTCAAAATATTTATGATTAGATTGACACAATTGAGCAATTTATGATTAAATTAGCCATTGTATAATAAGTGAGGGCTTTTTGAACAATTTTTTTTCATACGGGAGACTGTTGAAATCAGTAACATAATGACTTCACATAGGAGTCATCACAGTCATTATCTGAATGCGAGTTTCGTGACACATAGGCATGTTCTCTCATCATCTTTCTCGAACGTGCTTATTCAATCCACAAGCATTAGCTAGGACACGTACTTAAGCAACGTAACGGTCTCCCCAAACAGGCCTCGCCAGCGCAAGGAAGCTAAACCAGAAGGATCGCCCACGCCACGTGCCCATTAGTCAATAGTTATATGCTCGCCGGAACAAGGACCTTTCAACTTTCAACGCCCAAATTAGGCGCAACAACTCGAGACTTGGGGCGAAAGAACTGCCAAATTGCGGCCCATTCGAGACTCGGGAAAAACCCAGCCGTCCGTCTGGCCCCGTTTGAATTTTAGTACTGACGACCCGCGGGACCCGGGGATTGGGGCGTTCCCCCCGTCGCACACGCGTCGCTTGGCAAGAGGCTAGGCGGCGGCAGGTACGGAGAGATCCCCTATAATGATTTGGGCCCTTGTACTTTGCAAAACGTCAAGCTGCCCCATTCATTGAGTTTTGCCCACCTTTGAAACGCCACCCGAATTCACGTCAAGCGCTGCTCGGCATCGAATTGGCGCGTGCTTCGTGTGCTCGGAGATGCAAAGAGAAGTGTCGTGTGGGTCGGGATGAAATGGTCAGAATTTGCGGGCAGTGAAGTGACCGCTTTGAAAGAACAGCGGGGCGATAGCTTTCGTCATGACAAGCGCAGGATGTTCATGTAAGCAACGGAATAGCGAAGTACCGTCATTTTTGTATGCCTCGTTTTGAGGAAGAAAGTAGTCCTGGCCAAATACTATTACATGAAGTTTTTATACCGGTTTGGACTTATTTGGTAAAGTTATTGATTGTATGGATCCTATGTGTCCGCAACCTCATATAATTGATGGTTGTAATAATCTTTTGAGGAAGAATGTAGTCCTGGCCAGTTTAAATACTTTAGTTCCCCGACCAAAAGTAATGAGACGTCGGCTATCAAGATAAGTAATTTGCAAAGGGTTGAGAGCAATTGTGGTCCAAATACCATTACATGAAGCTTTTATACCGGTTTGGACTTATTTGGTAAAGTTATTGATTGTATCGATCTTATGTGTCCGCAACCTCATATAATTGATGGTTGTAATCATCTTTTGAATCAATTATTTTGTAAAAAAAAGAAGAAGAAGCAATTCGCCTCTGTACCGGCCAGGGGAAGAGGAAGGGTTCGTATTCACTTCCAAGACTTTGTTGATAGTGGGGGACCAAAAGTTTTCAGCATTTTAATTAGATGAAAGTCCTATTCTTTTCCCCCCTCTCTCTCTCTCTTTATTTATTTATTGTGGCACATCACCTATTTGGCATTGGCTATCTTCTCCTTCAAGCAAAAGCCATCACGTACTTCAACTTTCACTAGTCGCGGTCTTTAACATTAGCCACAAAAACTCAGCTCCTCTGAGCTCACAAATTGGGCATGGTCCAGCCTCCTAAGCAAATCCAGCCATAGAATCACAATGGATGTCGCATTAGGAAAGAATACTGGTAGATGGCAACGAAAAACATAAACGACTTCGCTTTCGCCCGGTCGCAATCTGGATTTTACTTGAAAGGCAATATCAATCATGATACATAGACGATGTTACAGCTCATTTGCAAATATCATGTAATCTTTTTGATGCGATTGGCTATGTTAATGTCGTTTAGCAACGCAAGTTGATTTCGCAGGAGCAGAAACTTGTGACGACGAGCCTCCAAAGGAAAGCGAGACTGGTCTGCCAATTGACTTCGGAAGCCATTTCTGGGTCGTGTGGCAAGAAATAGGCGGAAACAAAACCGACCCTATTGAATTAGCATCACTTGCGTACTGAATACATGAAGCTTTGGCTGGTCTTGCATGCATGTCAAAAACTTTGTGCCCAGCACAATCCAGAGTTAGGTCACTATACTAGAATCACATGGCCTCGTGTCAATATCATGATACATCACGTATCATATTAGCTGATTTTTCTCATTTCGTTTGGCCTTACTATTAACAAAAAATTAAACTCTACAAGTTTTGGCCGATCAAATCCTTTTAGGAATCTTTGCCACGTTAGTGACTATGTTAGATTGATTTGTAGATTCAACGAGCACATGTTTTGGTTCTTCGATCGATTCCATGTTGCACGACAAAAATAAGAATGTCGTGGCCCAACGCAGCGAGGCACATGAGCAGGATTTGTTAGGCCATGTCTTAAGGGAATGCATGTCAACGCTTTAAGTCCCCTCGGCCAATTTCCTTTCTTTTTCCTAATTTCACGTCGTACAGTTTCCCTAGAGCATCTTGTCCTCGCTAAGTAACAAATCAATCCCATTCGTTAGTACTTGTGATGAGAAGTTCTTGCGAGTGTCTATTTTATTCGTACCAATCATCCTAATTTCAAGGGAGTGGTGTTTCTTCTTCTTCTCCTCCTTTTTAATATTTAAATGAACTTGAGGAGAACCCTTGTCTCCTTACTTACCCCACTGCATCTGGTAAGCCCGAGATGAACACGCAAGAATGGATTCGAATTCGACATCAAAAGGTGAGATTCATAAAGCTCTATATTCCCACAGAGGGAGCAAGCAAACCCAGTTACTTGAGGGAGTATATATATTTTCCTTTTGAGGACTGGAATAATGCAAAAAAGCAAAACTTATTTTTTGCTTGATCAAAAGTGTATGTTCGTATAGTTATGGTAAATGGGCGACGGATATCATATATTTATATATATTACATGATTTGTGTAATCTATTTTTACATAACTTGCTTTCAAGCAATCTTTGTAACCATGTGCTCTGCTGAGAATTTAAATTGTCAAATTTTCCAATTCATCTTCTAATTATGCTCTTTATATAAATAGAGATCTTTCTTTTTTCCCCATCTTAGTTAGAGAGTTCAATACTTTATTTCTTTTAAAATGTCACGGAATTCTTGAATAATGCAAAAAAAAAAAGTCATGAAAACAATCATTGAAAACATGAGTATACACAAAGGGGGATCCACAATTGATGCCCACCATGGAAAACATAATTAGCTTTCTATTATTTCCTTCTCACGTTTAACCTAAATCTGAGAGCTATTTTATCCTATGACATTGACCCCAACCACCCACCAACTTGGTAATGTCCTTTTCCAAAGGAAATTACGTAAATTCCCACCATCCATATCTCCGAGGATGATAGAAGATCAAACTTCACCCTCAAGTAAACAACCAAGCCCTCTTCTTGCTTGCAATATTTATGTGACTTGACTTTCAGACGAATGCCCAAATCTTGCTCTCCCAAAACCCTCGTTTCACCGACCTTACAAACAAAGCAAGACTAGAATAAAACTCAAGATAGATCTTGTCCAAACATGGATTGCCTACCGAAAGGCGTGCCCTCGATCGCCTTGCATAGCAAGTGAGGAATCTAAGTCGGGGACTATAGTTTAACGATGAGCAACGCCCTCTTCGATGCAGATTTCACACTGCCCGCCGGACTATAATAATAATAGTAATGCTACAACTGTTGTTCTTCCGAAAAGCGTGGTCGGTGAGGGAGGAGGCCCAGTGAGGTGAGGGGAACATGCCCCAGCCATCCGTCCTGACCGGATCCTGAAATGTCTCCGGAGTTGACGGTCGGATCCTCTTGTCCAGGCCCCCCCTCCGACCTTCGAATCATGTCGTGCTCCTCTCTGACACCCCCACCTGCTTCATTTCTTTATAATAAGTAGGGAAAGAAATTTAATTAACGTTTGTAATTTGACCCAAATTTTTAAATGAATTAATATGGCGAAAAACCTTAAATTGATTCATATAATAAATTTATTCTTTGTTAATCACAAAATACACAAAATTTATATACATGTTATAAACAAAGGATAAAATCTTAAATTGATACACCTATCAATTATCATGTGTCATCTAACTCAAATTTGTCACATGTATATTAATTTAGATTTTAATGATCAAAAAATTAATTTGAGATAAAATTGTCACACGTGTATTAATTTATGATTTTTTCATGATACTCCTTTTTAATTTGATTGAAGCAAGGACTATTTGGAGATTATGGTAACCTCCGAGAATAGAGGGAGAGGGAGAACCCAAAACCAGCCAATGCCGCAGCACGCTGCATACAGCCTCCATCCTCCATGGACCTCCACATGGCAGCCTCGGCACAGTGGCGCATGGCGTTTGCTTCAATCCGGATCCGCCATGAACCTCCACGCTCGCCCTTCTCCCCTTAAATTCCTCTGGCCCAACGGCCAGATTGGTCACATGCCTTCCATTAATGACATGGTGAGCGAAAGCGGGCGCTGGTTTAAAGTGTGCAGATGAGTTGCCATGGTGGGATCCATCTGAAAATTCGAGCCAAAGAAGAAGAAGAAGCAGACAAGTCACAATGGCGCACGTTCGAAGTGAGGCGACATTATCAATTTCATGGCACCGACCTTTTTTGTTTTTTGTTTTTACATTGTAGTGAAATTGACATGTTGATGGCTAGTCACTATATCTTGGATGGTAACCCAGCCGGATGAAAGCCACTGCTCTAAAATTGGTTTCACTTCGCGTGGACAGGACCTGAAATTTTGGGCGTTTGCAATTGGAAAAGGCAAGTCGACCCGCTTGTGGAAAAAAAAAGGTTCGTTTTGATTGATATTTTGATGGAGAACCTCCTGCGGAGTAATCTAAAATTTCAAGGCACAATAGTCAATAAAAATTAGACATATCAAATGGGTAGGTCAGGTTGGGCATAGATCGAATTATAAATGATCCGATCATAATACAAATCTAATGAATAATTTTATTTAAAAAAACATTTTTTTATTTATATTTTAATTTTTCTTTTTTTCATTTCTACGTCCGCTGCCAATCCTCACCGGCCACTGGGTGACAGCCGCACAGCCCTCACCACCCACAGGTGAGGGTTGGCCCTTGGCCCATATCTAGCATGGTTTTGTAGAGGCCTCCTAAATGGACTTGTAATATATCCATTTATAATCCACTTATTTCAACTTCTTTATTTTGTAGATTAATTATGTTGATCCTTATTATAACCATATTAAATGTTTTTAGGTTAATAAATGGATTTTGGACCCATTTCAACATGTCCAATAAAAAAATGTGACATCAAAGAGATTCAACATTGTGTGAGACAAATTGAGATAAATAGCATGCATAACCGACTAATCATGTTGCCCATCTTACATACCTTTCACCCTACATGACACCTAAAAATTTAATGACGAACTAATTTTTCATAGACTTAAAAAATACAAATAAAACTATTGAAAAGTTTGACAATCACTATCGAGAATAATAACTTGTCGTGTGAGAATAATAGCTTATCGTAAATCATAAATTTTTAAATAAGTAAACCCCGTACTATTTTATAATTATTTATAATTTAAAATAGATTGTTATTTTGGCACTATATATTATCACATAATTATTTTTAAAAAATTGCTGAAAAGAAAAAAAAAATTTCGCCACGCCACTCTCGGTTTCTCTCTCCTCGTATTTATATACACACACTCGCTCACAACTCCCAACACACGCTCCCTCCCTCCCTCCGCTCCCTCTTTAAATTCTCCTCTCTCTCTCTCTCTCTTTCTCTGCGTGTGCAAATACCTGCGAATACGAACTCTCGAGATCGGTACAGACATGGCGATCTTCTCCAGCGGTCCGAACGCCACGTGGGTGCTGTCCCTCAAGGTCCTGCTCGCCTCCACCCTCGCCCTCTCCGCCGCCGTCCTCCTCAAGCTCTCCCTCCCGGCCATCGCCGACTTCCTCACCTCCGAGCTCCCTTCCTTTTACGGCCTCCTCCTCACCTGGCTCCGTCCCCCTTACCTCTACATCCTCATCAACTTCATCATCATCTCCATCGTCGCTTCCTCCAAGCTCCAGCACAAGGCGGATGCCCATATGCCGGAGTTCGCCTGTGCTGAGTACCCGGCTCCCCCGCCCGAAGCGGTGGTCTTTCGGGATCCGGCGGGGGATCTGAAGGCGCCGGAGGTCGTGAGCGCGGAGTACGGCGTCCACAGCAGCGTTTACGATCCGAGGTCGGTGGTGAAGGCTGTGGACGACGACGCTGGTGGGGCGTTGGAGGCGGAAGTGGAGAAAACGGTTGATGAGGCGGTGGTGGCTGTGGACGGCAGTTACGAGCTGGCGGTTCCGGAGTCGGCGAGTCCGCCGCTGAGAAACGATTCTTCGGATTTCTCATTCTTGAGTCCGAACGAGGATCGGGGAGAAAAGCAGCCCGTTTCGGCGAGGTTCGGTCATCGGAAGCCAAGTCCCGAAGGTACTCTCTCTCTCTCTCTCTCTCTCTCTCTCTCATCGCGTCTGTTCCATTCGACGTCTAGATTTTGAAACTCCATTAACGGCGAACGACGATATTATCGTATTTCGATGCAGTCGGGAGGCAGTTGCGGGTCTCGAGGCCAAAGCGGAACGACACGCTGGAGAGCACGTGGAGGACGATAACCGACGGGCGGGCGGTGCCGCTGGCGAGGCACCTGAAGAAGTCCGACACGTGGGACTCCCACGCGCGGCGGAACGACGAGAACAGCCCCCCGCCGCCGCCGAAGATGAAGAAGTCGGAGACCTTCGCCACCCGCGCCAGCCCCGCCCCCGCCGACCGGCCCGCGAGCCCGTCGTCGGCCGCCGGGAAGCTGAGGAGGGAGCCGTCGCTGGGCCAGGACGACCTGAACCGGCGCGTGGAGGCCTTCATCCGGAAGTTCAACGAGCAGATGAGGTTGCAGCGGCAGGAGTCCCTGCTCCAGTTCCAGGAGATGATCAACCGTGGGGCCGGCTAAATCTACGATTCTCAGTGAAGTCGGACCCATTTTCCTTTCTGGGAAAAGAAAATTCAGCGGGCAACTTTCTTGGGAAAAAAATTAGTAAGAAAGAGATAATGAATAGAGAATTGGGGTTGGTAAGGAGTGTAGTTAGGCGTGAGTTATATATGTCTGTGAAAAGGTCCTGAGTTTTTTTCCATTTGGGTGTTGATTATAGCATATGTCGATAAAAGCAAAATGAAAACGACACTGATTTTTTCCGTCGTTCGGTCGTCTTCTCAGTCCACATCTTGTTTGATTCTTCGACATTGACTTTGTCCGATCCGGTGTTGTTAGCATGATGATCTAGGGCAACCTCCGGTTGGACCGAGGAATGCATTTGGGGCTTAGTGGGGGGGTGAATTGGTGGGATTCGAGACGCCCCATTGTCCGAAAGAAATGGTAGTGGAAGCGAAGGATTGGGCGGCTCTTGATGGTGGTGGGAGGGAGGGTCTTGTCTCTCTCATGCCGAGTTTCCATTTTCTTCACTTGTCCCGTTCAATAGCCCCTCTTGTGGAACCATTTCATTTTCAGTGACTGCTTCTTATAATTAATGAACAGATTTTCCGAGTGGGGCATTCATTGTTTTACATCGTTCTTGCTATATTCTAATATTGACATTCCTGAAAATGGGGATGTGTAAGCTCAGAAGTTATTCCTTTTTCTTCTTTTTTTAACATTTCTGGATCCGAGGTGTTTGGGTTTCACAGCGGTTTGCACGGTAAAAATTTGCCGTCTCCCGGCTCTCGGCAAGTTCTGTCTCCAGGACTGAGCAGCTATTATAAGTCGGTGCCGGACGGGAGTCACTCGCCCCCATTGTTTACCAAAATGCCTGGGAGTCCGAGCAGAGTGCTCTGGAAAACTGAGCAATGCCTGGGCTCCTCGTGCTGACGAACGATCGGTTTCCTTTTGAGATTCGCGTCGAAGCGGTTCTTTCATGAAGAGTTATCCACTCGGGTTGATCTTTATCCATCGAGCCGCCTTCTTTTGTCTGTTCATCAGCGATTCTAGCGATTCGGGCTTGGCATGGGACGGTGGATGATGACTAAAGGAAGCGACCATTTTAATTTATATCTCGAGCCGTTGCATAAAGTAGGGGAGGATCCCCGCAAATCTTGAATTTTCCCTCCTCCCTTTCGCGAACAACTTTTGAATTTCTCTCGACTTTCTAAATGCTAGTCGCAAATCATGTCGATGGGTTGAATTGCATCTTTCGTGCTGTTTCCATTCAGTTTCCGATCCCATTTATTCCTTTAGAAAGTTGGGTCGACTGAAAAGCAAATTCGTTCCTACATTTCAGAACCTTTTGAGGTAATTGTACTAAACAAAAAAAGGGCTTCTCACCATTACATCTTCACTGGGATGCCCGTTGTTCTCGTCATTCCTAGTCCTACAGAGATCAGGAATTCATTTTCGTGTGAGTCACTGCATTGCTTCTTTCTGTGCTTCTGTGAATTTTCTAACGAATTTAGCGATGCGTTGACTGTGACGCAGAGCTAGATGAGGTGTTGCCTTATTTCACCAATTCAGTGGCTCATATACCTCACTACAACAAACTGACTGCCGTGCAAGCAAAGAAGAATATTAGATCAAATGCTACGTGGCGAGTTTTGACCGAGTTTTCGATGGAATAGCTTCAATGTGAATGATTCATAGTGAAATCAAAGTCAAAGGAACTTAAATCTAATTATTTAAAGACGGACTGCACGTGAAAGAATGGACAAATCAAACGACTATGAAAGTTTATCTAGAAGTTTTTCACATGCAAAGATTCCTGAGGTTCACATAAAATAACTTAAAAATGATATCTTAGTTAGTCACTTTCAATAAAAAGGGAATTATGCTAGAAGTCCCAAAACTTGCGTAAGAAAATGCGATGAAGGGTTGTTGAACCATTTAATTTGTGCAAAGCAATGTCATACATTAGATGATAAGTTCCTCCTTTGTGAAAACCACATTGCAACTTCTCCAAATCCGGATTAGAAATAGCGGCAAATGTTGCCTGAAATGTTGTTTAATGTAAAGGGAGCGCAGCATCAGTAAAACATATCAGAGGATGCTTTTCAGAAGTCTTCTGTAGTTCCTTTTCAGTTTCGTTGGCCAGACAATTATTATACAACGCAAATGTTTCAGGGGACTTGAATTCTGCTCCGTGATAGGAATTCTGAGAGATCATTACTCCGTAATCAGTAAGAGGAAATGATTCATTATGTGGGGCACTGGAAATAACATTTTGAAAGGCCGTTTCACGAGGTGTGGCATGGGGCACCGCTGGAGCACGCGTTGCACTTAGATACACCTCACATCAAATTTCTGCAACCAAGATATTAAGCTATGGGATTGGTACTCATCAAGCATATTTTCCTAAATCTTGACCTACTTCTTAGCTGCAACAAATAGGACAGCGACATTATAACAGAGACAAGCGAAGAAAGGATGCTTAACAACCTTTCAGATTCTGCTTTTATGGCATATGCATACGCACAGATCAAGTCCAAGGACTGGAATGGAACTTGGCTGTTGTGATCCTTCTTGGTTTCTTATGCAATTATTGTTCAATAAGAGGATTATGACGAATCAATAGGAAATATTTCCTTCCAAATAACTCTCTTTCTAGCTTTTCTCTTAAATGCACAGAATAAAACTCTTAGACATACTCTTTGCAAATAACAATTTGCTATTGAAACATTAAATAGAGATTGCTTGCGACTACATAGCATAAAGAGCTATAGCTTGTGAAATACGCATCAAATATACTCTAGTTTTATAGGCTTGGTTTAAGGTCAAGAGAAAATTACCAGCAGCCATTTCAACAGAACCACCAAATGGTCCAACCACTTGGGATTCCTCCAATTTCTGCTGAGCCTCGGGGATATCCTGCAACAAGGATAAATTAGAACAAATTTATGAGTAAATGACGGCACAGCAACATATAAGCAATATGGTTGGAGCAGTAGCATTTTTCTGGTTATGAACTAACAGGTCAGCTTCACTGAATTTCTCAGACGTGTAGAAGCATTTACAGCTCTTAATGCTTAGGAAGCACCAAACGGTTAGTATTAGCGTGACTTGTTTTTGGTTCAACTCAGTAAGTCATCTAAGTGCTACAAATCTTCCCAACTTGAAATGGCCAAGATAGTCTTTCCTTCTTACATGGTGCATCTGAATATGTTTTTTTCCATGGCAATAAAAATTGTCAGATATGCACATTCTGTAAGAACTAACTAGAATGTAAAGCAAACCTTTGTTTTTTTCTATTTTTGGTAAGATAGGTGAGTGATAGCACGTAGCTTTTTTTGGTTCTCATTTTGAAAGCTAATTTGTGTATAGCAAAGTCAGAAAGGAACAGACTGGAGTTACTCCAGAACTTGCTAATGCCACAAAAATGGTAGTCATGATCACTGCTTATTTTGGAAGAAAACTACTTAGATCCCTATAGTAGACACAAATGAGCTCGACGTCAATTTTAGAAACTTTTGTTAAATTTCTGCCATATTGTTTTATGTAACCCTAAGCCTGATTAGTTGGGTCAATTGTACTTAGATGGCCCATTGCACATATCTCTCATTACGCTGCTTTTACAGCGAGAACAAAATTTGATCAAGTGATATCGAGCTTTTTTGTTTCCCTCAAATATATGTCATTTAACTGTTTCCACAAAATCAGGATAGTTTCACATTTTGAAATAGAATGATGCAATCATCACAGAAACCTCAATAAAAAGGACATGAGCATGAGATGGAGAGGAGAGTAGTGACAGCAACTACAAACTATTCCCTAAGCTCCTTGATATTTCATGCAACCGTCATATGGTTAAACCAAGAGCATGATGCATACACCTAGTTGGACCATGGTCAAGATAATAAGCCTCACCTGAATAAAGTCATTCCTCGAGCAATCCATGCAGCTAACCCCTCCAAAATCCAATACTACAAGTGCATGTGCTGACATAATGCATCCACAATGAAGCAGCTGAGAAAGAATCCAGGATCAAGGTAAATAGGAAATTTCTATGGAAAAACAAGTCAAACATCATTGTCAGAACTACTACACTTCCATATCTGTCATTGATGTTGGCACTACACATGGCAAACAACAAAGGCACAAAATTGGTAACATCTCATGCGTACCTTCTGACAAGTATTGCAATTTCTCCAACCATCAGCAGTAGAGTGATATGCATCGCAGAATGTACCATCCTCATAAGCAGACCTAAGAGACATTGTCAAGTGGCTTGTAATAAGAACAAAGGGTAAGATTGTGTAAACTGATAACTATTGATCATGTAATGCGGTGATATGCATTGGGCAAGATGCGTAAAAGAAATTTAACCTACTAAATCCCAGTTCAAACCATGAGAATATTTAGATGGATACTAGAAAATTTAACATTCTCAAGCAAGTTATTGTTGTAAAGCACAAGAAACACGAGCCAGGAAACCTGTTATGTTGATGTTGCTCTGCCTTATTAAATAAGAAGGCCAGTACCATTTCCAATAAGGAAAAAACACCCACATAAGCTGCTTATGTTACAAGTAGAGCTTAACCTATTCTTCAGTCCTCTTATAGTCAAAGCTTCTCATGGGTACTGGAAGTAGGCCGAAGGAGATCACCACTTCCATCCTAAAAGTTCTTTGCTTTTGATATAGATCTGTCATGATTAAGAAGGCTGGTCATCTGTCTTTGAGTTTGAGCATGAATCATGACTGTGAAGCACATACATACTTGTCCAGGACTAATCGGAAAAGGAAACTGACGGGACCTAGCACTTAGCTTTCCCTTTTATCTACATGTCAAGATTTTTTAAAAGCAACACTGGTGCTTATGCCTCCTGTGGCGCTGGCATAGCATGGTCTATCAAATTCATTTTAATCTACAGAAGATTAGCTTAGTTATCTTTCTATTTTTGTCCTTCCACCACCACTCAGTTTCAGTTGATTCTATCTTTGAATACCATCCAGCACTTTGATGTCAAGTCCTTTAGATAGTGTTGCTCATAGCACAGCAGCAGCCTCAAATTCATGAGTTTTAATTTAGACGGACATAAATATATGTAGTGAAGGATAAAAGATTGAATTAAGACCAAGAATGAACCATCTCAATTGAAGAACTCCAAAAATAGTTTTAATGAAGCAAGCTTAATTATCTATGATATGGGTGACGAAGTCTAAACTTGCGTGCAGGATAAGAAACTGAACAATTTGTCACGAGAACAGTCATGATGGTATATATCATCAAGCCGATGAAATAGGAAAGCAGAGGCATAAAAAGTCATGAATCTCATTCTAGCACAAATCCATAGTAGAATTACCATATTTCTATGTAAAAAATATCTTGTAACAGGTTGTGTCACAAAAGGAAATCCACACAAATCGATGTGAGATCGCATGGACATTAATTTTCTTCTCTTCATTATTCAAAGAGAATGTGCTGTAGATGGAATCTGGTATTCTAAAGAATCTTTCAAGAAAAGCTAAAAATAACTCTTCCATCATAGCATATTTCCCCTACTTGCATATCTCCTCCATTGAAATTGAAGGAGAAAATGGGGCTACTTGTGTCCAGATGATTTGTATGGTAGTCTGGAGGATTAGACCCTTTGACAGCCTTTATCAAACCCACAGATAGATACCTAATAGCCATTTCAGTCACAAGAAAAGGAATAACTAGTTACTCCCTATTTAAGAAGTATTTAGATATACCTCAAATGTGTATACAACAGCATCACCAATAAACATATTGATGAAAATTTTCCAGGGATGAACAATGACCACAAATAGATGAATGCCTTCTATTTGTTTTATTATATGTATATGTAGCCCATCCCGAATTCAAGGTTCGTACAAAAGCCTACAATTTGCTTTCACTGCAGGGTCAGTTCTGAGATTGTATTGCCATTTGCATTCTGCAATCAACCTCACAAATAGGAGTTAAAAACAAAGAGAACCAGAAGTAGGGTTGCACGGAACAGCTTACGATTCTCCAGGCTTAACTAACCACTCATCTTAATTCTTACCTTAAAAGCATATTAGTTGGCAATGCCTTGTCTAGTCATTCAATTATTATATGAAGACTAGATAACCCACGGAATAGTGCCTTGTGGCAATCTTTCTCCCACAGACAAGCACTTTGAGAAGACAGAAGGCCTCACAGTACCACCTCAACATTGATCAAACAAACGATTGGTTCAGAAAAGCTTTTCAAGAACATGTTCATCACAACCTAGAGACGATCAATCCAATCATATTTTCCCTCACTTTTGCATTAAAATTCTATGATTAATCCTCTTCTAAGAAGCATAAGGCAGGGAGGTAGGAGCGGATGCTATCCTTCACTTAACACACAAGAACTTGTCCACCAAATGACCATAGTACTCTCCCTCTTATTATACCACACACTTAGAAACCTGGTACTATTACCAATTTATCTATTATTTGTATGGTCTATTTTTAAACAAGACATAAGGGTTTTTATTTCCTCATACCTTTTATTACTGCTCCACAGACAATCAGATCTTTCTTGTGTGACTCAGAGAGACAAGACAATCAAGAAAAGGTAAAATTGGCATGAAAAATGGGAAATCCCATAATCAAGAAATAAATCAGCAATAAATAAGATATTTACTTTACATACTGGAGGTATATATACATTGTGCATTAAACATGTCACAGTACTTGTAAATTGTTTAAGGAACTAAGCTCTGGATAGGCAGCAGTATAAGCAGAAAGACCGAATTATTCTTGCTCTGCTTGAATGGCATCTCTTCTGGAAATGCTCCTCCTTATTTCAGCTTCATAACATTTTAAAAGAAATGATCCTTGAAAAGCAATATACTTATGGAACAAAGCAAGTTCTCAGTTCATGAAAAATGTGATTTGTTAAAGATGGAAAATCTGTACGGATGAGATGTACAGCAGGCCTTGATTGGCAGACAGCCCACCTAGCTATGTCACGCTACAGAGTAAGATGCCAATGATTGCAAGTAAAACAAACTTCCAGCAACAAAACCCAGACACTCATTTTAGTAACACAATACACCCATGCATGACACTGGTGCATGACACTGGTGCATGACACTGGAAAACCAGCCCCTGCTTCTTGCCAATTATTCTGCAGAAAATAGTTATGGTCCTTTCAGGATTATTTCCAACAATGAATGATGCTGAAAAATCCACTGAAAAATTCAGGCTGGGCCAGTTTTTTGGCAGCTTTTCTGGGCAATAAACATTATTCTGATGCCAGAAAGTTATTTTAGAAAAAATTAAGAGAAATGAAAAACTCGAATAGCAATATATAATCTCAGAAACACAGTCAATGACTTTCTTATTTCAGACTCAATGAGTTGTGTTTATTATTATACTTGTGCCAAATTCAGACTATATCATTGACATTGCTATGCTGTTTCTTATTTCAGTTTACAAAGCCAAAATGCTCCTACTAACCGGTTGATGTGACAATTATCTCTTATCATGCCACATGGAAGCGGCATTTAACACTTTTAAAGATGAATTTAGATTCAAGAAATTCTCCTAGCAAATATTTTGTATCCTAACACTTAAAGAGCAGGAGTATCTTAAATACAGATGAGGAAAAGAATCTCTCTAAAATTTGTGGATATCATTTGTATTATTATTATATTATATTTCTTGACCTCAGTGGTTCTCGCTTGTGGAACAATTATTCAGGTTCTGTTCCTCCCATTTGATGCTCGACTGCTCCTGAAATGCCGCCCTGTTATGCTTGTTAGATCAAATTTTGCTACAGAAAAGGGCCTTATTCTTGTTAACAATCTTTTGTTGACCGTTGATAACATCTTAACTTAGTTCGCTTACAATGAGTTCCAGGAAATAAAGGGAATCTTCAGTTCCATCTTTTTCAGAACTTATAACTCCAGCATTATCAGTTGCTGGAATTATATATCTGTAGATGGTACAGAATCCAACAATCCACGTTGAACAGGGGGATAGTCAACCCGGTGTCGGAATCACACTCCAGCCACTACTAATAAATGCTCTCGGACTTATACAAGAAGATGTTTGGCTACGCTCGATTCGAATACATAAATCCAATCTAACTCCCTAAAAGTCGGACCCGCACTGGATTAACAAGATCAAAAGGCAATAACCCCACATATTCCCTGAGCTGCGATAAGCTTACCTAATACAAGTGCTGACTAGAAGCATCAAGAGATGCAGTCACCATTCCAGAAGCTTGTAAAGCAAGCAATAACACCAAAATCCATGCTTCATCAACATCACAACCAAATACCTCACAACCAAGCATGTCTTCGTAGCCTTCCATCACCATAACCACGCGCTCGATAAAACAAAAAATGCGCGCGCAGAGACAAAAGAGGCATTCCCGAAACGAGACGGACTGGCAAAAGGAATCGCGTAGCATTCGAGGAATGGCAAGGCAACTTGAAAATGACGGAGTAATCTTACGCGCATTCGTCGCAGAGCTGCGCGTAGCCGCCGTTGCTGAGCCGCCAGCCCGACCTGAGCCGAGCCGGCCCGCGCTTGCAGTAGAAGCAGGTGCTTTCCTCCTCATCCTCCTCCTCCTCCTCCTCTCCGGAGAAACAGACCGGATAGTACACCATCGTCGTCGGAGATCCAAGGGGGAATCGCAGATGCGATTTTCTCGTAGTTCTCTCGTGGCTCGAGAACTGCACAGAGAGAGAGAGAGTGCAAATTGCATTTGCGCGCAGAGAAGAAGAAGACGACGAAATGGTTGCTTTTTTGTCTGTACGCCAATCATGAGCGTCTGCGCCATTAACGGACAACGAAGAAGATACGGAGGGGAGGAAAAGTCCCGTGTGGTCGCTCCCACGCTGTGTTCCGAAGGCGAGGCGCACGTGAGCCGCTCGATGAGAAGAAAGTGGTGATATGGACCCTATCCCTGGTCGGGAGATCGATCGGAGTGGGGCCGATGGCTCTCCGAGCTCATGGAGGGAGGGCCGCGTCCTATCGGCGTCCCGAATTTTCCGAAAATGAAAACCATCGTACCGTGACGCGGTGCGCGAGTGGCTGAAGCCGGGCCAGGAAAATTATAGAAATTTTATTTTAAATTTTAGCTTAATATATAATATATTTTTAAATTATTTATTTATTTTTAAATTTTAATTTAATGTGCAATATTATCCCTAAAATTTTAGTTTATTAATAGTGATTAAGAGACTTTGTTAAATATATATCAAAATTCATTGATCATATTGAATAAATTAAAAATTTATTAATCTTATTGCACATAAAACAAAAACAAAAAAGTTCTTTTTTTTTGTCAATGAAAAAAAATTACTTATGTCAATATCCTAAAAAGATTATTAGTTGTAATCAAATCTCATAAACTTAATAGATGTCATCCATTAGATTTTGTGAACCCCACATGTCTTTTGGCGACCTGAACCAGTCTATTCAATAACTTCTCATTCGCCGAAACCAATTATTGCCACGTCAGCACTTCCATTTGTTCTTTTATGATTGGTCAACTGTGGTTATTAGTTGTTCCTTTTTTCCCGGCCAGAACAATTGTAATTACTTGGCATGCGAAACAAAATTGAGCATGTATAGAAATGTCTTTTAAACCCTGCCTAGACAACGAACCGGTAAAGCCTTGCGGTTCATGAGTAAACAAGGTCCAGTCAGTTGGACCTGAAACGTTGGTCGGGTGAACTGGCGGTACACTTTTTTCATTATTTACTTAATTTATTAGTGTAAATTAGCAAATAGACACATACTCATTGTTAATGCTTCCCTTAAAACCCGACCATTATTTAACTTATTTTTGGCTTTACTCTCGAATTGCTATTTCCTCTTTTAATGTTTAGAGTTCGAAGAAGGGAAAAGCTTTTTCGTAAGCGTAAAATATTTAAAATTTAAAAAGGCCCATTTTTCATTTTATAGTGCTGAGCATCACTTTTTTGTCATCGACCTCAATTCATCCTAGTCCTGTCATGCGGGTACTGCTGGAGTCACGTCGCGGGCAGCGGAAGTCAAGTGCCACAGCATAAACGGAAGATGAGATGCTGCTTGTATTTTGTAGAGTTGCATGACACAAAGAAGTGGAACTACAGATTGCACACTCAAAATCATCCATCACCGGTATCAACTATTGGTATGCTAAGACATAAATCCAAAATAATATGCGCTACCCAAATGAAACTTCCATAAGGAAAACATCAGCATGTTCCCAATTTGAAGGTACAGAGAGAACTAACTGGAAATATATACCAGCATGGCTAAGAAAGTCTGACCCTCAAGACCCAGACCAACAAGGAAAGAGAGCATGCTAATGCTAAATAGATGTTGCAGTAGTAGACATTCGGCTTAAGAACGAAACAGAGGAAGTGTCAAAAAGCCATGCTTTTGTTAATTGATCTCAAGTGATGTTTACAGAACGAGGGAGGTCAATCTCGGCATCCCATCTTCAGGTTTATATCTCTAGGATGTAGTTTCTTTCACTAAACAAAAGAGATACATACATAAACTGACACTTGGTACAATCAAACCCTTCGAAGCTTTCTATAGACCAAACACGAACTTCAGTACAAAAGGTATCGCCACATAAAGAAGAAGATGTTGATAATTATACCTTCCATCTTATTTGGAAGAAAGAACAATTTCTATGTAAAATGCAAATTCTTGAACTAAGAAACTGAAACTCCTACAAAGATTCTACTCCCTCTTCATCAAAAAAAGAGTGTGGACCAAAGATTGAGCTACGTTAGTCATAAAGCGTTTTTGCAGAATGGGTTCTCACGGTTTTGCTATCGTTCTTTGAAACTTTCTCCACACTCTGCTCATTCTTTGATATGGCCTTTGCTAATGCCTTCATCTTCCTGACATTCTTCGTTCTTTTCATTGGTCTTCCCTTCCTGATATTTCTGTTCGAAAAGGTTCAACGTAGAAGGATGTTCAAATGACATGAAAACATTGAAAACTAGAATGTGGATAGGAAACAAACAGACTCCAAAAGAGATGCAAGGCAAACAACAAGGAGACGCGACTATCTATGAAGTACCAATACAGCAACCTGAGTAAAACTTGTATTTCTCCTGCATAAATTACTTCCCCAAAACCACCGATTATTCAATCTATGTTCCTCATCCAAATGAAAACGAAGATGGGTTGTACCCATAACCCAGAAATTAAAACCCAATACAAAACAATTAGAGAATAGAAGATATGCCATTTGATGTCAAAGTGTCCTATGGAAGGTGGAAATAGCTTCGCCTCAGTAGACTAATCACAAGTTAATGGGTCTAGACTGGAGTCCAAGAACTGAACATCACCCCGCAAGTGAAGCAATTCCATTCACATCTCTCAGACGGCAGCAAAGAGACCGAGAAAGGAGGGAGAGCAATAGAACTTTTCCGCAGAGGTTTCTTTTAAAGGAGCCTCCGCGCAAGACGACCGCAATTAACTTCATTCCAAATTCACTCCATGGAGTTAACTCAACTCCACTGAAGGGTGACCAAAAATGGAAATAGTCGTGCCGGAACGAAAGTCGGGGAACTATACCCAAACCCATGTTTCTTCACAGACAATCCAACTCTCTATGCACAGATACAATCAATTGTCCTATAGTCATTCCTAGGTCCATGCATGGATTGTCGGCTTGCAAGTGCTAGACAATTAGAAAGCATGAATTCACCACGTAGATAAGCTATGCAGGACCAAAGAAAAGTTTGCTAGCTGATTCCACCGACCTATTGGCCGCGCCTGCAGCCGAACTTTTAGCTCCAGTCTCTGAAGTGTCCATCGCTGCACACAAATAGATCATAAAAACACGCTCAGTTTCATTGCCATCTTGAACAAAAGACATTCAATTCGACTCTTCTCTCAAGATTCGCCTCCAAGACGGAGAGAGGACGAAGCTTGAAATTATCAGGAAACGCGGAGAGAAAAGGGGGGACGAGGACGAGATTACCTTGAGGACGGTCGAAGACGGTTTGCTCGGTGACGTCCATTGCGTCGGCGGCGTTCCGCTTCTTCTTGTTCCTGTTCTTCGCCATAGCTGAGGCGAACGAGAGAGAGAGAGAGAGAGATAAAAGATGATGGAGCACGAAACCAAAAACCTAGCGGTAGCAGCAGAGCATCGACGCTTTCGAGTCTCGCACTTTTGGCGGGTACAGACACGGGCCGAGATTGGGCCTGGGCTTTGGCAAATTAAGTTGGGCTTTTGGAAACATATAGATTGGGCCGACATAATTATAATTACGTTTCTTTATTTCCTTTCGGCTTTCTTTTTTTTAAAAAATCAGTTATCATTTGCTAATTAATTTTTCTATGAATATATGGACCATGGAGACTAGTTTTACGAGCCTGAACAATTTGCATAAGTCCTTCGATCATGAATATTTTACACTAATGGAGACTAGTAATGCTGTGTAAAAAAAAAAAACCATTGAAATTACTAAATACAAAGCATGAACCGAATTATAAATGAAATTTAATTAAGTGTTAATCAATGAAATTTCAATGAATAAATTTCATTCTACCAAAAAAAAAATGAATAAATTTCATGATAATCACTGTCAGCTATACTTTTTAGCAATAGGAACGAACTATATAACTTTTAACAAGTATTTTCGTGAAGATTATCTATTGAAGAATTGAAGAAAGTTTTTGGGTCTTCCATGTGCAAATATAATGGTTGGCCAATTTGAATGGAGGCGATCGACAAGCTGACGATTAAGGTGGCAGGAATTGGTTGCATGCGGTGGCTGTACATTCACATGTGAATTTTGTTAAAGAGAGTCTTTAGGGGCTTGATAAGAAGTATTGGTTATATTTAGAAACTCACATGTTTTATTTGTGATAGACCAAAAATAGAACATTTTTCCATTCTGTTTAAAGTACGTTAAAGATGGTTCTTTCTATCTTAGGTTATTTAGGCACTTGATGATGACAATACCATACACATATTACCAATGGCCACTGTGTTAGATAATCGAAAACCAAACATCAAAAGATGCCATGAATGTTTATTTATTTCAGGAAAAATGAATGATGAAAAATATTTTTTTTAAAAATGATTTTTTATATCATTTTAAATAATCAATAAATGAAAAAAATGTTTTCATCATCAACAATTAGTAAATGATGGAAAAAAATTCGTTCAAAATTTCTGTGAAAGATGGAAACAATCATTTTTTGAAAATTTTGAAAAATATTTTTCAAAAATTTCTTTTCCCGAAACAAACGCATTCTGAAATGATTAATTTGATTAGTTATTTCTCATACCTGATGCGGCAAATTTAACTTATAACCAAAAAGTGACTTTAAAATTTAAACATGTACCATTTTATCATTCCATTGAAATGTTGATTTGTTCAAAATGTCGCTATGATAAAACTAAGGACACATAATCTTATTCTTGACAATAAAATGGAGAATCGACTCTGGTACAATTCACAATTATAAGATTAGCTTTTCGAGATCCACGTAGCATCATCCTCATAGTAAAAGTCATGAGTTGTTTCTGTCAACGGATCACTAAGGAAGATCACCAAAATCACAGTAACATGGAAAGCTCTTGATCATGATGAACTATAACAAATTTACACATCCTCTCCAATCATGCACGCTCAAGGCCAATTTAGACCCCATCAATCTATGACCCGGGCACGAACTTGGTGGCATAGACCCAAGCATTGTTGGCCACCGGGTTTTGTAGGTGGTCCAACAGGTTCTCGAGCGGGCCCTTCCCGGTCACGATGGCCTGAACGAAGAACCCGAACATCGAGAACATGGCAAGCCTCCCGTTCTTGATCTCCTTCACCTTGAGCTCGGCAAATGTGACCGGGTCATCGGCGAGGCCCAGCGGGTCGAAGTACTGGCCGCCGGGGTAGAGGTCGTTGCCCTCCCCGACGCCGGGGAGCCCGTTGATTCTGAAGCCCTCGACAAGGCCCATCAGGACGACCTGGAAGCCGAGGACGGCGAGGATGCTCTGGGCGTGGACGAGGTTCGGGTTGCCCAGGTAGTCGAGGCCTCCCTCGGAGAAGATCTGGGCCCCGGCCTTGAACCAGATCGGCTCCTTGAAGTCGACCCGGACCCATTTCGCTAGGACCTCGGGGGTGATGCAGCCCAGGGCTCCAAGCATAGCCCAACGACCATGGATGACCTGATTTTTAGGTTCAACATCAACCAAAGCCATTGTCTCAGGAGGACTATCTCTTTCTTAACTGGAAATCCAAAACTTTCTACAGACAGGATAAGAGAGTGAATGCTATGCATTATTTATAAACAAGAACACTAGGATCTCCCACGATTCGGCATGAATTGAAAGCACAACTACGATTGCATTAAGGTGATAATCATTTCTAGCGGTTTTACCTCGCTCTTTTCAAAAAGGAGGAGGAGTTGAATGATTTGAATTTACCTCAAGAGCCCTGTTCCGGGCAAAAGCCTCGGGATCGGCGGACAAACCAGCGGTGTCCCAGCCATAGTCACCCGGGAATTCACCGGTGAGGTAGGAAGGAGTCTGAGCAGAGAATGGTCCCAAGTACTTCACTCTGTCCGGCCCGTACCACAGCTCGTTTCCCTATTCAAGAGACAAGATCCAGCAACAACATCGGCAAAATGCAACATCAGCCGACGACCCACAAACAAGAACCAAAAACAGAGCCATGGGCGAGTGAGGCTCAGCGAGAAGAGACGCTAGAAGTGATACCATGGTGTACTTGCCGGTGCCCACGGAGACGACATCTCTGAGAGCGTTAGAGGATGATCTGGATTGACCGAGGAATGGGGAGGGTCTGAGGACAGTGGTGGCTGCTGGTGTTCCCATGGAAGCCATGTCTGAAGAAGAAGAAGCAGAAGAAGAAGACCCTTTGTGCCTACGAGGAAAGCTCGAGTCTTGAAGCTTCTTGGAGTGCTTGTCTGGCTCGACGAGGTATGCCGTGGAAGATGGGTATATGTGCGCGCGCGCAGACAATGAGACACGGAACCAAAACTGGTGGCCAGAATTCGAGGGACTTGGGGAGTTGTGTTGTGGTGGGGATGGAGAGGTCTGGATCAGCCAATAGGAATGCTTCGATAGATTTGAAGTATCTCCTCGTTATATCCTTCTATCCACATATTATCTTGTCTGTCCATAGATATTTTTTTTACCCGGAAATAAGTAACGGCGTTTTCTGGGGCAAATAATTCTGAAAACTCATAATTCATGGAATTAGTGTAACCACTGATGCCATGAAGATTTATTTGATGCTTGCATGTGTTTTTACTTATTCAGTTATTTGATGATAATATGTCGCATTTTAATATACTAATTTGATGAATGTATTCTATGGAGTTTCAATACTTAATTTTTCATTAGAAAGTATTCGTAATACCAATACTTAATTTTTCATTAGAAAGTATTCGTAATACCAATGTCTGCTTAAACAAATGCTGATGAGTAACACCAAGATGTGAATTAGTTAATGAAGCTGCAAGGAATGAAATGGTGACCGGCAGACATTTTTTCCACCTTCATATTATATTTGGATCTAATTCTTAGCTTTAGTAGTGAACTCAACTACCCAAGTAGAATGCTCAAAAAATATATCAATACTCAATTATAACGCACATAGAAATGCTTGAAGGCAAATGGATGCCAATTTCACATATCGGGCAGACGACCAAGAACTCCAAAAGTTTTGAGCAGTAGTCTTTAGAAAAATACGTTGCCGAAGTCAAAACTTGTGAATGAGTACTCAACATCTCAGCATATGCCCAAACGAGTATCAGCAATTCGCATCAGCCACATTGATCACAACTACGCTTCTCAATGCACATAGTAAAGAAAAGAACCAAGTCCAAGCAACGGGCCCAATAGATACCACGACAAGATGAACCTCCCGCATAAGCCTGTACGCTCTCAAAATTTAAATAATCTATTACCTAGCATACATTACTAAAGAAACTCAGAAATGGGGATTCCACACTATAGCCTTAAGAGATCATCCTGTGAAAACAAACTCTGGCAATTCCTTAACCGTAGCAAGAGCACGGTCCTCAATCAAGAAGCATATAGGTCAAAGTTTAATAATGCACTGCTTCTGACTATGGTATGGACGCAGCACAAGGCACTGATGACAAGGCATGGAACCATAGTATCTCATCTTCTCAATGCACCGTAGTTTCTCGTTACCTAGGAACCGAAAACAGAGCAGTCAGCTCCAACTGTAAAATATCGACATTGCAAACAGGCTCCACATCTTATCCACGTTCATATGGGTCCATACAGATAAAGAGACAAACACTGACTTTTGACTGTAGTTTCAGATGCATTGTATAGGGAGACAATGGAGATTAATGAGTGAAATATTTTCAGCTGTATTTATATCTATCTATGAAAAAAAATAGAAAAAAACTGTAGTTATAGATGCATCACATGAATCAGGTTCTTCATTCATTTTTGTATCTCCATATAGTGAGAGATTGAAAAGGACACGCTATTAAAATATGGAATCACTTGGCATGCTAATGATAGCCTCATGGGCATTCTCACTATGGTGTAGCAACCACATTAAGCTTATCTTGAATTATCAATTACTTTCTAGAAGATTCCTTCAGCACTAGGTGTACACAATGCAAACCACATACAGATGACAAATCTAGGACATACAAGGTACAAGTTTTGTCATTTTTTTAAATAAGAAAACAGACAGGGCTACAGAGAATGAAATACTTCAGCTATTCAACTAATACGAGTCTCTTTTCTAAGTCAACAATGAAGGTGAAATTGATTACAGCAGAGGATTACACAGTATTTTGCACTATTTTGTTAATCAGCAAATTATGAGGCTGATTATAAAGCCTGACATGCAAACAATAAGCAATAGACTTTAACACTTGAGGACATTCATCTTGAAAAGCAGAGGATAGACTTCATAACATGTTGCCATTATGGGAAGAAAATAAATCACTCTCAAGACTATGAGAACTCCTTACCCTGGTTTGCGACTTATTTGGTCTCTTTCCCACATCATCTTCATCATCGTCGTTGTCATTATTGCTCAAGAGCAGTCTGTGAATTGAAGAACTGTCAGTTTTTCTGCCACGCTTGGAAGATGCTCCTGTGCCTCTACCCCTTCCCCGTGGAGCAGCTCTTTTGCGTCCTTTTCCTTGCAGATTCTCATCACTTCCCTTTGGAGACAATAATTATGAGGAAATTCACAGTTAACATGAGGGAATGCTTATTGGCCAAAAAAAGACCCCACAACCTTGCAACAAGGCATGGTCAGACCAACAAAAGAAAATTCCAATCTAAAGACTGAATATGCCCACCAGAGATCGGTTGATATGCAATGGCACTAGTTGGAACAATATTTTCATTTAAACAGAAATTCATTTCGAATTGGTAACTAGTTAAGATTAAATATACACAAATTCAACTAGGTAAAGCAAACATAAAGATTATCATAGTTGCCTGTTTGTGGGTAAGCATATGCTGTGGAAGAATCTATTTATAGGAAGAAAAGGCATTCTTTCTTACTGAGCTTTCCTCAGGATCCTTGCTCACATATCTTCCTGTTTCTTCACTAGAGGCAGAATTTAAATCGTCCTCATCATCGAGAATACTTGTGGCAGCATTTTTTGCAGCCCCTGCTGCAGAGGTGCTGTAGCAAGAAAAAACAGACAGAGAATTATCCCAAGTGCTGATATAGAGGACTGCAGATTCAATAAGTAGATCACTGAGAGCTAGCATAATTCATCTACTATCTGCACCCAAGACATAGATCCTCCATATACATGGCTTTATAAACCACTGCCTGCATGAAAGGCATCCCGTCATGTAAAGTTAAAAATCAATGTAAACAAGAAGTTTTGGGGGGAATGCAGGCTCAACACAGATGCTTATGGACATCAATTGATTTCACATCCTTGTACTTTCAATGGCTTAATTTAAGCCATAGGAAGCTGGTCAACACACACACACACACACAGCGAGTGAGCTATAACTTATATGCTATAAAGCTGGCACTTTTCCAGGTATTAGTTTGTCCACAGATTACTCCACTGCACTCTATCCAAGTTCTGAGTATAAAGCTCTGCACATTCAATTTAATGATCTCAACAAACAACTATCCAGATTGCCATTTGAAAATACCATCACTTAATTTAATCCCTGCAGACACTTCCTACAACAATGTTCTTGTCCTAACCATCTCTATCAGAGGGCTACTATATCCAGATATTACGCTGGACATAAATGCCATTTTTTTCCCTGAAGCACTTCAATTGCAAAGCCAGATCACTAAGGGTGCAGATAATCTTTAGCTGGGTGATTTGTGATATGGTATTGGAGTTTGACTACTTTTATCCATAAGCTCAAGTTCATGACTACATCCGCTACTGACCTTTCACGACGGCGAGATACCAAAGCTGAATCAAGAGTAGTCTGCTTCAAATTAGCAGATCCTCTTCCCCTGGCCCTTCCTCTTGTAGAAGTTTTCCCTCTTCCAAGGTCTGAAGTAGCACGGGAGGATCTAGAAACTCCCGATGATCCCCTCCGGCCTCTGGTGGCAGATTTTGAGCCAAGTATCTCTGCAGTGTCCTCATCATCGCTAAAAGAAACTGTGCTTCCTATTCCTGTAGCACTCCTATTTCTAGCAGCCTAGGCAGAATTTAACATGGAAACTTTAACATTTAATGTCTTCACAGAGAAACTCATAGAATCAAAGAAGGATATTCAGCTTACGATCCTTGAAAGTGTTTTGCACGCTACAGCTAGATTTACCTTTGCAGAAGGTGCACTGGATGCTTCATGCAGGGTGTCACTGGGATGTACAGAACGTTCCTTAACACGTTCCTGAATATAAAGAATAAAGTTGATTGCCATTAGAATAAAAATTCCTTGTAAAGGGGAAAAGCATCAATCTTTATTTTAGGCAGGACATGACAGGAAGAAGATGAGTTAAAAAGAGCTTCTGGCTTATTGTCTATGGGAATTAAAAACAACAAAGAAAAAATAATGCTCAAGACTGTATCCAAGCTCCTAGTTTCTCTCATTAAAATGCACTTCTGTAACTGCTGAAAAGACCTTACAATAAGATGTACAAGAAATTCCTGCTTTACTTTTAATTGCACAAATTCAAAGCCTGACTATAGATTGAAGCAAATGAGCTAAAGCCCCCCAAAATTGGAAGAACTCCACACGGAAAAGACCTTACAATAGGATATACAAGGAATTCCTGCTTTACTCTAATAACAGCCACAATCATTGCAGAAAGTCAAAGCCTGACTACAGATTGAAGCAAATGAGCTAAAGCCCCCAAAAATTGGAAGAACTCCACCCATAACATGGTTGGATGAGACTAAATTCGTCACATTATAAGGATAACAAGTCTCAATAGATAACTTCTTGCCTCCAAACACTCTCCGACTTTAAGAATTAGATCCTCCTCCTCGCATTTCGAGGTATCGGAATCCCTAGCAATTTTGTTCTGCACATGTTCATAAGCAAAAAAGTATCAGCACAGCAGCATAACAGAAACATAACATTCACATTATAGCATGAGCAACTGAGAAACTGTCAGAAGACACAATTATTGGCCAAGCAAATGACAGCTTAAACTGATACCTCCACAACAACAAAAGCAGGATATTATACTTACACGAGTTTCTTCAAGATTTAGTTGCACGCAAGAATAAAAGGCCATTTTATCATCCTTATTGACAAATTCGTGTAACGCTTTATCCAGATCATTGACTGGAAGTATCTCCATTTTCTGCAAGGTATAACAGCATATTAAACTACGTACAGACCTTGCGAAAACTGAGACTGATAATACCCATTAGCATATCTTTCTAACACTATACCCAAAACAATACACTCAATTAAACTGCAGTTGAAGTTAAAATGTGTGTGCGCAAAACAACAAATTACAAAGCAAAGCACATGTTATCATTATGGATTTCATCAGTGGCCATAAGAGATTTATACAATATGAACAATTGATTTAAAAAGGATAAAAAATCAGGGTTACCAGATTATTCTCGGCAACAAGCGCCTCTATGTTTTGTTGATTTAGCTCCTCAGGACGAAGTCGCTCAGAATCTTCAAACTTTGCTACAGATCAGGAAGACAAACAATTAAAATAGCTCGTAAATGCAATATACCCATGAGAAACAATGCTTTACCAATACAATTATTGTTGAGTAGACAAATATGTCTTGCAATTAAAGAGGGTGAATAAATAAATCTGATATAGGTATTATGCATTTGACAAGTCATTTCTTTATTCAAAAGCAATAGGAAAGGCATTCATATATTAACTTGGAAAAAGAAGGACAAGAAGTGCTAAAAACGTAGCCTACTAAAATCATTTAACGCCATTGATCAAAAGATCTGTACCACTTTCACTCCGACCCTTTCTTGAAGCCTTGGAGAAGATTAATATATCTTGAGGATTAGCAACCTGTGAAAAAAAATTCATTAATCCCATTTTGGCAGCACTGTCAAAGGCTACACAATGTGCACCTTCGAATATGCATTTACCTTTCCAACATACTTTTGTCCAAACCTTTGAGGATTTATCGTCATAAATCCAGAGTAATCCACCTGCCACGTGAATGGGAGTTTAAATTCCACTCTGAGAATGCATACACTAGTGGCAGATATCAATTTCTATCATAAAGTAACAGAATCATGAGAGCATTTCACATTCATGAACAAAATTCAAAGCAGTGATAGAAAAGAGGATTTTCTGTGCCAAAATGAAAGGAACTAAGAACTAACATATTACAAGTAGCAAGAGGGAAAAAATAGTAGATTGAAAAGGAAACAATTTTTATGGCTAAGTTGAGAGGGACAAGTGGTACCGATAAAAAAAGGAAGAGGTTACCTTTATTCGTATTAATGGAAGTTTCAGCTCAGACCTATTGGCTGCCTTTTTGCTGGACTTGTCAATCAGATTTCTGACCTGAGAAAAATTTCAACTTATGTGTTGACATAGAAGCTCCCAAGGAAGCACATCACTCGCCGTAATTTGCCACATGCAACAGAAAAGGAGAGAAATCCAAAAAAAGTACTGCTTCCACTCCTTGCAAGAAGCAAAAGATGTACCACTTTGTCCAGATGCTCAAGAATTGAATTCTGATCATTCGGATCAATGTCAGTGACATCCTTCAACACAACCTGTACCATCCACGTTATGCAGTCAACACGGAGTTTTTGCACATGAAAGAAATCACATTGAGGTACCTCTGTATATTCGAAAGGCCTTATTGAGGTCAAAGGAATCTTGGTTGGTCGGTACTGATTACCCTATTTGATAATGCGTTAATATCATTACACGATGTTAATGCATGAGGAAGGTAAACATGAACACTTCAAAGACAAAGTCACAATGATAAATTCTTCTGTTTGAAACCCACCTTAATTTCAAGAAGAAGTACATGCTTCGGTTTAGATTCCCCATCAATCAATGATGTTGCAACAGATGAACCTGGTTGTGTGATGTGAAATCCCATCCCAGGAACTTCCTGTCACAACAAGATCCATTTTGTCCTGTAGGTATCCTGAATTCACAGTTCAATAGAAATCAAGTGATAAGAAGTATTCATTTGATTCATACCTGAGGGTCAATTATACATTCATGTTCATGGCCCCATACTATAAAATCCAGGAAGCGTGGTAAGAAGTGCTCGTTTATTGCATTCTTAGGATTTGTTTTCACTCTGCAATACAATTGCATATAAGCACATAGTTTCATAATGATGACGGTGATGGCAAGAAACAACATGTAAATGACTAGCAGCACAAGATTGAATTTGGGCAGCTAAAGTTGACATATTGGAACATTTTCTCTTTATGCATTCTTGATACAATATTTTCCAAGAGCAAGGCATCACCTGTTTTGATGAAGGACCAGAATGTTAAACCAGTCAGAAACTTGACACCCTTCCTGAGGTTCTGGCCGCATCCACTGGACAGCATGAGGTGTCTGAGAACAACCCACAATATCGATGTGAGATTCGACAATTGTTAGGCCAACAGACGGTGATAGGGAAACTTTCCTTTTTTTGCTGTCGGGAACTCTTTTATCGAGTCTATATCACCACAACCCCCTCCCCACCCCCAATTCAAAGGAACACAACACCCACAAAAAAAAAAAAAAAAAAAGACAACAGCAGAAAAAAGGTGTACACCAATCCCAACTACGAAGACATCCTAATTCCGAACCATGGAGATGTCAGCTTATATGAGAAGATACCTGAAACATTCTATTGAGTCGTTCATCTCTAATGTTGCCAAGACCATAAAGGGCTACAGTTGTTGAACCCTGCATAGTTTTCAAGGGTTTCATGCGATGGTGATAAGTTTGTGGGGCCAACACTCCAATAAGTTAAAAACAGCTGCTCACAAACCTTCCTTATAAGAATTGGGTGAAGCAGTAATCTCTCCAACACCAGAACCGCCAAGGACCATTTTCCCAAAATAGTTCACAAGATTGCATGTGGACAGAATATCGATGGCAGAAAGATTATCCTGTTGAAAGTCACCACCAAAAGTAACTAGTGATCAAATCAACCACAAAACCATAGCTACAAAAGCTACCAAGGATCATTACCATCCACCAAACCACTATATTCAGTAGACTTAGGGAGAGAAGTCTTGCTGATGCTAAGGAAAAGAAGAGAATCAACCAAGACAAGATTACCAGCTTGATAAACCTAAATTTAATGACTCAGCAGTTCTTGGGCTTGTCTTTAGCTTACAGAAATATTACCTTTCCCCATGAAAACATTTAAACTAAGAATGAACTTTCGATCAGCAGAACAGTTGTAAATTTGAGAAGCGAACTCTCTGAGAACACAAAAGAAAATGCAAGCACATTTTATAAAGGTGGTTTAAGTGACCAAGAAAAATCATCCAGTCAAACCAGCACCATACCAAAACACAGCAACCTGCGATTCTATGAAAGATACACCCACCAAATAGTAATCTCCAATAAGAATACACGCAATTCATTGGAAAGAACAGGGCATATAAAAGTCCCATTTCTTGTATCACATGTGTAAGCATGTATCTCTACGTTTCTTCAAGCTCTTTTGAATTCTCCCTTAATTGAAAACTAAGAAGCCTGGACAGAAGTTTGATGATGTTGGGGCCACAATAATCTTAAATCAACATGTCCAGCATTACAACAAATATTCACAATGTAGAGGCCCCATGCTGTACATTATAAACAAACACCTGATCTGACTTTTTAGGGGAAAATTTACTCTTAATTTGTCATTCAGTTTAGACAAGAGGTTAAGCATATTGCACCTTCCCGCTAACTTGACAGAAATGTAAAATGGATAATTTGCAAGTATATTATCTATAAACGCAAAAACAAGCAGAAAGTTATCAAATCCAGCATTTGGCCGGTCATTACATACCACTCCAGCAGGATCATCATGATTTCCATGAATGCTGAAGACTGGCAGGCCAACATTGAAGTGAGGATCTTCATAATTTACATGGCCAAATCTGTGAAGACAAGAGTGATCTATTATAGACAGAAGACCAACACCTAAAATATATGCACAATTCTTTCACAGAAAAATGGTGCAGATGAATGCAAGAATTTCCATTTGAGCACAAAAGGGTGATATCCTACATTTTTGTTTTCTTTTTCAAGAGTGTTGGTTTCAACTTTTTCTCATCTCTCATGTAACACAAGATTGCTACAATTAAATCATGCAGCATGTCTTTCTTATTGTCCATTCCTCCAACAAGTAAACAAACAGAGCCATCATGTGAGAGACAATAATTACATATTTTGAAAATTTACGGTCTGGTCGCTAACAACTTCAAATTGCACTGGCCGGTCGTTCAGACAATAGCGACGAAGAATCTCAATGGTCTTTACTAATGTCGATCTTGAGGGTTTGTTCTCATGGAAAAGATCGCCACCTAGGAGTAAGAAATCCACCTGATAGAAGCACAGAAAATGCCAATAATTCAGACAAATGAATAACATGTGCAAGTAGTCAAAGAGATTTTCATTCGAGAATTATTTTGAGAAAGACTTCAGATTTGCGAATCAACTATTCGTCTCAAAAGAAAAGAAAAAGACTTTATCATGCGAGTGTGAATGCATATTCTTAATCCTTTTCCCAGGTACACAAGATATAGCATCTGTGGCATTAATTAAGTGCAGACTATTGGCTTGATGTACAACCGCTACTTGATCCAGGGTATTTAGCCATAAGCAGTAGCAATTGGAAATATTTACAGGCCACTATGGATGTACCATGCAGAAGAAAGTACAACTTTCCGAGGACTAGTTTTTTTATTTTTTATTTTGGGTCGGTTCTGAGGAATAGTTTGAAACAAGTAAAATTAGCAAAGTGATAAAACTGTGGTAAATAAGATGAACAGGATTACAATTGAAACCTTCTTTTTCTCAGCTATAGAGCAGATCTCTTCAAATGCCTGGAAGGAATCGTGCCGCCGCACTTCATCCTTCTCCATGTAGCCCAGATGACAGTCCGTAGCCACGAGTATCCGAAGCGTGCTGCTGGCATCATCCCTGAAATTGGAGGAACCACCGCATAATGAGATCAATTCAAGACATGAGCTCCTTACAGAGAAAACTGACAATAGTGAACCGACATCCAGAAACAAAGCATCAACTACTTGAAGTAAGCAACATCATCGAGTTCAGGCTTCAGAAGCCACTTAGGTAGCCCTACTCTCAAAACCATGCAGTAAAGCAAGGAATCTCGAGACAATGACCTCTGCCATTGTATCTCTCCCTACCAGCAACCAAACGAAATAAAAGCAGAAACGGTCGGTCATACCTAGTCTCATCTCCCATGCTTACAGAATTCCGCAACACCGCCTATGTCATCAGCACTGCAAAAAAATATCTCAGACGAGCGGACGGTGTCTGCACAAAACGAAACGATCATCATTACGCTCGCAAAACCCAGACGTCGTACGACCCAACTCGAGTCGTTGGAAGAGGAAAACAACGCAAGAACACGTGCAATCGCCGACCAGCGACTCCGATTAAAAACCGGGGGGGGGGGGGGGGGAGTCTAAAAACCCTAGGAGACAGTCTGCCGGTCCCCGTCAGCTGGAAAGGCGAAAGCAGAAACCATCGCAGAACTTGGAGAGGTCAAAATGCGAAGCTAAACACAGCGTGCGCGCAGTTCACTCGCAGAGAAAGTACTTCGAGAAGAGACGAGCCGGAACGCTAACGAGTCGTCATTTTCGTCGTCGCAACCCAACCTGCTCGCTCGACGGTTTAGCTTGGTTTTCCGGCGGCGGAATCGGAGGGCGGCTCGAAATCGGCGACTTCCGATGCGAGCTCGAAGTGAAGGTGGCCTGCAACGGGATGGCGAGGGGTTGACCGGTGAGTGGAGAGGCAGCCGGTGGAGCCGGAGCTGAGGAGCGGTGGCGGGGAAATTTCAAAAGCGCGGGGAGGGGGCAGCGGAGACGCCGGTCGAGTGGGTCGTCCGTCCGTGAGCGCGATCGTCGTGGACAGCGGGGCCCAATTGCATCGGACCTTGAGCGACGAGTTACTAGGCCACGTTCAGAAAACCCCTAACGCGAGGTTTAGTAGTTGGGATTAATTCATAATAAGATAAAATTTATCTTAATTTGTGTTCAGTTCCTGATTCCTACTAGTGTCGTTAAATGAGTGGATCGGGTCAAGTCGGATTTGATTTGCATTGGGTCGAAGATCCAAATTTGCTCATCTAACGTGTTTATCCTATTCAACTCATTTACAAAAATATTTTTATATATTTATCCAAACTATGAAGTTTACATTCATCTTGTTAACCCGTTTTCAGCTCTTTATGCAAATATGTTAAACAGATAAAATCCCTAAGATGCTAAAGCTTTCAACATTGCATGTGATTTTTTATTTTTTATAAACTTGCAAAGTATAATAAGAGAAAATTAATACTTGGTGGTGATTTATAAAATTACAGCAACAAATAACATGCAAGAATTGAAATTGTAATCAAATGGAATATAAAATATAAAAGACCATAATTTATGATGACTATGAATTACAATTAGAATAACTAAAATTAAAATATTACGTACAAATAACCATGGCAAATGCAACCAAGGAAATACCTACTCCAATAATTAATAAAAGAACTTACGAGAATAATAAAAATAATAATGGAAAAAAGAAGAAGAAGAAGCCACCTTCATGATTGTAATAAGGATCAAGTCAAGCCCACAAAGACTTTTTTGAATTTGGAATGGTCTCGGGACTCAATTATTTTTTTATAAAAAGTGAAAAGAGAGTTGTAAAAATATATTGGGTTCAAATAAATTATAAACCCGTTTAAGACCAAATCTTTGCAATTTAAACTCATTTATATAGTAAACATAGCAAATCACTAGGGTCTACCTTAGTGGCCACATTTTCTATATGGGAAGGGAAAGATAGGTAGTTCGAATTTCCACATTTTAGGGGATTAGGGTAGGGATAATTTAGTTTCAAATGTGTGTTTGACTCTTATATCTTATAAGGAAGTATGTCAAAAGTTTGACAATTAGAGTAAGAGTAAAGTATGACTGACTAAAAAAAAACATAGTTAACCCATATAATAACTTGGCTAGAGTTTATAATCTTGACAGGTTAACTCAAACCTAAGATATAATAAAATTAGATACAAGAAAGACATAACTTAGATAAAAAAAAAAAAATTACATAAAGAGAATGTGAATAAGATTTATTATATCTATAGTATAAAGACTACTTTTCTCAAATAACAAACTTACTAAATTAAATTAAATTAAAAATAAAATAATAAAATAATTTAGTAAAAAAAACTTACTAAATTAATAAAATTAAAATAATAGTTAAATATAAATAATATTTGAATTCTAATATAAAAGATAAAATTTAAAATAACAAAAGAATAACAACAATTTTCATTTGTATTATTTATATATTTGAATTTCTTTCTATCCTATTATATATTATACATTAAATATTTGTATTTATTTCTTATTTTAGGTGTATTAGTGTAATTAATTATTTAATATATTTTATTACGGAATGATGGAGTGGAATAAAAAAGAAAAAAATAAGAAAGAGACTAAAATTTATAAAAAAAGAGAGTAAATAAAGATAAAGTAGAAAAGAGACTCGAAGTGGCATCTTGAAGTGCAATATTTTTTGGAATCATGAAGTTGAATGATCTCATTTCTCTTTTTTACTAGATTCGGCTTTCATTGACTGATCTACCTTGTCGATGTAATTTTAGCTCATTAGGTTTCTTGTCATAGTTGAACTTGTGACTCTTGAATGTTGTAATGAGCTCCTATACTATTTAAGATCTAGAACCTATGATAATCATGGATTTAAAAATAGAGGTTATCTCCATCTATGCATTTATGGTTTTTTAGGAATGTCTAAGAGATTCTTATTATGTCCATTTATGCATTTTGAGATTTGTTTACAAACAAAACAAAATAAGATATGAAAATATTTGGTTTTATTAATATCATTCACCAAATATTGAATATTATATAACAAAATCCATTAATTTCATATTCTATCCCATCTAATTTTATTATAATTAGAAATCCAAACGACCAAACACAGTATAACTATCTATAGCTAATCTTTAAGCACCCAATAGCATCAAGTGGGTATCATGTAGGTAATGTAATTGATTGGTTGTAACATATCAATTATGTTACTAAAATATAATATATACTTTCTTAGCATTGAGGTACTTTGCAGTGATAGTATAGTTAGGCATTAGATTCTTGATATATTTTCTTCTTTTGCACCTTAACTCTCTTGTTCAACAAAATTTTGTTGTGAGATTGGTCGGTTTCCGGGTGAGTTCGCCGTCTAAAAGCGGGACAAACCTGTGACTCTCAATCGATTGATTTCGGAATCATCGATTCCTGAACAGGTCAAAGTACGGATCTGGAGCCTTACTTCCTCTTCGCCGTTCTCTCCTTGCTACGCCACTGTTTCCTGTATGATATCCTTAACAACCGTAATCAATTTTTCCTCAAAATAAACATTCAATCTTTACTAGATTTCACTCGTGCCCTTCCGTGATAAGCTCTCACTTTGCATGTATCTTTCGACTCACCCCAATTAGACAAAAGGGAAAAAATTTAAGCACAAGATGTTGACAAGTCGATGAGGGGAAAACATCATCTTCTCTTCCTCAAGGTGGAGGGATCGAGGATTCTACTTTTTTTAGCTTAAACAAAACAACAACAACAACAACAACAAAAAAGGAAGAGGGGGAGAGATGCGAATGACTTGGACTTGAACAAGGGGTCGAGGGATTTAGAACTCAACTCGGACAGGAACAACACTGCCTCATCCCCCGACCGAGCAAACTCGCTCGCCAGCATGATCCGGTGCGACGGCTCCTCCTCGATTCGCTTCTCTTCCAGAGTAGCTGTTCCTGGGGCTTGCAACGGCGATTCAATACCATCGGAATTGAGAGCAAATCGAAGGCATTCCACTGAGAAACGTGGAAAGTACTAAAAAATTTGATCAGCATCCTCTTATGCTCCGAACCCAAAATGGTCATGCAATTTTGCCAATGTTCGTGATGGATATCAACAAATTTTGTGGATGGAAACGAGACACGGGCAGCATTTCGACTATTTCCACTAACGACACTAGAAACGTCAGGATACATACGCACCAAAAAAAAAAAGAAAAGAATCGGAAATGCCCAAAAGCTAAGCTTTGACGCTCTCTAAGCTGGTCACAAACTGGCTCGCATCAGGTGCCTCAGCTCCTGCAGAACCCCGGAACAACAAGATCGCCAGGCTTCCGATGCAGAAGTAGATGAAGCACCCGAACCGGTGCGTGACGAACGACCCAAAGTCCGTCCCCACTATGCACTGCCATCCCGGCCCGTACGTCCTGTCAAACTCCTGCACACGCAAGGTCGTGCCCACATCAGCGCTTCGTGAATGCAACATTGTGGAATTGTTCGATGCTCGTCAGTACCTGCTTGATGAAACGGGCTATGTCTGTGGCTTCCGTGACGTCGTAGTCGTCGAGAGCCCTGGAAGCCAGATCCAGCGCGTACCGCTGCATGGCCTGAAGCATGTCCGTCTCGCCGATCACCGCTTTCCCTTCGAGCATTGTCGACGGCTCGAGCTCGGCTTATCTGGACCCAGTCGGAGTAAGCCTAAGTGCCGAAAGCGTCCTTCTGCTCAGGATTTCGGATTGATTTGTGGGTGATAAAGAGATTATATGGAGCTGAGGAGAGAGCGTAGGGGGGTCCGGCGTGGGCACGAGCCGCGGGTGGACCCGACATGGAGACCGCGACCGCAGAGGAAACACGTGACATGGGTGTCTGAAGTTTTGGCAGGGGGGCGTGGGCGGTGCACGGGGGGGGGCGAAGGACGAAACTTGTCGTCGCCATGCATCGTTGCGGGATGATCGATGTGTGGCACGCTTGATCGCGAGAGACGTGGCGCAGGTTCATCAGTAGGATTTCGCCAGGTGGGCTAGGGGGTTCTTGTCTGTGTCCGACCGGAGATTGGTGACCAGGGAACGTCTGGAAGGACGAGATTGGAGATGTCTTTTGTCTTTTTACTGGAAAGTTGCAGAACGAACTTGCCAACGGGTTCCGCTCCATCCGTTGGATCATCTGGGAACTTCTAGAGAGCAATGTGGAAAACATTGTGCCTACAAGACTGAGTCATTGGATTGAGACGAGGAATTCTCTTAAAGCGTTGAATCAGAGCTAGTTTCACCTGATTTTCTAGGGGGAAGCATGGGAATCGGACCGATGCTTTGACATGAACTTGTTATAATACGACACCTATTTGTGTGGACATACACTTATAAATTATAGTCATTAGTAGTAAAATAATAAAAGGAAATAGAGCTAATTTAAATTGAATAGGTTAACTAAGGTTTGGTTATTAATTGGGTTGATAACGCATCTAATAAAATGGATTAGACTGGATCTATTTACGATAACATGAGTTAAAGCTTAAGATAGCTCATTTATTAATCATGTTGAATGGATTGACAAGATAATGGTATGACCGTTTATAAAATAAACTCAAATCCATTAATTTCGTGTCGTGTCATGTCGCGTCAGAAATTGTCATCCTTAATCTAATTAGATTGATATAGCACATCGTGTACAAAAAGCCTCGCAAAACTAGATGGCAATGTACTGCTTCAAGAAGCTTTTACAACAAAGTGTATTGTTGTGAAAACCAAAATACAAAAACCGACTGGCTTTGCCAGTTGAACATCCGGGAGCACGGCACCGACATTGCACCGAAGAAGCACCCCCAACCTTCGAACACAGTTGCTTAGCCTCCAGGACTGTGATCATGGTATTCAGGACAGCAATGGAGCTAATCAAGCGATTCATCATCAGTATGTAGTAGCTATAAAACTTGAATCGCTGGAGATGTGGGAAGGTAATTAAGGCTGCGTATGGTAACCATTCTATTTCTGTTTCTGGAATAGATTTCTATTCAGGCACTATTTCGGAATAGAAATCCGTTTAGTAAAAAAAAAAATTTCATTTAGAACTATTTAAGTTTGGGCAAATCAAAAAACAATTTTTTCGGAATAGAAATCGAAATTGTTTCTCTTTTTATTACTTCTACCCAAAGAAGTTTTTTTTTCATTCGCCGCTCACCACCACCACCACCACCCCCAGTCGCCACCGCCGCCGGTCGTCGGCCGCCACCGCCGCCGGTCGTCGGCCGCCACCGTCCGCCGGCCGCGGACGGGGGCCAACAACCGGCGGATGGCAACCGGCGGACGGCGACCGGCGGATGGCGATTGGAGACCAGAACCGGCGGCGGCGGCGGCGGCGGTTGGCGACCACCGCCACCGGTCGCCACTCCTCCCATTATCACCACCACTTAAAAAGTAAATTTTTTTTTATTATCAAACAAATTTCTATTTCAAGAGTAGAAAATTTTTTTTCGTTATCAAACACGTTTTTTGCCTCAAAAACTCATCCAGAAATAGAAATAGAAAAATTTATTTCTGTTCTAGAAATGATTTTTGGAACAGAAATATTATCATTTGCATCCTGAATGACCACGAATTCCTGATGGCAATTAGAGGATGAGAAAGTGCTTTTATATCCCACGGAAGGAGACAGCATCAAACGTGTGGCCGTCCTCGTCCCTGAACCTCGCAGCCAGTCTCCAGAAGTCTAGGAGACGCTCTACTCTTGCTGCAAAAATCCGTCCACCAAACTCATCCCGAATGCAAAGCATGGCCTTGAACAGAAGACTGGTTTTCTTTTCTCGTTCACGTGGAGAAAATCTCTGTCAAGAAAACAACCCGCAAGAGAAGCGACACATCACGTTTCTCGGTTGCTCCGGCGTGTAGGTGGGAAGGGCAGTCAGCCTCGGCTTGGCGAGACGACATGCTTTACCATAGGAGTTTCACGTCCTATAATCAAAATATTCGATTTGAGTCACGACTGCTGTTTATTTTTTTAAGCTCGTTTGCAACATCTAACAATTGTAATTCCGGTAAAAACTAGGGGGAACCAATATTCCCTGATGCGTGGTTAACTGGATTTTTAGTGAAACTGCTCTTAATTATAAATAAAAAAAAATATTGAACTATATAAGACTGATCGAGCATGCCCAAGAAAAGATGTGCTTGCAAAACAAACTGATTATGCTTTTAAAGATGACCGAAGCCCGTGACATCCTAAATTAACTCATTTCATTAACTTATTCCTAGGAGCTAATCCTTTGCTCATTCCATATTGCATGCAATTCGGTTCATTCTTGCTCCTCTATCATCCAAGGACGGTCACTGCTCTTGATAGATGGGTCGAAGCATGCATAGTGTTAGAAAATACAAAAAAAAAAACCTTAAACTAACAAATGCATAGCACATGTATATGGAGGTATACATGATTTGTTATCAAATAATGTGGAATAATATTTCAGCCCCTCCTCTTACGTGCACAATGAATTATGAGCATATGTGAATTTTAGGGGTGTGCAAAAGAATTAGAAATCATTGGAATTAGATCAAATTAGCTCAGAACCCGATAGTTCTCATGGAGACTAGTATGATTCCCGATGCCGGTTTACTAAAATTGATGAGAATCAGTCGAGTTCCTGATTTTAGATATGAAACTATTCACCTAGACCGAATCGATATATATTTAATTTTTATGTTAAAAATTTTAAAAACACTAAAAAAATCTCTCATCCTCTCCACAATACGTCTTTTCACATCCTCACAAACGCTCACACTCCCCGAGGCATGCTCTCTCCTCTCTCTCTCTCTCCCCTCACCCTCCACCACCATGCCTCCACTCCTTGGTCCACCTTATTGTGGCCGTACTCATCCTTCCCTCGTCTTACCCTCTCCCACCTCTGCTCGACCCCACCCAATGATCCATGCCCACCCTTCCCCTTCCCCTCCCTTCTCCTTCTCCTCCACCCCCTCCCTACCCTTTCTCCACCTTCCCTCGACCGGTCCCATGGATCCACCAATGAATGGACCAGATTAGGTGGCTCCAACGATCAGTTTGTGATTTCCAATTCTCATTTTGTGGAAACAGTCCTTAATAGGCAATTCTCGATTCCATGATAAGAATTACCTACTTTGGAATTGATTACCTTTAATGAATTTGACTTAATAGGAATAGACGCATACACAAAAGGCATGGCATTGATTCTAATATAATGTTGAAAAATTCGATCAAAAAATTTAAATTGATAAAAGATTGAATGTCTATAAAGAGTTGGCTTCGATGTTAGACATGGTGCTGGGTGAAATTTGATCTATAGGGTCTCTTTAAACTAAAACAACGTGGGAGCGACCACGTCGTGCTCGACAACGTAAAGGTCCTCGACAACGCCCTTTGCATCATCCATTACCTGTCCTAACCGAGTATAACACGTACAATAATAGTCAACAGAACCCATTTTGCTAACTCACGAATTCGAAAGGCCTCGTATCTTTTTTTCTCCATCACCATCTTCTTCGCCGCCTCTCTCTCCTCGCCGCCCATTGTCAACCTCCTCCTCTCAAGTTTTCCCTCCTTCCCTTTTGTTCCCTCCCTTCCAATTACCACCTACTGTCTCATCTCCCGTTCCATAATCCATTTCGAATTCATCTCTCTGTAATTCTTGTAGCGGTCTCTTTGTCGCGTTCGCCCCCGGCCGCCACCGTTCGTTAGTCAGGCGACGAGGAGGCGAAGAACCAATGGCGCCCCGTCTCTTCGCCTGCTTCGGCACGTCCTCGAGGAGGGCGGCGTACGAGAAGCAAGCGGCGACCACTGCCGACGCGTCGGCCGAGGAGCAGAGAGGGGGAGGCGCCGTGCTGGTGGAGCTGTTCTCGTCGCAGGGGTGCGCCACCTCGCCGGAGGCGGAGGTGCTGATATCGAGGCTGGGGCGGGGGGACTTCGAGCTGGAGGCGCCGGTGATCGTGCTGTCGCACCACGTGGACTACTGGGACTACATGGGGTGGAAGGACCCGTTCGGGTCCAGCCAGAGCACGGTCCGGCAGAAGGCGTACGTGGAGGCGCTGCAGCTGGACACGATGTTCACGCCGCAGGTGGTGGTCCAGGGGCGGGCCCAGTGCGTCGGCACGGATCAGGAGGGCCTGCTCTCCGCCATCGCCTCCGCACCTCGGTTCCCTGCTCCGACGTTCCAGGTCTGTACGCTCTCCCTCTATCTTTTCAGATTTCTCATTCTAGGTCGCATTTTCAGTCCACCCATAAGATTTGTGCAACATTTTTCGATAAATAAATTTTAAGTATTGTGTAATCAAGAACGCATACCATACATAAAGAATACCCATTCTTTAGGTATTAGTTATACATGTTCTATCGACTTGTAAACGTGATGAAAGAAAGATTTAAATCAATTTAGAATCTATTTTTGTTGAATCTATGAATACTTTATATGAATAATTGACTACTAATGACACAATTAGTGGATGTATGAGCAATTCTTTTAATCTTTTTATGGGAAGAAAGCTCAACTTTGGATAAGTATATGGCTGAGTTCATCAAAAGCGTTTTCCCTTGTTGGACAATCATATGTCAATCATGCCCCAAGCATCACAAATGATTTGGACCTCCACTCCTGATAAGATTCACCTCGACTTTATGGTGGGTCCTATAAACATTCATATGATGATATAAAGCTATGAAAATGATTTACTTACCAGATTCACGAAAAAGTTCTCATTGGGTCCTAGAGCATATAGTATACTCCGTTTCCTATATATAGTGAAAAATCTTATTAAAAGATATGGTAAGTTTAATTTGTATATCGAAATAAGTTGAGTTTGGTATATTAAATTATTGGATTCTTTGTCAATTTAACAGAGAAATATTGAATTGGATGTACTGAAAACTTGATGTCAAAGTCTCTCTCTCTCTCCGTCGTTAACTTCTTCAACTGACATGCAAGCCATCTCTATCGTGTACAATATGCAAGGCAACGTTCCAGAGGCCATCGCCGGACACCTTGCAAGTCACCCTCTCCGGAGCACTGAGGAGCAAAGTCGACAGCCAGGGCGTCAATGTCATGGTGGCGCTCTACGAGAGCGGGGTGGTCACCGACATCCCCAAGGGCGAGAACAAGGGCCGGGTCTTGTCGAACGACTTCGTCGTCCTGAGGCTCGAGAAGCTCTGCACCGTCAAGGACGTGTCGGCCAAGAAGACGGTCTCGGGGACAGTGAGCTTCCCTTTGTGGGGGGGCTTCAACAGCAGCAAGTGCGGCATGGCCGTCTTCGTCCAGAATAGTTGTTATCAAATTTTTGGGTCGCAGAACTTTTCCTTGCCGCACAATCTATGAGAGAGCGAGAGAGAGAGAGAGAGATTGGATCGGTCGTTCGTTTGTCCTTCATTTGGTTCTTTAAATGCGTTTTACGGACTCTCCGGCCGGCCCCGATTCGGACCATTATGTACAGTACATGTTTCCGGTTTTCTAGTGTACTCTCTTTTTTCCCCTGATTCCCTAGTTTCTTCATCGACCTTTCTTTTTTCCTTCTTCTTGCTTTTCCCTTTTCCAGCAGCGAAGAACGGATGACAGCAAAATCAAATTCTGGGGATGTTCTAGCAAAGTTGCTCAGGGCAATTAGACAGCCGGCAGGAATTCATTCTCGTTGCGACAGTGATAATCATCGTCAGCCATATGATAGCTCCTAAAGCTCCCGACAGTTTTGCGTGTCCAAGGTCTCACGACATGTAGAAAAGGCCTAAAATCTGCATCTCTTCAAGAGGAGTATCTACGTACAATATATAAAAATATACCTACTGATAATCTTGAACCATGATGTCTGACGGTTAAAAATGCCGTATATAGAATGAAAAAGTTGAGTGGTTGTCATTGATCTAGGACAGCGAACTCTTGCAGGGCCTAAAAAAAACTATCATGAATCGTGTGATTCCATAGTTGAATATAGCCTTCCCTTCCGAAGATTTTGCTTCTTTTTTCTTTAAGACGTCTTCGTTGCAATTCTCCCATCCCGTTTCTTCACCTATTAGTTTTGGCAGTGAGTTCATAAGAATTACATGATGTAGAAGGCGGCAATGTGTTTAGTAACTTTTAGACCGCCGAATAATATCACTAACCCTCCCTGGTTGTAATTTATCTTTGCCATTCAATCTTAAGCCAAAAGCTTAGTCCACGAGGGGAAGGATGCTGTCATAAAAAACAGCAGACCACGCATCTAGTTATCACCAATTTGGAGTCTGGCGTGTTGTGTACTGTCAGAAGGATGGACTGGTTTCTCAAAAAGTACTACATGCTCATGGATATATGCGTACATGTGGAAGAGAGAAACTCCCTTCAGTTAAAACAGCATAAACCTCGCCATAATCACGAGGAAAATGATGGGGTTTGCACCAGCAAACTCTCGCTTCAATTGCTCCCGTCCCTACTCATCAAACTCTCTCTCTCTCTCTCTTCCTCTCTCGATACTACAAGCTTTATTTTCACAGTGAAGTCTAGGACTGTAGCTCACAAGCTCAAGAGCAGCTATCATCAAAAGCACCAACTATTTACAATCTCCGGGTACATCATCAAGTACATGCACGTATTCACATTCGCGAGAGGACGAAGATGATGATGCACAGACAAAGCATGCATGTATATAAATCCATATGTATAGATCGATGTGCAAAATCATTCTTGCACTATGTATTGGGTCCCCAGAAGCTGAGGTAAAGCACCATCCTCAGCGGTTCCTCCGCAGCCACACCCTTCTCATATGCCATCATCGAGCTGTAACCAGCCTTAGACTTTGATGCATCCGTTGTGGCCATGCCGAGACTCATCGCTTTCACTTGCGTCTTTGCAGACCCAACTGGTGCTCTCAAGCTCTGCTTGAGAGCAGATGATCCGGGATTTGCATGCGACATCTCTCTCAACCCGACCACAGTCCCCAGTGCGACTAGAATGCAGGCTCTCTGGGAAATGGCCATGCCCTTTGGTTTGTGCTGATGGGTGTGAGTGATTTAGAGGATATGAATGAGGTAAGCTAATGATTGTTTCAGATACATAAGGCTCAAAGAGCACGCGTGGCGGCACTAAAAAGTGATGGGAAATGACCCAATTCTGTAAAAACCATTGGCGGCTAAAAAACCAGCGATCTCGGGAGAGGAGTGTGCGCTTGTTCAGAGGTCATATCCGTGGCCTTAGTTTTGCACTCTTTTAGAAGACGAAATTGAGGGCGCGGGTTGGAGTCGAATCGAGTCAAGCTACTCGCAAATGGCTAGGGTTTAGCTGGATGACTTTTTGATATCCACTTGCTTAATTTCAAATCGAGCTCAAGTCCGAATTACTAGAGTATCTTGTCGGGCAGAGCTGGAGCACGAGTTACTTGATCATCTTGTTGAGTTCAATTACAACTACTCAAATGTCCTGTGAAATCAAACTTTGAACTTATTGATACTTAAGCTTTCCTCAGTATCTTATTTATCTTTTTATAATTATAAAAATAGAAAAGAGAAACTCTTATTACACAATATTCGGCCTTATAAGAGTCGAGCTCAAACTGAAGTTCGAGTTTTACTTACAAGGGGATTGGACTGGAGTCAAGTTCGAGTCCCAAGTGCCGACCATTCGAGTCGAGCGTGAGCTGGAGCTCGGCAGCCTAGCGTGGGATGATCTCGCTGTCCCTGGAACAGCGAGAGATGGCGGAATTCAGCGTACGTGGACACTGAATCAGTGTCCCTACTTCCCCCGTGTCGTCGTATCCCTCCAAAGTTCCTACCCACTTCGATAAAGAAAGTCTGAAAAGTCGTCCTCAGAATTGCTCAAATAATTGTACCATCTCATCTTCCAGGGTCCCCTCAACCTCACTGTCTTCACCTGTCATTATAAGTAGCTGATCCCGGAGCGCGCAATCCACGGGAAGAGGGCCCCAGTGGTCGCTTAAATCAGTACACGCAAGGTAATGAATTTGTCTACAGCTTCAAGAAGCACCAAGCATTCCCAACGCAAAGCCATCGCCACCCTGTTTTAGCCCATAAACTCGACCTCGCCACTTGCGCGATGAATCCAATGGCCAGCGTCCATGGCGCGCAGAAACAACTGACGATGCTAGCGACATCGCACGGTGGTTACCATCGACTGATTTATCAAATGATTTTAATTAGTGTGTAAGCCACTTCGCATCTGAACTGACATCCACAGATAAAATTAACTCGCTACCACCACTCCATAAAAATTAAGCTAAATTCTTACCCGTCATTGCTATACTCCAGACAGGTGGAAAAAAGTATACGGGAAGGTAAAATTTCAAAAGGAACAGGAGCCATCAAATAAACAAAACACGATATCTAACCTAGATTCTAGAATCAAATCCACAGGGGAAGAAAACACCTACATACATTTTCCGTCAACCCAATCCGTACATATCTCAAACAAACTCCGACATATTCTGACATTATTATCCTCCGCGACACAGCAAAATCCATTGAAAGGAAGCAGCCACGTCCCAACTCTGATTGATCCCTGACTCTGCATCCTTCTGTTCAATAATTTTACAAGGCCGTCACTGGAGGCATCCCATCTGCCACTCTGTCTCTACATGAAGCCCTTCAAGCCAGATCACCCCCTTCCTTAGTTTCAGTTAACAAACATCAAGCCCATGCATGAAAAGGTTGATTTGACATTTTCCTATCTGGGCCAAGATGGTGTTTCAAGCAAAGATCAAATGATTTTTATGGTAATCCTACAGCTTCGACTTGCTGTCGAGCTAGATACTTTCCCTCCGCTCCTTCTGAGATGATAGGAGGTTAAAAGTGTTAAAGAACTTTCAGATAAGGCATGCTTAAACGCATGTAAAGCAACCATGAGTCGATGAGAAAATTTACCCATTCATCTATCACGAAATTATCTCCTACAACTCGAGCTCCTGCTTCTACTGGAGGAGGTTTCTTGCGGGTGGTTTCAAGAGCAGCCTCAGCTTCCGCCAACTGACGCTTCAGTTTTTCCATAGCCTGCAAAGGAAAAAGCACCCACTGTTGGTGTCGGCTTCCTAAGGTATCAACAAGTGGAACAGGTCACACAACTCACAATCAGGCAGGCTATTTTGACTTACAGGACTGGGGCGCTCAACATCTAGAAAGACAACACGTAAAATTTGCTCCACTGTTACTTGATCCTTTTGTTCTTCAAACTGCAAATAATTTGTCAATATGAGTCAGCAAATGGCAGTTCATTAAAGAGTTAATTATCCATCTAGTCAGTTTATATTGAAACAGAAGGCAAAGGTCCTGGAAATATAGCAAACCTAACTAAATACCAACTAGCAGTGACAAGACTCCCCCAAGAAGCACATGGGACAGAGATATCGTGGAGAAAAGAGATAGGAAGAAGAAACACCACAATCACCTTAACCATATAAACTAGAGGGTCCATCATCCCATTCCTAATTATGCCCAGCCAGAGAAGCAGCCGCATACTATCATGGGACAATCAATAAACTAATGCATTGTTAATCAGCAGAGGCCTCTGTTATCCATCCTGTTTTCTCTACCACAATTTGTATGGTAATAATGGGAGAAAGTAGTTCACCAATACAATTTTTTACTTTTTCCTTTAGTGATTAGACAGCACCTGACACGAACTACTATGCTTTTGCTTGTCCCAAAATGAGTACAATCAGAGCGTAATTTCATTTAAGATATTGCAAAACCAGTTAGATATGTCATAAGTGTAAACTGAGGAGGTCATCAGGAATGCAAATAGGGAAAGGAACAAGGTCAGATCCAAGACAGTTCGCCAAAAATTCCTCATATAAAATTCACTCCATCCAATGTTTGCATAGTTCATTCAATAAGTCCATCATATATATATAGAGAGAGAGAGAGAGAGAGAGAGAGAGAGAGAGAGAGAGAGAGAGAGGAAAATGCTAATATAGCTATTAATTTATGATATAGAGCAATTTATTTACCAGTTCAGGCACATAGTCTGTCCCTGCTTTGACTTTCAGGCTCATTATCTTGAATTTTACATTGCTCTTTTGTTCTACTTGCTTTTCATTATTCTCTGGCTGCTCCACAAACTTGAAGACTGCAGGACATATTCAAAGAGGAACCAACAGAGGTATCAATAGAAGCTGGAAAAAAAATTCACAAAATATATTGGCATATATTCAAACGTAGAGTAAGTGACATCCTCATTCCATGTTAAATGCAAGTAGTTTCGAAAGCAGTGATGAATTCATGGCATGCACTAAAAGGCCAAAGAAGAGAAATTATTACCTGTAGCTATAATACTTTCACCAGGAGCAAGGGTACCACCAGGAGGACGCATATAACAGCTTTTTGGTGCAGTGGTTTGGAACTAATTAAGAACAAGCAATTAGATTAAACAGACCCGATGTCCAAAAGCAAGATTACTAAGTCAATTGATATTCAGCAAATTACACTGTAACCCCCATGTTCTACATTTCACTATTATCCAGAGAAGTATTAGCAATTGAAGCCCTATAAATCTACTACTTAGTGTTTTCCTTAGTTCACCTAATTTTCATTCCAAGGACATACACGGTAAAAGCTCCACAAGACCGCCAATCACAAAAGCAAAAAAATAGCTTTTTAAGTCTATTCAACATAATATTAAATTTTCTACACCAGTAACTCTCCACCAACAATCACATTTTCGTAAAATCTCTCCTCAAGGAAAGATCATTCTACTTGGACTCAGTAATGGAATTCATTAGTATTGAGTAATTTAATTTTGTTTTACATACTAAATGAGACCCAAAAAAAAAAACCAATTATCATCAAGCTCGGCACAAAAAATACTTGATAAGTCCAAATTTCGTCCTCAAACTTAATGTACATGTTCCTATAAAATCATCTTACCTTGAAAGCTACATGTGACCTGCTCGTGTTTTTCAATCTGACTGCGCTCTTCACCTGTTTCCCTGGTTCATCTGAAAAAGGATGGGAAGTATAATAACAATAAGTCCCCATGAGAGCATAACACATATAGCTAGGGGAAACAAATGCAAGCATGTACAAGATAAATGAATATATTCAACGCCTTGGTGATCATAAACATAAAAATCTCCTCGTTTTGCCGCTGTGCAGCGCATCATTCAAAAAGCTTTCTTTTTTTTCTTTTTTTTTATGCGATGCCCAAAAAAGAAGATTGCTCAACGTTGCTTCCGTAAGCAACGGGAGGGAATGAACAAGTATAACACCGAGAAAAAGAATAAAGAAATCAAGCTGAACCATAGCCCCAATTAACATGATATAATCTCAAGACTCTCTCTCTTTCTCGCGCACGCACGGAGTCCAAAGGCTTTTCCTTTGCACTTTCTTTCGTGGAAAACGTATAGAATGCAGGGCACCTTGAATGAGATAATCTAAAAAATTTAAACTTTACGTGCCCGAGCGAAATGGAACGGTCAAACAAAGGAACAAACCAGAATGAACCCACGACAGAGAGCTTGAATAAAAAAGTAAAAACTCTCCGCGTACGAATTATTATAATCAACAGACCAACGAACCGAAGAATAAAAAGTCAACGACATCTCACAGGGGAAGTAGAGTTTGTTCGCCGGATCGAGCCGGAGCCGGCGCCGGGCGGGGAGGAGCGATCTGGCGACCGAGGACACGGTGCTGGACGAGCCGCCGGACCGCGCGAGCGATCCGTCCGCGGGGCGGCCAGCCTGGCCCCCGTCGTGGTAGGCATTGCTGTTGTGGAGGTTGTGCGCGGAGGACGAGGAGGACGACGTGTTCACGCTGGCCGACTGCCAGAACGGGCACAGCCCGAACACCTTCGGCTTCTGCCGGTCGGCGATCACCATCCTTTCTTCCGCTGGCCCCGGGAAAACAAAAAGAACCGACAAACCTCCCCGGCGAGAGGGGTCCTGTCACATTGAACGAAGGGCAAGATCGGCGACGGGGAGCCCCGGCGAGGAGTCGGAGCCGGAATTGGGCGGAGAAGCGCGCGCGCGCACGGCGGAGAGAGAAGCTTAGAGAGAGAGAAGAGAGAGAGAGGGGTGTGGAAGGTTTTTGAGTGAGGGCTTTTGGGGAAAAAAATCGAAGGAAGTTCGGGATAGATGATGACGACGACGAAGACGGTGGCAAAATGGTAATTACGAGCCAAACCGCGCGACCTCCCGATGCGAGCAGGGGAGGGAAGGGAAGGGGAGAAGGAGTGCGCGTCACGAGTTCAACACGGGGGGCGCCGGATTTCAAGCTCGGGTTGAAGCGGATTTGACTTTCGGGATTTCGCGTCCGTAGCGCTGCACCCGTTTTCCTTGGCTGCACGACGTCGCATTCGACGGAGGGAAGGGGGGGAGATTCCAATGATTAAAATACGGGTTGGATTTCCGTGCGGGGTTAGGCCGCCATTAAGGTCGGGTTTATCTCGATCGTGGAACTCATGCTCTTTTTTTTTGGGGGGGATCTGATAAGGGCGACGGACTCGTGGTGCGGGGGAATTTATGTTCCTGAGAATAAAGAGAGCGCCTTTTGATAAACCGAGCGAGTAGAAAATTAATTAATCCGTCTTCAGTGGAGACGGAGCCGAGCTGAAAAGATGCGGGAGCTCGATTTATCTCGGCCCCCTTTTCCCACCTTTTATTTTTCTTTATCATTCCAAGGTCTAATAATAATTATTAGAGAGTCGTCCACCCTTCGGAGACTAGAGAAGTAAGTCTAGTTTTACCCATGGATTTGACTCTCGAGTTTTGCAGGAAAACTAATAAAAAAAACCCAGTTGAGTCAAGGGAGAAGACTATTATTAAAGACGGCGTTAACAGTATCCAAGACAAAATAAGGGAAGTTTGATCGGCAGAACATTGATTATATATTATGTCGAGAAAGATGTCCGTATATTGAAAATGCAATCTGTCCCCCATTAAATTCTCGATAAAGATTTTCGGAACAAAGTTCCCATTACCTAAAATCCGCAATAACGAATTCGGCGGTGCTGAGTCCATCCAAGCGGCGGCTCTTCCGTAAGATCTCTTTTTCGATTCGGTGCGGATGATATCAAAAACGATTCACGTCGGATTCGGCGAAGATTATGAGGGTCTTTTTCTCGAGATATTTTGAGGTCGGAGTCGTCGGCGATTGAATGGGTTTCCGGAGAATTAGGTCGGGGGATCCGAGGGGGCATTCAATTGGGTGTCGGCTAAGTTTGTTGGGACTGGGGTTCGGTTCGTTGGGGAGGGGGAAGGTTGAAGGCACTTTAATTTATTAGATTGGAGTCCCACGCTTCCTGCGCATGCCACGTTTCCGTTTCCCTTTGATTTTTCAATAAAATAAAGTATATTAAAAATTTTAAAATTTATTAATAAAGTGTAATTTAGTTCTAAAAATTTTTAAAAATATAATAAAATTTTAAAATCATCAAAAAGCAATCAAATCCTAAAAATTTCAAAAACATAATCAATTTTAAAATTTATTAAATTGGTCAATTTTAAAAATTTCATTGATAATAATTTTTGAAGTTTTAAAATTCGATTATATATTTTAAAAATTTTAAGACTCGATTTTATTTGTAAAACAAGTTTTATGATTTAATTATATTTTTTGAAATTTTTATTATTCAATTGCACTTTCTTAATAAATTTTAAGACTTTTAATATACTTAGTTCGTTTTTTCAGTTGATTCCCAGTGGTCAACGTGGGCTTTGGGCCATTGCCGTTGGGTCCATCTCTCATTCGCGGGCTCAGCCCGGCCCATCTCAACCGGGCCTCGTAAATCCCTCTCTCTTCAATTCGTGTGTGTATGTATATACATATAATTATTATAATCAAATCATTTCAAATGCCTGTCTATATATATACACCCACTCTTTGAAATAGGAGAATGATTTCAAGACCAAAAAAAGAAAATAGAGAATGATATTAATCGTTAATTTAGTATATATTGATGTATTCACCCTACAGATCTTAGGATCACCATTGAGGAAGTGCAAACGCGATGCTAAATCTCTAATCAGGTCCCCAGCAGACTAATTGCAGCAAGAACTCCACCCGCTCTCTCTTCCTCCTCTCCTCCTCCTCCACGTCCGCCGCCCTCACCTCCCTCTCGCTCCTCTTCGCCTCGGCAGCGCCTGTGGCCCCCGCCGCCGCCGCCGCCGACGACCGGCCCCGCGCCGCCGGGACCCGCCTGCTGCTGCATCGACTTGAACGCGGCCTCGAACTTGCACTTCTTCTGGTCCCGGCCCGCCGTCGGCTGGCGGCTGACTGCTTGCCCGATCATCTCGTCCAGCCTTATTCTGACGATCGATTGGTTTTGAACGCGCGATATCCTCGATCATCGAGGCTTCGCGAGCGCGCGTATAAATAGGTGAGACGGACGAGCACACTTCGAGCGAATCGATACGGAAGAGGGGAGGGCGGTATCGGAGGAATCGGGGGGCCGCGAGATCAAAAGGTGGGTGGGGAGCTCCCGGATTTGCGGCGATGGTTCATGGTTTTGAAATTATGGTGGGGCTTCTGATTCCGGAAGCGAGCGCGTGGCGATCCTCTTCGGGAGCACGTTGTTTGTTTTGCCTGCACCGAAAGCGATGTTTGTGTATACATATAATCAATCATCGCCTTTGAATGAGCACCCGCCCTCCCGCCTCCAGGATGCGAAATGGCAGTTCGGGTAAAATGAGCCGACCCTGGGGGCGTATGTTAGCAGCGTCTGGTGGTCCTGCGCCTGCGCACGCCATCGAAGGAGTTGATTGACGATTGCTTTAGAAAAAGGGATAGTTGATTGACAAGCGTCCTTTTGAGTAATCATAGCCAAATCCCCCCTTGGATTTCTTGTACAATAATTAGACTGATGATAAAATAATAATTGAGTGGCCTTTTGGAAGAGCTCTTTTTTAAGTAATTGCAGCCAAATCCCTACCTAGATTTCTTGTACTATGCTTAAATAAGGGGCATGCGTGATTCGAATTAGGTGGATCTATCACTTAATTTAATGATTAACTCGTATAGTATTAGTCCCAAATTTTTGAAACCAAGGACTAGCTCCATCAAGTCTAACATCGAGGACTAGATCAACCTTGTAGATTCAATTTTATTCCAAGATCACCTTAAAACCAACCAATTAATTTTTTATTTCAATTTTTATTTATTAAAATGAAAAACATATTATTTTAAATTACATATTCTCCAACAACATTGAGCAATCAAACTATGAAATCTAGTACATATCAAACACAAATACAAAATATGGTAACAATAGAAATTCCATAAGCAACAAACCATAAAAAGAACACGTGAGGTAAGTGAGGAGAGGCCAAGGTGAGCAACGTGGCAAGCGAGGAGAGGTATGCTGCAAGGTGAGCAAGAAGAGCCAAAGGCAAGTTAGGTGAGTAGTGAAGCAAGTGAACAAAGGTTGAGCCAAGAAAGCGAAGGGGGTTACTATTTTTTTTAGTTGAAGTAGGTTTAAATTTCTTTCTACTTTTTAATTTACACAGCAAATTAAATTGCATGAGAAAGAAGAAACCAAATTAAAATGCGCTAGGGCTTTAACAAAAGTATAGGATATATAATATACAGGGTTGATTAATCATAAACTTCTAAGATCAAAAACCAACTCATATAGTGGAGGGTCCAAAAGTCCTAGGATTAAGGACCAACCCAAGCTCCCTGGGAACCGCGAGTTGGGCTGGTTCATGGTTGATCCTAAACCAATGCTCACCTCTAAATTAAATTGATGATAAAATAATAATTAAGCAATCTTATATAAGAGCTCTTTACAATGGTAACTACTTTAAACCTTACCAAGCCTTTTAAATTCCAACCATCAAATTTGTTTCTTCAAAGGTGTGATCTCATGCATCTATCGTGACCTCTCAGAAAACTCATTGATGGCTTAGTGTGATTTGCTAAGGTAATTGGGCTGAGACCCTGAAGTAATTAAGTTCAAGGAAGAAAGAGGAACTACTTTTGAGTTAACTAAGTTTATTTTAATAAGCACATTAAGAGGCTCTTATCAGCCAACTTGAGGCGTAACTAGGTTGTTAAAGCCCATAGATGAAAGGTATTACCCTAGTCTTCTATCCCTGCAAGCCCTTTGAAATTTGTTGTGTTCAGTGACCTATTCAACGTCTTTGCATGTTCATCCTTAAAGAAATGAAATTAATTTAGGGTGCGTTTGGTTTAACTTTACAAATGAATTTTGAGTGTAATGCAAATGTTGAAAGCCCAAAACTACTTGAGAAAATACAAATTATGTTTGGTAAAACTTTTTTACAAATGAACTTTAAGTTGAATGTAAAAAAACTTTTTCAATGGCCTTTGGTTATATTTTAATTTATAAAAGCTAAACAAAACCCTCGTTGGTCTGGCAACGGGCTATGGTTGTTAGTGAGCCAAATTTGACATCAACGGTTGTTGGTTCCTCGACTTCCGATGAGGGTTATGTGACCTAGCCGAGGGTCGCCGAAGGTCACTCGGGGTTGTGCGACCTTCAACAAGGGTCACTTGGGCCAAACCGTCGCCTAGGTCTTGCGGCTTTAGGCAGCCCTCACCTGGGTTGGGCCGAGCGACTCTCGCTGAGGGTCACTCGAGGTCGTGGGACCTCTGACAACCCTCGGTTGGGTTATGTGATTCTCATCAAAGGTCAGGCAATCGATGGCCATTGACGCCAGATTTGGCTAACCGACAGCCATAGCCCTTCGCCAAGCGAATGGTTGTTTCTTTTTTTTAAAAGAAAGATTAAGAAACAAAACTTCCTCATGAGACAAGGGATTTCTACTTGGAATTTATCCCTATATTAGTATTAGAGCTTCTTTCTTTTTTGATCAGTCGATCTCTACTTTGACAATTATTTTATGTCACAATGAACTCTTGTCCATGGCAATTAAGGAAAATTAGAGCATAAATCATCAATGTGAGAAAAATACTCTTTTTGATCGGTCGAGTTAAGTGCCACTTCCTACCAAAATCTCTTTTTAATACTTTGACACGCCGTTTCTACTCTTTTTAAAAAATTATTTTATGTCACAATGAACTCTTGTCCATGACAATTAAGGAAAATTAGAGCATAAATCATCAATGTGAGAAAAATACTACACAAACATTTTATTCACCTGATTTGAGATTTCGTGGGAGGGTTAATCATTAAAGCCCTCGAGAGATGACGATGGTAAACTTGTGCATCTAAAAGTTGCACGGTCAACGTATGCTATGATTACTCGACAATTAATCTCACGAAAAATGATGAGGAGAAAAGGAATTGGGTGAAAAAAATATGCACGAACTGCTCAACTTCATTTCGGCGGTCATAATTACAGTGGAACTCTTCAAAATCAAGTGGCGAAAGGAGAAAAGAAAGGAGGGGGGAGCTTGACAATCAGTAAGGTCCCCAGCAGCTCAAGTACATGACTTTCCTCAAAGACTCTTCGCGCTGCTTCACCTTCCCTTCTCTGATTCTCTCAGAAATAGCAGAAGCAGCCGGGGACGAAGACACTCTCTTGGCCTGAGAACAAGACCCGACATTGCTCTTGGCGTGTTGGTGGAGCGACCTGAGGGCGACGTTCCACCTGCAGAACCCCTGGTCTTTCAGCGCCTCCACGGTTTCAATGGTCGCCGCAACAATCCATGCTCTGCTAGTCGAACTCATGGTGACTCGATTTGTCTGCTCTGCACAAGTACTGGGATTGACTTAAATGGAGGAAAGATTGAATTTTGAATTCTGGGTCTGCGAATTTCGAGCACTAGGATCGACTTGGATTGAGAAAAATATTGGATTTTGAATTTTGGGTCTGGGAGTCACGAGTACTAGGATTGACTTGGATGGAGAAAAAGATCGAATTTTGAGTTCTGGGTCTACGAGTTTGGATGGTGTTGGCGAGCAATGGGGCTTCTGGACTTATATATAAGAACGGCGTGGGTATTATGTGCGTCTCAGAGAAAATGGGAATGCGCAAAACCAGAGGCTGTTTCACCAACCGCTCAGGAGAAGCAGCCCCTGGTATTGGGCATGGAGAGGAGTCCAGTCCCATCCGATCCAATCCGATAGAATTATCTGCTGAAAGGGATGGACATTTTCCTATGCTGATACGAATTGATGTGTCTCTGAATGGAGACTCCTTTTCTGAAACGACAAAAAGGACACATGGTTATGGCAATAGATGCCAGCGCCACAAAAGTCAAGTTGGGTGGTCACCCACGTGAGAAGGACCTTTCTATCCTTGTACTAGTGTCGCTTCATTAGTACTGCTTGTCATTAAATATTCTCCAGTCCTCTTTACTTTTACAGATTTCCGAGTGATTCTACTGAGGTGAAGGTCATAACTTGTTGACCACAACGAGATTCGGCTGTTTCCCCGTCTTACTCATTTCTCGGTCCTTTCATCATAGATTCGACGGCCGGAAGGATCATTTGACATTTTCTCAACCACCGGATCTGAAACCATGGTCGATGCAGATCTTGCGGATTTAGGCTAACCGCGGTGGCTGTTGGATTAACATCCACCCAAAGATGCCGCACGTTTTGCAGATCGTTGTATTTTAGAAAAATTGAACATACTTAAACAGTAAACGAGGGATCCACTGAAATCAATGTGCGTATTATATGTCGTTCTACTGTTAAAGAACAAAAGCCATGCAGTCTAGTACTGATGCCTCAACTGGACTTCTCATTACCTTCGCTAGCTTATGCATTAACTCAAGTAGCAGTACTGTCTTTCCGACTCTTCTTGCAGTTCTCCTTATATGCAACAAACACCCAGTAGCGACTAAGGAGTTGGGGCCTTTGCGTTATTAGAATTTTCTAGGATCAAAATCTGTGGAAGACCAGGAGAATCGGCAAGTAGGAACAAATTTGGAAACAAGCCAATGCTCATTTTACTCAATTGGCGCAATAATCTTCAATTCAACTTCTCCAAATATCATTTGAAATGATATCTAGTCTTGACAAATCTCAGTAAATTCCTTGTTTGATTTAGTTGACGTGAATAATTAAGGTACGTTTGGTAATTATTTTGTTCTCGGAAACAATTTCTGCTCAAAAATATTTTTATTCTGTTTCCCATAACAATTTTTGAACCTTTGAAATTATTTGGTAATTGGCCAAAATTTTTATTTTCATAATAAAAATGCATTTAGTAAGACCCTTAAAATTTTTAAACCAAACCATTTTCTTTTAAAATTTTTAATGATTTTATTACATTTTTCTCCTTTTCTCTTTTTTTCTTTCATTTTCAGCTTCTCTTCCTCCTCCAGTCGCCAACCATGGCTAGTGACCTTGCTAGAGCATTGCTAACCTCTGGCGATGCCAAGCCATGGCGAAGCTTGTTGGCTTGACCCTTGCCATGAGTTGGGTGAGGCTCGGGCCAATGAGCCTTGCCATGGCTCGGGGTCGTTGGGGGCCTGTGATGTTTTGGCAAGGTCACCGGCGACCGGCCAAAGGGAAGAATAAAAAGAAAAGCAAAGAGAAAAAAATGGATTTTAATTTTGGAATTGTTCCTAGGAACAAAAAAGCTACTTTTTATTTATTTATTTTTGATTTTGTTATAAATCTATTCTGGGGAACAAAAAATTTACTAAATGAATTACTGTTCAAAATCTATTCTCGAGAATAAAAAAATAGAATTAAATACTATTTGGCCGAAAAACAAATAAGCCTGCGCATACAAATCATGCCATACCCTGTTTCTCACCCTGATTCACATAAATCCCCATGGAAGTCATCAACGCGGCACCGAGACCAGTATTACGTCAGGACACGCTCATGATTTCGAGACGTTCGTGATCTCTTCAGGTATAAGATATGCTTGGGCCATTGAGGAAAATGTTCCTGTAGACCAAAAGCTGTAGTGGGTAATTCGTGAACAAACACTTCCCCAATCCCGACGGAAGTGCATGATGTTTCACACCAAAGTAACTATCACCAATGACATAGCAAAAGTGCATCGTACAAAACTGATTGGTGCCCTATCACTAATCTCAAAATCTAACTGTATTTGGACCCCAACAGCTCAAGTACATGACTTTTTCCAGCGACTCCTCAGTTCGCCTCGCTTTGTCAGCATTCGGTGCCTCTGCCGCCACAGCGACGGATGGAGAAGAGGAAGAGGAAGAGATCTTCCTGGCCTCATGGAACGAAGTAATGTTGTTCTTGGCATGCTGTTCGAGTGACCTCAATGGGTAGTTCCACCTGCAAATCCCTTGATCTTTCAATGACTCTACCATTCCAATGCATGCCGCGACGATCCATGCCTTTCTCACCGCATTCATTCTTGAAAGTATATCGGTTGGTTTCGGCATAAACTGCAGAGAATGTTCTCGGTACTTGGAAAGTCTGATGGTGAAAAGAGGCTGGGGTTGTCTTGGTGTATATATATGCATGAACGAGATGGTTTTGCTCATGAAATGGAGGAGGTTGAAAACCACATGCAGCAGTGTTGCCTTCAGTTAGGGACCCAAAAAGAGGGAAAAAGGTTCCGTGGATTTATTAGGAAGACTAATACTGGGTGCTCTGCATTTGAGTCAATAAGAAATCGCAAGTGGGATACTATGGGTGCCGAACTTTCCCTTCCCCTAAAAGCCATGTGCAGGAATGGTTTGGAATCCCCTTGAGCCATCATTAGCATATTTAAACTTTCTCTGGTTGTCAAGTTATAGTGATTAGAGAAGAGTCATTATGGTTCATTCTAATCCTTGGCCCACATGGATCATTCGGTGGAATCTCTGTTTATGTTGACTACGATTCGCGTAAAAGAAATTCTTAGCGCCTTTTGATTCTTGTTCGCCCGGTGTGATAATTAGTTTGCGGGTTTATTAAAGGTTATGGCAGGGAAAAAGGACTAGGAAACAGGGAAGCGTCGAAAGAACCTAGTTTCAAGGAAAAATGGGGGCGAGCACCTCGCAAGCTAATGGCCATTTAAAAATTAGATTTCATGCCGGCAACATCAATCACGGATCCCCCGTCCTGCAATTCAGGCAACTGAGGGCATGAACTTGCACCAAGTATCAAGCAAACTAGAGAATAGAACCCACAGATTTGCTCACTTCTGTTAAATTGTATCCCTGCACCACAAAACTTGGTACAGGTTCAGTAATTGATTTTGGAGCAGTGCCAAGGTCGCAACAAAATTGAGACCCGAGGGTTGGATTAGGTTCCGTCGACGATTCGTAAGCATTTGGATTGCAACTTGCAACGCTGAGGCTGTGATCTAGTTTAGTAGAAATCTAGCACATGGTGTTGTTAATACTCTACATGTGAAACGGTCGGAGATTTCTGGGGCTAATTTCAATGTGATTGCCTTAATGAGTTGATAAAAATAAGGCTGGTTGTCTTGGGAGCTGAGAAGTCTCGGCTCGACCAATTCTGTGATTATTTCCTCTTCCTCCCCCGTAATTGTATTCGGTCAGGCAGTTATTTCTTTTGAATAAATTAAACTCCACTCGAATTTTCTACAGTTTTTTGCTCGTTGATGATGATATAAGTTGAAATTATTTTTCGAACCGTTTAAACAAATCAGTGTACCTGAACTGTCCGAGATAGCTTGATAAGCAATAAAAAAAAAATTGAATTTCACTATATTTGTACTCCAAAAAAACAAAACTGCATGCAGTCAGCCCTAAGGAAGAACACAACCGGTCAGCAATTACCAAAGTGAATTGACGTATGAGGTTTAACGGTAAGAATTAGGTCATCAAATCGCAATAAAATAGGCTGAAATTGAAAATATAACCAAGATTTTCCTTTCCCTCGTTCCAAGTGAAATCTTGTGAGAATCTGCAGGAACTGGTGTTTGAGATGGCAGAAAGAACACACCAAACTGAAAAATTCAAGCAAGCACATCTGAACCAGCAGCAACGCAGTAATGTACTCAAAACAATGAAGTTAACAAGTGGGAACTGATTGGTCAAGTCAGGGCCGGAATCTGATTAGTAGCCATGACCTGTACACGATGATATGGCCTTTACTCAAGAAACTACAGGTTAGCAAATTAGCAGGGTCTATCGATGATGCATCTCTCACTCGGGAATACCTACTTAGTGAACCCTCAGAACTGTACAGAATCCTAAGACTAGTCATATCATCGACAAGGGGAACAAATACTTGCAAAGAAAGATCCCACCAGAGAACTCAAAATCTGTGCTTAGCTGAGACGGGAGATTTCGATGCCATCTGGAATTTTGAAAGTGTCTGCAGCACCAAACTTCCTTCGCTCTTCCCAGTCTTCTCCACATTCTTCTTCACTGCTGTTGTCATCATTGTCCTGATATTTTTGGGGGGAAGAGGGGTCATGTATACTTTTGGACTGGCAAAGCGGGGTGGCTAGCATCGTCACTTGGCTGGATGGGGAAATCTCAACAACAACAGTGTCGTCATCGACTGGTAGGGGTTGTTTCCAAGGTTCCCCATCCATTCTCATGAATGTGTGGTCTGCTGCCCCCTTATGGAACTCAAAGCGAACTCTATTTGTCTACATCAGAATTTAGACAGCAAATGTATGAATATACATTCAAGAACATGTAAACAAATAGAAGAAAGATGTAATGAGGAACGTTTGAGAGCAGGCACCATTCTAAATTATCTTGATATCTACATGCCAATGCCATTCCAAAACGATTATGATCAATTTATGCATAACAAACTCATGCTGCAATCATGCAACATCCGCTTGAGAAAGATTTCATTGTAATTCTACCTGTGCGAGACGAGTACCGTGCCCTTTTGAAGAAAGCAATACAAGGCCATGCCAAGCATTTCTAAAACCGACAATCTCAAGAAGGCCATCATCAACATATGGAGGAGTCAAGTTTCTCTGTAAGGCTCAAACAACAAAAAGAGGGTTCAATATATATTTGGGAAAGAAGATTGGCAGACTAGCAAAACTGTTGGAACATAGCAAAACAAGACATATTGGTAAGTAGGAATTGAACTTACATAAGCCGATTTTCCTGGGTTTGGATTTCCCCAAGGATTGAGTCCGCCTGAAAAACTAGGCAAGTTGAGGCAAACGATAGACCTGATGCTGTATAGTAGACATCACGAGTCAATTCGAGAAATCAGAAAAATGAAGTAGCATTCAGCAATTCCATGAAAAAATTAAAGAACGCTTACAAGCAACACAAATGTCAAATAACACAAACTACAAACTACTTTTTTTATGATAATTATATATGGTATTTGTAAATAACCTGCGAGGTATGTTGAGGTCCTCCCACTGGCCGTTTTTTCTCATTATTTTCACCTTTGTCAACTGTGCCATATTCCTGCATTGACATAAGTTTAGTAAAAAGATGTCCATTTATATGGGATGGCTAAAAGAAATGCAGAAAGCTCATGGCCTGCAGGCAAGTTGATCATAAAAACATATCATTCTTTCCATGAAGATCTAGAACCTGTGAGCAGAGTGGAGTACACTTCTGAGAGACTCACCGTGAAGAAGGGTGACAAAGAGAAGGACAAAACCATCCTTGAGTACATCCAAGCTTCAAGTAAGTACTCTGAAAACCAAAAAAAGGAGAGTCTGACGAAGTCTTACATATGCATGATGACCTTAAAGGCCAAAAGTGAAAGAAGAGTTAAAACATTTCCCAGGAACACTAAGTAAGTTTCTTAAGAACAACATTCAGAGAGAGTTTAATTTGGTCTAAGAACAAGTAAAGAAAGCAATCATCAATATGTTTGTGTTGGTCTGAGTTGACGGATAAACCCAACTAGAACCATCTTCTATATGCATAATCAGTGAGACAACTCAACCGCACGTGCCATCTATCAATGACTATTCAAGGTTGCCCACAGCTCTCCTTATGAGGGACCATAAAAATCACCTGGCTGGGATGGTCATAGTGGGATATCTCTCATTGCTTGACAAGACTATTGTGCATAATTGATAACTCTAGCAAGTTATCACGCAAATAAATAACTAAATGAAAATATCGAGTCCTAGTCCAATCAGTTACCATTGCATGTGCAGCTATCTGTTTGTCATCAATGATCATAAAGCTATAAGAAATAGAAAATTACCTGATTAACAAGCTGGTTCCTAAACTTCTCGGGATGTAACTTCCTCTCTGAGTGAAATGCATATGATACTTGAGCATCCATTCCTGTACAGCACAAGAGCATTGCTAAATTAGTCCTATTCACTCGCAGGAATCCAAAGACTAAATTAGTTTGGTGATGGCATTTATCAATTCATCTCTTGAAATCTCTAAATAACCAATACATGAGATTTGAACCAATTACACCTGTGAATATTTAGTATATCATTTGTTTTCAATGATAGTTTTGGACATACAAACATATCTATTATTGTCTGCACAAAAGCATTGAAAAAGCAGGTCAAATATGGTATTTGAATTAGTGTTTTATGTGCTTCTAATGATAGTTTCGGACACATAAACACATCGACTATGTCTGGGCAAAAGCAATGAAAAGCAGTTCAGGGATGGCCATAGAATTTTAAATTCTCAAAATCATGATTCACTGGACTCCCACCAAACAGTTTTGAGGCCTATGTTACTGCCAGCACTTTGTTTCAGCTGTTTCAGAGTAGATTGTTAGTCAACGAGGTGATGGATTTCCTTACCCATGCTAAAGTAATTCCAAAATCCCCCACGAAATGTGTGGTACCCCTCCTGTGATTTTACAAAAACAGACATGCAATAGTAAAAACATTAGCAAAATAGTTGACAAATGCATATGGGTGCAGAAAGAAAAGGAACTGAGAAAGGAGAAATGGTAATTAGAAATGCACTGGACATTGAAGCACAGACCAGGAGACAGAAAAGGAGCCAAGAATGGAAGAATGGTGATAAGAAATGCCCTGGTTATTGAACCACAGAAGAGGTGACAGAAAATGAAACAAGAAAGGAGAAATGGTGATTAGAAGTGCGCTGGACATTGAACCACAGAAGAGGACAAATGGTGATAAGAAGAGGAGGATTTGTCGTTACAGCCCCACCCAAGGGATGATCAATAACACATGCGTTTTTTCTGTTGAACGGGATTATTTGGATGCAACTACAGATGTCCAAAGTCAAATTCAATAATCTCTACGCTAGCTATTGCACAATCTTCGAACTGTTTTGCTCAAACACTGTAGGTGATGAAAAGCTCCTATCTTGGACAACACATAAATAATGCTTGAGTGCCATCTCATCTATAACAATACACCAAACATTTCAGTAAAATAAATTATATAGAGGAAATCCCAGGAAGGTTAAAGAAAGAAAAGCCCAATCTGAATTCAAGTACTCGAGTACCAATTAAAGTAATTTGGGACTTTTAAGCAGGCAACTGTGCAAGTTTGACTACGAACTTATCACGCAATAAAGATGGCTAATTTGAGCGTCTCCAAAAATCAGAGATGTGACAAAAAATTGAGGAGAAGTTTAATATGCAAGATATGGATAAGCTTACCACGTTCAGATTATCCTTCTCTGAGACACGATGAAATGCATGCAAGGAATGCGGCAGTTCGAGAGGAGGAATAGGGTCGCATGCACCTTGTCTTGGAGTCCTCATTCTCATGATCATGTGCCAGCTGAAAAAAAAAGGAATGACATTATCTCTTAGCCATTAACTCCATCATGGGTATATTCTGACATTCAGAATAGCTGTTTAATCATAGTTGAGCAAACCTTTAAAAAGTCAATTTCAACGAAACTTTTAGTCCACGTCCCCCATGGCATGGGAGCCTTTATACCTAATGACCTATTAAAGAGAATTATCCCATAGAGGAAGTACCTACCTATCCATCTTCATTTCTTTTGCTGTCTTCACTTGATTCAAGAACAACAGGACAGATTGCCTATCTGTCCCAGGATTTTTCTTTCCCTGTGAGATAGAAAAGTTTCTTATTCTTCTGTCATATAAATTGATCTCCGTTCCTATTGCCAAATATTTCATCTCCCAAGCATTTAAACATGAAAAACAGGGACAAAAAATAATGTACTTCATACACCAAGTCAAATAGCCATTCATAGCCTTCATCACAAGGCAAGACTAATCATTGGCGTGACAACTAAAACAAACTGATGTTTTGATTTTCTTATTCTTATTGCTTTATCTGTGAAGAAAGACTTAAAGGCATACCCAGCCAAATGAAAATGGAAGATTATTCCCCGTTCCCAGCGGTACAGTGGCCACAGGCGGTGGTTTGGGTAGTTTGAGATCAGAGATAACCCCCAGAAGCCAGCTGGCCGTGCCATCTCCACCTGCAACCTGATGACATCATTTTACTGAGTAAGTAAAAGAGATAAGGCATGTGCAGACCACAGAGTAGCACAAGCTATGTGCTTCTGCCTGTAACAACAAGAAAATGAAAATTTCTGGTCTAATTCAATCTAGAAACTGTTCTTACAATTATTCTCAATTTTTCCTGAACTTCTCCGGCTAAAATATCTCCTGTACTCTTCAGCACTTCAAGAGTAGCATAAAGCTGATGCAACACCTTATCAGGAGCATTCTCGCTTAGGTCAAAAACCTGATAATTCAGATTCACCAACGTAAGACAAAATATACCGATAAGGGGTCAAGAATATCGTCGAAGAGTTGAGTGCCTTTTCTAGAACACTTTAGCAAAGGACAGAAAGAAATTACCTGATTCTTATTAAGAAGAGAGCAGTATGTGATGAGAAGTTCTCCCCCCAGCTGACCACCACTCCCAGTGTTTATGAACGCGATCACTGGACATGAGGGTATATGGGAAGTCGTTTTGACCTCAGATCCAGGTACAAGTATGTGATCAGGTATGTAGAAATCCTTCAAGACTTCCTCAGATTTATCATCCATGACAACCTCCAAGCTGCAAAAGAACAATCCGTAAGAAACACTTCACAGTCAATAACTAACGTAAGATATCAAATAGAACTCTGTCATTCATATAGAAAATCCGAATGGGACATGTATCTTCCATTCTTGGGGAAAGGATCACCGGAAAGAAATAAAGAGAAGTAGTAAAAGAGGATAATGTTGGAAATCAAAACCAAACTAACAAATTACGTGGGACAAAGTACTTTTCCTTAGTCGCTGAAACACTCATTTCAAAAAAACGTTTTTTTATTTTCCTGGAGAAGAATCGCATGCAATTTGCTCCATAAGTTGGCTTATCTTCTACTGGAATTCATTTATCCCCAAAATGAAGAGAATTATGATATTCGCAGCATGCATAAGAAAGTAATTCTATCTCAAATGAGTAACGAAGCATTCTCTTCTGAAGCATGAATCGATGCGCGTCAACTATTGGGACGACTGTGGAAAGAGTCGAGATTATCAATTTTCCAGACAAAAACATCAGCAACATCCGGCGAACTTGTCACGCCCAGAAACGAATTCCGCGTAAGGTCGGGCTTCCAATAGCACAGTGCGGACACAATGCAGACTCTGTGCTTACACGGACGTGCTTGGAGTTTTAAAGAGCCTCTCATGGACGAAATTCCGAACAGAACACCTAACATCACCCCCAGTAAAACGCGATCCCGACGGCGATTCACACGGACGACTGGGCAAAGGAAACAATGCTCTGTTCTGATTCTCCATTCTCATGCCAAGAAGAATGAACGACTCGAAAAAAGCTATAGGGAAGATATCAAAAATCGCTCGACCAAGCTCTCCAAATTCAAACTAATGCGCCGTCAGGTACATTGAAAAGTGTCGCGGAAGATGCGCATTACTTTACCTGTAAGCGAGACGTGGAAAAAGGCGAAGGCCAGAGAGTTCGGGAGAGAATCGAGCGCCCGGATAGATTCCCAAAAAGGCGAGCGGGAAGTACCACTGTTGGAGGAGAAGTCGTCCGGAGGCGATCCTTATATGCCGTCTGAAAACGAGAACTCTCGCCTTCCGTCGTCGGAACCCGCGAGCCCACGCGGTGCTCTGACAAAGGAGGACGAAGGAGTAAAGGGCAGGACAGGACAGGGGCAGGACAGGACAAAGGAATGCAGCTTCCTCGCTTCCCGCTTTTCAACAACTCGTCGTCATCAATGGCGGGCCTATAGAGAGAGAGAGAGAGGACTGTAAATTAGGGTTTGGACGGAATCCACCGCACCAAGTTTTTTTGATGATCACGACGACGATTCTGTTGCCTTTGCGACGAAGTGGGGGGAGGGGGAAAGTTCGGTTGAGACGCGCCAACTAAGTTTTCCCCCGCGAAGGAAAGTGGGTACAGGATCCGGCGCGGTCAAGTCCACGGGAAAAAAGTAACGGGACTGCGAATGGGGTTGTCCCACGTGGGCGTCCCCGGGGAAGTCGTCGCCGCGTTTGACCGTCCCTCTTTGGGTGGAATCTATGCGGTTAAGCAAAAGTGGAAAAAGCGATTTCGGTTTCGAGTTCTCATGGGGAAGGTTCGTCAAGGGAATTGGGCCAAATTAAATGATGATAATAAAATATTCGTTCAAAGTTCTGAATCAGAGTAAAATAGAATATTTTGTTCAATTGGATTAGGTTTTGATGACGTCGCAATAGGATAAAATATTACTTTTTCTGCAATTGGATATTGTTATTAAAAAAGAAGAAGAATAAATGCGTCGAGACACTTGTAAAATAATTAAGCAAATAAATATAATGATTTTCCATACAAGCCCTAGTGAAGGGCATCGTTGATATCTTGAAAAATCAAATGTTTCTTTGTTTGCTACAATATAATCAACTAGTATTTGTGTATGCTATTTATAAAATAAATAATAGCTTATTGAGGATGCATTTGTTTCGATGAAAATTTTTACAGTTTTGGAAAATATTACTTAAGAAGTCATTTTCCAGGAAAATGACAATACTTTTGATGTTTGGTGAAATTATGAGAATGGATTGAAAATTATTTTTTGTCGTTTGGAAAGGAAACTTCATTTTATTTATATGAAGAGACCCAATATTTGGGTGATTTAATCAATAGTAGCTATTAGGCACTTGTTTGGAGGAGTTGGGGTTTTTTATGCTCAGCCACTCGAAACCCGAGCAAGGGCACTGATGACTTTGGCAAGGGAGCAAAGTACCTAAACACTACCAATAAGAACATGGGACCCACCCTTGACAAACTTGGGCTTAGCCTTGTGAACTCAAGCCCAATTGTCAAGGAGCCGAGCCATGGTGCAAGTGATTTGGGTGCAAGAGCTATTCACTAGGGCATGGTGGCCGAGGACCTAAGCGCGAGCACTTAGGTCTTGGGCTTGGTCTCAATAAACTCGAACCCAACTTTTGTGGACCAAGGCCCAAGCCGGGTGACTTGGGCTTGGGAGCTGGGTACCCAGGCATAACCACCAAGAACTCAATAGGAGCACCTAATCTTGAGCTTGGCCTCTGAGATCAAGGCTTGAACTCTATGGACATAGACTTGAGCACTAGTGACCTGGGCACAGGAGTCGGTATCAAGGCATAGCGATTGAGGATGTAGAGACTTTGACATGACTGTTGACGACTTGAGCCCAACCTCTATGGACTCAGGCTCCAATGCTAATGACTAGAGCATGAGACATGGGTATCTAGACACCATTGTGAGGGACTCAAAGCAACAACACCGGGGTCTCGACCCTAGCCTTTGTGGACTCGGGCATTGGTCACTTGCGCACAATAGTCGAGTAATGGAGCACGACCATTGAGGACCAAGCACATGTATTGAGTCTTGGGCCAGGCCTCAATGGGCCTAAGATGTTTTGCACTTCACCATTTATCTTTTACATCACAATATGAAAACATCTTAAATAATGAAGAAGATATATAATATTGCATTTTAATATATTCAAATAATGGACAAAGAGATGCTGTCACGAGTCTAAAGCAGACTTAAATATATTATTATATAAAATGACGTGCTATAAAGCAATTTCTCACGCATATATAAAGATATGATTTTGATACATCTTATTCAATTTAAATTATGTATTTATTTAAAATAGATTACATCATTTTAGTATCCTTAAATAAATAAATCTACACGAGAAAAAAACTGAACTTAATAATTAATTAAATGAATGAAAAAAATACAAAATAAATAAAGTACATTTTGTTAATTTTATATATAGAATGATAATTTATTCTTTACTTTTCACATATAATTATTCTAAGTATAGTTTTCACGATTAAAAAGATCACTCATAGAATAGCAATTTAAATCGTTTCCTATAATACTAAATTAATTTAATAACAAGAGTTATCTTTTACATCACCATTTGAAAGCATCTTATCTAATGAACAAAAATAGAAATATTAACTAGGGATGATTCACAAACTCCATTTCTATGTAATATTGAAAATTGCATTAGATTTGGAAATTTTTAGGAGAAGAAATAAATTAAACCAAGCAGAACTCAAAGCAAGGAGTTTTGAAACATATGGGCGGTTTGAGAGAATAGAGCTGGGCTGGAATTTAAACTTTTGCATTTATTATAACTAAGAGCATGGTTTCAAATCTTATGGAACAAGATATTATGATGTCCTTTAGTGCCTACGTTAATTGTACATCTCTTAAAATTCTAATATCATTTAAAAAAAGAAATTAAATATTATCATTCAATAAATCTTACATCTCAAACAATCAATGTCCCTAAAACAACACAAATAGCCCATGAATTTTGTTTCAATGTGCAATGTGGTTCCCAAACTTTTAGCTCTATACTTTTAATTTGTTTAACATGATTCTTAATTTTTGGTATATGTTCCAACTAGTTCATGGACTATATGAAAATATTCAATATTACTGCTGAACTTAAATTAATTGAATGACAATATTGAACATATTCATATAGTCCATGGACTAGTTTAAATATGTGCGAAAGTTCATGGACCACATTGAACAAATTAAAAATTCATAGACCGCATTATACATTGAGTTAAAGTTAATTAACCATATTGAATAAATTAAAAATTCAAGGATCATATTGTATATTGAGTCAAAGTTTAGAGATTATTTACGTCATTTTTCCTTAAAAAACAAACACGTTCGAGAAAAGCGTGGGCCAAGAAACTAGTCACGGTTTGAAGATTGGCCCTCAAGATTAATTATGCCGCTGTGTAGTCAGACTAGAAGATCATGGGCCTTTCAACTTTCAGAGAATCCGTGGGCCATAGGCACATTGTAGTCGACTCTAATTACAGGCAAATCTTCATTGATTTGGACATAGGAAATAATGGGGCTTAGGCTTCAGTTCACAACTCCTGGACCCAACAAAGCTTGAGAATAGCCTTGGACTGATTCGACCTTAGACTGACAATTCATGTTCATATCTTCACCGGGAACTTTTTTTTTTTTTTGTCTCATAAAAAAAATTTAGATCGTACACCAATTCTAGCCAAAAAAAATTTTATCTCATAAAAAAACACAAACTTTAGGTCAGATCTCAATTATGACTCAAAACTTTTTGTTATCTCATAAAAGATCACCAACTTTTAGTCAATACCCAAATACGACTCTCGTTAAGTTTTCGTTCAATGAAGTTGTTAAAGATTTGACGTGCCATTTCATTTGTACTTGGTGGAAACTTGACGGAAACTAAATGGGGGCCAGATTTGGGTCCAACTCTAAGTTGGTGCTTTTTCACTAGACAAAAAAAAAAAAATTTGTACTGGAATTGGGATATGGGCTAAAGTTGGTGTTTTTTATGAAAAAAAAAAAGTTTGGGTCAAAATTGGGACCTAAGATAAAATTTATACATTTTTACGGGACAAAAAGAAAGTTCGGACCAAAGTTGGAACTTGAGTTAAAATTGGTGCTTTTGAAAGGAATTGGACCTTACTTTTATTCAAGGTATTCAACAAGACAAATTAGCTCGCACACACTTACACATGTTGCATACAGACACGGTTATACTGATACATTTTAAACAATATAGAAAAAAAAAATTACAGACATAATATACAAACTTTCCTTGAAGTTAGTTGTGAACGGACGATGGAGCGACAAAAGCGCAATGATGATTTGAGTTGAATAATCATCGGCTCTTCAAAAGCTCAATTTTAAATTGGCCCCATAGCCCAAAATAGCATGGAGTTTTGGAATCTTACCTTTTAAATCTCGATCACCCGTACAAAACAAATTCATGCAATATATCCATCACATAAACATCGATTCCGACTAACCCCTAACTATCGAAGACCTCGTCAAGTCACGTATCATTCCAACACTTAATCGGTCACCTTCTTCCTCGTGAAACCCTAATTTCCTAACAGCGGAAGCAATTGACTCGATACGATTGGCCAATGATATCAGCCTCAAGAACGAAGAAAGAACTAGTTAAATCCTCCATGAAAGCTGGTGTCTCTGTTTCCTCTAGAGCAAACATGGAGACGGGACGGCACCTTTGACCTCACGACACAATTACGCTCCTCATGCATAAAAATATTCATTCCTAAGGTAACCCAGTTTTTATCTATTGGATGGAAACCAGGAATTATCCACAACCACGACATGCGACCGCTAGATCGTCGGATTACGATGTGATCTGATAGAAATCTTAAGGGTCGATAGAATGTTGAAGTAAGTGCACACATCACGCAAGCGAATTTGATAAATGGAATGGTTAGGTTAGCCACCGACGGTCCATACTTGTTTGGCGAGTCAAAGGGAACTTTCTCGCAATTCTGTATTACTATAATCTAGAACTAATCGCCTGGAAGAGAATTATTCTGATGGTATCAATTAAGTACACATGTACAATTACAAAAATCTGCTTTGCCCGCCAAAGTTGAAGCATGATATACATGCTGAGGTCGGGATGATCTCATCAGATAAATTTCTGAAGGCAATCACATCCATCGCCTAAATAAATAAAAAATGAAGTTGCACATTTGCATTGCATTCCATTGACATTCCAATGTGCATCCAAATTGTTACTGGGTGAACTTTGCAAGAGGAAAATTTCTTAAATATACCGCGGAAGGTGGACCTCACATGGGCGGCGTTTGTTTCCCAAAGCAATTTGTAAAATATTAACATTAGAAATTGTAACGCTTATAGATATCAATTAACAAAAATGCATTAATCATATTAACTATAATATTTAGGCATAAATTTTTGTCAAGACTAATATTTCTAAGTGATGCAAACAATTAATAATAGCAAAACGTTTTGCAAATCATGTTTTTTCCGAGAGACAAATGCACCACATATACGTACTATAAACCAGTTCCAGTATCTATTAGGATTTGGTTCATCTCCCCATCGATAAGATAGCACAAGGGAAAGCGGGCGAGGACCTGGGGGTTGCAGAGGCAATGCTCCGTGCTGCCAAATGGCTGTATAGTTTAAGCCTATATTTTATTGGTAGTTTGAGTTTGGGCTCATAAATAGTTACTAAGTATATATAGAATTTATTTTTTCTTGTAATTGAGGGATGTAACAGAGTGGTGTGACATGCTAATTATAGTGGAATTCTCTACTGGATGTAACTCTAGTCTGAGGGTAAACTAGAATAAAGCATTGTATCTCAAATTTTCTTTGTCACTTTTACTCTCTATTTTCTTGTAATTGTGCGCCGAATCCTAACAACATTTCGCATAATTTGTCTATTTAAGTAAAAATGTTAAACTACGAGGCGGTTTCTTCTTAGTCACGTGACATGGACTAACACAACTAATCCACCTAACCATACTTCCTTCTAGAGCATTAGTAACTTGCTGTCAATATCCTCTCCCTTCCCCAACGGCGGAAGAAGCAATAATGCTCTTCAGATTAGTAAAAACGTAGGGTGCTTGCGTTTTCAAAGACGACCCCGTTTTCGCGCTGCGTTATCCAATACGGCTTCGGGCACATATCTCTAACTAACTAAGCATTATAAAAACACCGTTTAGTCACCTAAACTGAGATAGTGGGCATTGGATCTTAGTTCGTAATAAAGAAGCATTTGACTAAAAACACTTGCCCTTAGGGTTGACTTTTGTCGCTTAGGCAGCCGGTGTAGAAAGTCAAATCTCATGTCTTCATATTAATTTTAGGAGTTAAACCTCAACCGAGAGATTCTCGGACAGGACATGTCATGTCATGCATGCTCCCATGCATACCACGTTGATAACATGGATAATCAATGTTGGTTGATATTATTTGATTTGATTAGCTCGTATAATAAATACTTTAAATAGGCTCACGTACTTTCATTATGTAATACATTAAAATAAACAGAAATTCCACATTTTCACTCTTCCTCATATTTCTGATCTTGGTGTACGATCTTGAGGTCCACCGGGTGTGATGTGCACTTAGTGCACAACAGTGCACACCCAAGCGCAATTCTTGCATTTTGTGTCATCTTCTTTTTAAATAACCAATGATATCTCTCTCTCTCGACGTCCACCCTCAAGTCAGTTCCATCATAATGTTAGCCACATCAATCACATTTCTCCATGGTCTTTGTAACAATGTTAGCCAAACATGCTGCGTTTCTATTTGCAGATGAATACCACCATTAGACTTGTCACCCTCATATCTATTTCTTAATAATGCCTGTCATATTAGCCTTGTTTCATAACAACACTAGCTGCATTTCTCTGTCAGTCCATAAATGAACCGTATCACTACGAACCTGTTGCCGTGTGGCCTACACAATAGCTATGACGGCACATAATAGCCCCGAGTTCTTTTCAGCACACTAAATCGAAAGAACATACTAAACCACTTCAATGATCCACAAAGCATTTTTAGGATTTTTTTTTTTATCCAAACTCAAGTTGGCTTCTTTGCATAATGAGTTTGAGGGAGTATATAGGATATTTCCATATTTTTCGTGATTGTGGATATATTTGAGAGATTCTCCACGTTCCTAATTATACATATCTTTAATTGATCACATTTGGTTTAATTACCTTAGATAGCCATTTGACAAAGCCTATAAATAGAGGCTAACATACATGTCATTTAGAAAATGCAGAAATTTATCAATTCTCTCCTTCGTACTATAAGAAATATGTGGAAGAGAGAATGTGAAATTGCAGTATGATTTGATGCATTAACTAATGAAGAATACATGACCTTATTTATATACTTTATTAGATAACCACATAAGATAATCAAATCAAGTGTGATTAATCAAGATATGCATAATTGAGATATAGAATTTCTCCAAAATATATGTACAATCATGAGAAATAAGGAAAATATTCTAAATATCTCTAAAAAATATCTTAAATATCTTTAACGTTCCCCAAATTCAAGTTGTATAAAAGTCGACTTGAGTTTGGATAAAAAAAATCCAGAAAAGGCATGGTGGTGGATCATGGAAGCTGTTCAGTGCGTTGAAGAAAGAACTGTCACTGCTCTTCGTGTTGTAGTGGCTGATGTACGGGTTACATGGCAGGAGGCTGTAGTTGTGGTAGGTCTGGCTGCGGTGTTCGTCTGTCACGCGATTACTGCAGCTGGCTTTATGACGAAACAAATCTAAGGACGGCGAGTTGGGGGAAGAATTATTGCGACGCACGTGATATTATTAATCAATAATTTAATAGATATTTTGGTATAAAAATATATTGGTTATGAAAGATTGCAATTCTTATGAAAAGGATGAAGAGGGAGAATACTATTCAAGATATGTGATTCTTATGAAATTAAAAGGCGTTTTGATGGAAGGTACCTATTGATAATATGTATAAATAAAATTTGGTCTTCTTTTCACTTATGCGAACATAAGAAAATGAAAAAACATTATATTTTATCCTCTATTAGATAAGATATGTTTAGGAAAAGTGTGGGTTAAGGGAGAGAAATCATATTTCCTTCATTTCTTTGGTTTTGAATAATGAATATTTTCAACGAGATTGCTGTGGATAAATGTATATTTTCATATCTCTTATTGTGAAAATCATGAAGATTAGAGATCCCCTTTTTTGAATTTCCACATAAAAGAATTACATTATCGCTAACATGTTATTTGTTCGTGGACAAAAAAAGGGCCTATGGGTGGCGTTACTATGCACATCATGAAGAAACAAGGCTTTGCAAACCGTGCAAGAGCACAACAAGCTGATGTTGGCTGTTGAACTAGACGAACAATATTAAGGATTGAGGCTGAGAGAAGGATATTAGTATTTATTGGAGAAGATGATATGAAATACGAGAATTGCACTTGCTATGCATGGTTGTGCATCGGGAGGACTTGGATGAGCACCTCGTGCACCTATCAGTTTTGATACCAAGATGAGTAATATATGCGGAAGAGAGAATTGAGTATACGTGCCTATTTATAGGTTTTATTAGATAACTATCTAAGATAATTAAATCAAGTATGATCAATCACGATATATACAATTAAGGATATAGAGAATCTCCTAAATGTATGCACAATCACGAGAAATATGAAAAATCTCATAAATATCTTTAGCATCTTAAATGATAAATAAGCAATCTCTTATCTTATGTTGGTTTATATATTTTTTACATACATGTGGTCTCTCTTCACTCATCAACTAAAACTTATTTATTTTTCATGTTTGCCAAAGAAAAGAAAAATATATCACGCATAAATATATGAAAATTTGGTCATGCTGCTGTGACATGAAAGGTAAGATAAACACTCTCATAGATTATGAATAAAATATGACACTTATAGCATTAAAATGATTGGTTTGTTAGACTTGTAGGTTAAAGAGAAATGTCAACGGATTTTGACATGGATTAAATGTCTTATACATCGATCTGGTTACTTTTTCAATCAAATCAGCTTCTTACCTTGACCCGAGAACGGATAATTCTAATAACTTTCAAGGGTAGACATAAAACTTACTCTTTTATTTTTTAATAACCCAGGTGCACGGGCGTAGAAAGAGGGCTACTTGGAAGTCTGGGGAAGATTTTGCTTAGCTCATGAACCGGGTAAGAACTTATTTTTCCTTTCTTCCTGTTAGGTCATCCTTCATGTGGGTCATCATTAACATCGACAGTAAATGGTTTTACTTTACTATAGTAGATAAAAAGAATCATATAGATTTTTGTGAGACGTCTATTAATTGTTGGAACCCATGAACAGAAACCAAGTTAAGATATTCTGTCAAGCCCTGTATTTGCTTACAATTTTGGTCGGAGAAAATTTCCTTCAACCAGGATGGGGATCCTTTTCTAATTGGAGTTCATGAAATTGGGATAAATAATATATTTTCAAATAAGAATTACACGTTAATTAAGACACACTCACTTTCACTGTAGTCGATTATATAGATATAGGACACGTGTAAGATCTCACACGATCTTATATAGAGAATATCGTTTCGCAAACGTGGCATACCTATGAACAGTCGAAATAGGCAAAACAGTTGGCTAGGCCTAGAGGCAACTGAGGAGCAATGTGCTATATGTCTGTATTATATATAGTCAACAGGTGCATAAACATGCGCGGTATATGTTTTACAATTTAATGCAGAGAAAATTGAGGAGCAATTGATGTGCTGAAAAGACGAATCGAAGCTTGAAAACGTTGAAAACTCTGTATAGCCAAGTGCTCCAAGAAGAGCACATGCGCAATAGTGATCGCCGGTCATGATGCCGTGACCATCTTGAGTCTTTGGTCTAGTACTAAGTTCATGTCTTGCCTTCAGACTGTAATGGTTTCAAGCTTTTCAGATCCAGCTAGAGTTCCTATTTTCGGAGGATGAACCGAACAGTGGAAATTACTGTAGATCCATAAATAATCCTTAGCCAAAGCCAGCAAGTAGCGTTGAATTCGTGCCCTAGATTACACGTGATTACACATGGCAAGCTTATCTTGAAGGCATAAACGAGTGCACCGCCTCATTCATCCATGGTTATAAATCTCATGTGATGCTTTCACATGATCTATTGGCTCGGAACATTTGATTAGCTAGCAAGCATTCAGTAAACTTTCAAATACATTTACTAAATTGAATCTAATCTGTTAGATCTTATTGAATCCTCATTTGGTTCAATTCATGTATTAAATTCGAGATAGTTTCTCCCGACTTTCATGTAGCGGGCCACGCTCCACGTATATTAAATGCACTTTCAAGAACTGGGTGTGAAGGCAGACTTTCGAACTCTAACTTTGACTGAGCAATCATAGAACCGTGCTGTATAACCGTGGTCAGAGACAAAAAGATGAAATGATCATGCATCGGAGATGGATGTGATGGTCAATGGTCGTATGGATTGGATGCTCTCTCTTTGCGGGCTCGTTTTTTCCTTTTCTCTTTTTACTTGTCATGTTCTTCCTTTCCCATCATGAAAAATTAGGTGGGGATTGATATTAAATGGCGAGGGTCGCCCTTTGCATCCTTGTCAATCCCATCTGGCAGCCAGAGTGAATCTTAGTACAATGCTCTTAATGTGGACAACCATAGACCCATACATCGGTCTATCATGTGACCCGGACTGACTATTTGGCATTTCTCATTTCAACTTCAGTCGGAAAGATACACATCTCCATCTTGATTTGAAAACTTTCGAGATGGACCAACTTCAAAGTTTTTCCTGAGACTGAGAGCTGGGATGATGCTTGGAACGGGAGGGGTGGGCTTTTAAAGTCGCGCATCGCGTGTTTTTATTCACTGCCCTATGCATAGACCTCGCATCGATGCTCTAGAGAGATAAACGCGTGCTTCATTATGTCGACTATCAGGTGCATGAACTAGATTTATCGAGGATATAAAACGCGCACCTTCCCATAAGGCTTTTAACCTGAAATAGCAAAAAGCAGATGGTGTTCTTCTAGGCAAAGATGTCTTCATCATGTGATGGGAGCGAGCTTGGACCGAAATCAAAGTCCTGAAAGGCTTCATTTCCAGCATTGAGGAAGAAAAAGAGTAAAGAAGCGAACTGAAAGCGATACCTCCCTACCTTCCTTGAAAAATACGGTGTAGTTTAATAAATGCTCGCGTGTGTATTTCCTTTGGAGAGAGAGAGAGAGAGAGAGAGAGACATTGACAAATACAGCTTAGGCCCGAGAGGAAATGGAGTCACGAATAGAACCAAGTAGAACGACTGTTTCGGCCTGTTGTTTAAGTCATTCCAAAAACCCTAATTTTCTTGCAACACAAAAGTTGAATTCAACGAGTGCATTAAACAGGATTCGCAAGTCATGTCATTGGGCTCTATCACTCGGGACGAAAAGAGAAACGAAGGAGTTAATATCCAAAGACTATTCCATAGGAAAAATTCATGAATGATCACATATGGAAAGGAAATTAATGTGAAAAGGGACTTGTATAATCGATCTCTTATTCAAAAAGCGATTCGTTTCGTTACTTTTAATGTAATAGTCGTCGAGTCTTTGCCTAATTTCTCCCGTATAGTCAATAGCCGACCATTAGAAAAGTAATACGTTGAAAGAAGATTCCAATTATGCCATTAATGACTTTTACTTACTAGTAATTTTAGATTAATATGCTCTTCAGGGATTGCATGAATGAATCCAAATTGTCATATTAGCCGAGTTATGTGACGGTCTAGATGGGTCTAGCCTAGGGCTGTCTGGCGTGCGAAGTTTTCGGCTCTTATGCGTCATGTGCGTTCGACGAGAAAAAGGAGCCGTAATCCACGAGATGGCCAGATCCGAGTTCATGCAGCCTGGCTCATCGGCTCCGAGCCATGCACTGCTTGTGATTTGAAACGCACGTCGTGCGATTCATTCGCATTGCACGGTCCAAGGCAACAACATCATAGGTCATCTACGTGGCACCACAACGTTCGCTACGATGCGTGCCCGAGAATGCAAAAACTTTGTCGCGTCGTTCGTTCGTGCGTGGGCGTCATTGTCGTTTTTTATTGTTTCGAGACATGTAGTCTAATCCGACTACACGACAAGGAGCCAAAGGTCCCGTTGAGGTGCAAGCCCACCCACTCACCTTTCGACACAGCACGGGGTCCCCAGCTCCTCCTTCAGGAATTTTTCAATTGTGGTCTGACCTCCTTTGTACTCTCGAATTCGGTAAAACGTACACGCAAGGCTTATACTAAATGATCAGAGAGTGGAACATGATGTGATGACTCAATAGAAATTGTGCTCAAATCGGTACTCAAGATCTTGAATTTTAGTAAACTCATCGATGTATGACAATGTTTGAAGGCATAATTAGGCAGAAAAAGACATTTGGCCAGTTCTCTATCGGATTGTTTTGCTTATTTAGTGAGTTGTGATTGACTGTCACGAAATTAAAATTGCATGAGTGATAAAAATTTGTAAAGTAAGATTTTATGTTAAGAATCAAGGTGGAATACTTAGTATAATACTTGTTCCTCGAGAGAAGACACGTTTCTCAAGTGGTGAACAAAGGGCGGTTCCAAGGTACCAAATCCCATTGACTTATCCCTGTACCTTATCCTCACACCCTTTCCCCTCCTATTTATATGCGCACCGCTCCTCTGCAATTAATCATCAGCGACCTCAATCACTCCTGTTTTAAGAACCTTAGGACTCTCTCTCTCTCTCTCTCTCTCTCTCATATTTTATTGCAGCATTGAGCGCAAAAGAGCCAGGTTTCTCACGCAATATGGGCAAGTCTCCGTGTTGCGACAAGGATGGATTGAAGAAGGGTCCGTGGACGGCGGAGGAAGATAAGAAACTGGTCGAGTACATTCAGAAGCACGGGCATGGAAAATGGCGAACCCTTCCGAAAAATGCAGGTAAGTGAATACCGTGACGCCGAAGTGATATTTGATTGTCCTGCGCTGTGTATATGGTTGTTCGTGTTGCAGCCTGAACAATAGTTGATCCATAAAGCTTCCCTTTATGTGAATGACAGGGCTCAGGAGATGCGGAAAGAGCTGTCGCCTGCGGTGGACGAACTACCTGCGGCCCGATATCAAGAGAGGGAGGTTCACGTTCGAAGAAGAAGAGACCATCATACAGTTGCATGGTGTTTTGGGCAATAAGTAAGAATTTATATTTAAGAATTTCAGTTTGTCTATATGACACAGTACTTTGTAGCATACAGTACCAGACAGTCTCTAGCCTTCTATTGCTTATTATCTTGCAATTTTCACGGATGCTTCCATGGATTACCTAATTTGTGGACTTCTTGATTTTTAAATAGCTTTTGAAGCAATCTCTCATGCAAATAATCAAATTGAAATCATAAATATAATCCCAGTTCTCTTTCTTCTTTCTTGGTTTTATATTCCTTTTACATTGAATAATTTACCATATCCCATATGTTGGTCAAAACTAAAGTTTCATTTTCTTGAACAGGTGGTCGGCTATTGCGGCTCAATTGCCCGGGAGGACCGACAACGAGATCAAGAACTACTGGAACACCCACATCAAGAAAAGGCTACTCAAAATGGGGATCGACCCGGTGACTCACGCCCCGCGCCTCGATCTTCTTGATCTGTCCTCCTTCCTCACCTCATCTCTTCAAGCCCATTACTGTTCTCAATTCATCAACATTCCAAACTCTCTCAACACGAACGGATATGCCGTGAATCCGGACCTCCTGGACTTGGCAAACACTCTCTTCTCTTCAAGTTTCAAAAGCCCAGAAGTGCCACAAAATGTCCAAGAAATTACCCCAGAAGTTCTAGACCAGTTCCAGTATTCATTACTGGCAAACCAGCTCCATAACCCACCAAATAATTCCCATTTCCTAAGCGAAAATCGACTCATGCACTCGAATAATGCTAGGGAAATTCCCCTATCAAACCCTAGTGATTTCGTTAGTTGCCACCAAAACCACATTCCAAGCTATTGGCAAGCTGATGGCGATATTCAACATCAGCACATGAACATTGCTGAAACTTCAGTTCCTGTGCCAAACCAAGGATTTGACGGTTCCTGTCGTTTCGACCTTGACCATTTGTCGTCAGGACATCATGCTTTTCAATCAAACGACGCCACCAAAGTCCCAAGTTTCGGTCTTGGCTCCTCATCTCTTTCGTCACCTATGTCTAGCTCCCTCACCTGGAATTCGTCATCGACGACCTCTACCGCGTACCTCGGTGGCTGCAACAAAGAAGATAGAGACGGCCACAGTAATCACTTTATGTCGCCTTTGTATGATGCTGCTCCAAACAGCTTTTATGTCAACGGAATTATGTAAGCACGCAAATTTGCCTTGTGCGCCGATAGATGTCTAGTGTCTCGATTGATCAAACACTTGACAACAACTCCTCAGTTTTTCATAGATTTTATTTTTCGCTTACTGGGACCTGTCTTTCACGTAATGCTTTCTCTATTATTGAACTTACTTTTAGTATGGTGCCAAATTAATGAACATGACGTGCTTTTTCCATGGACGTATGGGGTGAGAAAGCAAATTCTGGGGAGGAAAAAGATAAGTTATTCTAATCACACAAGTCAAGATTGCTCAAGCAATGGAGTTGGAGAAAATCTTCAGCAAGATATGGAGTCAATTCTCATACGCTTTAAGTGGTAATATTAGATATATTAGATTTTTCATGCTGAAACGCTGGGTTGAGCTATTGATAGACCAAACCAAACCCTACACGCAGAGATCATGAAAATTTTCCATTAATATAACGAGCGTTTTGCTGTTAAATAATTATTTCCAACTTTGAAATAGACCTTTTGTTATGCATGCATGTAGATGGGTCGTCTAGAGACAAATACTGTTTACTTGTTTTTTTTATTTGGGCAGTTGCGTTTGAAGTTTGGCTAAAATTTGAATAAGATATAGCTATATCTTCATTCACCAAAAGTTAATACTCTATATCACAAAGGGACCCAAGTTCCTTGGTTTTGCATTACATGCTTATCAACATAGTAAATACACACTCCATCTAATAAATATACTTTGAAGAGTGATTTTGTGCTATTTATAATCTGTGCACGATTACTCATTGACTCAATTCTTTGTCATTTCAAATGATTCTTGACTATTTCAAGTAATGAAGTACCTTCAACAATACGGTGTCAACATGTTCAAGAAAGGGCAATTACAATATGTTCTAGTACTATAGTCTAAATTAAGTTTCTTGCTTTGAATATCTATTGAGTTTTGGAGACTCAATCCATTTATGGACTTGTCGCGTGACAAGCACGGCCGTACTTCCTACCCTCCCAGAACAGTGATCACAGAATTAGGGCTCGTGGTCTAATTCTCGGCAACAAAAGTCAACTTTTTCTTTATTTTTCAATAAAGTATGAGAGCAATATATGTATGTGTTAAGTAATCCTAAATCGGGCAGAGACAAAACAGTGAAAGTTCCGGCTGCAAATGGGATTAAAGAACGTGGAAACGCGATTAAAGTCTTACGTAAATCTTCGTAAGGTCGCAGGTGATTGGACAGAGGAAGTGGGAGAAAAATAATTGCGAAAAAAAAATAAAAAAGAAAGACGAAGCCGACAATTAAATCAGCGTCCGAAGTTGCGTCTACGTTTCGATCTCTCCTTGCTTTGCGAAGGTTGACTCGTCTCGTGGATCCCGACAATCCCTCTGCGCTCGCCCGACTCGCGCGGCCCGTGCTCGCCCGACACGTGTCCGATTCCCTATGGTTTTGACCATGATTTTCTTGTCTTTTTCTGACGGTCGAGAGAAAGTTTTCTTTTCATTTCCCCCGAGTTAAACCCTCCCTCGGTGCTTTCTTACTCATCCACGTCTTGTACAGGACTCCGTCGCTGCTTAGGTCTATCTTAACATAGCTATTAAGCTTTAACTATGTAGTTAGTATAGGTATGGTTATGATTTCAACCTAAACAGGTAAACTAATAACTTACCATGCCCTAAACATTCATTTTATTAATAGAAATTTGGTGCCGACGATTTATTGCTCACGTGTTGTAGTTAGATTTTATCATCCGGTTAAGTCATACCATTGAAAAACGAGTCATATAAAGAATGAGCCTTTGTTTATGTTTTAACCAAGGGTTTTGTGTAGCTAGTGTGATGAGAGAAATAAAACCAGCTTCATGCAAATTTCCCGTTCCTAGCCCGTTCCTAGCTTTTCCACAAGTGATGGGATACTGCCCACCAGGAGATCTTCATGAACAAGGCAGGAAAAGCTTTTCGCTTAAAAGTTGCTTAACCAAATCAAATTCAGAAGGCAAGGATCCAGGCAATCTGCGTAATTCCATGTAACTCGCACACCTTGACCGGGAGAAGGGAAGCAAAATCACACTCGAAACAACAAGTGGTCGCGAGTTTCATTAGCTAACCCACATATAGAAGGCGGTCAGCAGATGGCAAAGCACGCCACCTCTTCAACCTATCTCTGTTTGGCAGCCTACCATGGATGAGTAGCCTAGCTATGAGGCGGCGTGTAGGTATTCTAGGAGTAAAGGACCAACACTTTCGCCAGTCAACATGTTCACCTTTCTCTCGAAAGGAATTCCAAGCACTGGCAACTGAGAAACGCACCAGATGAGTTAGGCAACCAAGTAATTTGATTAGCAGCAGATGGATTAGGAACAAGCACACCAGAGATTGCAACTTGAATGTATAAGCAGCATTAGCTTTCATCTCTTATGATTGTTAACTAGGTTCACTCCTATATAAAGAAAGTCCAATGAATTATAGATCCAAAAGGGCTTAAGTTCATATAATAAATCATATGGAGAAATATAGTTTTTCACCATTTTTTAAGTGGTAGCCGCAAAAAGATGCAGTAACAAGAGAGAAAGAGAAAACAAAAAATTTAGGGGTATGGGGTAGTATATAATTTACATCAAGCTAGCATCAGAAGTCGATTTGTGATCCAATTGAACTGAAATTTTGTTAGCATGTTCGTGGCGCATTGTTTTTAAATTTGAACAGTTCGATTTTCGTTTGAAGCTCTCTATATTAGGTTTTTCATGGGTTGAACAAAACCTACGTTTTTTGTGAGATTTATCATTGATCTCTTATGAAATTCATGCATATTGCCAAGAATGATGTTCTTGAAGTCCTTGCTACTATGTATCTCTAGTATTTACTAAAGAAAAACTTTATTCACCCAATTTTGTTGATAGTGAAGATTTTTGGATGGATTCTAGTCTTGTGGTTTTTAATCTCGTCACAACGAGGATGTTTTCCATGTAAAAAAAAGGTCTTGTGTTTGCGTGCTTGGTATTTATTTTACTCTACTATATTGATTCCTATTAGGTTTATACATGAGGGGAGATTATTTTATTCTGTTACGTTAATTCGATACTATTCGGGTTATTATCCTTCTCCCATCAAGGATGAATCTCATTTTCATGATCTACAGAACCATAATCATGAAAAAATCTTGTAGGACTAAAATTAGATAACATCACTTGCTTATTTAGAAAACAATATGTTAAAAGTATATTATTATGATTTATGAAGTTTGCCTGCATCCTAGCTAGGGAAACTTCCTCCAACCATGTCCATTATTTGTGGATTACATGCTATGAACTTCATCTCATGCAAATTTAACTAAATGTAAATGATGTCTTTGTTTGAAACTTACCAATAAGAAGATTTTTTGGATGCAACATCGATGAACTAAGCACAACCGTTTCCTTTCCTCTTATACCAGTTAATATAATGAGAGTGGAACATAAAAGATTGATCGAGTTATTTTGTTGTACGCTTGACATGCTTATGTTCACTCAAGCCACTAGTTGAAATTGATTTTGCATTTATCGGAAGCCCAATTACAATGTCCATGAATACCACTGTTTTTATCTCCCTGCAAGACTCCGAAATCAACATAATGTTCTTATTACTGAGTTGACAATTACAAATACTTCTTCTTAAGCTTCTAGCTAATGTCGGACAATCATTAGCGTGTAACATCGGTTCATATAGCTATCAGAACTTTTTACAGTTTCATAATTTCATTATATCTTGTAAGGAAAATTTTCCCAATGTTTCAGATATAAATTGTGTGCGAAAATGAGATTGTCAATAAGCATATAGTCTACTGTCTTTATCAATCACATGTCAAGCGTCTTTTATGTTTACCATGAACTGTCCTTGGGTTTATAGAGTGGGATTAACACCTAATGACAGCATAATCAGTGCATGTTGGAGGAGCATTTTCTAAAGATTCAGCGAAAGAACTGAGCTTCCATCTTGCACCGGTCCACCAAATTCTTGCTGGATCCATGGGCTAAGAGGCCCATTATGGTTCATTGCCCGAAAACAAATGTGCTATATGTAGGACTGGCCAATGGGCCTCGTCGGCCCGTGTTCTGGGCTCTTATTTGTCAATTACATTTTAAAAATTAAGCTATGGAAAAACAAATGCAAAAAATTCAAGAAAAGTTTTCAATAATAAATTGCGAAAAAATAAAAATTACGTGAATATAATAAGTTTTTCCCAATATCAAAGGCATTGAATAATACATTCAAAACATACTAATAAAATTTGAAATGTGTTCATATTGATAACAATTATGTTCTTTTTACGACCACAAATATCTTGTCTTGCCTTTTGTATTAGAGGCAAAAGTCATCTAACACTATTTACACACCATATGATGGTCCAAATCTAGATTTCTTTTACCTTCAAACAAATCTCATGTGATGAATCCTTTTCCTCTTGGCCAATTACCCAACTCAGGTGCATTTGATGTTCAAACCAGCCCATATATTGTCTCATTGGAGTGCGAAATGTGGAGTGTAAGAGTTTGTCGACTTGTGAATGTTGCTTTAAAAGATGGTTTTGATTCGTGAATATTTTTGTAATAATCTATTTATGAGAATAATTATTGTTGCCTATTGCGATATTTAGAGTACAATTATGTCAAATGGCAATTGCAAAATTACCTTTTTTGTCCCTTGGGCTAACCAAAGTGATCTGTTCAATTTCGGGAGAATTTATCCATTATATTTACTCAATTACCAAAACGGTTTCATAGCTTTCCAAATCTCATCATTAATTTTTAGTTGAAGTTTGACGAAGAACAATGGTCTTTCCTTTCATTTCGTTTCCAAACAAAAAAGAAAAAGAATTTCCTCTAATTTCTTCACCTTTATTTTCACACTCTTTTCCACACAAGAAAAAACAACTAGCCCTATCTCAATGCTTATTCAATCACCCGATTCTCAATTTCTCCTTTTCTTTTGCTCCAAATTTTTCCTAAGTTTAATTTCTTTTCTTAATGTGTCACATGAGTCATGTCAATTCGAATAACTATTACCATCAATGTAACAAAAAATTTTTTTTACAAATTCAATTAGAATTTTCTCAATTTCGATTTCAATCTCGAGCTCCTGCACGGCCATACTTACAATTCCCATCGATTCGTCGATTTTTTTTTGTACCAAAAAAAATTGGCCGGACCAGCGTACACGTGTAGCGTGCTGCTCCCCACCGAACCCGTGGCCACAGACACAGCCCCACGATCCAAATTCGTATTTCATTCTCGCTTTCGCTCGCTCGACCCGTCGAACACCGCCAGCCACCACCCCTCCCCCGCTCGCCCCTGGAATCGATTCCAGCGGCGTTTATTCCGCCGAGATGGCCGCCGTGGCGCCACCGATGGCTGCGGCGGAGGACTGAGACGCTCCCGTTGATGGTGCACAGAGCACCGCCTTCTTCCTCGAGGAAAGATGCTGGCAGCTGGTTTGGTTCATCTGCTCATTTCGGATGGTATTGATTGCGGGTTTCTCAATCGCTATGTCAAGGTGACTCTCTCTCTCTCTCTCTCTCTCTCCCTCTCTCTATCGCTTGCTTGGTCGGCTCTATTGCTAAGGTTCAAATCTCGAGGTCTATTGCTGGTCGAGATGAATTGAGAAGGAAAGGTAAATCGGGATTGGGAATGCTGACTGAAATGGGTATTGTGAATTTGAAACGTAACTCAAAGGAAAAGGAGCAAGACACGTCGGGAGAGAAAAAAAAAAAAAGATTTCTTTTCTGTTGGGGAGTGCTGAATTTGGATTCCTCGGTTACGAATGGTGTTTGAATATGGTTTCCTCATAGTTAAGTGCTTGCGTCACTTTTCCGTGCAATAATATTTCAGGGGAAAATGGTGTTTCTGGATCATGTTCTAGACATTCTAGTTTAATTCCTGGCTGAATGCATTCTCGAGGTTCCTCATCCAATCACATGACTCATCTTGCATATCTACCTAGACCATCCTTTGTCTCACTAATGATTTGTCTCGAGCAAAGAAAGAAAAAGGGATCATTGCCACGATGAGAGTGAATTTTTGGTGTCTGTTTTGATCTTGGTGAGTTGTGCCGGTCTTTTCTGGTGAATGCAGAGAGTTAACTATGTAAATTTCAACTCATGAATGCAGATATTCGGTTTTCCACAATATAAAGAGGGTTGCTCGTCCCCTGTTTCCGTACCTGAAGACCAGTTATTCGGGACGGATTAAACTTGCAACCTACTGTAAGGTTGGTCATCAACCTTACTCCCACCGCTTTAACTCTCATTATAAACTTCCTTTGAGAGAATATTACCCTTATACAGTCTATAAAGCAAAAGGAGTACTCTCTAGAAGTTGCTGCTTTACCATTTCGAACCATGCTCTAGTTGCTTGGAAGAGGCTCTCTCTGTTATATCGCAGCAATGGGCCTGCTTTACCATTAATCAGTAAAATCGCTGGTGCTGTGAGCCTCGCTCTGACGCGATCGAACCTTCTTTCTCCTGGAGTCATTGCCTTTATACTTGGGGAGCTTGTGTGGGCAGAGCGAGCATGGGCAGAAGCAGAGCGCCTTCCACCAAGGAGTACTATGTATATGAATGCACAAGATGGGCATGTTTATCTGACTTCATTTCTTTTTTCAATCCTGGAAGTTTTTATTATAATTGTCAGAGCAATCTATCTGGCCATGTTGTTCTGGCCTTGCATATCCATGGCACCCTTGGCAGATACTCTAGGTGTGCAATTCAGGAGAAGATGGATTCAGCTTGTCCATTCTACATTAGAAAAGGCTGGCCCTGCATTTATAAAATGGGGTCAGTGGGCTGCAACAAGACCAGATCTTTTTGCAAGAGATATTTGTGATGAGCTGGCAGAACTCCATACAAAAGCACCATCTCACAGTTTCCCTTACACAAAGAAAACAATTGAAAAGGCATTCAGCCGCAAGCTGTTTGAGATTTTTGAATCGTTTGAGGAAGAACCTCTAGCATCTGGAAGTGTAGCACAAGTTCATAAAGCAGTTCTAAAGTATAGGTACGCCGGCCAACAGATGAAGCCAATGGTGGTAGCTGTGAAGGTCCGGCATCCTGGTGTTGGCGAGGCAATAAGAAGGGACTTTGCGATAATTAATTTTGTTGCTAAAGTATCAAAATTCATTCCTGCTTTAAAATGGATGAGATTGGATGAGAGCCTACAGCAATTTGCTGCTTTCATGATGTCCCAAGTCGATCTTGCCAGAGAAGCAGCTCATTTGAGCCGGTTTATTTACAACTTCCGCAAATGGAAGGATGTCTCATTCCCCAAGCCTCTCTATCCCCTTGTGCACCCTGCTGTTCTAGTGGAAACTTTTGAACCAGGTGAAAGTGTTCTTCACTATGTTGAGGACCTTGAAGGGCATGAAGCAATTAAAACTGCCCTTGCTCATATAGGAACACATGCTCTTCTAAAGATGCTCTTGGTAAATTTTCTGTACATGTGTCATCTCTATTCAGAGTAGATTCCTTGACTCAAGATATGATCTTATTACTCATGTATGTTATGACCTTTTGACTAGTGTGGTTTTTCTATATAAATTTGACATATGGCCATTGTACTTTCAGATTATTTTGATCTAGAGAACTGAGCTTTAACTGCTGTTGACAAATGCACTAATTTTTTATTTACTTGGAATTGATGCACTTTTTAACTTCTGCTGAAATTTTACATGATTGCTTGTGGACATGTACTCTGTAATCTTAGACGGTACATCTAGGCACCCTTGTTGGATTTCTGATAGAAAATTGATCTACCGATAGCCAAAGTACAATTAAAATTGAAATTCAGTGCAAGGTAACAACTATTAAAGTTCAGTAATGCAAATGCAGGTTATAGTAAAGTGTAGTGGGCCACACCAGATATAAAATTAACCCAATTTTTCTGTTCTGTTCCTAGTCAATCTTGTTTCTAGCATCATGGATCACAAGATTCATAATTTGTGTGGAGAACTAAGTTGAATTCCTAATTACTGACTTGAAGAATATCTGACATTACTGTTGCATATAAGAATAATGCAGTATAACAGCATGATACTTTCTGTGTCCATCCATATGTGTGCCCAGTGGCAAAATCAGATCACTTATATTGGTTTGAGTAGTTTGTGATAGTTAGGGGTGCATGGTTGTTTTCATGTAACTGCCTTTTGTGGTGAAAGAAGTGACAAACTCATAATAGTTAAGGCAACTAACTGATGAAGTTTCTGGTGAAAATGGGTGTTGCTTTGCCCATTAGATATCCTTTTTCCAAGTTTGAGCTCATGTCTTTCTGACTTTCCATATACATCATTATTTCTCTTGGATATGATATTGATCAACCGTTTGAATTATGGGAGAGAAGCTCTTTACCTGTTCACACTTTTTTTCCTGTTTCTGTGTTTCAAGCTCTTCCGTCAAACCTGAACTTATTACTGCTGTCGCGTTCTCTAATTTGTTTCTGAGATTTTTTTTACCCTTTTCCAGGTCGACAATTTTATCCATGCAGACATGCATCCTGGGAACATTCTAGTTCGAGTAACTGGTAATAAGTTGTCACACAAGCAACCCTTCGGATCAAGGCCTCATGTCGTCTTCCTTGATGTGGGAATGACTGCTGAACTATGCAAAAGAGACCGGATAAATTTGCTAGAATTTTTTAAGGCTGTAGCCCTTCGAGATGGTCGGAGTGCTGCCGAATACACACTGAGATTGTCCAGAAAGCAAAGTTGCCCTGATCCAAGAGCTTTTATAAAGGTAATGTAATCATTATGTAGCTTTTGCTCGCCGGTAAGTTTTTAGTTCCTCAGTGATTTTAATTTGCTTGGTTCCTCATAAAGCAAACAGTCATTTAATTTTTTTTTGGTTTTATCATTTGAGGCTTAAACTGTGGAGCATATGATCATGTGGCAATTACACATTAGTATGTGAACCCTCATCTAAATAACAGATTGATTGATGGTGTATCTCATTCTCATTCATATTGATATCTTTCAGAATACGTGTTGTTGGTTTATCAGGATGTAGAAAAGTCTTTCACTCATTGGGGCTCCCAGGAGGCTAATGATGTTCATCCAGCTGATTGCATGCATCAACTACTTGAGCATGTCAGGCGTCATAGAGTCAATATTGATGGCAATGTTTGTACCGTGATGGTAACAACATTAGTTCTGGAGGTAAACTTTGGCATTTTCTTGCAATCATAAATATCTCTTCTGAGAGAAAAGTGCATCCTTCTTATCAATGAAACTTAAAAATAACTTCCCATGATGGTTTGTGCTGGATGATTCTGTAGTCTCTTTGACCATACAAGAAGTTTGCTTCTTCCATTATACGGCTTTGTCAGTTGTAGCTTTATGAAGGTGACATTTGTATTAATGCAGATATGGTGGCTATGCTCAATTCAGTTTTGTTTATTTCCCATGGAAATATGGTTTTCACTGAGTATGAACATTTAATATTATAGTGTTAAATGAAAATCATCTCAAGTATGAAGTATTTTGGAGAGGTGATAGGTTGCATCATCAAAGGCTTTTTGCTTCAAGACTGTCAAAAAGGTCTCATTAACAGTTGTCCAAGGTTTCATGAGAGCCTTTTGGGTGCCTGGACAAGTGATGTATTTTAGATTCTTCATATTCTTGATATTTCCGACAAAATCCAAAAAATGGCAATTGCTTTCCTTTATCTTTGTGACACTGCCAGCCATTTCTTTAGCTGATAGCATGATTATGGAACAAATATGAAAATGTCATGTATATTCTTGGTCAGTAGCATGCTTGCTTGCCAAGATATTTTGAGAGTAATCTTTTAAGATATATGCCTCAGAAGGGTCTTCTTTTTTTTCCCTCCAGGGGTGGCAGCGCAAATTGGATCCAGAATATGATGTTATGAACACTTTGCAAACATTGTTATTCAAAGCTGATTGGGCAGAGTCTCTCTTTTACACCATTGAAGGTCTCATGGCCCCATAGAATGCCACAATCTCCTCATACATTCTTCAGTGAATAAAAGTGAATGGCCGGTTCAATAGTCTCCTTAAGGAGTTCCTTGTTTTCTTTCTTTTTTCTATTTTCTCCTATTATTCTTCTTTTCTCTACAGGATTTTCCTTTTTTGGTAGGCCTTACTTTCATTTTATCTACAGGAAAGACTGATACTAATTTTTTCATCGAATGAGCGGACTTCCCATTTCTTTTCATTTTTTTTGGTCAGTTCTTTTCCTGTTGTATTGCTAGAGCACATGCCTCTCAGTGTGATAGCATTTTTGAGGTTGCAACTGTGGAGAAGGTAATCTACCAAACATATTCCAATTGAATAATTTGCTGCCTTTCTGATCGAATCCTTGAATTGAAAAACTTCATTTGTAGCATGAACAATGCTTGAATGGTTTCCCAGCACCTCATGGCAATAATGAGTTACCAAGTTCCCAGGGGATTTCCAGCGCCATCAAAATAGTCAATGGTCAATTGAATGTTGATGATGTGAGAGCCTACCTTGTTTCCCCCAACAAAGCTGTTCATTTCCAATAAAATGTTTGCACTTTTCTCTGATGATGGAGTATCCGAGGTTTTTCCATAGCTCGATTAATCTCCATCTGGTGTAATAGTCGTCTCATCAAATTCACCAGATGATTATTGGAGCAAACTGATCTAAGCACTGGAGGTGGCTCGAGAAAAAGCATAAGTGTGATGATTTGACGTTCTTGGTTCCGGTTGAGTGAAGAAGGCGCAGATGAAGAAATCCACTTGTTGAAGATGGTTGATCATGTGAATTGGCATCAGGACAGAAAATTAACGAATTTTGAGATGATAATTGCAGCCAAGACAATCTCTCAGTTTGTGGAAAACAATGTCAAATTTATAGTTGAATAAAAAATAAAAAATGACTGCCTGCAAGTTCTGTTCTAGGCAGGCATCAACAATTGGTTCAGCCAATGATCTTCTAGCTGAATGAAATGGAAGTGCCTGAAACACAAAAGGATAAACTGAAACTGCTATAGATATGAAGAGGCTCTATGCCCACCACGGAGTTTCACCAGTTCTGAAGTCGGTCTCAACCCATGGGACAAAAACTACCTTTCCATCATCAATATCCGCATGAGCCAAGGCCAGTGACTGTTCCAAAACGAGATCATAAACATCGATTTAGTCAATACAGTGATTAAGACTGACAGAGGAGCTTAATTTTTGGACTAGGAATTTGAGTTGTTTTACCAGAGGAGCAGGTCCTCGAACAACCCTCCCTTGGTTGTTGTACTGAGAACCGTGGCAAGGACAGATGAACTTGTTCTCGGCGGCATTCCATGGCACGACACAACCAAGATGCGTGCACACTGCGTTGATGCCGTATGTTGCCAGTGTTTTGTCACTTTCCACGACGAGGTAGGTCGGGTCTCCCTGTAATAGGAAGAGTTTGGATGAAACAGGAAGTGTGCAGAAGGTGACTTTTGGAAATAGAAACGAACTTGACTGCAACTTGAGACTATGGCTAATGAATTATGTCAAAAGGGACCAGTTTGTGCAGAACATCGTAGAGCACTTTCAATTAGCCTGTATAACTCGAAGATGCTTTTCGATTTTAATGGAAAACCCTGCTCATCCGGACACAGGATACACATCCGACAAAGAAAATCTTCATCAATGCCAACAGATGACGAAAGTCTTGCAGGACAAGAGCTTTTTGTCGGCTGAATGTATCTTTTTCTTTCAGATTATGTTAACCAGGTATTGCCAAAGAGCAAAGCCCAAGTGACTAAACATTGTGATCGTTTTTTCCAAAATATTTAAAGATTGGAAGCACCTTCAATCCTTGAGTTAGTGTTCTGTCGCCAGGACCGTGGTTTTTGAGCCATTCAACAGCAATAACATCGTTTCCGATCGCATCCTTTGCCACAGTACCACCACCAGCACCTTTGCTTCTGCTCGGTTTGCAGAAGAGACAATTGTCAGAATCTGAGAGTTAAGGGACCATATTTCCCTTGTACAAAACAGCAACTAATCCAGAAGACAAACTGATGACTTTTTGAAACCACAGTATGATCAAGATCAACTGCATATATATATATATATATATATGATCACATCCCATAGTGCGTAATAATTCTACAGGCATTACTGTCAAGACAGCAAGATAGTCCAGCAAATCAATGAGTGGGCATATCTTTATAGGGAAGTAAATTAACACAGAACTGACCCCTCCTAGAGACCACCATACCAGCCATCAAGCACGGATTAGATCATTAATTAACTCACCTAAATTTGCATCAATCCAATATGACAGAATCCATTGGGGAATCTATGTGCAATTTGCACTCACTTGACTCGCTTAAATGTCGAAATAGGAGGAGCAATGACATGATGCGTCCTCAAGCCAAAATGTACAGAGCAATTTCAAAAACTCACTACAGACACACAGCATTCGGAGTGGCGAGAAGGGAGAATCCATACCCACACTCTCTTCACCCTAACCAGAATACAATACAAATTGGAGATTCTTGTTGCAGAGCAATCGCAAAATCTGTGAAAAGAGCATGGTAACAACTTACCCAGGTGGAGCTAAGAAGGTGGCATAAGGGACCAACATGCCAGCTGTGGGGAGAGAAATAGCACCCAACAACAGCAAATTCATGAGCTCCCTCTTTCCCATGTCCGGCACCCGGTCCACCGGTATGCTCGTGGCTTGGCATGTAATCGTCACTCCTTTGTCCTGCCCCACCCAGAATGTCCTTGTTGGCTTCACCATCAGTGCTTGTGATGACGATGCACAGAACATCCCATTCTTACTCGAACACAGCTGAAAAGCAAACCTCAAAGTTCACATTTCCCTATTTTCAATTATCCAAAGGATCTTACAACTAAAGAATATGTTCTTTTTTCATTTTGCCTGACAATTCACATCGAAGAGCTTTGCCGTTGACGTGCACGGACAATCACAAGACAGTTGGAAGACCAATAATACGATGAAAAATAGAAGTACCTGAGAGGGAACCGGGGAAGAGAGAGTTGAAGCAGCCATGGCCGAGATCCTCAGAAAGAATCGAGACGTTTGTGCTGGTTTTGGTTGGATTGGAGAAGTTCGTGCGAAGAGTAAAGTTAAAAGAACAGGAACCAAAAAGTCGACAGGAGAGATAAGAAAAGGAGAGTGGATGGTTGACTATGTCGTAGAGCCACATATTGGAGATAACATCAATGAATCATATCTCTCGTCCGTCCCATATTAACTCCCTAGGTTCTAGCCAGAAAATTAAAATTATTAGGGGTGGAGGGACCCCAAATTGGAATTTGGCACTTGACGTTGTATTTTGGCATGAAGGCATACATGCACTATTCTTATAAGAATAAAACGCGCATCTATCAACTTTTGATCATACCGACAGACCAAACGAACACCTGTTGAGATTGGAGAAATTGCGTTTTAAGGATATATACTATGCATACGTTAGCATTATACATCCGGTTCGACCGTTTGCAACCCAGCATGATTTGCGCTTCGATTTCTAGTGCCATGTCAAGTTACATGATTGACTAACTCCATACTCCCTCGACATTCAACAGTCTTCGTCAGCCAGCCAAGTGCATATCACAGAGATCAGAGAGAGAGAGAGAGAGAGAGAGAGAGAGAGAGAGAGAGAGAGAGAGATATTCCCAGTCCTTTAAATATAGATACCCATTTTAAGACATGATCCAAAAAATCTCATCATGCCTCAAATTTGCCTCAATGATACATCCTAATTCATGTAATGAGTATGACATTTTGTCCCCAAGAGAAGGGGAGCCCCAGCCAGAAAATGTTAAATATGTCGCCGTAGGTTCTCGCTGAAGTAGTCCGTAAGAATTACGAACCAAATGAGGATGCGGAGTTTACCACTCAAACCCAGAAAGGAGGCAGAGTTTAAAGCCGCTCCACATACTGCTTTGTTCCCAAATCCACATTAAGGCATCCTTAAACATCTTATCCCTGGTGCCAAGTCACTGAAATGTCTTCAGCTATTCAATCTCTCGAAGAAGTACAAGTATCCCATATCCTTGGGAGGGTTCACAGACGCTCCGACCTTATCATCATTGAATATTACCCATCTACCATCCTTCAATATGTGAGCAACGTAGTGACCGCAATGTGTGGAGGTTCCAATGTGGCTCACCAATCCAAGAAGCTTGTATCCTGCGTATTAATGGCCCAATCAAATTGAAGTGATGTGCTTGAGAATTTAAATCTAGACTGTCCAGTTCCATTTCAATGGCAATTGCAGAGAGGGAAAAGCATGAATGTCTTGTCAGAGAGAGAAAAAGGTTGATCGACTTGAATTGAGAGGGTCAACTTACCCCACTAGGATAGTAGGCATCAGTGAAAAGAAAACATAAGTTGATATTCAATGTCAATCAGCCATTGAATCTTTTTCACATGATATGTGATTATCTTAGGAGAAAATAAACATTCTCAATTCTAAGCTTGCCAGATGGGAGAGTAGGGCGATAAGAGCTATACAGTAATGAAGAATCAATTGCATGTCATAAAAAATCAGTAAAAATAACCACAAAGAAGGGAGCCAGAAAAATAAGTTGATTCAAAAGCCATAGTAAACTATATGCGTGATTTTAGCTAGAATACATGATTTGCAGCTAGTAATTGAACAAAACACACACACACCAAGCTAGACATCTTCTACCAGAATGAAGTATTTCAGCCATGTGAAACAAACTGAAAAATCTGAAAGCATAAGAACAAATAAAAGTGATAAGGCACTTACTCCCTCCTCCATCAGGTAATCCTGCATCACTTGAACTCGATGTAGAGTTCGATGTGTTGGCATTAACATCAGATGAGGCAGAGGCATCTGGATTGCTGAAAATCCAATCTGTTGCTTTTTCAATATCACTGCCCTAAAAAAAAACAAGAAGAAGAAATTACACCCATCACACTCGATACAATTTAGTTCATCTTTAGATTATCTTCAGCAACATCCATGTACATCTTCCAAAAAAAGATGGGAAGCAGAATGAGAGAATGCAAACAACAAAGGGCAACGAAATCCATACTGATGCTTTGAGTGCCTTCCTTGCTATTTCTTCTGAGAAACCAAATGAAACCAGAGTATCAACTTTTGATTGGTCAACTGCAGATGATGCATTTGCAGGAATCATATCTGCTTCAGAAATAGGCATGTCTATATCTGAAACCATTTCAGTCACAACTTATTAGGATCAGGGTCCTTTCCACTTTAACTGCAAATGGTAGGGGCTCAAAAGCAGCAAAATCCACCAAGGTAGCAGCTACATACCGGCATCATCCATGTGCGTCAATAACCAATTCATAGCCTCCTCTACTCCAGCATTTAAGGTACGTATTGCAGCTTTCTGACAGTGCAGATAGTTGAATCCCATTGATACAAGTTGCGCAACAATATCCTCATTGGCCACAAGCTTATTTGATCCCACCTCATCCTCAGCAACTGTAAAGTACAAAATAATGCAGCAGTCAATAAATACAGAAGCATTGGTCAAGCGATAGTCTATTACAGAGAAGGCAGCCACCGGAAATGGGCCAAAAGAAATGTAGGAATTCTATGGCCAGCTCATATTTCTTTCTCATAAAAAATTTCTCAATAAAATAGAAGTTCCTAAATGTAATGAGAGGGGACATCTGAAATGACAGGAATATAAAACTTCATAAAAAAATTCGCATTGGCACCCTTTAAGTTGGGGTAATAAAAGTATAAAACTTTTAATTATGTCACCAGTCACCTTCTGGTAGCAGCTCTTCTCCAGGCTGAAGACCTTTGCTCCGCATGTCACTAATGTTTATAACATCTGGGACATCTATATACACATCTGATCGAAAGACAGAAAGAAAAACAATCAACCAGATTCTCACATAGAAAAAATTGTAAACACAAATAAATGCAATATACCAAGCTTCTTTGGTACCCATCCCTCCTCCATCACAAATTTCCGCATGTGAAGCACCAAGTAGTCAGGAAATGATGTTAGACCAGCTGTCCTGTAATTTTGTAGTGAATTTATTGTTAGTAAAGTGGTGCTGTGAGCAATTCTGTATCTTTGAATCATTGAGCATACAGCTTCAAGCCTGCAACTTTCAATGCGAAATACCTTGTCGACTGGATCCTAAAAATTGATCAAGAGGAATCTTGTGGCTTCATATTCACAAAGTTCACAAGAAATGGCAAGCAAGAAAAACTACATGCCTACTTTCTACTATTCAGCTGAACATGTGTCAATCTAAGCATTTGCTTGTTTATCATGAGTACACGTATTAATCAATGCCATACAAAGACATTGATGTTACAGATAATGAAACTACAGCTAAAATGATCCACATATTGAAAGGTCATAAAGCTCACTTAATAGCTGTTGTCTTCGATTTCAAGGCAGAGCTGTAGAAATCCTGGACCTCCTCTGGAGCTGAAAAGTGCGCTAAGCATGCTTCTAGAGGAACCCTTGGACGTACAATTTCATCACTAGATCTGCCAGCATATCATTCTCAGTAAACATGTTCTATCATGAATGAAAGATGAGCAACTGAAAAATAAGACATATTGAACTTACACTTCCTTTCCCTCAGAAATTTTCTCAGCTTTTAACTTATAGAATGCTTCTAATTCCGCTGAATAAGCAAACAATAGGACCATCTTAACAACATAAACATTTACAAAAATTAAAAGTGGAAAAGAATGAATACTTACCTTTATTCGTGGCCTCATGCAGTGGAATATTTAGAGAGAGAATGTTGTCAAGCCTTCTACTGTAAGTGACCTTCCCAGATGGGCACAATATCCGATCTTCAATACCAAACTTGAAACTTCTCGAGGGATCCTCAGGATTCCCCACATGAGCTCGCTCAACTTGATCAAGAAAATGTTGGAAAAATTCCAAAGCATCCTAAGGAATAGTGTCAAAAGTAGAAATGAAATGAAAAAGAAAAAGTAGTGAAAAAAACATTGACCAAAGTACATGAGAAGATTGTTACACAGTTAGGTCTTGCATAAACTAATATCCAACCAAATGGAACGCTAAGATACAAACAGATTTCTTACTACGATAACACAGACCCCCTACAGCTTCACATACAGCATGGTTTGCATCTAGCTTATAAAGCGGGCATACCTGCTGTCTCATTGTTGAAAATTCAGGGTGGCTAGCAGCAATAACAGCCTTGAACATACGAGGTCGTATCCCTTCCTGCTTCTACAAATTTGCAAGCAAGAAAAACATGAATTAAATAATGATAAGGAAACTGTTCAAAGTAGGAAACACAAAAAGAAAGGAAAAGAATTAAGAATGAAAGTGCAAGACACGTAGGATTTGGCAAGGATCTTAAGAAAAAAATACATAATTAAATGCAGGCGTGGGAAAAAAGACGTGTGCTTGAAAAATCCATAAAAGAAAAGATATCACTGCAATTTTACAGCCAGGTAAAGTCAATTCTAGAAGTTTCAAATGCACAAAATTAGCACTCTGATGCAAGCTTAGGATTTCCACCAATAAACCGCTGAATGATCAAGAAATAAATCTTGGAAAGAAATCTTACAGAGCCTTTTGAGACATTCACATCATCATCCTTCTGGAAAAATGAACATAGGAAAATTTATTAATGAAGGACAAGGAGATATGATATATAGAAAGGGGAAAATATGTAAACATAGCTTTTACCTCAGGTACTGGAACAGAGTATTTACCAGACAGCAAACCATGAGCAAGCTTTGTCCTGACACATACAACCAAACATCAGCATAATACACCAGGGCCAAATGTCCAATACATCTTGTCAATAACTTCTCTAAACTCAACTGCATGTGTCACCATTTCATTGCAAAGAGAGGAACATGTTCATCCGCGTGCTTTCAAAAGATTAGTAGCTAAGGCTGGTACTCAGCATGACTGAGGGAGACTCATGAGTGTTTCTTTTATAGTGAGAAAGCACAGAGCACTAAGAAGAACAAATTGCAGAACGCCAAAGCAAGTCATACAACTACATCCTGTTATATTTTGATATTTTTATTGAGCGGCAAGAAAACAAACATATTATATTTCATGTGAAGAATTACAAAAGCATCAGTATGCCAGTAACCACTTACAATTGCATGTTCAAGTCAACAGTTGGATCAGCAGGAGCCCTTTCAAAAGCAAATTTTAGGCTTTGATTCATGTAGTACCTGATGACAATATCATCAAGCAATAAGCTCAATGAGTATTGAAAACATAGGTCATGGAATCAATATTATTCCAAAGATGAAGGGCCAACTGACCGTGTACAAAAGGCATGGGTTGAAAATACAACTTGCATGGTCGCAGCCATGTAGCAGCTGCACATAAATTCAATAAGGAAATGAGTATTTGGCAAAAACAAATTGAGCAAACAATGGAAAGGAGAAATATAAATGCATCATCCCAATAATCATTACCTGTTACCGAGATTGGCAAGTCCTGTGTAACCTGGACCAAATAATGGTTCAACCTCCTGTCCACTTTCTTGAATTCGGTTCCAATCAAAGTTAGTGTTTTGGTCAAGTTCCCTTTCGGCCGTAGTCATTTCAGTCTATGTAATGAGAACACTCATGTCATATAGCAGATATTCACAAAAGCAAGCAAGCAATCAATACTGAAAGCCTATAGAACAAGTTCACAGGCATAATATTGATCAAGGAGAAGAATAGAAAGCCTCTATGCTGCATAAAGTTGATTATCGCAAGGGTATGAAATGTAAGATTCATCAGCAAGAAAATGAAGACAGCTCCTCGTGACCATATATCATGAGATGGATAAGCCAAATATCCATAAATACAACTGAGAACTCAACTAAGTATGTTATATAAAATTTGAAAGACAACCGAATTACCATTTTTTAGATAGGCAAGCATGACCAGATTGTCAGCTGAGATATCAGTCAAAGTTGTTTGAAATTAGGACATGCATGCAATTCCATAGCCATGGACCTCTCCACGAGATTAGATTTTTGAATAATTCATGCTTTCAAGCTACCTCAAGCATCTCATAGCTGAAGCATCAAGTGTTTTAACACCTAGACTAATATTCATCGTTACAAAGATGTTCAACACAGTATGGCATAGGTAGAAAATAAGGACTTGTACGCAAGGAAGCAATCTATTTCTTTAATGTACTTATGCTTCTTATGACTACTGTATTTGATAGCTTTCTTGATCAAACCTTGGAGTTAAGCATTTTTATTTAAACATTTTCGTGGTTTTAGGTATTCAAATGGTTCCCTGCATACATTGTGAATTCAGTACAAGTAACCACGTAAACATGCCATTATGAACTCCATTAGAATAAGTGGGAATATGGATAATATCGGATAACAAGGGCAACCCACTTTTATACATCATCATAACAGCTTAAAATCCAAAAAACTTTATTTAAATATCTCAAATTGCATCCAACAAATTGACCAGAAAAGCTAAATCACTATCAGCTCTATCAAACACATACCTTTTGTAATGATGAAAAATCAATGCCAAAAAATGCCAGATGTTGCGCTAAATGTGGGTCCAAAACACCTTCATCCTCTGGATATGAGAAAACATCTGAGCTGCCACAACACAATAAATTAGATTTCATCGAATGCAGAATTCTCTGCTGCCCAATGACCATGTCAAGCACTGTAAGTATGACCAACTCTGGAAGCACTTTGCAAATCTTAACAGCCAATGCTAGTAACACTCCAGGATTCACCAAAAATGAGTTTCTCATTATGAGTAAAAACTGAAACATACACAAAAACTAAGACTTCCCTTCACTCTTGCAACCGGCATCATAAAAACTTCAACAGACAACCAAAAACCAACAAATATTCCATTTGCCAATCCAAAGAATACATCATCTATCTCATGCAATCCCCATACAATCTTCCACTCATAAGTCACATCTATTCAACGCTCATCAGAGCATTCTACCACCCAAAAGCCTTTTTAAGTAATCTCTTTTAGTTTTAAACTTCATCTTATGCCACCTTAGGCCTAAGGTGGGTTTTAATGAGTCTATTAAGCAAGAATTATAGGTATAGCAGGGTATTCAAATCCCTTGTTGTAGGATACTATAGGTCTCTCTAGTGTTTCTGTCTTTTAGTTGGTTTGCGCAGAGCAACATGAGAGAGCTTTGAAGGGAACTAGTTTTCTTTTCAAATGCTTTAAAAAAACTATAAAAAAATCTCTATTACTCAACTAACTCTCAATTAGGTGGTACCAAATGCCTCATCCATTTGTCTCTAAGCATGTTTATCACGTGGCTGCATTACCTGCTCCTTCCAGATCAGCAGTTATAGTGCCAAGTTTCACAGCCAGAGGGTAGCCAGTTTCCTTGTAATGTTCAACAGCATGATTGTTGCCACCAGTTCCATCCCAATTTCTCCGTCCACACAGAATCATTCCATCAGTCAAATTGAGCCATAGATTCTCTGTCTTGTCACACTTGGCACATTTCCAACCAGAAGGAGGAACGACAACACCATAGTCAATCTGTTGCAAGTTCGTGGCATATGGACTGACAAGCTTCTTATCTGCTACCCAAGCAGCAACTTGCTCTTTCCTCTCAGCACCTTCAGCCAACAAAATGCCATCGACAGCCAACCTTACCTACAAAAAAAGTACGAATGACAACCCATACTGCACCTGAGGCTGACATTTACCAGAGAGACTTTCTTAAAAGCATACTAGTACAATCAGTACATGAAAACACACTGAAGGAGGGAGATTCAAGGAGCACCTTCTCTGGCAATTCCACTGAAGGAAATGGCAGTGATATATATCCAGGTAATATTACTATGCTATAGGCTTCTTCATATTCAGGTTCACCATTGTCAAAGCCCCCATCAATGCCTACAAGTTGGACAGAATAGATAAATATCCACGCCACCAACAGCAACATACACATTTCTCGTTATATTGACCAACAAACAAAAATGCAAATAAGGATAGACACAGCAAAAGCAGAGCTTCCAGCCCCAAAACTACTATGTTAGTGAGTCTACTTTAATTAGCATCACATAGCAAACATACAAAACAAATAACAGGAAGTTTTTCCCATTGCTTGGGGCCTACTTTATGTCACAGGGGAGAGAATCAGCCTCACTCTAAAAGAAAATTTTCAACAGAATGGTGTCTCCTTCCTTAAAAGTATCAGTTCCTCTAAGCTAAATGCTCTCATCCAGTTGCCCTGATAAGCTGCAAGAAATGTGATGAAACCAGGGCATCTAGTGGCAGACTACTGCTGACCATTACTGTTTACAAAGATAGGTTATGAATGAGAAATTTGCTTGAAAAAGAAACACAAAGTAGGAAAGCAAAACGAACAACAGGAACCAGCTGACTAGGACCAATTAACTCATTCAGGGGAAAAAAATCACATCTTCCAAAATTGCATTCTACGAAAAATTTTCCATATACCCTCTAGCACCAGGTTCTCTTAGCTCTAGCAAGCAATTAGGGATCAAGAAGGAGTGCCATGGGCAAAAAAATCATATATATTGATCAAGCCACTTCATGCTCTTAATAGAGAGTTCTGCACAAGTAAGGTTAACCAGGATCCTTGGGATTTAACAAGTAATAAGCAAACAGTCAGCCAAACACAAACAGAAGAAGAAAATGGCGTGAAGCATGCGACATGATGTCCAAAGAAAAACAACAGACAAACTCTATAATGAAATTAAAGAGTACCTATTGCCAATAGAGTTGGTTTCTTCAACGGCCTATCTTCAGAAACCAATTTTTTCGTTTGCTTAATATGCAAGTATACAGGATTCCCTGTCTTCTCAAAGTTCCAGCCCACGTATTCCTTCCCGAAAGCAAGGAAGCTATTCATGTCGACGAACAACCCACCTTCGGATTTCTGCGACCGGCGAACAAGAATCATCAACCGATCAACCCGAGTAAAGTAAGAATGTATAATCCCGTATAAATTTAAAAGGGCACACCATTCTTGCCCGCAACTGTAAATTCAAAATCAGGGCCTAAAATGAAACTAAACCCTAAGAACCCCCGCTAGATAAACACAAGAAACACCAGCCAAAGCAGTAAAGAACCACCACACGACATTGCCGGAGCCAGAGGACACCTAAAACTCGGCGATCATCCGCGACCCAGTGTAGGGGTTTTTAACAAAACCGAGCACAAATTCTAAGGGGAATATTCAAGCTGCCGGGAGAGCGAAGGGACGGGGGGTACCGGAGTGTCGAAGGAGACGCAGCATTCTTGTTTGTAGATTCGATTGGTGGGCTCGGGTATCCGGACCCGGGAGAGATTGGATCGGAGCAGGTCCATCGGCGTCGCCATCGCTTCTCGGTCTGCAAACGGATGTCAGCGAAGGAGACGAACGGTGAGTGAGAGAGAGAGAGAGAGAGAGGGAGAGAGGGAGAGAGGAGGTTCTTTGCCCTAAGGCTTTGTCCAAAGTCGGGGTTTTTCTTCTCCAGAAAGGTAGAGTGGATTCATACTTCGACACGTTACTCACTCCTCCTCAGGCAAATGGCACCAATGATTCCTAAACCACTCTTTTCAAACTTTTAATTATCTCATATAATATCTAAATTTATAAAACATATTCAATTTAATCCATAAATTATTATATATCAAAATTTTATGGATTACTCGGAAAATTAAATTGAACATATAACAAAAATTTGGAGATCACATTAAGGAAGTTCAAAATTTAGAGATATTAAACTAAAGATCAAAATCATTTAGGAAAGTAAGTTCAAAATTTAGAGATGACGTTATGTAGTTCAAAATCATTTGGGAAAATATCCCTTTAATTTTTTTTCCTCTCCTTTTGATTTAAGTATTGCTACTTGCTAGTAGAGTTGACCAATGTGTAAGCCAAATTGAATCGAGCCCTTGGGTTGGGCTTATTGACTCGATTGAGTCCGTGATGGCTTAGCCGAACCTTTGTGATCCCGCTAAGTACGTGAACCATACGATCCGTGTATTTCTTCTCTCCTATTAATTGCCCAATTATCTGTAACTATTTTTAGTCCACATTTGATTAAATAATCATTGAGCATAATTCCCTTTAAAAATTAACTTGATGTCAAATCCTAATTTTGCCCATTATTTTTTCGTGCAAAAAAAACTCTAACTTTAGGTGTAGTCAAATCTGTCCCAAACTTTTTTGTGTTCCAAAAATCCTCAACTTTAGGTTTAGTCTCAAATTTGCCCTAAGCCTTTTCTTAAAAAAAATTAACAACTCTCAATGTAGTCTTAAATCTTCATTATTATCGGTTCAAAAATCATTATCATTTATCCCTAATTTACCTAATCTTCATATCAAAGAATGGTTTTGTTTTGAAAATAATTTTCACTTCACCTTACTAAGTGGATATGTTACTAATGTGAAAATGTCACGTCAAACAATTGACAATGATTTTTGGATGAATGATTAATGGGGCAGATTTGTGACCACTTTGAAAGTTAGTGAATTTTTTAGACAAAAAAAGGTTTGGGGGCATAAATGGGACTATAGTTGATGTTGACATTTTTTTAGACGGAAAATAGTTCAAGACAAATTTGGAATTAAACTTAAAGTTGATGATTTTTTTTAAAGATAAAAAAATAGTTTGGAACATATTTGGGACTACACTTAAAGTTGAAGATTTTTTTTTAAAAAAAAAAAGTTTAGGACTGTTCCAACTCATCAAGTTCTAGCAAGCCTAATATTCAAGTTGTATGATTGGGGCAAGCTAAGAACATTCGTGTTATTTTCTTTGTCTAATTTGGGCTAAGGGCATTTCACCCCACCTTTACATTCTAGGTACGAGAAACTACTATATGTGTATACCCAACGGTAGCCAGAAGTGAAACCTTGACGTGGTATTTACCTTCACTATTGAAGACTCCCTTGATTCCCCTCAAATCCTTTTCTTCCCTAAGGAAGAGGAAATATGATATTGCGAGATCTCCCACCTTAAGGTGGATTTCCTACTTGTTTCTTTTCACTTAAGCTTTTTAAGGGCTAGCTAGGTCCAAAAACATGACCCATTTTAGAAAATGAAGTAAAAGAGGAGGCAGTGAACCCGGATTGGACAGTTGAAAGTAATAGAGATTTTAATAATTTTTCTTGGAAGTAAATGGAGGTAAAGTTTTATATATTTTCCGCTAATTTTCCTTCGGCACCCTTCAATTTCCCTTTTCCTCCCAATTTCCTAGACATGTATACATTCGTGCATAGTATATTTATGTACTTATATACATACATTTGAACAAGTTGCAAACATAGAAAGCCTCGTGACTTTTGAGGTTGTTTCCTGGTCAATGAACTAATCATCCATAATGCCAGTAGTATATGTAAATGCTAACAAAGAGAAACCTGTGCTTTAGCGACGGTCAATCCTGTTAAAGCATCTCCAGCTATCGGCGAATAAGCCATTTTGCAATTGGAAAAGCATCCTCGAGTGTTTCCGAATTTTTTTCAAAAAGAAGAAGATGCGTGCTCGTAATGAATTGCACTTAGACAATGACGGGGAGAAAAAGTTCATGCGGCAGGATTTTCAAGAGAAATATTGTGGAAACTCAAGAAAATTATCTCTTGCAATACTTGACTACTAATGCCCAATCTATTCAAGGAGTGTGCAACCGGACCAAGTTTACCCAAGAAGTGGACCGGACGATCTAGAAAAAAGGTTCGAGAGCTTTTTCTTCTTTTTAAATTGGTTCCATTTTTTGGGAACTGGTTGCAATTGGTTCAGGAACTAGTTCTAAGGAAGGCCCACCCAAGAATCGGACTGGTTTTGAAACCGATTCTTACTAAAAAAACAAACATAAATTTACCTTCTTGAACATTAAGAGTTTTGCTTAGGAATGAATATTTACCTTCTTGGACATTTTTTCTAATACAATATGCAAGAAAGTAGTCTTAATCTCAATTCATTTTTTCTATATATTATATTTGTTTCAGATGGATAACTTTCGATGATGTTTAAGTACAAATATTATATTATCATGGAGTCATTAGCTGACAAAGAGGCTGATTGGATTTGTACGATTAGTAGGAATTCTTTTATGTATGAAGTAATTGACTAGGGACCTTTATTATCATATTCTACAACTCATATATTTAGGAAAATCAAGTTGTTGTTTCCTCACGTGTTTATGTAAAAACCAAAGCTGTATAAGACATCAGACGATTGCTTCTTGCTAGGGGCATTTATGAAAAACAGGTTATAGGGCATACCCTGGAATCGAACTGAAAAAACATGGTAGGTTTTAAAACAGGTTTTTGTACAAACATGATAGGCTATAGGTTCCAAAAAAATTAGGAACCGGTTATAACATAGTCCGGTTCAAGTTCCAACAGGTCAAAACCTATCCACCTTGGAATCGATCACCTATAATTTGTTCTTTTAATTTATGTCATAAAGGGATAATAATATAAATGGTTTTTGAATTTTGGCCAAATGTGTAATGTAATTCATGAATTTTTAATATGTTCAATGTGATCCTTTGATTTTTGGTGTATGGGACAAAATTGATCATTTTTATATAATACAAGGACTACATTGAACGTGCTAAAAAACATTGAACATTTTTATATAATTCAAAGACTATATTCAACACGCACCAAAAGTTCAAGGATTGCATTAAATAAATTAAAAGTTCAAAAACTATATTATACATTGGGCCAAAGTTCATGAACTATTTGTGTCATTTTCCCCTCTTTCAATAAGTTTTACTCTAGAAGACACCCCCCAAGTTATGCTAATTCTAATAAATGATGATGCTTATTGAATCGAAAGATGGGTTTTCCTTAAATTGAATTGTTGACAAAATACCTTTAACTGAAAATCTTCTTGGTATTTATTAAGAAGAGACGGGCTCTCTAGCGATTTCAAACAGGAGTTTTATCAATGGTACACAAAGAAAAGAAGCCCGATAACATAAAGAGTTTTGTCAGAATTTAATTGAGGAGAAAGTGGAATCATGAGAATACAATGTCGAAATTAAATCAACGAAGAAGATCCGAAAACTACAACTAAAATATGAAAATTGAAAGATATTTAAATTGCAAAAAAGTAAAGATAAAGATAAATTATGAGAATGTTAAGTTCTTTGATATTGATCTTGGCTTACAAAGAGTACAATATGACTATTTATAACCCATAATTTATAGTTACATACAATGGTTACAATTTTGGAATTTAACTAACAAATAACTTGCTAATGACGGTTGCAAGAAATTGTGTTATCCACTAACTATATTATCTAAAATTAATACGACAAGAAGTTAAAAATCCTTAAATTAATGACAAAAAAACATAATTACCGGCAGTTATGTCTTTGTGCTAATTGCCTGTTGTCCATTGTTCTTTTGATTGATTTCTCACGTCTTGATAAAAGGTTGTCGTGGATAACGTTACTTATCGATGACTTCCTTAGCAAACTAACGATTCTTTTCAAGTTATCGGTTGTTCCATTCATTGTTGTCCAAACTCTACTCTTATCAATTAAGTATGATATTTGTCAATTTGTGTGTGGTGTCGAACTCTTGCACTACTATGGGTGGGTTTGATTTGGTTTTAGAAATGGGCCTTTGGGGAATCCCAATGCATTTGGCCTAAAGTCCTTCGAGGGAAATGCAAATTCCATTCGGTAAAAAAATCCTTTATAAAGCTACTTTGGGTTAAATTAGGGTGTGTTTGGTTGGGCTTTCCCAAAGGGCTTTCAGCCCCCAAAACCCCTTGGGAAAATGCAAAAGTGTTTGGCTTAGTATTTTGGAGGACTTTGGGGAGATGCAATTGCATCTCCAAGTATCCTCAAAGTCCCTTAGCCGAATATAGGTCCAGAGGTGCATTTGCAAGTTGCATTTTCGGAATGCAACTTGTATTTGTACTGTTCATCTTCCTCATGTGGCCAACATCGGCGACGACCGCCGGCCAAGGAGGACGACCGCCAGCCAAGGGGGTGACCGCCGGTCGCCGCCCTTGGTCGGGTGACCTAGGCGGTTGCGTGACCACCGCCGTCGCGCGACCACCGCCATCGCTTGAGTTCGTGACCCTGGCGACGGGCGACCTCAGGCGAGGCCTTTCAGCGGCCAGATCTGGCTGTTGGAGCTTGACCGGCCAGATCTAGCCGCCGGAAAGTGAATTTGAAAAAACAATATTTATAATTTTTTTTAATAAAAAATTTCTCAAAAGCCCCTTAGCAAAATGTGGTATTCATCAAACAACATTTAGGTCAAAGTTGTTTCACAATACAAAATTTACCAAACAGTATTTGCATTTCGAGAAACCCCTTTAGCCCAAAGGTATTTGCATTTTCCCAAATACATTCCCAAAAGCCGAACCAAACGCACTCTTAGTGTTTGGTAATTTCTTTTTTTTTTACAAAGGGCTTTTGGGTGCAATTTTTCTTTTTTCTTTGTTTTAAAAAAAAAAAGGTTTTGGGAAAAGGCTCAGGCCGCCGGTAAGCCAGATCTGGCATCGGTAACTAGGGGTATGTAACAAGAACCGTTTAAATTGAGACCGGACTGGATTGGATTGGACTGGTTGATTCTAGGTGGTCCTAAGGGGGTACCAATCCAATCCTTGATTTCTATTTTTGGAATAGGTGATTGGTTGATCTAGTTCCCGATTCCAAGGTGGGGCCAGACCGACCATTCATGTATTTTTTTAAAAATTTCTAAACAACTATATTGCCATTAGGCCCATTATTTTCCTATCTCTTTCCCATTATGCCTCTTACTTTCCTCATTTCTTTCCTTTCCACTTCTCTTTTGCTAACTCTAATTGTGTGAAATCAACATTTTCCCAATATCATTCTCACAGGTGCAGCCTCATTTCACGCCTTGCTTAGTGAGTCGCTCGACTCTCGTAGCATCGCCTTCTACCTTGCTCAACATCCTCTTGCAACCTCACTTCATTTGATGTCAACACCTTTCCCTCTCACTTCTCTCATCAACCTTTTCCTCTCGCCTCATAGCTTGCTTAGTTTCAGCTGTGCCAACGGCAAGGTAATGCGCTTTTGCGCATTGGAATTGGATCAATTGGTCTTGTCTGGTTCCTAGTTACAAGATTAGTCAATTTGGTCGATGGTCCCAAAAAATGGGAACTAATCCTCTTGGTCCAGTTCTTGATTCTTGGGTGGAATTGGACCAAACCGAGAACCAATCACCCCTACTGGTGATTGTCGCTCGACCCTTGACCAGGGTCACGCAACAAAGGCAATCGTCGCTCGGGTTGCATGATTGACGGTTGCTTGGGTCGCGCAACATTGCTAACAAGATTTGGCCTGGTTAGCCCTTATCAGCATGCCCTTGCGCAAAGAAGATGTACAATAACAACGAGGGGCAAAACCAAAATATTGAAAAATTGATAAGGATAATTTTTGAAGGAAAAAAATTTTTTAATCCTAGTTTCAATTTTCCGTAAATGCTGAAAGCTTAATGCCATATAGATTAGTATTAGGCTTTTAGCTTTCTCAAGATTAGCATTTGGTTGAAAAGCCTATTGGAAAGGGCTTGCGAAATTTCCACAACATTTCCCCGATAGGCCAAAAGCCTATAAAAATTTTTTGAACCAAAGCAGGAGGTAGAAAGCTGTCCGGAGGATAACCAAGAGTCAAATTGAGGAATTATTCCTCAACTTTGGCACTGCGAAGTACCCAAAAAGGAGTGGAGACCGGGGATACCCCAAAGGCGCGTTGCGTAAAGATATTTGCTGGAAAGCGTCCACGTTTGGGCATTGCCCGGTCCCTTCGTTACATTCCATGCATTGACCGCAATTCCTTTTCATCTGTACCCTACACTATTGATGCTTGTCCGGTCCCAAATCTAGCCCTTTGCAATGACCCGGTCAAAGTAAACACGGTCAATCAGAAACTATCTTTCTTTATCAAACTAAACCATTAAATATTATAACAAACCCAAAAAGAAAAAGGGGAGGAAATAATTCAAGATTCTTCCCTTGGAAATTTCATGTATGGATTGCGCATTTCCTTTGCCCTTGCTCGGGTCAAAAGAAATTTTACTCCAAACATGCATCCCCCATTTTCTTAACACGTCATGATATGTGCCGCATGCTTCAAATCTTAATGAGCATGCTCCTAATTTTAGTTTTTGAAAGGACATGCATATGTGTCTCTAACGCAAGCACGCATGAAAATACGGATCGTATAGTGGTTGGTTTCGTTAGTTAGAAATAGAAAATAGAAAATGCCCATTTTTAGGAAGATGGAATTGAACCTCGTTCTCCACTCTTTTTTCTCCTCCTCAATTTTTGGCTGTTATTACATAAATCTATTCGGTAAAAAAAGAAAAAAAAAGGAGAAAAAACTGGATTAACTTCGACATCCTCCTCCCCGAAATAGATAGACGACCAACTTAAAAGCCGACCCCAAAATTCAAGATCCAATTAGGAGACAAGGAGAATGAAATATAAAAAATGAAAAAAAGAAATCGAATTCGATTAGAATAAATAAAGATAATGAACAAATTGCAGTTTATAAACAAAGCCGGAGACTCTTCGTCTCCTTTTATCTTATTCGCCACATCGTTTTGAACGGGGCACGACACACCATCGAAAGATCCGAAGCGGCCACGCCGGCATGAGATGACAACCGCCCTCCTCCACGATTCGACCCACGATCGAAGGAAGCGGCGGACGGAGAAGAACCCACCAAGCAAAACCGTCTCTTTAATCTCGGGTCGTTCCTCGATCTGAACTTCCGCGCCGCGCCGAGCCGACGATGGACTCCCCGCCGAAGGCGAAGAAGCGGCCGAGCCTCGCGGTGAGCCGCAGGAACAGCAGCAAGTTCTTCCGGTGCTTCAAGCCGGCCGCCGTCGACTTCGACGACGGCGGCGACAAGGGCGAGCGGGGTTCGGACGGGACGTTGTTCGCGTACGTAGCGGCGAAAGAAAGCGATGGTCGCGTTTCGCGTGAGGCTGCGACGGGGGGCGAGGAAGATGATGGGTCGGACGATGATCCCACGATGAAGAAGAAGAAGAAGAAGAAGAAGGTTTTGACATTGTTGGCGCGTGCTTCCAAGGCCGTGTTCTTCGGGACATCTCTGGTTCGTCTTCTCTCTGCCGTCGTGATTCTTTTGGTTCCTTAAAATAGACATCGAAGCATGGCGTCATCATTCGTCGAAGTTCCAATGACAATCTTGCGTTTCTCTACTTTGATCTCGCGCATGGATGTCGGCGTCATCACGCGATTTCGTTGACCCGACTCGATCATGTCCCGAGCGTTGTTCGCTCGTCGTCTGTTTTGCTGCATCGGCGCCTGCTCGTTTAACCGCGTCGCCTTCTTCCTTTTCCGGGCTCCGACGAAGTTGGAATTTATTCCGATCTGTCGTGTCTTTTCAACCAACTAGCCACTGTTGAATGATGGCATTATTGTGTTGAATCCGCCTTCTGGTTTTGCTTGACTGCTGACCCATATCTTGTCTTCAACAGTCGATCTTTGAATTCTACTTCATCACCAGATCTTAATTACCATCTATTAAAACAATTTGGTGGAACTTTCGGAGCAAACTGGATTAGCACAGTTGCGAATCATTCACTAGACTTGCCTTTCCGGCTCTGACATTTTTGTGATCGACAGGCGAAGAAGATGCAGAAGAGAAAAAGCACGAAGAGCTCGCCCGAATCGATCAGCAACCTGTTGACTGAAGCAGATAGAATTCTGAAGCTGATGCATCAGAATTCGGGCAGCGGAGTTTCACACAACGACAAGGTTGGAATGACCGAGTCCGAGGCCTCCACGTCTTTGCGTTCCTCCGTCGCCGGAACCGTCTCGCCTTCCCTGAGCTCTTCACGATCTTCGAGCACGAATTCTTCACTGCGAGGGAGGACCAAGTCATCAACTCTGTCTAGTTCTTTCAACTCGAACCATATTCAATCAAGCGCCGCAGAGGACGGCAAAGAGCGGCCTCCGTCTTCCTTCGAGAACTCTGCTATCTGCCTGCTTCTGGTGATCCTTTTGGTGCTGGTCTTGTGGGGCAAGGTCTGCGCCATCGTTTGCACTTCGACCTGGCTGTTCTTCATGCCTCGGTGGAGCATAATCAAGCTGACAAACTCCCCGTTGGACGACGACGAGGATTCACCGGACTTGGATTCTGCAGAGTATAAGAAGAAGATCATCTTGGAAGGTCTGTTACAGAGGAAACAGCTGCGCGGCGCGCAAACGCAGCATTTGCGCGCCGCAATACATTGAAACACGCACATCGTTGCTGCCTCTCTCTTTTATTCGAGCTTCCTGAGATTTCTCCTGCAGGAAAGGAGATGGGATTTTTTTTTTCTTTTCTTTTTGCTTTGCCGGCTTCTCATTTAATCATGTAGAATATCGGGAGAAATTCCCGGGTCAAGAAGCTGGGATCGTCGAAACCGGCGAGCTCCAGCGTAATATTTTTTCGAATCTTGTTCGATCATTTCGGTGTCCTGCTCGCGGTCCGGGTCTGGCTTGGACTGCAGTTGGATGCCATTGTTCATGTACGGGAGCTTGATACCATAAAAATGTAGATACGAGAATGAATCGAACGTAATCGAATTTAATTGATGTTGTTTTCTGGGGAAGCCTTCACTGTAAGTGCGCATGGATTTGCCCCTCCGACCTTCTCTGCATGTTCTCTCCTTCCTTCCTCGTTCTTCCTTCGTGGAGTTCTGTTTTTTAGCCATGGAGTAGTTTTTCTTCTTCGTGATTTGTCTGTGTAAACCTTTGCATTGCTTGCTGGTGTTGCTTTTCAAAAGTGAAACTCATGACCAAGAAAATTGCAGTCGGAATTTACAATGCCTCCTTAGGGTTCTTTTTATCCATCTATTTACTTTTTGGGATAATTGCCAAATAAAGTTATAAATTTATTATGCAGATGTTAATTTAATCATAAGACATTTTAATTTAGCAATTTAGTTATAAATTTTTTTACAATTTGCTGGTGTAGTCCTTCCGACCAAGTTTGATTGGAAAAACCAATGACGTGGACCATGATGTCTTATGTAACACGGTTGATGTTGACATGAACAATTTTGCAATTTTTTATACTTTTTATATTTTGTTTTAGCTTCTTTTGTGGCTACATGGGTCGTCGGAGCCTCATTGACCACTAGGCAACCCTGCAAGCCCTTATTGGCTATTGGCAAGGGCCGCCTCGCTCGTAGTTGGCAATGCTAAGCCTTACCCAAATCTAGGCGAGAGCTACGTTATCTGTGGTTAATGAGGGCTTACAGGCCCTCACCTAGTGCCTAGGTGAGGCCTTGGTGACCTCAGTGGACAAAATAAAAAGAAAATTTATAGTTATATTTCAAACAATTTTTTAAAAATTATAAAAATTCCATGTAAGCATCGGTTATGCCACATAAAAATGACTAACATTCACGTCATCAATTTCTAAAAAAAACTAATCGGAAGAACTAACATTAATAAATTATCAAAATGTTTAGGATTAAATAAACAAAATTGAAAAGTTTATGACGAAATTGGTTAAATTAAAAAATTTAGAATTGAATTATTATGTGTGTGATGAGTTCTATCACTTTTTTTAATATTTTTTTTTCTAAATTCAAGTAAATTTTACAAGCGAGTCCTAACAAGCAATGCATATCTGAGATGAATTCTATTTTCTGGAGAAAATATTGAGTATGTGAGGTGTGCCAGCATGGAAAAAAAGAAGACTTTTCAAAACGCGACACATGTTGAGTGTGGGCCTCGATTGTCAGGCTAACTTTTCTCTCTTCTCTCCTCTTTCTCTTCTGCCTCCCTTGTACGCGCTTTTTCTCCTCTCTCTCTCCTCTCTCCCCTGCACACACTCTCTCGCCCGACTCTCACTCTTCGCTATAGAAATGATGTGAAAAATGAATTGAATTCATCGCCCAGCAAACAAGAAGAGACGTACAAAAACAATCATTTCTAGTAATTCTTTAATCCTATCTAAAACTCAACCGAGTTCCTGTTTCGATTTCGATCACCATTTTTTTGTGTGTGGATTTTTGTGCGTTTTCGATCTGACGCATTTTAGGCTGCTTCCATCTTCACCGGCGATGAATTGAATTCATTGCCCAGCAAACAAGAAGAGATGTACAAAAACAGTCGTTTCTAGTATATCTTTAATCCTATCTAAAACTCGACTGAGTTCCCCTTTCAATTTCAATCGCCATTTTTTTTTGTGGGTTTTTGTGCGTTTTCGATCTGACCCATTTCAGGCCGCTTCCATCTTCATCGACGCCAGCAATCGGGGCTTCTCGGAGGGATGCAGGCTCTCCACCTCATCGTCCACACTACAGGAGACCGTGAACCTGGGGGAGAATGTCGGGATGTTCAAATCGAACTTGCAGTGCCCCTAGCTCTACATGTGCGTGGACCCCACGCCCTCCGAGACGCTCACCCCACTAGTAGTCGAGGCGGTAGCGGGGCAAAGGAGGTGGGATCAAGGGCCTTGTAGTGGCACCGCTTGTGCCGGTTGAGAGCCTAGCCGGTGGGGAAGCTCTTGTGGCAGATCAAGCACTCGTGCGCCTTCCTGGACATGCCAGAGGAGGGGGTCGCCGCGGAGCTCGAGGTGGTCGGCTGTTCATCCACGCTGGCGAAGAGGGAGTGCATGCTGGGAAGAGGAGAGAGAAGGCATGTAGGGGAGGCAGAGAGAGAGAGAGAGAGCATGCAGCTAAGGGGGGAGAGAGAGAGAAGAGAGAGAAAAGTTAGCCTGAAAATTGGGACCCACATTCGACACGGGTCGCATTTTGAGAGGTCTTCTTATTGGACACGACATACCTCATGTGCCCAATATTTTCTCCTATTTTCCGTCCCTTTGCTTTTAGGTTTTCTCTGACCAATCTTTCATTTTTTTTTATCTGTCTAATCAAGTTATTTTACTCTTGCAAATTTTATAATTGAGTTCCTTTGAATTCTATCAGGGAAACCTAACGTACATGACCTTCGGAATGTGAAGCCTCAAATTTTTTTTTTTCCGACGTGGGAAACTGCATTGTCGAGTTGTACTTACAGCATGCTCCGACGTCGTTCAGATTGATAGACTTTTTTCATGATGGCGTCCACAATTTTTATTTTAAAATGCCTAAAAAATATAGGGACAAGAAGTATAATTTTTCCCGATAAAAACGATCAGTTTTTGGTGGGTTTCAATAAGGCTCGAGCCGATGGAGCTGCGTTGAGTTTCTGGGCTTGGGCCATAGTCTTGCAAAAAGGTTGATGAGGCTCGAAAATTGATGGCCCTATTTTTTTCCTTACCCGAGAAATGAGTAATATATTCAGACAACGTTGTCAAAAGTAATACTTACCCCCTAAAGAATAGCATATATAATCTAAGTAGACTTTCGAGATTAGATGATTAAAATTCTATTTATTTCATAGAAAATAAATAATTTTAAAAATACTTTTTTAGAAATGAACATGTGTGTCGTTTATAAAAATAAATGAATAAATTTTTTTGCTATCTACAAAAATGTTTAGAGATTAATTGTTATAGATGATAAAAATTTTTATTGAATAATTTATTTCAAGCGATATAAATAATCATTATCATTCATTTTCATAAAATAAAAAGAGCCTAAAAGTTAATTGCTCTAAGGACACCTATTTTGGATCGCATCTTCTACCCACAATCATCGCATAGGATATTCGAAGTGGGATCATGATACTTCAAAGAAGCACCGTTCACTTGATCTATTAAACATTATCGACCTGAGTGAAAACATAGAATACGAGGCTCAAACTCTCTTAAAACCCATTTTTAGATTCATTTCAAAAAAGACGTAGAATTCAGTGAGGATGAGACTCGCAATGTCCATAAAATAAGACCTTGGCATATGAGCACAGACCATTCTTATGTAAAAACGAGTGACCCCCGAAGAGAAAAAGAAAAAGAAAAAAAAGCATTTTAGTAGGCCTCCTATTAATCCCTATATTTAGACTTGAGCAGGTTCTTAAAAAGTTCAAGGGGGAAAAAACGGGTGGGAGATTCACCTTGGGATGGGAGACCTCGCAATATCGCTCATGTATTCCCTCTCTTAGTTGGGAAGAAAAAGATTGACTAGGAATTTGGAGTCTTCAATAAGGAAGATAGACTCCACGTTAGAACTTCGATTTTGGTTATCGCTGACTAGGGAATGTAGAGTAAATTCTTGCGCTTAGGGTAAGAGGGAGTGGATGAAAATCTCACTGCTTGGTAGGTTGCCCTTTGAGCAAAGTCTCATAACCGACTGTCTATCCATATACGCCCGGTTACAAGACTTTGCTCAAGAAAAAAAAAAAAAAGATTTTAGCAGGCCTCCTATTAAAACCCTACACTCGAAAGCTCTAATCATTGTTCTCCATGTTTGGAGAATCGAGTGGCGGATGGGATTGAGGGAGAGCGAAGAATCGCTTGGGTTCCTATTCCATCTAGGAGAGCCGGACATTTCACGGACAAACGTTGCTTTTTCCGTGTCTGGGAGCCCCGACCAGCACGTCCCAACACAACAACTAACGGACGATGGCACCAACAGCGAAAAACGCCATCACCATCGAATATTTTCTTTCCTCTCCCCCAGATCCGTCCTCTCTCGGACGGTCTAGATCGCAGCAGCTCCTCCCCCCACCCCAAAGCTGTCGATGCTGTCCCCCCCTCCCCCACCCTAATAAAATCTTCACTGCGAGCAGTGGAACTGAGAAAGAAAGAGACAGAGAAGGGGAGCGAATCTCAGTTGTGTGGGGGAGGGGAGAGATTCAGGTATGGAGAAATGATGGCTTTCGGTGGTCCAGGTGGGGGAGCCGAATCGGTTTGCAGAAATGTAGAAGGCCCGAGTGTGTGTCTAGTTTAGTTTTGCCCTCCTTTATCCCAAAACGGCAATCCACTTTCCCAGGTCGCCTAAAGCCCCGACTCTCAGTTCCTCCCTTTCCTCATAGCAGCAGCACAAATCTCTCCCAAGAGAAAATGCCAAAGAATTCATCCGCTTTCCAATTTTCCGTAGACGACCCTGAATTCTTCTTTTCCCTTTCGGACGCTTTAGTGAAGTGGGTTCTTGTCGAGAAAGTGGTTCGTTGCCGACCAACTTGCTCACGGCATGAATTACCCTTTAATCCAGTTCATGATAAAGGTATGCGACATCCGGCTCTTGAGATTTCGAGCAATCGAAGGAAGCGAGACGGGCCTGCAAGATTTTATTGGTAGAGGGTGGTCGAGTAGCTATAGTTACACAAGAGAGTGAGCAAGATATCGATCCGTGGAACTGAAAGGTTCGCGGCTAATGTGTTCTCTTCCATCTTCGTATAGTCGTGTGATGGGGATGGAGTAGCTAATGCTTCGGGGGTGGTCCTTGTCCTAGAACCTCCCCTTCCTCGTCCTAGGGGATCTAATGTTGTATGTGCTTTGTTTGCTTTTACACATTTTCCACATAATAAAAAGAAAAAGAAAAAGGAAAAGGAAAAGGAAAAGGAAAAGAAAAAAAAGAACATCTGTGAGCTTTGTTGATAGGACACACAGATCCCAATGATTCAAGACCGGACTAGGGGGGTGCACAATCTCCGCCGCAGGCCCCAACGAATCCACCGTGTCTGCCTAACCCTGGCAACAACAGCCCTCTCTCCACGTGTCGCCCGCTCGTTTTTTTCCCGGATAATTTGCGGAGAAAAATGCACGGCGGTCCACCATCGTTCCCTTAGCTAGCACACAAAGTTACCCTAATTTTTTCACGTTTTCCCGTTCTTACAAACGTAGCACAAACTTTCCAGTGTCTAAAGAAGTACGCACGACTTTTTTACTATCAATATTAATTACCGTCTCAATTGCTGAGGATAACTTTATACACAATCAGGAAGTTTGAATTACTTGAATTCATCACTAATTCATGATACGAAATGTGATCCTAACTCATAGTTGCTGTAATATATAATGTGGAAATTGACAATATCTTGCAATTGAATCAACTTGAAATCGCTAAAGAAATAAATAAGGAATAATAAAGAACACTAGAAATTTACCTAATCTGGATCAAGTATAGCCACTTACCCCTATGGAGAGCTGGCAATAAAACATCAACTAATAATCGAAAAATGTTTTTCACATTTGGATTACACCACAACCCAAAGTGTTTGTAAATTAACAACTCAAAAATTATTTTTTGTTCAAAAAATAAACAACTCAATTGGATGATAAAGCTCCGGAAAAAAAAAAAAGATGGTAAAGTTCAAGCGCAAATCATTGTGTCTCTAAGCTCCTACCTTTGATCAAGCAAAAACCCTACACTTTTTACTTCATTTTCCTATTGTGCATATTTCCTATGTAATAGGTACCGACATTTGGACCGAACCACGTAAATCTCTAATATTCTCTGTCATTATTTGTTTATTCCTACAATGATTACGGGCAATAACATGACCCCAAATCATCGACAGCCCCCGAAAGTATTACGGGCAATAATTATGTGTACTTACATTTTTTTAGTGTGTGTAACATCTTTATGTAACATGCCAGAGAAAAAAGGAGGATCATGTCCGAGCACGCATGGAAAGGCCAGTACCCCATGTCCGTCGTCATTAATCCAGACCGAAAAACCCAGATTCCCTACACAGTCCCGAACCATAAAATCAAGCAATTTGGTTCAATATCCTGCGCCAAATCCGAGAGAATCTGGACTCCTATTGGCATGCATGAACTTTTGGGCATTCAAAGATGTCATTACTTCCCACATCTCTATGCCAAATTTTGCAAAAATGCGACACATGCTGGGCTGGTCACGCGGTTTCAATTTCAGAACCATATATTTATATCTATATTCCCCAAGGTTAATAAGTTAGATGGTCCCCGGACCTAACCCTAATATAACGAGTTCTCATTTAGAATTCAACGCTGGTACTTTATGCCATTCGAAAGCAACTAGTCGAGCATCCGTCTCTCTTTTTTGGAGTCCGTTGATATGCCGAGTCATGTTTTCATGTAATCCCGATAAAATTCCATCTCTCTAACTCAATCGAAGACTTGCCCCATGTACTGAAATTAAATTAGGGGTTATATTTCAGGAGTTTCGTTGGATAAGTGGACACTCAACATGGCTTTGTGATAAACTCTAAGACTCTTTCCTCAGCTCTTGCATTATGCAATATATTGATAAGATTGAATTTTGTTTTTTACGTTAAAAAAATTTTTTCCAAAGAGAAAATGTAGTTTTGGATAAATGGGTATTCTTTAAATCAACCCATTTTTAGAAAATACCCTCCATTGATCTCGTGGAGCTTAGTAAGACCCAGTTGAAACTTGAAAGTAATTCACTGGGGAGTTAAAATTATTCTTCATTATTCTCCTAAAGCAAGCATGCTTCTAAAAACATATAGCACTTGCTAATCTCTTGACAAGATTTTCATGCTCACTAATCATATAAAATACATGACAAATGAGCCATAATTACGCATTTGAATTGTCAAGGCTCATTTTGGTAATGAATAGAAACAAAATTTTTTTGACAAAAAAATTGCTAAGGCTTAAGAATTATTTTAAAAAATGAAGCAATTATAAAAACACTAAGCATTTCGGTGGCATTGATTAGTTCTGTGGAGATAGGGTTTAACCTCAATGGCAGGTGGAGGCATCATTAGGGAGCTATTTAAAGGCAAGATGCATACCATTCATGAACAAATCTTACTCTAAATGATTGCACGGTCACTGTCCAAAATATTATTAAAATTCATAAATTACAGGATCTTTGGATCAGAGGATCTTAACTGCATTGTGCATTTATATATATTATATATAAAATTTATTTTATTTAAATTTATTGGAACTTAAGTGTCCAAAAGGGCCTTCGGTTTTGTGGGGGAGAGAAAATGATTACTTGCTGAAATTTGCCAAGGCCTAGCTGGGCGGCTGTGAGCGCGCCCACCTTCTTGTTATAGTAACTTCCATAGGAATAATGCGCCCCTCTCTGTCTATTCCCTCCATAGGCTCCATGAGTAAGGTCATTTGAGTCAAACCCATGACAAATTCATAAAATAAATTCTAACAAATTAATCTCACGTCCCTTTTTTTTTTTTATTTCCATCCGAGAATATTCCAATATTTCGGTTCGGTTATTACGGTTTTCTTTTCAATTTACATGCTTATCTTATTGAAAAAATTGAAGTTGTAGGTACTAAGGGAAGAATACACTTATGGGTGTGGAGAAAAAATCACGAATGGAACGGACGGATGATCAGGAGGGATAAGAAGAGAGTAATACGCATTATATGCTTAAGAAAGTAATTTTAGAGAGAAAAAAAGGGTGATGGGGCTCTACTTTCTACAGTAGCTTTTAACTAAAACGAGATGGAAATCAGGTTATTGATGATGGGTAGTAAATACACGAAATTTATTGGGGATTTTGCAAATCAATGTAGAGAAAAGTTGAATGATTAATTTGGTCTTTGGTTGACTGGACCCACACAAAGGATTTCAGTGAAACCTACAAAGCCGGGTTGTGGAGATTAAGGGATCCGTAGGCCTGTTATTTTGATTTTGATTTCTTGGGAAATCTTTAGAGATTTTCCTTGTATAGAGAATACTCGATGTCAACTTATAGGCTTGTAGGTCTTATATAGAAATCTCTTAAAGACCACCTATTGATTAGATGTACTCAACCTTAATTATTTACTACATGTAAATTTGATATTTATGAAAACCACTCTTTTGACATGGGTTTTATCGGCACATCAATGATCAAAGCAAGGCGGAGAAGCGAAGATCCACTCTTATTTCTCCAAGAAAGAAAAATTTCGACAAAATGATAACAAATCACAAGGGCAAGGGATGGTTTCTTCACCTTAGGCTTTCTCAAAGACAATTGGGTAATTCAAATCAAGACTTCATAGGGATTTTTTGTGTCGTTTTTCCTATTAAATTACACGAGCAAAATATGTTTCTGAAAAAGGAAGGAGTATTATTATATATGAAAAGATAATCCAAATAGCTGTTCCCATGTATCTACCTAGTATGCATGCACATGTACATACAGACATAATACACATGAAAATGGCAAGTAATCTAAATAGCATAACTAAGGAAATGAAATTTACCATAGTGCTAGAGAATATTGTAAATAATTATATGGCAATGGGAAGATAAAGTTTATCGATTAATCTTCTGAATCAGCATCTCATCCCCAGCCTAACCATTTGCCATAATTAGATGGGTTTCTCCATATGGAGTTTCCTTCTTATTTTTATTTCCAAACAAAAAGAAAACCCACATTGGATCGGAGTAGCATTGGACCACAAGCAAACAAAATACAGCACGGATATTTTACCATATTATGGAAAACTTGAAATGGCATGAACATGGGGGATAAGGGTTTGGACAATGTATTGCCTTGCTTGCTCACGATTAAGACATGCAAAATCTGAACATATTCATGGCATAATCCACATGATGTTGCCCCTAATATCCCTTTCTCTCTCATTCTCTGTCTCGTCCAGCAACTCATCCAACAACAGCAGCAGCAAGCAAACGCTGTTCTTGAAATCAGGCCCACTACAAAAACCCCAACATGACCCAAAACCCCTCCATGTCTGAAATCTAGCACTCTCCCTCTGAGATCTTATTTCCGTCGAAAAAAATCTTTCCTTTAGAGATTTCTCCGGTCTCTCTGTCTCTCCAATGGCTACTTCTGCCGCAACCCATCCGCTCCTCATGGCCACGACCGAGCCCACGCGGCTCGAGATGACCGCCAACGCGACTAGCAGCGGCGTCGTCGCTTCGGGGGCCGATCAGAACCGGCGAGAGCCGGCCAAGCCGAGGTCGAGGAAGACGGGCAAGACGCAGCCGCCGAAGAAGCAGCCGCAGAGAGGCATGGGGGTGGCTCAGCTGGAGCGCCTGCGGCTCCAGGACCAAGAGCGCTGGACCAAAATGTCCGAAATCCCTCCTCAGCCCTACCCTCCCTACTTTCTCCCCCACAGCAATCCCCAGTGCCCCGTGTTCTCGTTCCCGGGCCCTCTCGATGCGGTCGGCGGCGTTCCCGTGCAGTACCACACGCCGCCGCCGACCCATCCGCTGCCGGCGGTCAGCACGGGGCTGGGTCTGGGGCTGGGGCTGGGGATGGGCATGGGGAGGGGGCTTTTGGTCCCGAGGAAAGATGATGGTGGGGGCGATCATGGGAGGTCGGCGCCGGCGTCGGTCCGGGCCCGGGTCATGTTCGCTGCGTTCGGAACCGGGGCTCCGGTGGGTGAAGGCGGGAGTAGTAAGGCCGTGGAGACACCGAGAGAGCTCTCTTCAATCCCCAATGCCCAGCAGTGCGTGTCTGATCGTTGCGACGTTTGTCTCAAGGTGCGATCCCCATTTTTCAACTTCCAAAGAAAGGAAGGCCCTTGTTTTCTTGGTTCAATTTGAATGGGAACCAAAGCATTTTAATCTTCTTCTTCTTCTTCTTCTTCTTCTTCTTCTTCTTTCTGTGGAGAGTATTCTTGTGAAGAACTGATGTTATGGTTCTGGGGAGTATTACTCAGGACGAGTGGAGAGGACATGAGAGTACTGGTTACTGTTCCATTAGCTGATGAGTGAGTGATGATGAGCCCCTTTTGTCTTGTTAATCAGTTTTCATCGTTGTTTTCTTATTGGAGGCTATGGACCTTTTTGTCCCATCTCGAATGATGAAACGAAAAGACTACCGAAAGATGTTTCTTCTTTATATGTTTATTCAGCCGAAAGGGCAAAGGCATCTCAAGGCTAGGAGATACTGCAAGTTCTTTTTTCGTTCGTTTATCATCCTTTTCTCGTCTGTTTTCTATTGGGCTATGTCTGGTTTCACAAATCACTTCTTTTTGCCTGCAGAAAAAGCGCACGGATTCACAAAATGCTGGGTTTGTTCATTACCAGAGCCAGGGAAAATCACCTGGAGAAAATGAGGGTCGGTAACTGCGATTTTCTCGGACTGAATCTGGAGGTTCCGCAAGCAAAAGCAGCTAGGAATCCCATTTACACCACTCACAATCTTGATGATGATGGTGATGATCAGGTAAATCGAGGTCAAACCGTCGTTCTTTTACTGCAACATCTACTGGACATTGATGGCTCCTTCTCTCGTTCTTTTCATGGGGGAATTTGTTGCAGAATGTGGAGGTGACGGCGATAAGGAGAAGGGTGAACGTATCGGGCGGTGGGGTTTCCATGGAATACGAGTTTTTTCCTGGAAAAAGTGGGAGGAGCACTTGGACCGAGGGCCTGAACTTTCCTGCAGGAGAAGAAGTCGCTGCTGATGCTGATGCTTCTGAAGAGGGTGGTGGTGAAGCTTCTAATTCCATCGATTTATCACTCAAGCTTTCTTGCTAAACAAAACCCAAGAAAGAAAAAACAAGAACAAGAGAGAGAGAGAATCTGCCCCCCTCCCCCTCTCTCTCTCTCCCTTTCTCTCTGTGCATAGTTTCTGTTGTCTCTCTCACTTACACAATTGTGTGCAGTTGCATGTGACCCAGAACACAAGGATCAGCCTTTTGGTTCCCATCTTGTTGTTGAACTAACATCTCCCTCACCAAAATAGTGCAGCACAATCACTGATCATTGCTTTGCTCTGACCTCTCTCTCTCTCTCTCTCTCTCTCTCTGGGAGATTGCATCATTTTTCACATTTGAAAGTTTAATGTTGTCGGTATTGTCCTATGATATACCTATACATGTCCATATATACCTTACATGTCCATGTACTTCCTATAACTCTACTGCTTGCTGTGCCCTATATCCCATTGATTAGAGCGCTGTCTAGTCCTATTTAATTCCTACTTGTTGCTTTCACGTTGGTAGGAACATGATACATATTAAGACTTAGCCTGACGTTCATGATCTAACAGGCTGACAAACAAGTACTTCTCCTCTTTTTTGTGAGAGAGAATTATGGAAAAGGTTCCTTAAGCTTTGAGATTTTGAAACATATAGGGAGGATCCTGGTTAAAACGTGGGATAAGTTTGGAGAAATAAGATCGTTTCATATACAGAACATCACTAGACATGATTTTAGGTCTTTTGAGTAATCACAAATACTACTTTGTACTTTGTTGCCATTTAATGTGCCTCCAGAAACTACAAAGATTCATACCATTGCTACAGGGAATCAAGGGCATGGCAACGAAATTTTGTGGCGACAAGAATAACATCATTGCAGTCACCTTAGGCCAAGCAATAGTGATGGAGCATGAATTTGTTCGCTCTTGAGAGACAACAATTGCAACGAAATGTAAATTTCTTTTTCATTACTCCACATTACAGCCATAGAATTATCGGTTTTGTCATGTCAAAGCAGATTAGAAACTACCTTAGGCAATGAAAAGTTTGATTTCATCTTGCTTGGATTGAGCAAACGCGACAAAATAAAATATTCATCTTCGTTGCATTGAGAAACAACAACAAAATACTATCACTCGTCACCTTCGTAAGACTTGGAATTAGGAACTTATCAAGCATGACCAAACTGATATTTCGTCATGGTTGCTTAGTCCAAGCACGATGAAGTTTAAACTTTGTAGTGTTACGCTCTGGTGTTTTGTCACCATAGGGTTATCTATACAATGATGAAAGTAGATGTTCATTGCAAATGTGGTTATCATTAAATGCTATGAAGTAAAATTTTATTGTTGTTGCTTTGAGCAATAGCAACGTTTCGTCGCTTTTGATCTAAGCAAGGGTGACCAAAAATGTTGGTCATTGTCTTTGGTCCAAAGCAAACTCAAGGTAATGAATTCTTCGTCACCTTGGATCAATTCATTGCGTTAATATCCAAATTGGGCCTTTCAGATTTCAACTCAGTTTTGATGTTAATGAAGCTTGGTATTTTCTAATTATATGTTTAGATAATGATAAATTATGTAATTCGAAGAATTTTCTATGTCTATCTATGAAATATATTTTGAAAATTTCAGACTAATAGTAAAGTCATAGTATATAAAAAGTTATATTTAGGGTTAAAACATTGCAAAAGCCAGAATGTAATAGAATGCTAACTCAATAATACACATTAAATTTAACGCAAAGTGAAGTTACTCAATTTTCTCGAATCACGATGAAATTTGTTATTGAAATGGTTAGCTTTTAAGATTTTGAAGTGGAGGGATGTGCTCATAATTTGAGTTGACATTGGAGCTCGTGATTAACTCCTCACGTTCCTATTCCATCTTCATTCATACTCGTTAGGATGACTCTTGTTTTTCAGTAGGTTTGGAGTGATCGATTGCTCACTCAACGCTAACACATATGAAATTCTAGAAATGTAAACTAAGGAAACACATTCAAAATCTGCAGTTGCTCAAAATAATTGAAATATGCATTAGGGAATTAGTAACAGAACTTTATATAGTGTATTCCTAGAGTACAATCGATCCTCTCAAGTACAGAAATTGTGTGCAGAAAATGTATGCCGAATGTTATGAATAAGTTCCCCACAATATTCGAAAGGTAACCATTCTTGAAAAATGTCGAACAATATTGTCCGTGCTGTGACCGAATCAATTACTTTTAGTTATGAACTTAATTTGTCGAGGGGACGACTCTAGCCACATTATGAACAACAATCCTGAGATGTGGTGCTATTGACAGATGATAAATATGATAATGAACATGCTTCTTGTTTCACCCAAATGATGGATCTTAGAATAGAAAACTTTTTCTGAAAAAAGAACCCTAACATCTCTCCCTCCCTCTCTCTCTCTACCTGCAGCAGTTGCAGGAGGAGAGAGTGAAGGAGAGAGAGAGTGACAGAGAATTGCGAGGATTGCAGTTCTAGAGTATGTCTACATATTCTATGCGCTGAAACAAAGAAAACAGCATCTTGGCTTTTCCGTTTATGGGCGTCGAGCAAAGAAACTTTCGCAGCGAGCGCTTTAAAGAAGGCGAGGGGGAAGTAATAATAAAAAAGGAGGAAGGACTGGGCTCGCACACAAGCTGAGATAGATCAAGCGTACAAACACCACCCGCAACATCTACTATTGAATGAACAATGACTACAACATGATCCCCCCCCTCTCTCTCTTTTATGGCGACGCTGCTGCGTAGTAGATAACGATCAGTGAGGGTGGCAGAGGCAGAAGGAGCAGGGAGATGTGTAGGCAGAAGGAGCACACACAAACGCAGCGCAACAGCAGAGAGAGAGAGAGAGAGAAAGAGGGAGCAGTACACATCTGTGATGGAGCCAAAGGAACATAAATATGCAGGTGGTCGACACTGAGAGTGTCCGTGTACTGTGGAGGCAGAGGGCCATGTTTAGCCTTTCCCTCCTGGAGCTCTCCCTTCTCATTGGGTGCTCAGTGATCCCTACTGCCTCATGGAGCTTACTGATGCTGCAGCAGCTTTTTTCTTCTTTTTTCACTTCTTCTCCTTCTTTTAGGGTTGGTAACTTAGGTTGGGTTGGGTTGGGTATTTACCTCGAACCTCGTTCTTGGAAATAGATTAATATAAAGGAGGCGTCTTGGCTTTTTGCTTGCTTGCCCCCAAGTTTTTCTTCTTTACAACAGTCTCAGCTCAATATTCTTTTCTTTATTGGCCATTGAGCTGCTTTGTTTCGCCAAAGAAACTTGGTGTATATGTGGGTCACCCAAGAAAGGGAAGTTGCGTATATGATGGTTGAGCGATTGCGGGATAGATTTGACCAAAAAAATAAAAAATAGAAGAGAATAATGTGATTTGTCTTGTGAAAATAGAAAGTTGAGAGAAAAGGCGTGAACGGCAGGATTCGAACCTGCGCGGGCAGAGCCCACATGATTTCTAGTCATGCCCGATAACCACTCCGGCACGTCCACCTTGATGTCCTCTATCTTCTAGGTTTATTAATATAAATGTGTTTTTTTCACTAACCACCTTAAAACCTAGAACCGAATTGATTTCTAATTTGTGGAAAAATTGACCCACTTGGTCCTACGATCGGCAATTTATTTTCCCTGTTTCTTCTATTCCTTGCGAGGAAATAATTATTTTTATAAGGAAAGTTTAAAGATGATCTCATAGAAGAATTAAATAACTATTTTGACAAAATAAATGTGAATTTAATTGAGGGCTTGTCAAATTATATATATAAATTATTCTCAGGGCTGATTCTACCCTTAAATTTGGGAACCAGATCAATTCGGTTCCTAATTCAAGTCAAGATTGGTGCTCACCCTTAATAAAGGGTCTTGACATGGAAGTTGTTTGTGCCAAAGAGACTAATAAAGCTTATTGTCACACAAAGAATCAATAATAGCTAAACGGACTTAAGCTCTTACACGGGACAGAGCAAATGGACTCCACAGATAAATGACCGAGAATTTGGGAAATAACATTTGAAGAAAATGTAAGAAAAGTTTCCAAACTCTCTCTTTTCTCTCAATCAATCAAAGATAACTTCAAATGCAATATCAGGTGACACAACCCATCAATCAATATATTCATGCGATGTCCATCTCATTTGAAATTACATTAAAATTCAAATCAATCCTTCTTTTTTATCTAGAATCAACTTATTTTTCCACGTATTCCTTCACGTCCGTCACTTTAGTGTCCGCTCTTCACCGTCACACTAGACGAACATTTGATACCAACGCGTCGAAGCAAGAGCTGCGTTCCTGAGATTGAAATAAAAAAGATTTCAGGGGTCACTTTCCCAAAAAAAAAAAAAAAAATCGTGTAACCGTAGGTAGGGAGTGGTGACGGTGGTGGTGCAGAGCATCCCTTTTTTTGCCTTGCCTTGACCCACAAGAAATCGTGGGCTTGGGCTGAAGCCGCCGCTAATGCCGTCGCCCAGACAAATCGTCAAAGCATATTCTCCTCCCGACACCCCTTTCTCCATTTCCCTTCGGTCGTATTAAATGTAAGAAGGAAAACCGGAAAAACGACACACTCGCTCGGTCGCTTCCCCTTCGAAATCACGGAAGAACACTAAAGAAGCTTCCGCCTTTTCCGCCCCCCTCTTGCTCTTCCTCTTCCTCCTACTTCCGACAATGCAGCAGCAGCAGCCGCCCCAGCACCCCCACCACCACCAGGACCACTCCTCCGCCGCCCCCGACCACCCCCAGCTCCCCACCATCAAGATCCACCACCCCTCCTCCCCCGCCACCACCACTCCTCCGCCACCCCCACCGCCGGCGCCAACCGCAGGATCGGCGTCGCCGTCGACCTCTCCGACGAGAGCGCCTTCGCCGTCCGCTGGGCCGTCGACCACTACCTCCGCCCCGGCGACGCCGTCGTCCTCCTCCACGTCAGCCCCACCTCCGTCCTCTTCGGCGCCGACTGGGGCCCCCTCCCCCACCTCCCTCCTCCACCGCCCCTTCCCCCGATCACCCCCAAAACCCTAACCCTAACCCTAACCACCGGAACCGCCCCGAGGAGGTCCAGAAATCCCAGGACGACTTCGACGCCTTCACCAGCGCCAAGGCCGCCGATCTCGCCAAGCCGTTGAAGGACGCCCAGATACCCTACAAGATCCACATAGTCAAGGACCACGACATGAAGGAGAGGCTCTGCTTGGAGGTCGAGAGGTTGGGCTTGAGTGCCGTGATCATGGGGAGCAGGGGGTTCGGCGCCGCGCGGCGGGGGAGCGATGGGAGGCTCGGGAGCGTGAGTGATTACTGCGTGCACCACTGCGTCTGTCCTGTTGTGGTCGTCAGATACCCCGATGAGAAAGACGGTGGAAATGGCGGCGATCATATCGTCGCGGTGAATGAGGTCGCCGAGGAAGAGGATGAGGTCGCCGTGAGAGTGGCCAGAGACGAGCAGCAGAAGCACAAAGGTTAAAAAGCAAAATTCCACTTTCTCGTGTTAATCGATGATGATGATGGTGATGATGATATTTCCGGTTGAAATGAATCTCGACAGGCGTGAGGATGTGTGTTCGTGTTTTATGTGTAACTTGAAAATTGCAACTTTTCCTTTGGTGTTACTGTCGACTGAATGTTGTTGTATCCAATCTCTTTTGATGTTGCTTTTCCGTGATATCGACCTTGCACTGTTAGGAGCTACTTTACTTGCTTCCTGGTTTGAAAGTTAAGTCAGAAAGGCTAGTGATGTGGTGTATGCACTTGTTGATCGTTCTGTTTGATGTTGTCTGGGTGCTGGTTGTGCTTTTGAAAAGGCCACGGCTTGCTTGCTATAGGAACTTTGTGGCTTTGATTGCCAGTACTCTCATGAGAGTGATTCCCGTCCCCATACTTTAAATAGGTCTTTTCCTATGTCTTGGAGACAATTTCTCCACAGGAGCTTTTTGAGGGTACAAAATTAATTGAGGTTCTGCACGTGCAACTGGAGTTTCTATCTGTTCTTTAACTTATTTTGGTGTAATTTGGGGGTATATGGGATTTTGAAACCTTTCTTCCTTGCATGGAGACGAGATGCAGAGCCTAATAATTGAGTTAAAAGTAAGAAGATTGTTCTTTGCTGGACCAAAGTGAGCACTTAAGTTTTTACGTTTTGAGTTTGATGTGTTCTCTGATTCTATAACTCAGCAATGAATGATGGCACTTACTTATGGCATATATAATAATTTATATAGATAGCTTGACTTGTTATAGGAAATGCAAGAGTCGCCACTTGAACCTTAGGATGTAGTTGGGTGCTTCTATTCCAAGTGACATGTGCATCTGCAGTTTATCTTTACTAGCTTCTACTGATTTTTCATTTTATGAGTTCCTAAGAGTTTTTTGTGTGATTTTACTGAGGTCTTTCCTTTGTAGTCAGTTTCATCGCCTTAGTGAATATCCCTGATAAACCTTTTGAGGAGAGACAATTATTAACTTATTGTCGCGATATATTGTTTTGGTGGACAAGAGTTTTAGTAGAAGGCCTACGCATCCCTGCTATCTTGTTTGATTTTGGGTTTAGGACTTTTGATCCTTGCTTAAACTATACCTTTGCATTCCTGTGATTGTGTTGTTTCTTCCAATTAGTGGACCCTTTCCTTAGGGGGATTTGTGTTTGTTTAGAGATGGGGTCTTGGTCTGCCAATTTTCATATAGGACGTGAAGAGCAACTCCTGGCAACTCATCTTGCAGAATTTGGCCCACTAAGTTTTACTGTTTTGGGGGCAAAACAATTTAAGTTTCCAGTATATTTGTGCTTCATAGTTCCTAAGAGCTGATTTGAAACTTCAGAACCATCTATTTACACACCTGATACATCTGTATCAAATATAAACCTTCAGGAAGTTTCAGATCTGCTGTGTGCTCTCTAGCCTTATGTGATTTCTTTTAGGTTCTGCACTGATCATATAGTCTCTATATTGTCAAAAGTGCTTAAGTTGTCCACCTTAAAGACTGTTAGAGCTATTCAAGGGGCCATAGTTGGGCAAGAGAATTTACTGGTTAATCACTAGCATAAGTCATGCAAAGATAATTTACTGCCTGAGGGGGCAGTGTGCTGCTGTTACTATGTGTCTAAGTTACAATGGTAGAAGTTCTATCCTTGAGGAGTGGAGATTTCTACTAAACAAGTAGTAAAGGTCAGGTTGTTAATTTCCTTATTGAGCATTTTTGCCAAATCTGCATGATAATTTCAGCTACAGTCACAAGGAGAAGCTGCTGTGGACCATAGGAATCTGTGTTTCCCTTGTAATTTGGTGCGGTTGCAGTCATACCATCAGGGAAATCACAAGGAGAATTATAATTTTCATCTAATACACTAACACCCATAAAGTTTATTTTGGTTTTTTTTCTTATTTATGCCACACTTCTTTTGATCCTAACCATATGAAGACAGGCTCTATAAAATGTGTGGTTTTGTCCACTGGTGGTTTGTTATACTTGACTTGCTATGTTGGTTGCCATGCTACATAATTTCATCTCCAGCTATGAGACTTTGCTGAAACTTCAGTTTCTCTCTTGGTGTTTTGGTGTGGCTTCACTTTTTTTGCCACAAAAATAGGAGAGTGGCAGGTTCTTTGGCTCTGAAGATGTACGCATCAAGGATTTCCTGATTATCTTGCTGGCAATGCAATTTTACATGATTTATTATACAAAAATATTATATGTGATTTCCTATGATGAGTGCTTGATTTGCTGGTTGGTCAAATGGGATTTGCTTTCAAGATTTGTCAGCTGTATACATGACCAATTACTTGATCCTCTTGACTGACTTCATTTTTTAATATGTAATGTCACAGATGCTTAGCATCAACCACGAGTGACGCTTGATCGACATATGTGAAGGTATGCTTCTTTGGATTGAACATCATACTTGCAGTTCCTTCTTTGGCTTTTCGGTTTTGCTATTTCTCTTAGACTGGTCGTTTACTGTAGTCTTTCACTTCACAATCATTTATTGCTATGTGATTAACTCTTTTAGTTTTGTGCAATGATTGCAGGGGTCACAATCGTGCCTGCAATTTAGATTTCACAAGCGGCTAAACTGTTTCTTTTACCACTCTCCGATGGGATGTGATAGCTAATTATGAGAGCATAGCCAGACTGATGAGGAGTTAAAGAATGAGATGAATCTTGCTGTGTAAACGGTGTATTTGTTTGCTCTCTTCTGGCCTTTGTTGTGTATGAACTTTGGGAGGTTTGGATAAAGAACTAGTGTGCTTTTGAGGTTCAAGATAATGTTGTGTGGGCGTTGGGATGTTCAGCCTATTCGTGATGCAATTACAAACATCATATCGTTTTCTATGTTAAGAATTGTTTTCCCAACTAGCTCTAATTTTGGCTGCCAAAATTAGGGAATTTGGGTTATTCCTTAAGATGCCAATGAGTGTATGCTGTTATTGCCTGAGATGTCTAATAAATATTTACAGATACTTGGCTGGCTTGGGCAGAAACAATCTGGGACGTGGAATGTACTTACTCCTTTCTGGATAACTGGCTTGTCTCTCTATTAACTTTGGAACTCTCCATGTTTGACCCGGGGAATGCAATAAGCTCTCAAAAGCCACTAGTTTCAGAAATTTCTAAAATGATCTCCGTGCATTTGAATCTGATGTATTTGAACCCGCCTGATCTAAGAGGTGACGCATTAACTGATTATCTCACTTATGATACTTTGCTGGAAGCCGTGTTGAAAAATTCATTGATGGATAAATTGTCTGGTGGTAGTCTAGCTTGCTATTTCTTTCAATGCCTCGAGCATATCATCTAGCGATCTTTTGGGCCCTTCACTTCCTAGGTCATTTATATTTCAAACTAACATATCACGAGCCACGTGAATCAGAGGACTTCGAGCTTTCGTTTTACTTGTCAAGCGGTTGTATTTATGACAACAGAATCTTGACAATGCTTCGAGAAATTTTAAGAACGCGCCCATGTCGTTGTTCAACTACTCCGTGGCCGAATTCAGCAAGAGATGAATTTACGTATCGAGAAAGCGAACTTCGGTAACATGGTGATGCTGGAAAATGTGTGATAGAATCTCGTACTGCTGCCTTTTGTCGTTGCTGAAAGGTCGTAAAGCTTTAATTCATTTCGTGGTGACTGGTGAGTTTCCGGTCGGTCGTCACATGGATTTGGGCTCTAAAGTGCGCAAGTTCCCACTACGGAGTTCAATCCAAGAACTTATTGTCGGCGAAGTCAAACTTTCTTTTCCAGTCATTTAAGCTAAAAAGAAAAGAAAAGGAATCTTTGGACTTAATCCAACGAAGGGAATACGTTAGTTTGATACGTGCCGACGATAGTCAAATCATTGGTCCTAATTTCACAGCACATCACTTTTCAATTCTTCGAAGCTGCTTCGTCTGATGTGACGGACCATGAGAAAGCGCCCGCTCATTTGATTTTTTACAATTTTTACAATTTCAGTGACTAATCTTAGATAAGCACGAATTTAATCCTATAGACCATTCGTCTCATCCAAAACAGTATTAGACGATAAACGAGACTAAAATCGCCCGCCTCCCAAAAAGAATATTTTTCCGCCACGCGATTACCAAATCACAGGAATCGATCCGAAGCGTGGCTGAAACGTTAGCCAACAAAGAATATTTCAAGAAATGACCGTGTGGTTTCTCTCTTCTTGTGATGAAATTATTTGTCAAGATCAACACACGTTTCTCACGGAGAAGCAGCTGGAAAGGTTTCTCTCCAGTCAAATAACCCACCCAATGCAGCAGAAGTCACATACATATATTTTTAATATTAGGACAACAACCATAATTAGCCTCGGCTAATTGAAGGAGAACTAGCTCAGCAACGCTCCGCCATAACACCCACTTACGTCGGAATTACTCGCAGTAGGCATCAAGCCCATATCAATCGGTTCTGATAATTACCTTGCTATAGAAAAGAATTAAAGATGTTGTAATCTGACATTGGGTTTGACTTTTCCTCTTTCCTCTAGCTTTGATATTTAATTTTGTAAAGTTGGATCCTCCATTTTTTCTATTTCACAACTTTCATTGGTAAGGACTCGAACTGGGAAAATCTACGCGGATGACGCAGATGAGAGCATCCCGGAAGTGATTGCTCTTCTAATTTTATAGACTAAACGCCAGTATTCTGAGCATTTCTTCATATAATTCTTCATTGCACGAAGGGAAAAGGACAAGCAGATGAACTACAAAGGAGGTTGACTTTTGTAGAAGAGGGGAGAAGAAGAAAATCAACAAGCTACAAAAGCCCACTTCACGTCTCCAACCACACCACTAATTGCGTTGAATTGCCACTTCATACCTTATCGTCACTTTTCTTCACTGGTGATAACTAGCAACAACCATATCAAACGCTGTATAGCAGGACGAGGGAGAAAGCAAAAAACTTGATGATTACTAGCAAAGAACTCGATGAATTTACTATACTTGCTACGTAAGTAACGGAAGGAGAAGTCCCCTGTCGTCGAGAACATAATTTATGTGTGTGGTCAGAAATTAGCGGCGAGTAATGGGCGAGATAGGGGTCAACTAACTGGACGGATCGGTGGCTGGTCAATCGAATCAGCGGCTCTGGCGATACCCGCTCAGCCTGCAGATGCTGGAGATGGCCGCGGCGGCATTGGCTTCGGTGGCGGCGCTCCTTTGCAGCCTCTTCAGGGCGTTCATCAGCGACTCTGAGCCCGCACGTCCACCGCTCGTCGTCGCGATCGGACTCGTCTCGATGACCGCCCTTCGCTGCTTCGTCGGTCTTAAAAAGGCCGACGAAGAGGTCGCTTCCTCGTTATCTGGTGTTCTGGAGTTCAATCCAGACGACACGCAGTCGACTTCATCCTGCGATCCGGTCAAAAATTCACAAAAAACTCAGCCGCAGTTTCATGCGTCAAGCTCGTTGGTTCCATGATTTTTTAACAGAAAAACAAAGAAGACACAGAAATTTTGCAGATGATAAAGCTAAAGGTGTATCAGGTATCTGGATTGGATAAATAAGAAACTGCATGAACAGTTTTGAGCCATATAAACGTCAAAGCTAGAGAGCAGGAAATCGATCTATTTGTTTGGATTATATCTGAAGCTTCCGGGTGCTTAAAGTGCAACTGAAAGAGAGGAAGATGAAGCAGGAACAGAGATTTGGTAAAAATAATGATGAAGAGACTTACGTCAGAGTCGAGATCTTCATTTGGGCGAGTCCGCTTCATCCTCAATCCACCGCGTGCAATAGTTTCAGCGAAAAGTCCATCGCCTGCGACCGCAATAGACCTATTGGTAGATCCATCTTCAGTGCTCGAAGAAGCCGCTGGAGGCGGCGAATCGCACGACCACGGAACCACCTGATTCTCGCCGTCTTCCTCCTCCTCCTCCTCCTCTTCATCGTCGACCTCTTCCTCCTCCTCATCCTCCTCATCTACGTCTCCGTCACTATAGTCATCGTCATCGAGCACCTCGTTCACGTTGTCGTCGTCGTAATCCTCCGCCTCCTCATCGCCGCCGCCGCTCTGGCTACATCCGTCGCCGGCGGCGTCTCCCCGAGCACCAGGCGCCACCTTCTCCTCGCAGATCCGGCGGCAGCACTCGCACACCGAGACCGTGGGGCCGAGCTTGGGGCCGGACGCCTTCCACGGGGTCGGGGACTGGCACACGTGGCAGAGGAGGGCCCTGGCGTGCTTCGCCACCAGGAAGTTGGCGCCGTGGACCTTCTCGTCGCAGTCCCAGCACAGGCTCGCCTGGTCCGACTCGCAGTGCATTGTCGCCCGCTGATCGCACAGCTCGCACCGCCTCTTCATCCTCCTTCCTTCTCTCCCCCCCTTCCGCTTCGAACCGCTCCCCCTTCCCTCGCCGGTCCCGACGCCCTCCGGCTCCGAACTTCTCCCCGCCGGCGATGATGCTGCTCACGAGAAGAAGAAGAAGAAGAAGAAGAAGAAGACGAGGTTGAAGACGGAAGAGGAAAGTTTGCCTGCAGCTAGCTCGAGCGAGATCCTCAACGGATTATGGGGCAAAAATCGAACCTAAAATCCGGGGATTCTTCTACTGCTTCTGAGGGGCAGTTCCGTCATTTCGGGGGCGGCAATGGCAGGGGAGAGAAAAAAATCTTTTACCCGTCTCTCGCTTCCCTTGCCTGCCTACCTGCCTTCCAAGAAACTAAACCGACCGAGGGAGAGGGGGAGGCCTCGATTGTGTGGAGTCGGGGCGCACCAAGTCTCTCCTGCTACCGCCATCAGTTATTCGCCACGTGGGATGCGAGATTTCTTTCCTCTTTTTTTTTTTTTTTTTTTTTTGGGGTCTGGAAGGACGCGAGCTTTGACTCGGTTGACGGAGTGTGGTGGGAACGGACGGCGCGAATCCTTCCTTTCCCTTCACGCGCTCTCGAACGCCGGAGCGGCTGGGCTCTCGCCACGTCGACTCGAGAGCGCCACGTGTCCTCCGAACGTGGAGGGAAATATCGCCCTTCGGTTCCGGATAAAAAGTGAGGGTTGCGACGAGAAGCGGAATTGACTGGATGAATAGAGATTTCCGATTCAAGAGGAAACGTAAACGGCTCAGGACTTAAATTTGAATATTTTTTTTTGAAAAATAATCCCTCATAAATCTGAAAGAATAAAAAAAAATTCGTTAATTAATATTCTAATTTTTTGAATTTTGTTTTTGTGAAATAAACGCTGCTAAGTTGTATTCAAGAAAATTGATCGAATAATTCTTCTGGTTTATTAAAAGAAATTGACTCGCACAGTAAAACAAGAAAAAGAAGGTAATAATTGACTCGTAGGAAGGAAGGGGCTGGCTTCAAATCGTGGATGACAGCTAAATTCGGGGGGGCATAATTGCAAAAAGATTTTTCCCCTCGAGGTCGAGATATTTTTTTTAAATTTTGAGGACGAGAAAAGAGTGAGGTGGAGGTAGAACGGGGAGGTCGTACCCTGAAGATTCGGGGACTGCCTACGTGGAGGATCTGAGGCCACAACGGTCCGGCGGAGCCACGTGAAGCCCACCTGGGCTGGATCGACGCTCCTGACGTGTCTTTCGAGGCCCATCTCGCCTCGGTTATCCGCGCACCCACTCCTCCCCGGGGTCCTCGCCTTTCGCCTTCCCAATTATTTTTCCCCGTACTTTTTAAAATAATATTATCTATTTTCGTATATATTTTATTTCGCTTACTATCTGGAAGGATAGAAAAAAGGATAATTTATGCGTCGTGGACTCTGGACCTAATCATCGCGGGATGGGCGCGGAAGGCGAGCGGTGCTCGTGGATCAATTCGTGCATCATCGCATGTGTCATTATCTACGTACTGAGTCGTAAATTACAAAACTGATAAAAAAATTAATAAATTAGGAATGAATTTAAAATATCAAAATCTAAAATAATATGAACATTAAATGTGTTCACACTTAGCCAAATCACCTCTATAATTCTCTTTTATTTTTCTTCTATCCTTGCACAATGTTGTGTTTGCTCATTTAATTATCATCTCAATTTGGATATAAATTTTAAAATTGAAAGTATGTTAGCAATATAAATTGAATCATATATGTATGAAAGGGTATTGTATGATAATTCATACAAAGAAAATGGACTTAGGCCCAAGTATCCGATCTTGGATGATAATTCATATGAAGAAAATGAATTAATGAATTACTAAGGAAATGATAATTCATATCGATAAAAAGATCCCTCATAAATATATAGGAATAAAAAATATTTTCTTGATATGAATTAATATTAAGATGGAGTTCATCATCGCCATATGGATTTATATTATATGAGAATGAATCAAATTGGATTCAACAAGTTAATTTGGATCGGATTACCTTTAATCCAACCCATCCCGTTAGAGGGGCCCACAATGTATGATTTTATCGGTGCTTGGAATGGATAAGGCGCGACTCTCGCGGCGTTAATTAAAGTTACGAAGAGAGATTAAGATATAAGCCGCATCGTGCGGCTCGGATGCGATTGGAGAGCAGCTTTGCCGCCCCTTAACGTCTTTTTGGGGAAGCGCGATGATTTGATGAAGCGGTGGAGTGATGATGGCCGGGGCAAAGGATCCGATGACGTGGAGGCGCCCGCCCACGTGAACGAGGAGTCCTACCTGGCACGCGGGTTCGGATTCCGAGGGGGAGACATCCGTAAGCAAGAGGAGAGAGAGCCGGGGGGCGGGGCGGGCGAACGGTGGCCACAAGGTCAGAATATGCATAGATATGGGACAGACAGATAAGAGATAGAGATAGAGAGAGAGAGAGAGAGAGAACTCATAATTTGTGGCCGAGGTATAGAGAGAGAGAGAGAGAGAGAGAGAGAGGGGGAGGGTTCTCTGCATGGAGACTGGAATCCGAAGAGGGAGGAAGGAAGGGGGTGGGGGTCGGGGGGTCGACGCTTTTTGATGACTTGACGCGATCGTGTCATGGGCAGCGAAGGCCCCACGGCTTGTCTTGTTCTGAGCAGGTTTTTGATGTTAAGGAATTGATTGGGGTATTGTGTATGGATGCATGGTTATGGACAGTTTCGAAGAAAATGGACATTTTTCTTTTGGATGGAGAGAGCTCGGGGACGATGATGCTGAGAATGTGGACACGGGAGGGGGGGTAGGAGGAGGATGGGGACCCGAGAAGACGTGTGCGCTCGGATCTGTTGTTTTTACCCACGGGTGGCACCCCGACCACCGTTGCTCCGCCCGAGTGGGGCCCCTTTCGACTTCTCTCTCTGCTCTATGCGTGTCCAGAATAGAAGAGGTGCGCGAATTCGAATTCTGCCCCCAACAATTTTGCTCCATATACTCGAGATATGTGTATATTTTTATGTCATGCGTACAGCGGATGAAAACTCCTGAAATTTACGCTCCCTAAAATTCATTCGTTGACGTTTAGTTGAAGATTTGAGATTTGATGGCATCATCCTATTTAGGCCCAATTTATTTCCCAAAAAGCGTCACATTTCAAAAAAATGTTTTTCAAAATAATGATAATATTTTTCATTGTTTAGTTGAAATTTGAAAAAGAATTGAAAAATATTTTCTATCATTTTGAAATTAAAATTTGATTTGATTTTCCTAAACATATATATATTATTTTGGCATTGCAAGGATCCAAGGACGGGCATTAAGATCCCATTCTAGCCTCAATGGACCTCAACACTAGGCAAGGCCTCCTGGGTCCCGAACAAGAGCGCGGGCATCGATATGATATCTATGTAAGTCAAAATCGAGAATCTAGTACCCGTGCACAACTTCTCGGTGCCTTGCTTGAGTCCTCAATGATCAAGCTCAAGTTTGTAGAGGTTGGACTCGAGACCTCCATGCCAATGCTTGAGGCTTGGCCTAGATGGACCTCAGCCTAGTGTCACGGGCCGATTGATTCCTCGTTCCTTTGCACCCGTGCGGCCTTAGGATTTCTCCCAAGCAGCCTTTCCACGCTCCTCACAGATTTCTTAGAGAGAGAAACTCTAGAGAGAGAAGCTCTCGGTTTTTATTTCTTGTGTAGAATGAGATGTTTACAATGAGGGGGAGGAGCCCCTATTTATACAAGACTAGGCAAACCGTATCCGTAGATCCCTCCTCGATCTAACGGTGGAGATCACATCTCCCCAACTACCACCTACCCGTATTAATTACATAGGAGTAGCTTCCATCTTCCACCTACCGTATTAATTACATAGGAGTAGCCCCCATCTACTACCTACTTACATTGAATGCCTTGGCGTACGATTACCGTATCGCCCGCCCCTAGGAATAATCTAGAAGACTCAAGAAAACCCTAGAATACGGAGATCACGGTTGAGGGTCGCTCGTGCCAAGGTTTGGTCACGGTCTCGCCCAAGAACCCTCTTGGATCGTTCAAGTCTTCGAGCCGTGACATTCTCCCCCACCTAATCAGGCGACGCCCTCGTCGCGTCTTCGGCATGAAATGCTTCAATTTCTTTCTTGAATTGCCAAAGAGCGTCTTCGGGTTCCCAGCTCGTTTCACTCTCCGGAAGACCCTTCCATCGAACCATGTATTCCGCCGGCGCACGGTACCGCTTCCGTATGACTCGGTCGGCCGGGATGTGGTCGACTTCTCGGTCATACGATGTCTTCGCTCCCATTGGTGCCCGTTGCGATTCCCCTCGGTTCGGATCTTCCTCATCTATATGGAAAGGTTTGAGCATACTTACGTGGAAAACCGGGTGTGCCTTTAGCTTAGGCGGCAACTCCGGAACTTGTATGCGACCTTTCCGCCCGTTGAAGCACACTGAACGGCCCTTCGTAGCGTCGGATCAACCCTTTGTGCACGTCTTTGTATCGAAGGACCACGTGTAGTTTGGCTAACACTTGGTCTCCGACTTGGAACTCCACGTGCCGACGCTTTCGGTCCGCCCATTTCTTCATGCGCTTCGAAGCCTTGTGCAGGCATGCCCTTGCTAAGTCCGCTTGTTCATGCCATTCCTTTGCGAACTTGAAGGCCGGAGGGCTACACCCCTTATAGCCCGATGCAACCGCACTTGGAGTTTGCGGTTGTTGCCCCGTCGAGATCTCGAACGGACTCTGGCCGGTCGACTCGCTCCGTTGTAAGTTGTAGGAGAACTGGGCCACGTCGATTAGCTTTGCCCAGTTTACTTGAGTCGTGCTCACGTAGTGCCGAAGGTAAATCTCCAGGAGAGCATTGGTCCGCTCCGTCTGACCGTCGGTTTGCGGATGCAAACTCGTGGAGAAATTCAGTTCCGACCCCAGCAGCTTGAAGAGCTCCGTCCAGAATCGCCCCGTGAATCGGGGGTCACGATCGCTGACGATCGTTCTTGGCACTCCCCAGTATTTAACTACATACCTTAAGAAGAGCTTGGCCGCTTCTTCGGCCGGACAATCCTTCGTTGCAGGTACGAACGTTGCGTACTTAGAGAACCGGTCAACCACCACCATAAGCGTCCGACACCCTTCGGACTTGGGTAGGTTGACGATGAAGTCCATGGAGACACTCTCCCATGGACGAGTAGGAATAGGAAGAGGCTCCAGAAGCCCCGGCGACGAACGTTGTTCGAGCTTGTCTTGTTGGCATACAAGACAAGTCTTCACATATGCTTCGACGTCGTCCCGCATTTGAGGCCAGTAGAACTGCTCCTCAACGAGTGCCAAGGTACGGTGGATCCCTGGATGACCCGCCCATTTTGAATCGTGGCACTCTCGCAGCACTTCCTTCCTCAGCTTGTCGTAGAGTGGCACATACAGTCGCCGTCCCTTGGTGTAGAGAAGCTCGTCTTCACACCAGAATTGGCGAGTCTTGCCCTCCCGCGCATACCGTAGGAGTCCTTCAGCCCTTGGATCATGCTTGATCCCTTCCTTGATACGGTCGATCCACGGCCAATCCGGTCGACTCACGATGTTAGCCAGCTCCGCCTTTCGACTCAGTGCGTCTGCCACGGAGTTGGACTTCCCGGGCTTGTACTCCAGCACGTAATCGAATTCGGCCAAGAAATCCTGCCATCGAGCTTGCTTCGGGCTCAGCTTCTTTTGTGTCTGAAAGTAGCTCGTGGCCACGTTGTCCGTCCTTACGACGAACTTTGCTCCCAAGATGTAGTGCCTCCACGTCCGAAGGCAATGGACCACCGCGGTCATCTCCTTCTCTTGAACGGTATACCGTCGTTCGGCATCGTTCAACTTTCGAGACTCGAACGCGACCGGATGGCCATCCTGCATGAGAACACCACCTATAGCAAAGTCGGAAGCGTCAGTCTCTACCTCGTATGGCTTTGCGTGATCGGGCAACACCCGGCACGGCTCCTCGGTCATGGTTTGCTTGATCGATCAAACGCCTTTTGGCATCGAGTGGTCCACTCCCACGGCTTGTCCTTCTTCAAGCATATCCGTGAGTGGCACCGTGATGCTCGAGTAGCCCCGAATGGCGCTGTAGTAGTTGGTGAGGCCAAGGAATGACCTCAACTCCGTCACTTTGATTGGCGGCTTCCATTCGACTATCGCTCGAATCTTTGCTCCGTCCATCCGAACTCGTCCGCCCCCGACAATGTGTCCCAAGAAAGGAACTTCCTTCTGGGCAAATGCACATTTCTCGCGCTTCACGGATAGTTCGTTCTCGCGCAAGACTTGGAAGACCTGCTTTACATGCTCGATGTGCTCCTCCAACGTCCGGCTATAGATCACAATATCGTCTAGATAAACTACTACGAACCGATCAAGGAACGGATGTAGTACCTTATTCATCATCGTGCAGAAAGTGGCCGGAGCGTTGGTGAGACCGAACGGCATGACGAGGAACTCGTATGATCCGTATCGCGTCACGCATGCGGTCTTCGGCTCGTCCCCTTCGACAATCCGAACCTGGTAGTAGCCCGATCGGAGATCCAACTTGGTGAACCATCGTGCTCCTCCAAGTTGATCGAATAGATCCGCGATGAGCGGGATCGGGTACTTGTTCTTCACTGTGAGCTTGTTCAATGCCCGGTAGTCAATGCACATCCGGAGTGACCCATCGTGCTTCTTTTGGAAAAGGACCGGCGCACCGAACGGAGATTTGGATGGCCGAATATACCCCGCATCGAGCAGCTCCTTGAGTTGTCTCCTCAATTCTTCCAATTCCGGGGGTGCCATGCGATAGGGTGCCATGGCAGGTGGTCGAGCTTCAGGCACTAGCTCGATCCGATGATCCACCTCTCTTCTAGGTGGGAGCTTCTTAGGAAGCTCGGATGGCATCACATCCATGAACGTGTTGAGAACTCGGGTTACCTCAGTGGGAACCACCTCCACCTTGCCCGCATCTTCCTCAACCTTTACTGTGGCCAGGAAGGTCATTTCTCCCTTCCGAACTCCCTTTGAGAGTTGCATCGCTGACAGCATCTTCCGATCGCGACCCGATGCGCGATGGATTGGAATCATGCACTGACACCGCTTATCCAAAATGCAAATGCAATCCGCAAAGGGTAGTACACCCGCATTGATCCTATCGAAGAATCCTAGACCAAGAACAAAGTCATAGTCGTCTAGGGGAATTACCTCGATAGTTTCCTTGCTTGACCATGGTCCGAGGTGAAGCTCCACGTCCCTAGCCAATCCGCTAGTCGGGACCTCTTTGGAGTTCACCGTCTTGAGCCAACCAGCTCCTTTCTCGACCGGAAGATCAAGTTTCTTCGCGGCCTCTTGAGATATGAAAAGATCGGAGGCTCCAGTGTCCACGAGCGCACTCATCGTGGTGTCGCCGATCTTTATATCTACGAACATCATTCCCTTAGACTCCTTAGCTTTCTTTGTCTTGAGGGAACTGAGGATACGCAATGACCCCAGTCGCGATTCCTCCTTTGGCTCATCTTCCTTGCAAAGGGCCGCCAGCTTGGCCTTGTTCGGGCAATCGCGTGCCATATGCGAACCGTCACAGAAAAAGCACTTATATGTGCGTACCTTCCTTTGTCCTCCACCGCTTGACTCCGCATGAAATTTGGGAGGTCCGGTCGGGGGCCTGCCTCCATACGGGCGATGGAATCTTCCTCGATCTCCCCCTCCAAAGGGCTTGTCCCTTGGACGAGAGTCCGTCTTGGGTACGGAAGGTGCCTTGTACTCCACAAGCGACTCGGCCACAGCAATGGCCGCCGTGAGATCTCCCACGCTGCACCGCTTGAGCTCCTGCTTTGTCCAGGGTTTGAGACCACCCATGAACTGATGGTACGCCTCCGTGTCGCTCATCGAAGGGATTTGGAGAAGCAACTCCGAAAACCGTTTGATGTAGTCACGCACTGCGCCCCTTTGCTCGAGCCGTTTCAGCTCATTCCGAGCATCCTCCTCCGCGTACGAAGGGTAATACATCCGTCGGAATTCTTCGACGAATCCTTCCCATGTCGCGATGGGATCGCCACTCCTCCCATCCGACCGACGACGCCACCACAACAATGCATTATCAACTAGATACATAGATGCAGTGTTTACCCGGGTAATGTCGTCGTTGATTCCCATGGCCTGGAAGTACCGTTCCATGTACCATAGGAAGTTGTCCACGTCCTTGGCCACCCGCGAGCCCCTGAACTTGTCCGGCTTGGGTGCGTCCGTTCGTGGACCAGCATGCACCGTGACCACTCCGTTCACGCGTGCCGCTTCCGCTTCAGCAAGTCTCCCCTTGAGTTCCTCCACCTCAGCACGCATGGCCACCATCATGGCTTCCAAGGTTTCCCCGCGTTGTTCTAGTTCTTGCCTCAGGGTCCCCAGCAACTCGCCTCGGAGCTCTCCCATGCCGGTCTTGAGCTCTTGCACCTCGGCCTCGAGCTCCTCCTTACCGGCTTCAACTCCATCGACGGTGCAGGTCGGGTCATCGACCGATCCTTGGATCTCGGAGGCGAACAGCTCCACCTTTATCACCCGACGATCCGGATCCCCTAGAGTATCCCTCGAACTGAGAACCAGCACGGCTCTTCCTCCCCTTGGTGCCTTTGGCGACAGCCCTTCCACGCTCCTCATGATCCGCTTCCAACGCGATCAACACTTCGGGACGGGATTCGGCCATTGCGCCTAGGAATGAACTCGCTCGATACCACTTGTCACGGGCCGATTGATTCCTCGTTCCTTTGCACCCGTGCGGCCTTAGGATTTCTCCCAAGCAGCCTTTCCACGCTCCTCACAGATTTCTTAGAGAGAGAAACTCTAGAGAGAGAAGCTCTGGTTTTCTATTTCTTGTGTAGAATGAGATGCTTACAAGGAGGGGGAGGAGCCCCTATTTATACAAGACTAGGCAAACCGTATCCGTAGATCCCTCCTCGATCTAACGGTGGAGATCACATCTCCCCAACTACCACTACCCATCTTAATTACATAGGAGTACCCTTCATCTACCACCTACCCGTATTAATTACATAGGAGTAGCCCTATCTACTACCTACTTATATTGAATGCCTTGGCGTACAATTACCGTATCGCCCACCCCTAGGAATAATCTAGAAGACTCAAGAAAACCCTAGAATACGGAGATCACGGTTGAGGGTCGCTCGTGCCAAGGTTTGGTCACGGTCTCGCCCAAGAACCCTCTTGGATCGTTCAAGTCTTCGAGCCGTGACACTAGCCTCAATGGGCATGGCTACTAGGGCCTTGGGCCTCGACCTTGATGGACCTGCTCGAGGCCTTGGGCTTAGGTGAGTCCAAGCACATGCGCTATGTCCTTGGCTCGACCTCGATGACCTCAATCCGACCTTTGTGGACTTGGGGCAAGGTGTTGGGGACCCAGCCAAGGGCACCAAGTTCTAGGGCCCATCGAAACTTGGCCTCTATGGACCTAGGATTAGGTATTGAGGTCTTAGGGACCTGAGCATAGGCACTGACGTCATGGGTCTCGTCGTCGATGGACATGAACAGAGGCATAGCGATCCCAAGCTCAGGCGTTGGGGGCCTAGGCACAAGCATTGGGACCCTAAGCCTAGACTCGATGGATTGGGCTTGAGGGCATTGGGGCCTTGGGCCTAGCCTCGATAGACCTAGGCTTGAGTTTTGAAGACCAAAGCCCGTGCCTTGATGGACCCAAGCACAAGGGGGTACATGCATTGTTGACTTGGTTTAGGGCACAAGTACCTGGCACGAGCATTGGGGTCACAAACTCGTCCTTAATGGACACAACCCATGCACCAGGTGCTAGGATGCTGATGCCTTAAGAATGAGATTTAGCATTCTTGTACTCAAGTGCAAAGTTTTTGATCGAAGCACCGAAATCTAGTCATATATTTAGAAAATGATTTCTGATTTTTTAAATATTAATTATTTTCCCGAATTTAAATATATATTTTTTATCAATTCATTTTTCTAGGTGATCCAAATACTGAAAATATTTTTAATTTATTTATTTTTCGCGAAACAAATGGAGATTTATTATCACTTTATTAGAAATGCTCCACATTTTTTGTGAGGGGCCGAATCTCACCTGCGTAAGTATGTGCGCGTGCACGAGTCCACAAGCACACATGAAGGAACAAAGGCACGGTTTGAGTATTGGCGACCACTACCGATGGATTACACATCCTAAATGGATTATATCTTTACAGTGAGTGTGCCTAACTGGATTTAAATCCTGAATGAATCATATCTTGTACCATATGCCTGATTTCACGGGTCGCTTGAGCTGGACAAACCTTCCATTTGAGATCGTCACCCATATCGAATCGAAGGCCATCATCATCTTGCCGATTCATCACAGCTATAAGATTTTCATTTCTTAGCGATTATGTTAAGGATTCACATGATGCGACGTAGCTTAGTCATTTTTCCACAAATATAACTTTTTTCCTTTTTTCTTTTCCTCATTTGTGGCTAACCACGTCCTTCGCCATATCTCTCTGTCTTGAACATAATTAGTACACCGATCAAATCACAACTTTCCAAGAGCCAAGGCGGAACTGCAAGTAGTGCATCGAAACAGTCGTTAATCATGCAAATCACGATTGAACTCTGTTCCTGATCGAAGGGCTTCTCCGACACGATGTGGCCGTCCCCATCGGCTTGACCATTTGAAGCTCTCTTGGGCGTGGAGGCCCACGGCCACAATCATATCATCCCGTCTCCATTGATTCCCGGGTCTTCTCCTTTCATCCATTCAAGTCCTCCACCATTTCCTTTTCCCATTTAAATGCGTAGATGTCACTAGCGAGCACCAGTAAAATTTCAGCCCTAGTGACCCGTTCCCGCTTCACGCGGGCCATGCTTAGGGGTGAGCGGTTCCAGGTTCCTTACAGGTTCGCTCTGGAACCCTAACTGCCCGCAGTACGGAGTTCCTCAATTTTGGAGCTGGGCTACCCGTCGAAATCCGAACCAGAACCTACCCTCTCACGGGGTTCCGGGGTCCAACAGGAGTTTTTTTTTTTTTTTTTTTTTCATTTAAGTGGAACCGGTTCGGTTCCGAAAAAGAGGAACCGGGAACGGAACCTCCCTCCCTAAAACCAGGAACCATGATCATCCCTTCCAACATAGTCTTTATAATGATAAAAATCACAAAAATACGTTACTCAAAACAACAAGAAGACTCCCTGTCCAATGAACTCTGGTAAGATCAATGCATTAATCCGCGAGGCAGAATCATAAGGGTTTATGTAATCGAACTCCAGATCAGCCAAGCACATGAGCTGCAAGTAACCATGAGAGTTAGACCCCATCGCTTGTAAACATAAAAAGTCAAATGAAGAATGCATAAAGACCAGAATTTCATTTTAAGAGCAGTAAAAGGCAGTCACTAGTTGGCTGCTAATGTGCCTGCAAGAGGACGTAATCCTCTTTGTGCTTTAGCGCAGTATCTTCGAAGAGATAGATTCATAATTGGCGTAGGTTTTAGTCTAGGGAAAGAAAACGACGACATTGAATTGAACTGTATTGGCCAGATTGGCTTTTTTCGCTCATCGCATTTTCTACTTGCAACATGTAAAGGCACAGCCTGTTGCTAAGGTTGAGTGGGATGATCCTTATGTATCAGTCCAGGCTCGTCTAGTGATGAATCTGTCGCTTTATACTCATTAAACAGTTCTGGCAGCAGCTATTTACAATCAATCAGATAGAAGCTACAGATTCATGATAAGAACAGATCACAATTCTCGCATGGTGGATCAACCAGATACCCAGAAGAGCAAATACAGGGTAATCAACCCAAAAATTCGTAAAAAAAATATAAAAACAAAAATTGGCCATCATGGGTTTCTCCGCAAGTCAAAGCAAGGACACACGATCCGTTAAAAAACCAAACTTTAGCTCAATCAAGAACCGATCTGATGCACCCAATGAAGAACAGCGCGCGGAGAAAAAGGGAAACAAGATCCGACCCTTCATTCGGCTCAGGTAAATCAAACGCATCACAAAGCCAGAGCGAGCAAGCAGATTCCAATGGTCAACAATGACAGAGAAAACAACGATCTTGCGGACTCTGCAGCACTCAAAACAGGGTTTTGACACCCAAAACTCCAAACCATCCTCAGATTCTGGCTTCGCATTGAGGAATGCAGCTCAGATTCAACACAAATTCACAAGCAGAGAGAGAGAGAGAGAGAGCACTTACGGGTACGACCGGTGGCCACCATAGAGTTGGGTTCGAGCTCAAGAAGGAGCGGCGGCGGCGGCGGCGACGGCGAGCATTGGACGCGAAGGTGTGGCTGGTGGAGGAGCCGAAGATGATCCATGTCTCTCTCTCTGCAGCGCGTGTGGATGATGGAATTGGGGATAGAATTAGGGATTTTTTGGGAAGGAGGGAAGCTGGATTGGACCGGTTCCGGTTCTGGTTCCGGTTCACGGTTCCGGTTCCGGTTCCGGAATATGAGGAACCGGGAACCGGAACCGGGCTCCCTAAAACCGGGAACCGAACCGGACCCTCCGGTTCGGTTCTCCGGTTCCCGGTTCTACCCGGGAACCGTGGCCATGCTGGCGGAGTAGCACCCCGAGCAACGCTAGTGTCGGCCCTATACTGCTTGGCGACGGTATTAACCTTCCGCGATGTATGATGTGCAATTCGATTCCTTCCCACCCAATTACCATTCATAAGGATGCTGATAGAGCTGCAATTTATTCGAACTCTTTCGCCTTGATGACCCGTCCCAATCCTCGTCGGATAAGCTCGGGCTTTCTGGCTTTAAATCACCTTGCGAAAAGGTAGTGACGATTGAGGGACGGGAGTTTTTCTTATGAAAGACATCACAAGCCCTCTTCAAAGATCTCATCTGAGGGGAAACTTGAGGGTGTTATGCTTAGACTTCTTGTAAAATAAATTACACTTTTTTTTTTGGTCAAATGGCGCTGGTTCATGTTTTGCTTTTCCAAAAATATGGGTATGTGTTATAACTCGTTTTTCTTATCATTCGGCTTGTGAAATTTCAAGAAAATTGTTCAAAAAGTCTTAAATCTATTATTTTTTTGCCAATTCAATCCAAAACCTTTTAATATGCAAATTGAGTCCATCCAATCAATTTGGGTCTGAAATTGCTAACATGGACATTAACCATTCTATATGGCTTGATTGGCGACATAAATAATTTTTAATAATATTTTAATATTTCATTAAAATTTTTATTAAATTTTCTTTTCTTCTATTTTCCTTCTTTACTATTTTATTTGTTTTTCCTGTCTTCCCTCTACCAGCCATCACCAGGCCTTGTCAATGGCTAGTGGAGGTGGCTGGCCTTAGGCGAGGGTTGCCCTTGCGGGCCTTGGGAGAGGGATGCTTGGGCTTGGCCTAGTGAGGGCGAGGAAGAAGGAAAATAGAAGAAAAGAAAAAATAAATAAAAATTTGGAGATCATTAAAATATTATTAAAAACTATCAATATCAGTGTCGATCGTGCCATGTAATACGGTCAGCGTTCATGTCAATGATTTCCAGCTAAAATTGATTGGATAGACTCCATTGGCAAAACGTGAAAAAATTTAGAATTCAATTGACATAATTAAAATGTTGCATAGATTTGAGATTTTCTAGATAATTTTCCTGTGAAATTTCAGTGCATCATACTAAGTATATGACTAGTAGGATGGTGTCCCAGTTTAGTATTTGATTGGTTAGTTAATAAATGTAGCAGCCCATTTTCGTGTCTTTTTTCTAATGAAAGCACAGGAAAGACGCCCTAAGAAATTATTTCAACCGTGACATTCTCGCATGGTGTTAGGCAATAAAACTCTTCGGCTAGGAGATAATTTTAGTTTATATAATATAATAAGGCATTATTTTACTGAAGACAATAGCAACAATGAATATTTAGATGCAATTTGAATGATCTAAGAAAAAAATCCAAAAATACAAATCAAATATTTATTTTTCTTGTGATATTTAATGGCATCTTTTAGACTCATCATAAGTAATTTTATTGTATATTGGTTGGCTCTTGAGTTGTTGATATGTAATTGAAGATGGATACGAGCGTCAAACTAGAGAAATATCGTATAGACTTAATTTATATAATCAATTATAGTGAAGAAATTATGTGGAAATTTATATTGCCAAAATTTTTAGTTGTAGGGCTGCTCAAATGTTTAAAATGCGATTAGTTTGGTCAAGGTTAGTCGTGACATGCTCAATCATCTATGCAACTCTCATTATACTTGAAGTTTACATAATAAATCGTCGGGAAGCAAAGTTGAACCATGAAAAGATAATCCGTGGTGAGAACTGAGTAGTTTTTCTCTATTAAATTAGGCAAATGTCACTCAGAATTATTAGTCTTATAGCAACCTTACAACTTGTTATGTCCGTACCACATTGGTGAGAATCCCATGCCACGAAAACCCCCAAATTTCTTTCACACAAATTGGAAGGATAGATATATGTTAAATGAAGCGTAGTCCCCCAACAGATAATTGTGGTGTGAGAAATTAAAATATTTAATTCTTTCATAACTCAGTGATTCAAATTTTCAAGTAAATACGGATTGAATTGCACATTCTAATGACGCATTGTCCCCTTTGGCAATTTTTCGAGGATAAGGTATTGAAGCTTTTATTGTCCGTCCTAACAATCCTCGTTTCTTTCTCTTTATTTCCACTGAAAATGAGCTGGTGTTTTTTGGCAAATCCGAGGCACAAGTGTAGGAGCCTGATTAGCTAACTGAAGATTCATGAGTCACGCTACAAAACTCAATTGACTGGTTAGATCCAGACTTTTAATTTATGCACGTGGCATAGATCTAGAGCAATTTATATACATTTGCTGCTATATAATTGAAAGACTTTGAACTTTGAACTTGTTCAGACCAGCAAAACCATGAGAATGTTTTGTTGCATATTCAAGACAAATATTGCTTTGAATGTGAAAAGAATGACTACATATTTAGTATCTAAAGATTTTTGATAATCGGATTCAATTAGTAATTAGAGCATGATGTAGATGCGATTAAATGTAAAGAATGACAACAAAACCGTTAACTAGATCACCGGTTGTCACTAACAGCCGATGGCCTCGATTGCCTTCATCTATGAGGAGTGACGCAGCCACTTAGGTAAGTTTCTTCCCATCATGCACTCAGCAATCTCTACTCTTAAATCTCTAACTTAAATGTCCGAGGGCCAATTGCGATAAAAAAAAAAAAAAAACTCAGACACCCCAACTCGTATTTGACAGTGTAGGTCCATCTCAAGGTGAGGGCTTTGATGAAATCTTCGAGTCAGGATCGTCCATCAACAAGTGACAAATTTTACAAAGCTTGTTTGATGAAATGTTTTTACACAAATTCGATGACGGAAACCATCAAATTATTTTAATGATTTAGAAGATCGGAGTGTATCAACATTTACGAATCATAAGATTAAAGTTTGAGCTTAAAGACTGATCTTGGGAAGATATGTTCTCAGATTGATCTTTTTTAGTTGCGTGATCTTGATAAAGGGGAAAAAGAAATCATAAGATTCTCGACCGCATGGCCCCAACACATGATAAAAGCGCTCACTAATACCTTAAGGCAGGGTAGATCCCTCCCAAGATGAGTAAAATATATAAGATCTCAAAAAATATCATAGTGGTCACCATTAAATGGAAGTCAAAGACCAAATGCTAAAAAGTCAGAACAGAAGAAGAAGCAGAACTCACTTTTGAATAGGTCGTTTTCAATTGATTTCTATCTAGATAGTCATTATATTTCTTCCTCTTACCAAAAGATACGGCCGTGGAAGAAGCAGCATGCCCCTTGATTCTAGTTCTATCATCAATCGAAAATCAAGATATAGACATGCACTTTCGCTCCGCGAAAGAGGGCATACAATTTAACCAAGTCCTGCAAATCCACGCACGAGATCTTCCATGCCAAAATCTAAGTCCGAAAATCGAGGATCGGGTTTTATTCCTCTTTGCTCGTGTGATACAACTACAGGAATTGCCAATTTCATTGGCAGCAAGTTTGACAAAAAGCTTAGAAGGAGAGGGAACTACATCATTATCTATATTGGATCCGTTTGTTTCGCGATAAATGAACGATTTGAAAAATACTTTTTAAAATGATTTCACTTGCATTCATTTAAAATTTTTCTCAATCATTTTTATAAGTGATACGAGTGGTTATTTTCAAAAAATATTTTCCAAAAAGTTCATGTTGTGTGAAACAAACGGTGCCTTATTTTTATACATTAATACTCAAATCATGACATGATCTACCTCTGCTTGCACCCACTGCTTGGACCCATCCATCAGCCCCGGGCTCAATCTGAACATGAGGATGCAAAACTCCAGCTGGTTCAGATTCCCATCCCCGTCCAGATCGCCCTCTCGCAGCATGCACACGAACTCGTCGTCGCCCATGTCCTGTAACCCTAGCAGGAAGCTGTTCCTCTTCAGGCTCTCGAACGTGATCAGCCCCTTCTCGCAGTCCATCAGGAGCTGAAACCCGTTGCAGAGCTCGCCTATGAAGCCCTCGGCCCCGAGCCTCACGATCATCGAGGGGAAGTAGTCCTCGAAGTCGACCGCGCTCATCGTGCTCTCGTAAGCAGCCATCGAATGAATATGTATGTCTACCGACGAATATGGTCAAGAATTTGGAGTTTTATGAAAGACACCGGCGTTTGAAGTTACTCAAACGGACAAGGAAGAAAAAGGGCTGTGTTGTATTCTCAGGAAGAGTGGTGGATGTGATCTCAGTTGGGGAGTGACGGTTCTGAGAGACAATAAGGGTTTTTAAAATAGTTTTTTCAGGGAGAGAGAGAGAGAGAGAGAGAGAGAGAGGGAGATGGAATGTTCGAGGAAGGAGGGAGGAGCATTTAAAACCAATGGATAGCAGTTGCGGACAGAGGGGACTGTGAGCAGATTTAATGAGTCCAAAGATCGAAAGAGGGGAGCTTCCACCATCTTTCATTTTCTGGTTCGCCTACTTTTCTTTCTTTATTTCTGATCCGTTGATCCGTGACGGGGGCCTTCTCCTTCCTGGAAGTTGCATGGGGGTTGAGTCAGATTTACTCTTCTGATGATGCAGCACACGTCAGCTTTGGCGTTCTCAAGTTGCGCGGGAGAGGGGCGAATGCATCTGTACGGAAATTCATGGAGAGCGCTCGCTGCTTTTGCATTTTCGTGGGTCTTTGATTGCGGAGTTCGTATGTTGTGAACTCATCATCCGGGACTTTCTATTTTTGGGTCTTAAGCTATCTACTAAGATTGGGTTATGGAAATGGAAATTACTAATTAGGATCGCGTGCTACGGGAGAAGAAATGAAATCGGATGATTCATCACCACTTAAGTTGGTTTCTTAAAGAGAACATCTGAGGAAAATAGTGCAATTTCTTTGGCTACTGAACTTGATTCCACAAGTAAACATATTGAAGAAGCATGCAGACATTTAAGGGAAGTAGCGTACAGCCATCTTGAGTTGTTGGGGCGTCGCATGTACGTTTTGAAAATGACTTACATTGCACAGATTTTGAAAACGTGTAATGAAGAAACTGTTTATAAATATGCATGAATGATGAATCTCTCCATTAGCTAGAGTTCCACCTTAATCAAATGGAGCGAGCTTGGATCTTATGCGCAATCTACGACAACTTAATTGCTATAAAATTTTGGGCACTGTATCAGAACTTGGTTCAAGCCTTGTACAATTGTACTCAAGAATGAAGTAAATATGGATCTTATTTACGTATGCTCTTACAATATAATAATTTTAAAATTTTGAGTTGCAATGTCGGATAGGCAAGGATCTCTAGAACCACTTCAATAACGAAATTCGCTCTTGCAATTGAATCTTAACTATCTTAAATTTGCAATGGACATGAACCAATTAGGAAAAGCGAGACATGAGTATATACAATCTTTTCTTCAAATGAAAGGCGCAGTTTCAACTACCGTAGGAGCATTTTTCTAAAAATGATCTCAAAAGTAAGAATATCATTGTGAATGAGCGTACATGAGCTGAGATTCTCTGGAATCCTTGACTTAATCACTATAACCATTTTCGCCTTTTTTTTTTTTTAACATGATGACATGTCATGATCTCAAGGGAAATCCCAGTTATCTCTCTCTAAATTTTATAAATCTCCGCCCCAAACTCTATATAGTCAACGTAACATGGCCCTATCAAAGTTGCTGCATATATTCAAGCCATCCTGTCTATATTCATGTCGTTCATCAAGAACATACCACCAAATCAAACCGGTCCATGCATGCCCTCGTAGGTTTGGCTAGTTGAGTCCATATTAGACGTTGCATTCGCCAAATGCTGAGGTTTCATCTTCGTTTTGGTCCATGATGGTTCATATCATTCGTACCAGCCGTATCCTTCACTGTCCTTAGCACTTGCTTGTCGTAGGAGAACAAGCAAAATAGCTAGTCGATGGATCGAAGACTTTGGCTTTTCGTTTTCCCAGTCACTACTCTACCCATTTTATTCCTTAGATAATGAGCTATATGTTCACCGACTGATATTTACCAGGAAGTGCTGATAGATGTATTTGCTTGTCAATATTGGTAAGTCATGTAGGTTATCATGCCACATGAGTGACTAGTGCTACACATTGATAGGTCAATTCTCAATCATGACATGCAATTAAACCTCCTGTCACTTTCCCTTACGCGCATCTATTATTATTCCAAGAGCGTAGTGGTCAGTCTCATGTGGATCCCATAAGATCTAATGGTCCAGATCAAATTTGTTACGTGTGCCAGGTTCATTTCACAATTTTTTGGTACGAAAGGAAAACATATGAGCAGTGGCTAGCAACGCCACGTTAGAGCAAGATGATAAAAAAGGTATTTTGTACAGATTCATATAATTATTCATGTCACGATATTGGATGTAATTAATAACGGTGGAAATATCAGTACCAAGAAACTTGTGTTTTCTGTAAGATTCCTAGCGGCAAGCAAGCTCTTTCACATATATATATTTATATATTGAGGAATTATAAATTATAATATAAGTGGATGGACGAGAAAGTCTGTGATAGATCTTTCCTTCTCTTCTTTTGGGTTTTGTGCTTCGATTTTCTTTTGAATAAGAGGGCGCGTGATACTGAGAGCAACGTGAGCGAACATTTTCTCGCGGATCTTTTCAAGAAGAAGTTCACTGACAGAGGAAGTTTCTCTGCAGTTTCCTACAGCTAAAGTACATGCATATCAGCTTCTTGCATGCCTTTTTCGCAGTTGCTTCAAGAAAGTCTATATGCTACTGTGACAGATTCGTGGACAGCCCTTTTATTTTATTCGACCTACCTTCGCAGAGCTTTCGTCACTCTTTTAGATAGCATGAGAGAGAGAAGGACGGGGTGTCCTCTCTTAGTTAATTTCTTCTTGCATGGCTATATGTATAGCCTCCTTAGCCTGTTTCTTTCAGTGAGCCTGGCTCACTCACTCCAGTGATCTGTTGTCCTGTTGAGTGCGTGGTTGGTGCCGAGTTGCACTTCTTTTATAAATCTTGGTCGATATCTATATATTACTTACCTTTACCAAAAAAAAAAAAAGAGACATAAAATTATTTTTGCACAGTGATCTCTTCACGAAAGTGAACTTGAAATCAAGGCATATGTCACTTTTATATTAGATAACCACCTATATGAATAATATTAAAATGTATTTGGATTTCAATCATCTATGTGTGCATCTAAGAAAAGAGAAACATAAAAAATTTAATGATTTTATTTGCATTTCTAGTAGAATTAGGATATATGCTTTCCGCAACGCTTAGAGAAAATAGAGATTTTATTTCCAATAATGATTTAAAATCATGTTTGATCTATCGATACTAGAATGATCCATACACAAGCGTATATGCTTTTAACATTTGTCAGTGCAAATATTGTTAGTCACCATTAACAATTCATAGCTTTTCTTTTCTTTGTCTCACTTTTCTATTCTATATGTGTGTGTGGTGTTCATGGGAACTAATCCCTAGACTTGGTATGCTTCGGCCCCACCCCCTTAATCCCTTTGCCAGTAGGGCCGTATGCCTATTGGCCAATTCAAAGTTTAATCTACAAAGAGAAAAAGATCTGTTTGTTGCTTCTAATTTAAAAATATATACGAAGAGTAGTAAAAAAAGATTGAGATCATTTCTATCCGATTAGGAGGAGTGAACCCAGTTCCATTTAATAAAAAGTCTTATTGAAATCACTGGATATCACCTTAAGTGCAACTCAACCGTTTAAGTATTTATTAAAACGACAAGTCATGATTTGAGACCCAATTGAGTCATATATATATATATATATATACTTAGAAGAATATCAATACATTTATAGAAGTCTCATAGTTTCTCTTGAAAAGCATGATTTGTACATCAAGCATAAAAAGGGGAAAGAGTAACTTAAAAGTCAGTAGCCAAGAAAAGTCAAATAAATATAAATTTATATCTTATTAAAGACGTCATCATATTTGATTGCACCCCACTTTTTTTATTTATTTATCATTTATACAGTACTAATAATCAAATCATATGACAATCAAAGATTAACTTGTAAAATTATTTTCTCAGTGATTGTCGACAAACCATTCAAATGCATTCATTTCATTATCAAATCACAAGTATTCATTGAACGGGTTCGAGCTGGGCGGATCCCTAGATCGGTCTTAAGTTTTTGCCAAACCTTGTTTGATCATAAATTTTTTAAAATTTTCAGGTTGGATTGGATGGGGTTTTGACTTGGGCTCAATTGCGCTGAGCTAGCCTTTTTCACCAAATGCTCTCACTAAAGCCTGCACAAAAAGTCATTGGGACCTTATGGCTACGTCCAGGTCGTCAAATCCGTGGCTTTAAGTTACCACTTTCCAAAATTTTGGTTGGCTTAAGAAAATAAGATATCTTCCACCCCCAAAAGGAAAAATAACAAAACAAAACAAAACAAAACGAAGTAATAGGAAGAGTGTATTAATTGATGCCACTTAGCATTATGTGCGTATGTTTTGTTTAGCCTTTTTTGTCCATACCTGTACTCTATATGCATGGATTTGAAAAGTGCCAAAAAAGTTTCAAACCTATTGTATTTATCAATTCAATTATAGACATTTCAATTAAATAAATTTAGTTCAAACTAAGGGTGAGCATATTGGACCGATCGAATTGGGAACGGCTTGGATTGGCCGGTTTGATTCGATTCTTGGAGGCGTCGGTCCAATTTCTAGTTCCATAAAAATGAAACTAGTGATGTTTACTTCGGTTCCCGATTTGGGGGTGGGAACCGAATCAAACCGACTCTTTTTTTTTTTTTCCTTCAAATATATGTTTTTAATTTCTTAAAAATAGCTATAAACTCAAATATTGTAACAAATCTAATATATATATTAATTGTTTTCCTAAGTGAACAATTCCATTAGACCGGACCGGTCCGATCCCTAGTCCCAAAAATTGGGAACCAATCGTTCCAATCTAGTTCCCGATTCCTAAGTGAGACCGGATCGGAGTTTTGTAAATTGATCACCCACATTGTATTAATTTAGTTTTCAAACATTTTTAAATAATATTTTAATTTTTTTGAATTTTTATTGTTCTTTTACATTGTATCAATTTAGTTTATCTGGCAAATTTAGGCTAATATTGAAGTGGACATTTTTAAATAATATTTTAATTTTTTTTTTTTTTGAATTTTTATAATGTTTTTATTTTTTTTATTTTCTTCTTTCTTCCTTTTATTTTTTTCTTTCATTTTGGCTGGTGAGGGTGCAAAAGCCCTGGCTTGGATTCAGTGAGGGTTTGGGCAAGGGTCGTGACCCTCGCTAGTGGTCGGCGATATGGCATGATTGATTTCAAGGGGGACGGTTCCCATCATAGAAATGGGAACCTCCAATTTCTTCTACATCTGGGCTTAAAATTACATCCGTTGCCTCAGAGGGAGTGGCCTGAACGCAATCGTCGCCAGAATCATCAATCCCTTCCTTGTCTTCTCGGGCAAATCGGGAGGTATCTGATATTTTTCCTTGCTGTTCGCTCCATCGCGTTCGGCGTGAAAATTCGCCTTTTCGAGCCTTCATCCTCCGACATCTCATCATCATCATCCTCGTACAAATCCATCCCACGGTCCTTTTAAGAGCAATACTCACTAATAATCGAAGACAAAGTAGTGTACACATCATCCTCACGGGCCTCACCCTCATCTCCGCACGGCGAATCGGGTTTCTCGAACTTTGCTTTATCTGTGATTTGGACTGAACTCTCTCGACTTCGGCTTTGGACTGAGAGAGAAAACGCGCCGGCTGTGGAAGAGATCTTTGATGAAACGTGCTGGCTGTGGAGACCTTTGATGAAGACGTGAGATGAGTCCTTGCCGGCGTTCGCGAATGCCTCGGTATCGGGGACAAGGTTTCGCCTGAGTAGAGAGCGAGGGCGTGAGCTGCAAGTGCTGAGAGCGAGCTGCCAGAGTCGAGAAAGGGTGAGGCCGCGACCGTGACGCCGCGATAGAGGGCCTGGAGTGAGAAAAGAGAATCAAAACAATTTAACGATTTTATTTGCATTTTCTATATAATTACAATATATGCTTTTTGCAATGATCTTAGAGAAACTACAGATTTTATTTCCAATAATGATTTCAACTCATACTTGATCTATCAATACTAGAATAACTCATATACAAGCGTATATGCTTTTAACATCTGTCACGTGCAAATATCGTTAGTCACCATTGACAATTAAAATGTTTGTTATTTTTATCTCACTTTTCTCTTCTATGTATATTTGTGTGTGCCTGTGTGGTGCTCATGAGAGATCCTTGAACTCGGTATTTTTCGGCTCCACCCCTCAATCCCTTTACTATTAGTAGGGCTGCATGCTTGTTGACCAATTCAAAGTTTAATTAGCAAAGAGCAAAAGTATGGGTACGTTGCTTTAATTTTAACAAAAATATGGGTTCGCTAGAGACAAATGCGTTATTTCGATGTCAAAGTGTCTGAGTTTCATCTGAAGTTAAATGATTCGATTGGAACTGTATGGAGTATGAATACGGCCGAAGTGAAAATTGGTGCATGAGACAGGGTTAAGGACGGAGAACCCATAGACAAAGTGGTGCCTTTGTAATATTTGGGGCCAAATAAGTCAGCCAATCTTTTTCTCTTAAAAACCAGCCTAGCTCATTTTCATTTCCTCTTCTTTTGCTGTGCCCAAGTCAGTGAGCAGAACAGCATAGAAGCAAAAAACAGAAAGAAACGAGAGAAGAGAGAAAGAGAAGGGAAAGAAAAGAGAAGAAGGAGAACAGGAAAGGAGGAGAAACTCCCATGTATTTGCCACGGATGCCTCGGCAGCTCATCTTAACACCATTCTACGACACCGGTAAGCGATTAAAACCTTTAATCGTCATTTGAAAGGAATAGTCGCAATTAGTGCTTGAAATTCGGAATTAGTGGAGATTTGTGTGGTGAAATCCGATTTTTGAGTCGTTTAGCTGCGAATTTTTATGAGAATGATAATTTAGGATGTTATGAAGTTATAGCATTTTGTGGATCTCAATTTGAGTTTACGGTTTGTTTGAAATGGAATTTTTAATTTTGGCACGCGTTCTGGTATTGTTCCGAACAGTAGCTTCGGGACTGATTTTTAGCTGTTTTCGGTGAGGTTTTAAGACAGCTGAGTTGGGGTTGTTGTAGTATATCAAAATGGCTTTCTAAGGACTATAAGTTGGCTCGAAATGGAATTTTGTGGAAAAAGTTATGGCGCGACAAAGTTGAGCGTGTGACCCGGTCTCGTGGATAACAATAGATTTCCGTTAGAGGCGAGTTTTCCGTTGGCGCGTATGTGTGGTTTTATCAATAAATAGACGGAGTATAACCAAGTCATTCATTAGAATGTCCTTTTACTTTGTCTTTTGATATTATTTTTGGATTAATTGTTAGGAATTTGAGTGCGTCGACTCAAGTAAGCACTTAGTTGATTTTTGGCTTTTCTCAGGTGAGTAATACCATTTCTTCTTTGTATTTTAAACTCATGTTTGAAAAACATTATGGGTAATGTTTATGCTATTAGTTGAAAAATAGCATCCTTTGTTGTATAAAACATGATCGAGCTTTTACTGTCATTTGTTGTTTGAGTGAGGGAATTGTCCTTTGATTTTAGTTGTAATATTAACTTGAAAGTGGTTTACGAAACTTTTATAAAAGGATCTTGGAAAGTTTCTGGTTTATGTAAAGCATTTTAATATTTATTAAATGCTTGAATTGTGAGATGATTCTGATTTTGTTTGTGGATTACTGGAAATTTATAATTGATGGTTGATGCTCAATGTCTCTGTGAACCCTGAGGGGTGTGTAGGTATGTGCATACTAGTCTAGGATATCCTTATGGGTCAAGTCACCGGCTTATAATAGGTGGAGACTTAATCAAGGAAAGAATCTTGGTTGTCTTGTCACGGGTGTTAAGCATGACCATGGTTGGATATTTGAGCTTGAGTTTAGTTGATGGAATGGATCATTGACATTTAATTTGAGTTTAGTCGATAGAATAGACCATCGACATGTGTTTTGACGAGTTTAGCCAATGGAATAGACCATTGGCATGTGTTTGATGAGATTGATCAATGGATTCGACCATTGGTATCTATTTTGTTATTTCCTTGAGATATTTGTAGAATGTATATATCGTGTTATAAATGGATTATATTGGTATTGTAAATGCGCATAGTAATTTTTCGATCCGCTTAGAAGAAATGTATTACTCATTGAGCCGTAATAGCTCATTTTTTCTTCTTATCATGTTTTTCAAGTCTCTCAATTAGCAACTGATAGAGCGAGAGGGTGATAGTGCGGGAACTTTTGGGAGCTGCAAATTTAGGGTAATTTAAGGCTAAGTTCTTCGGGTAGGAAGGACGGCCATGTCACTCCCTTATCCTTACAGGATTTGGGGTGCCGACAGCCTTTTAGACGAAGTGGTGCGTGAGTCGGAGTTAAAAGTGGTGCCTTTTTTGAATATCCAACTGAGTCCAAAAAAGCTGCTATAGACTAAGTGGATAAAAATGGAACACGGAGATTTGGAGAGGGAAAGTATAAGAAGTCAGGGTTAAGAACGGAACCACGGGAATACGCGTGCAAACCCCTGGGAAATCTTAAAGCGGAAAGCAATAAAAAATATTTAGATCTGGAGGACCCATATGAGTAGCGTTCGCGTTGTGAGTAACTTTAGAATGATTTGCTTATAAAGATGGGGGTTAGAACTTAAAAGAGGACATTTGCAAACAATGGCAAAGATCACATTCTCCATTTTCATCATCGTCCCCATGATCGGTTTGTCACTTGCAGCCGATACTTTGGGCACGGACAGTTCCTTCCGTCATGGAGAAACGTTGGTTTCTTCAGACCTAACCTTTGAGCTAGGATTCTTTACTCCTGGCAACTCGAGTATGAGCTACTTGGGTATATGGTACAAGTTTAGTCCTGAAATGGTTGTGTGGGTTGCTAATAGAAATAACCCACTAGTGGATCATAAAGGTGTTCTCAAATTTAGCACTGTGGGCAATCTAGTCCTTCTCGACCAGTCGAATGGAGTGGTTTGGTCTTCGAAGTCATCCAGGGTCCTCGGGAGTCCAATTGTGCAGCTACTGGATTCGGGAAATCTTGTTATTTGGGATGACTCCGTTTCGAGTTTTGATGAAACCTATTCATGGCAAAGCTTCGATTACCCGTCTGACACTCTTTTAGCGAGCATGAAGTTGGGGTTGAACCTGAACTCGGGTCTCGAACGGCGTCTCACTGCGTGGAAAAGCATGGATGACCCTTCTCCTGGAGATTATGTCCACGGGATAAATTACAGTCAGGCTCTACCTCGATTGGAAGTAGTCCAAGTGGATGTGCTTAGAAAAATATTTCGAATGGGGCAATGGAACGGAGTCCAATTCGTTGGCGCTCTTATTGGACCAAGCCCAGCTGCAATGCCCCTGGTTACGTACACTGAAACTGAGATCTCCTTCATGTTTGAGGTTCAGGACAGGCAACTTTCCTCGATAATGAAATTAAACTATTTGGGAGTGCTGCAGCTTTTAGTGGTGAATAGATCGAGAAGCACCAAGTGGAATGTCATGCTCGAGTTCCCTGGTGTTTTTTGCGATTTTTATGGCAGGTGCGGTGCTAATGCCATCTGCAACGGTAGTTTGTGTGAATGTGTGAAAGGGTTCACGCCTAAATCGCCTCACGAATGGGCGGTCCGTGATTTTTCTGGTGGATGCAAGAGGACAGTACTCACGAATTGTTCAAAAGGAGAAGGGTTCTGGGAAATTAGAACAGTCAAACTGCCCGACCTGTCGGAGGTCGTGCTGCACGGGAGTACGAGCCTCAAGGAATGCAAGGACGAGTGCTTGAAGAACTGTTCGTGCACGGCTTATGCTAATTCAGATATTAGAGGAGGAGGCAGCGGCTGCCTCATGTGGTTTGGGGATTTGATTGACATGAGAACGCTCGAAGAAGGGAACTACGTGCAAACTCTATATGTACGACTATCAGCTTCTGAACTAGGTATTCATACTTACGCTAATTGACTTTTTTATTCTGCTAAAGTATTAAAATGCTTGTTCTTTGGGCAAGAGAAGTTCGGAAATAGTTAACCCTCTAGACTCCTTTTTCTTTACTCTAGATGCCACTCGTGACCGCACCAGGAGGAGAATAATATTAGTAGCTGTCATATTGAGCTCTATCATTGGTGGATTGCTTTTTGTCGGAACTGCATGGTGGGGTGTAAAGCATAAGAAAAGGAGAATCCGGATTGGAGGTAAGCCTGATCTTCAATTAAGGCAGATTTCGTTATAAATTTAAAGCAGCCTTACTTCAATTGGTTATAAGCACGCTAGTTCACTGTCGTTGTCCTATGCTAATGCAAATCAATGCATATTAATTTACTAGGTCCTGAAATCACAAAAGAAGATATCGATTTACCATTATATGATGTGGCTGCCATTGAAAGTGCTACGGATAATTTCTCTGATGACAATATCATTGGGGTTGGTGGCTTTGGTCCCGTTTATAAGGTACAGAGTTTATACATATCATTTTGTGCCAAACTAATGATGCATATAACAAAGATGTTGCCATTTTGTAGGGTAATCTTCAGACAGGACAGTTAGTAGCAGTCAAGAGGCTATCAAAGAATTCAAGGCAAGGTCTTGAAGAGTTCAAGAATGAAGTATTCTTGATCGCGCGACTTCAACACCGGAATCTTGTTGGACTTCTAGGCTGCTGCATTGAGGGAGAGGAGAGAATCTTGCTTTACGAGTACATGGACAACAAGAGCTTGAATTACTTCATATTTGGTCAGATAATTTTGCTTTTTAATTCTCTACTTATCAAATGCTATTCTTTCACAGTAATATAAACTAAGCTTGCACTTTTCATTAGCTATTTTGTTGAGATTGACCATGTGAATTTTGTATTGTCCATAGATGAAGAAAAAAGCCTGCTGTTGACATGGCAAAGGCGGTTTGACATTGTCATCGGTATTGCAAGAGGACTTCTCTATCTCCATCGTGATTCCAAACTTCAAGTAATCCACCGAGATCTTAAAGCAAGCAACATATTACTAGATGGTGACCTAAACCCTAAAATTTCCAACTTTGGCTTGGCAAGACTATTTGGAGTTAATGAAAAAGAAGCAAGAACAAAGAGAGTCATTGGAACCTAGTAAGTCTTTTCTTTTTGTTACTGACATGAAGCACTCATTATTAGCAAGGACCATAAAAACCTTGATTTTGTGAAATGCAACGGCTACATGGCCCCTAAGTATGCTATGGATAGGAAATTCTCTTTGAAGTCGGACATATATAGCTTTGGTGTGCTCTTGTTGGAGATAATTAGCGGGAAATGGAATAGAGAATTTTCCCATCCAGGCCATTACCACAACCTTCTTGGACATGTAAGTAAATAGGCACTACTAACACCGGTGTTCCATCTCTCTCTGATCTTTTATGTGGTCATTTAGGATGATTTCTTAATGACCAAGGACGAGTTCCAAAATTTTCTTCAGGCGTGGTTGCTTTGGAGTGAAGGAAGGGCGTTGGAGATAATGGAGGAATGCTTGCACAGCTCATTTGACAGAACCCAAGTGGAAAGGTGCATTCAAGTGGGTTTGTTGTGTGTACAAAAGTTCCCTGAAGATAGGCCGGCTCTATCGTTTGCAATTTATATGATACTCAATTGTGGTTTGGTCTTGCCTGAACCTAAAGAGCCTAGTTTCTTCACGGAAAGAAATTCAAAGTACACTGATGGGCCTTCATCAAAGGGAGAGTCACATACGTAGAATTTATTAACTTCGACTATGTTGGATGGTCGATAGGCATTCTATGCCATTTGTGGTAGATTACTAGGTTTTTCGTGAGATCTTTTTATACATATTTGGTTTAGTTGGGCCATTGCGGTGTATGGCTATGCTTGTAGGGTTTTATGGCTAAGCCACAGGAAGAGTGGGACTTGCTTAATATAATAGAGACGTTTAATGAAATTTTCACGAAGTTACTTGAAAAGGTATGTAAGTCTCATAATTTCTCTTGAGAGATTTCCATATCAAGCATGGGAAGAGCCACTTAAAAGCAGAAATTAAGAAAAGTCAAATAAATCTAACTTTAGATAAAATTACTTTCCTAATGATTATCTATTATATGTTTTGATAAACCATTCAAACATGTAATAATTTCAAGTTAGAGATGATCATTGAATGGGCTTAAACTGGGATGGTTATTAAGGTTGATCATAAATATGCAAATATTTGGGTCGGATTGGCCAGGCTTTGACTAGGGCATGATCATGCCATGTTAGGCTTTTTCGCCCAATAGTCGTACTCAATCCGGACCTTGTGACTAGGGCTAGACACTTAAATCCGTGATAACTTATTTAGAGTTATGATCTTCCAAAATCTTATCATAAAAAAAATAATACACTCGAATTGAAATAACCAACGGACGGAATAAATGAAAATAATTTCACCCCCGAAAAGGTATTAATTGATGCCACCTAGGCATTCCGTGCGCATGCCCCTTTTAGTCATTGTGGTCCACACTTGTGTGCTATATGCATGTACGTACAAGGTCACATTAAAAAGTCAACAAAAATGTTCCAGGAGCATTGGGACGGACCTTTTCCTTGAACACGGCTAATAGGTAGTCGAAGTAGAAGATTAGAAGAACATAAATAGTTCAAGTAAATCATATGAACATCCTAAAATGGGCATCCCACAAAATTTGTCCCCCGTTTTGGACAATGATTGAAGATCCAAAGGTGAAAGACAGGGCCCTTGCTTGAACCCTGATAGCTCCAGGCCAGCTTAAGGATAGTTGAGAGGGACCCGCAGTAAATGAAAACTATAAAAGTGGAGAGAAAATATTCTGGTCTCAAAGCGCCACGTTAGCAATGCGTTATTTTCTCTATGCAATTTGAACTTGCCACGTGGATACTGATTTAGAAATAAAAAATACAAATATAATTTTTTCTCTCTATTCCTCCCCTCTCCCTTCGTTGCTCCGGTTCTGGCCGGTGTCACAGCGACCGCCGGAAGATGGAGCCAACCAGGTCTGCCGGTGGCGTCACTCGTCCATGACCGACGAGGCGAGATCAGGAGCCATGGTCCATGGCCAAGCCTCCATCTCAGTCGTGCGCGGCTCTCTGTGATTGGCCGTCCATGGCCGAGCCACCCCTTCCTGGTTGCTTGCGTTTAGGCTCGTCTGTCGCCAGATCTAGAAGTGCTCGCTCGCGTTTAGGCTTGTCCAAACTGAGTCATACACTAAGTCGTCTTTGTGATCGTCTTCCTCTACTCGTCTTCGGCTTCGTCGTCCTCCATGAGTCTATTCGTCTTGGTCTTCGGCCACTGGCCAAATTTGTTCGCTTCGTCTTCCCGCCGTTACCATGCCTCGACATCTGGTCTTTAGCAAAAGCTAGGGCGATGGGGCTGGTTGTCGCTGGCAAACGAGCACTGCCGAGAAATGGATTCTCGGTCGGACTATCTTCCTCTCACTCTTACTCACGTGTGTTTCTCTATGTATTTTTGGATTATGATTGCCAACCCTGAATTATGAGGTATGAATCTGAATATAGTGTTAACCTAGGTTTTAGACGGGCCTAGATTAGGCCTCAATCAATAATGGACTTAAATTACCAAGGCCTAAGTTTAATGGACTGAAATTGGATCGAATTGAGCTCAATCTGGCCCGTTCCCCTCATGATTTTCGGCTAGCCTTGTCCCCTCGGTTCATTTAATTAAATCGCGTGTCACGTAGAGTAGTTTAATTAGAGTTGCACGCCATGCTAGAGTAATTACATATTAATTATAGCTCGTCACTAGAGTTAAGTCATTTAATTAAAATTGCAAGTCATATAGCTTGTATGTGGGGTTTATTCAATTAGAAATTGCATGTTACGTTAGAATAGACCTACTTTGTACGTCATTGCATCTAGAGTAATTGCATTATATGCATTGCATATAGGTTAATTCTCATTTAAATAAGAGAAAACCCTTAAACATTTTTTAGTGGAATTTTGTGGTAATTAGATACCATATTTAAGTGAATACGTGATTTTCTAATTTAGCATTGTAGATGCTTACTTGCTTTGAGGTAACTATTTGCTCCCCTATCTTAGCAATTTAATTATCCCTTTGGTTATTGAGTGTTAAATTAATATTTGCGCACTCGCATTTTAATGACTAATGTTAAAAACAATTCAAGCTTTTTGACAAAAGATTTTTTTGAAAATAAGATAGAAAAGTACTGAAGGGATGTTTGAGTAATCTAGTATAATCAAATCCCCAATCCATAATCTTTGGTTGAGGAGTATAGTGTATCTCCTGGAACTTTACTTAGGTTTCTAATCCACTCACCAAGAAATATATTAGTAGAGACTCCAAAATAAATTAATATGTATCTTAATAAATTGAACCTTAATTTGTGAATTGATATGAGCTTGACAGAGCCAAGGCCAAGTCTAGGCTTAGTATTCTATTAGTCAAGCCTTAGGTGGTACACCCTCAGGTGAGGTTGCAACATATGATTGAAAATCCTAAAACTTATCACGTAAGGGCAATTAGTGAATGCAATTAAGTCCTAAACTTTGTCATTTTCAAAAGTGCCATCAAATCCTAGAACTTATCAAATTAGTTCAATTAAGTTTTCCATTGATTATAATTTTTGAAATTTTTAGGATTCGATTACATTTTTGTTACACGTTTTAGAATTTGTTTGTATTTTTTGAAAATTTTAAGACTTGATTGCATTTTTCGTAAGTTTTAGTACTCAATTGTTCTTTCGTGATAAGTTTTAAGACTTTAAGTATACTTATCTCTTAATTTTAAATACATAGTTTATATAGTTCGTTAATTGTATAATCTTTGATCCACGTCTATGATGATTGATTTGGATGATTAGTCAATTTTTTGTATTATAATTGCCTATAAAAATGTTTTAAACTATAATTGATTAGATGATAGATCCTCTTAGGTGAAAATCAAAGTTTTTTCAGTTACGCATATCGAACATAAAAAATTTTACAATCTTAAAAGTGATTTTCCATTCTTTTTTGTTCAAATCTTAGCACTTCTTATATTTATCATTGGGCGAGTGACATGCGCGAGAAGCCCGACGATCTAATTCTTCATATTCGTCCCTTTTCCTCGGCGCATGCTCCACAAATGGCGGCTGTTGCCGTTTAATTCTGTTCGTCATACCGTCTAACCCATTTGAAGGGAAGGGTTCGAACTACCCGCGAAGAAAGTGCGCCGAAATGCCGCTCGAGTGTCAACTTTGCATTTCGCCTCATGAAGTCCAGATGGGGTTTCATTTGACTGTAATGATTCGACTGGAATAGTACGAGATATGAACATGACAGAAGTGAAAAGTGGTGCGTGAGACAGGGTTAAAACGGATAACCCATAGTCAAAGTGGTGCCTTCTAGACAAACTGGTGCATGAGTCAGTCAAAAGTGGTGCTTTTTAGAATATCCAACGGGAGTCCAAAAGAGCTGCTATAGACTTAGTTTATAAAGTGGAACACGGAGATTTGGAGGAGGAAAAATATAAGAAATCAGTGTTAAGAACAGAACCAAGGGAATACGCGTGCCAACCAGTACAAGGTAAATCTTCAAAGCGGAAAGCACTAAAAAATGTTCAGATTTTGAGGACTCGTACGAATAGTGTTGACGTTGTGGGTAAGTTTAGAATGATTTGCTTATAAAGATGGGGTTAGAACTTAAAAGAGGACATTTGCAAACAATGGCAAAGATCACATTCTCCATTTTCATCATCGTCCCCATGATCGGTTTGTCACTTGCAGCCGATACTTTGGGCACGGACAGCTCAATCCGTCATGGAGAAACGTTGGTTTCTTCAGACCTAACCTTTGAATTAGGATTCTTTACTCCTGGCAACTCAAGTATGAGCTACTTGGGCATATGGTACAAGTTTAGTCCTAACACGGTTGTGTGGGTTGCTAACAGAAACAACCCACTAGTGGATCATAACGGTGTTCTCGCATTCAACAATGCAGGCAATCTAGTTGTTCTCAACCAGTCGAGTGGTGTGGTTTGGTCTTCAACGTCGCCCAGGGTCCTCCAGAATCCAATTGCGCAGCTCCTGAATTCAGGAAATCTTGTTCTCCGGGATAACTCCGTTTCAAGTTCTGATGAAGCCTATTCATGGCAAAGCTTTGATTACCCGTCTGACACTCTCTTAGCGAGCATGAAGCTGGTGTTGAACCCGAAAACGGGTTTCGAACGGCGTCTCACCGCGTGGAAAAGCATGGATGACCCTTCTCCTGGAGATTATGTCCACGTGTTAGACTACAGTCAGGGTCTACCTCAGTATGAAGTAGTGCAAGTGCATGTGCATAGCAAAAAACATCGATCGGGGCAATGGAACGGAGTCCAATTTGTCGGCGTTCCCTTTGTAGAAACTCCAGCTGCAGTGTTCCTGTTTGTGTACAATGAAACTGAGATCTCCTTCATGTTTGAGGTTCAAGACAGGCAACTTTCCGCGATGATGAAATTAAACTCTCTGGGAGTGCTGCAACTTTTTGTTCTGAATAGATCGAGAAGTGCCACGTGGAATGTCATGTTAGAGTTCCCTAGGGATGTGTGCGATCTTTATGGCAGGTGCGGTGCTAATGCCATCTGCAGCGGTACCTTGTGTAAATGTGTGAAAGGGTTCATGCCTAGGTCGCCTAACGAATGGGTGGTCCTTAATTTTTCCAGTGGATGCAAGAGGACATTACCAACGAATTGTTCAAAAGGAGAAGGGTTCTGGGAAATTAAAAAAGTTAAACTGCCCGACGTGTTGGAGGTAACGCTGAACAGGAGTATGAGCCTCAAGGAATGCAAGGACGAGTGCTTGAAGAACTGTTCGTGCGCGGGTTATCCTAATTCGGATATCAGAGGAGGAGGCAGTGGCTGCCTCATGTGGTTCGGGGACTTGATTGACATGAGAGCGCTCGAAGAAGGGAACCGCGTGCAAACTCTATATATACGCGTATCAGCATCTGAATTAGGTATTCATACTTATGCTAATTGACTTTTTTTCCCTGCAATTTTATCAAAATGCTTGTTCTTCGGGCAAGAGAAGTTTGGAAATAGTCAACCTTCTAGACTCCTTTTTCTTTACTCTAGATGCCATTCGTGACCGCGCCAGGAGTAAAATAAAATTAATAGCTGTCATATTGAGCTCTATCATTGGTGGATTGCTTTTTGTCGGAACTGCATGGGGGGTTGTAAAGCATAAGAAAAGGAGAATCCGGATTGGAGGTAAGCCTGATCTTCAATTAAGGCAGATTTCGTTATAAATTTAAAGCAGCCTTGCTTCGATTGATTATAAGCACGCTGGTTCACTGTCGTTGTCCTCTGCTAACGCAAATCAATGCATATTAATTTACTAGGTCTTGAAATCACAAAAGAAGACATCGATTTACCATTATATGATCTGGCTGCCATTGAAAGTGCTACGAATAACTTCTCTGATAACAATATGATTGGGGTTGGTGGCTTTGGTCCGTTTATAAGGTACAGAGTTTATACATATCATTCTATGCCGAACTAATGATGCATATAACAAAGATGTTGCCATTTTGTAGGGTAATCTTCAGACAGGACAGTTAGTAGCAGTCAAAAGGCTATCAAAGAATTCAAGGCAAGGTCTTGAAGAGTTCAAGAATGAAGTATTCTTGATCGCGCGACTTCAACACCGGAATCTTGTTGGACTTCTAGGCTGCTGCATTGAGGGAGAGGAGAGAATCTTGCTTTACGAGTACATGGACAACAAGAGCTTGAATTACTTCATATTTGGTTAGACAATTTAGCTTTTTAATTCTCTACCGATCAAATGCTATTCTTTCAAAGTAATATAAATTTAGCTCGCACTTTTCGTCAGTTATTTTGTTGAGATTGACCGTGCGAATTTTGTATTGTCCATAGATGAAGAAAAAAGCCTGCTGTTGACATGGCCAAGGCGGTTTGACATTGTCATCGGTATTGCGAGAGGACTTCTTTATCTCCACTGTGATTCCAAACTTCAAGTAATCCACCGAGATCATAAAGCAAGCAACATATTACTAGATGGCGACCTAAACCCTAAAATATCCGACTTTGGCTTGGCAAGAATATTTGGAGCTAACGAAAAAGAAGCAAGAACAAAGAGAGTCATTGGAACCCAGTAAGTCTTTTCTTTTTGTTATTGGCATGAAGCACTCATTATTAGTAAAGACCTTAAAAACCTTGATTTTGTGAAATGTAGCGGCTACATGGCCCCTGAGTACACTATGGATGGGAAATTCTCTTTGAAGTCGGACATATATAGCTTTGGTGTGCTCTTGTTGGAGATAGTTAGCGGCAAAAAGAATAGAGGATTTTCCCATCCGAGCCATTACCACAACCTTCTTGGACATGTAAGTAAATAGACACTACTAACATTGGCTTTCCATCTCTCTCTTATCTTTTACGTGGTCATTCAGCATGATTTCTTAATGACCAAGGACGAGTTCCCAATTTTTCTTCAGGCGTGGTTGCTTTGGAGTGAAGGTAGGGCCTTGGAGATGATGGAGGAATGCTTGCACAGCTCATTTGACAAACCCAAGTGGAAAGGTGCATTCAAGTGGGTTTGTTGTGTGTACAAAAGTTCCCTGAAGATAGGCCGACTATGTGTTCCGCAATTTGTATGATACTCAATTGTGGTTTGGTCTTGCCTAAACCTAAAGAGCCTGGTTTCTTCATGGAAAGAAATTCAAAGTACACTGATGGGCCTTCATCAAAGGGAGAGTCACATACGCAAAATTTAGTAACTTTGACCATGCTGGAGGGTCGATAGGCATTCTATGCCATTTGTGGTAGATTACTAGGTTTTTCGTGAGATTTTGTATACATATTTGGTTTAGTTGGGCCATTGCGGTGTATGCCTCTGCTTGTAGGGTTTTATGGCTAAGCCACAGGAAGAGTGGGACTTGCTTAATTTAATAGAGATGTTTAATGCAATTTTCACGAAGTTACTTGAACAGGTATATAAGTCTCAAAATATCTCTTGAGAGATTTCCATATCAAGCATGGGTAGGGCCACTCAAAAGCGGAAGTTAAGAAAAGTCAAATAAATCTAACTTTAGATAAAATTATTTTCCTAATGATTGTCTATTATATGTATTGATAAACCATTCAAACATGTAATAATTTCATTTTCAAATTAGAGATGATCATTGTAAGGACCTAGGGCTCGCTGAGTAATATTGTCCGCTTTGGGCCGAGGCCCGCACGGTTTTAAAACGCGTTACTCAGGGAAGAGGGATCCCAGCCTTATATACTAGCCCAGGACTCCCCCCTAAGTGATGTGGGACAAGAGACATGTGACCCACCTCCCTTGCGCATGACCGAGGACTGAGGCGTGGACGCACCGCCATCCCTCCTCCTCGCGCACCGTCGCCCGGCTCGTCACATTCTCCCCCCCTTCGGGCACGGCGTCCGCTGTGGCCCCACACGCTGTCGGGAGTCGGCTCGATACCATTTGTAAGGGCACGGGGCTCGCCGAGTAATATTAATCCGCTAGCTTTGGGCGAGGCGCACGGTTTTAAAACGCGTTACTCAGGGAAGAGGGATCCTAGCCTTATATACTAGCCCATGACTCCCTCCTAAGCGATGTGGGACAAGAGACATGTGACCCACCTCCCTTGCGCACGACCGAGGATTGAGGCGTGGACGCACCGCCATCCCTCCTCCTCGCGCACCGTCGCCCGGGTTGTCACAATCATTGAATGGGCTCAAACTGGGATGGTTATTAAGGTTGATCATAAATATTCGAATATTTGGGTCAGATTGGGCTAGGCTTTGACAAGGGCATGATCAAACCATGTTAGGCTTTTTCGCCCAATAGTCATACTCAATCTAGACCTTGTAACTAGGGCTAGACACTTAAATCCGTGATAGCTTATTTAGAGTTACGATCTTCCAAAATCTTATTATTAAAAAAAAAAAAATACACTCGAATTGAAATAACCAACGGACGGAACAAAACAAAATAATTTCACCCCGAAAAGAGAAATAAAAAAAAAAGAAGTAACACGGAGAAGGTATTAATTGATGCCACCTAGGCATTCCGTGCGCATGCCTTTTTTAGTCATTGTGGTCCACACTGGTGTGCCATATGCATGCACGTACAAGGTCAAATTAAAAAGTCAACAAAAATGTTCCAGGAGCATTCGCACGGACCTTTTCCTTGAACACGGCTAATAGGTAGTCGAAGTAGAAGATTAGAAGAATATAAATAGTTCAAGTAAATCATATGATCCTCCTAAAATGGGCATCCCACAAAATTTATCCCCCGTTTTGGACAATGATTGAAGATCCAAAGGTGAAAGACAGGGCCCTTGCTTGAACCCTGATAGCTCCAGGCCAGCTTAAGCATAGTTGAGAGGGACCGGCAGTAAATGGAACTATACAAGTGGAGAGAAAATATTCTGGTCTCAAAGCGCCACGTTAGCAATGCGTTATTTTCTCCATGCAATTAGAACTTGACACGTGGATACTGATTTGGAAATAAAAAAATACAAATATAATTTTTTCTCTCTATTCCTCCCCTCTCCCCTCGTTGCTCCAGTTTTGGCCGGTGGCACAGCGACCACCGGAAGATGGAGCCAACCAGGTCTGGCCGGTGACGTCACTGGTCCATGACCGACGAGGCAAGATCTGGAGCCATGGTCCATGGCCAACCCTCCATCTCAGTCATGCACGACTCGCTGTCATTGGCCATCCATGGCCGAGCCGCACCTTCGTGGTTGCTTGCGTTTAGGATTGTCTGTCGCCAGATCATGAAGTTCTTGCTCGCATTTAGGCTTGTCTAGACTGAGTCATTCTCTCAGTCATCTTCCTTTGCTCGTCTTCGGCTTCGTCTTCTTCCATGGGTCTATTCGTCGTGGTCTTCGGCCATTGGCCAAATTTGTTCTCTTCGTCTTCTCGCTGTTACCATGCCTCCACATTTGGTCTTTAGCTTCATCTTACTCTGTTTGTCTTCGGGTTTTCCTTCCATTGTGCGTTTGCTTTGTCTTCTTGCCTCCCTGGTCAATATTCAGATTTGATCGCCTCTATCTCACCATGGCTCCAGATCTAGTCGGGCATAGCAAATTTGCGGCAACGAAGGCAGAGGGTGCAAACTCGTTGTGGGGTGCGACAACCGTGACGTGGAGGGCTCGAGGTTGGAGGCTGTGGCAGCTTGAGTGGTGGGGTAGTGGTTGTCATGGACCTATGGTGGAGTAAGAGAGAGAAATAATGATTTTAATTTTGTGTTTAATTCTATGTTAGTGTCACGGCTCGAAGACGTGAACGATCCAAGAGGTTTCTGCATGACGCCATGATCGATTCTTTGGGATGAGCGACCCTCAGCTGGTATCCCCAAGTCCTAGGGTTTTCTTGAGCATTTTGGAATATTCCTAGGGGCAGGCGATACGACAATTATACACCTACGTAATTAAAGCAGGTAGGTGGTAGTTAGGGAGATATGATTTCAACCGCATGATTGAGGAGAGATCTACGGATACGGTATGCCCTATACTTATTTATATAAGGGTCTCTTCCTCCTCATTTGTATTATCTCATTCACAAGAGTAATATAATCCAGAGTTTCTTTCTCTAAAATCCTTGTGATTGAGTGGGAAATGTTGCTTAAGAGAAATCCTAAGGCCGCAAGAGGGAATGTTAAATCGATCGACTAGTGACAAGTGGTATCAGAGCGAGTTCGTTCCAAGGCGCAATAGTTGATTCCTGTCCTGAGGTGTTGATCGCGCTGGAGGCTGATCACGAGGATCTTGGAAGGGCTGTTGAGAAGGCCAACAAGGGAAGGAAGAACCGTGCTGGTTCTAGTTTAAGGGATGCTATAGGGGATCTAGAACGTCGGGTGACGAAGGTAGAACCGTTCACCACCGAGATCCAAAAATCAGTTGATGACCTGACCTAGACCGTCGATGGAGTGGAAGCTGAAAAGGAGGAGCTCGCGACCGAGGTGCAAGAGCTCAAGACCAGCATGGGAGAGCTCCGTGGTGAGTTACTAGGGACCGTGAAGCAGGAGTTGGAATAGCGGGATGAAACCTTGGAGGCCATGATGGTGGCCATGCGCGCGGAGATAGCAGAACTCAAGGGGAAGGTCGCCGAATCGGAAGCGGCACGCATGAACGGGGTGGTCACGGTGCATGCGGGTCCACGAACGGATGCACCCAAGCCGGACAAGTTCAAGGGCTCGTGGGTAGCCAAGGATGTTGACAACTTCCTATGGTACATGGAACAGTACTTCCAAGCCACGGGGATCAACGATGACATACACGGGTAAACACCACATCCATGTATTTAGTTGATAATGCATTGTTATGGTGGTGTTATCGGTCGGATGGTAGGAGTGGCGATCCTATCACGATGTGGAATGGATTCATCGAGGAGTTTCGGCGAATGTACTACCCTTCGTATGTAGAGGAAGATGCTCGAGATGAGCTGAAGCGACTCGAACAAAAGGGCGTGGTACGTGACTACATCAAGTGGTTTTTAGAATTGCTACTCCAAATCTCCTCGGTGAGTGACAATGAGGCGTACCACCAGTTCTTAAGCAGTCTCAAGCCGTGGACCAAACAAGAACTCAAGTGGTGCAACGTGGGAGACCTCACAACAGCCATAGCCATGGTCGAATCTCTTGTGGAATACAAGGCACATTCCGCGTCCAAGTCGGACTTTCGTCTGAATGACAAGGCCAATGGTGGGGGAGATCGAGTAAGATTCAATTGCCCGAATAGAGGCAAATCACCGACGGCCCCTCTTAAAGCTCATGCGGAATCGAGTGGCGGAGGAGGACAAAATAAGGTACGTATTTGCAAATGTTTCTTTTGTGATGGTCCATATATGGCGTAAGATTGTCTGAACAAGGCCAAGTTGGCGGCCATTTGTAAGGAAGATGAGCCTACTGAGGAATCGCGGTTGGGATCATTGCGAATCCTTAGCACAATCAAGTCCAAGAAGGGGAAGGAGCCTAAGGGACTTATGTTCGCGGACTTGAAGATTGGAGAAACCACGATGAGTGCACTCGTGGACACTGGAGGATTCGATCTCTTCATATCAGAAGAAGCTGCGAAGAAACTCAACCTCTGGGTCGAGAAAGGAACTGGTTGGCTCAAAACTGTGAACTCCAAGGGGGTCCCTGCTATAGGTGTTGCAAGAGATGTGAAGCTCCAAATCGGGCAATGGAAGAGCAAGGAGACTATTGAGGTAATTCCACTTGATTACGGTTTCATCATTGGGTTAAAATTCCTAGATAGAATCCACGCTGTTATATTACTTTTTGCTGAATGCATTTGCATTTTGGATACATGGTGTCAATATGTGGTTTCAGTCCATCGCGAATCGAGTCGCGATCGGAAGATTATCTCAGCAATGCAACTCACCAAGGGAGCAAGAAAAGGTGAGGTGACTATTGTTGACACCTAAATTTACTGCTCTATTTAAGACTTAATAACATTAAAAATTAGGGATTAGTCCCCCTTTTTAAAAATTAAAAAAAAATTAAAAATTAAAAAAATTAATTAAAGATAATGATAATTTCGAATTAAAAAAACATAGTGGGGCTGGGCCTGGGGCCCGGCCCCTTTTCTTTTTCTTTTCTTCTTTCTTCTTTCTTTTCCTCCCCGCATGGGCCCGACCCACTTCCCTTTCCTTTCTTCCTCGGCCCGGCCCGATCGTTTTCTTCTTCTTCTTCTTCCCTTCTTCTCCCTTGCGCGGAAAGCAACCTGCAGGAAAAACAAAAAATGATGATGATGAAGCAAGCAGCAGGCCAGAGCGCAGAAAAGAAGGAGAAGCAGAAAGGCGGGTCAGAGCAGAAAAGCGAGAAGATGGGAAAGGTCAAAGAGCAGAGGCAGGGCAGAACGGCAGCAGGCGGTGGCAGTAGAGAAGGTTGACAGAGAAGACAAGGCGAAGCAGCTGCAGAGGAGGCGGACAAAAAAGACCGAGAAACGGAGGGAGACCGAGAGAGAGGATAGAAACGAAGAGAAAAGGGGGGAAGACAGAACCGAAAAAGAGAAGAAAGAAACCGGAGAAACGGATAGAGAGAGAGACCGAGAGACGAGAGAGAATCGGAGGAAGAAGGAAAACTCGAGAAGCAGCTAGCTATTGTCGGAGGCCCGTACGCCGCTGTCGTCCACTGCCGCTCACCCCTCAAACGAGGTAGGTCTCCCTGAACCTCCGCTGTTTTGTTTCTGGAGAATACCGGGCCGGAGCTCGCGGTCGACCGGCTCGCGTGAGCTCCGGCCCTCGTCGCCCTTGCATTTTCCTCCCATTTTCCTTGTAGTTCATGTCCGAAGATCCCTAGAGTATGTTCGAGGCTCGGTTGAGCCGGAAACCTTTGATTTCTGTAGCGCTCGTTAATTGTTCGACGAAATGCCTCAATGAGAAAACCGAATCCAATCCTCGATCGGAGCTCGGCTTTCGGTTCCCGTTGCGTCGTTCAGAGTTATACCGTTGTCATGCATCGTTTCAGTCACTTTCCTAGCTTTTCGGTAGGTTTCCGTGTCGTTTGGGTAGGTCGAAGCGCGCTCTCGCCGGAGTCAATCCGGCGACTCTCGGATGCGAGCTAGCCGACGCTCGGCGTCGGTGGGACGGAACGACCAATGCCTAGCGATGGCACGGCGACTCCCTTAGGACAGGCAGGCCTCGCGGCGGAGCCGGTGTCTGTCCAGCGAAGCCGCGGCACGGTGCAACGTCGGGCGGGAGAAGAACGGAGAAGAAGACCAAATTTTTTTAAAAAAATAATAAAAAAATAGAAAAACAAAAGGGCCAGAAATTAGAATAAGGCAGGGGTCGGGCCGAGAGTCGGTCAAGCGAGCTTGGGCCCACGCTAGACATAGGAGGGTTGCTGGGCTGAGAACAAATGGGATTAGGCCATTTCAGAAATTTTGTGGGCATTTAGGGTTAAGCCCAAGTGGGCCTTTTTATTTTTTATTTTTTTAGTGGGTTAGGTCGGCCCGGTCTTTTGCGGCTCAATCCGGATCGACAGGTCGAATCGAGTCAACAGGGCCGAGTTTCCGGACCCGGGCCGAATCATCTTTTTTTTTTAATTAAAAAAACGAAAATTCAGAAAACATCAAAAAAAATATAAAAAAATCATTAAAATATCTAAATTTTAGAATATTCAGAAAATTCATGGAAAATTTAAAAACCTGAAAATTTACAAAAATTTTCGAAAAAAATATTTTTTTCTATAAAAAAATCAAAAAAATCAAAATATTAGAAATTCCCAAAAAAAGAAATTTTTTTCAAAAATCCCAAAAATTTCAAGTTTGTTTTAGAGTTCCCTAAAAAGCTCTAAAATAATTCTTGGATCAATTTTCTCTTAAAAAGTGTCGGAAAATCGTATTTTCGGCCTACGATTGTGTTTAAAATTGAATAAGTCTTCACGGTTTTTCATCTTAGGGTTTTAATCCTCAAACATAATTGCCCTTGATAGCACGCTTATAATGCAATGGTTATGGTTTCCCCTTTAGTTTAATTAGGATTGCCATTTATTTATCTTTTAATGCTAGGTGTTTATTTTCCCTTGCAATTTATTTAATGTTTTCTTTAATCGCTTATTGCTATTTTGATGATTGTGCACCCGCATGATCACCTCACATGTTAGTGGTTAAGTCTAAAATCGATCCAAACTATCTGACAAAAATCTTTTTGAAATGAACAAGATTATGTATCGAAATGGCACTAATTGGCTAATTAGTGTAATCAGGTCCCCGACCCTAGATTCTCTGGTTGCGTAGAAAGTGAGGCATACTCCCATGCCTTGCTTGGTTTCTAGTCGACCCCAATAGGCTAGTGGCGGCTCCTTATTTGAATATTTTCATGAACACCTAATGTCACGCTGGGTATGGGCTTGGGAGAGCCTATGTCTAATGAGGGTCCTGGATCCACCTTTTGGACAATACCCTTAAACCTATTTATTTATTTCATTCCCCCTTGGGATGGAAAAAATAAGTCGCGACAAGTATCCTAGTGGCCTTGAAGAATGAAGACAACGAGGATGAAGGAAATGATGTACTAACGGTGGTGAACCAAGTCCTCGAAGAATTCAAGGACGTCATGCCTCCTAAGTTGCTTAAGAAACTTCCACCTCGAAGGGAGATGGATCATCGGATCAAGTTAGTGCCCGATGCTCGACCACCTGCCATGGCACCGTATCGTATGGCACCCCTTGAATTGGAAAAACTAAGGAAGCAACTCAAAGAGTTGCTTAATGCGGGATATATTTGGCCGTCCAAGGCTCCGGTTGGTGCGCTACTCCTATTTCAAAAGAAGTATGATGGATTACTCCGGATGTGCATCGACTACTAGGCGCTCAACAAGCTCACTGTGAAGAACAAGTGCCCGATTCCTCTCATTGCGGATCTTTTCGATCAACTTGGAGGAGGACGATGGTTCACCAAGCTTGATCTTTGATTGGGTTACTATCAAGTGTAGATCGCTAAAGGGGACGAGCCGAAGACTACATACGTGACGCGTTATGGATTGTACAAGTTCCTCGTCATGCCATTTGGCTTGACCAATGCTCCGGCTATTTTCTACACTATGATAAACAAGGTACTCCATCTGTTCCTTGATTGGTTCGTTGTGATTTATCTGAATGGCATTGTTATATATAGCTAGACGCTCGAGGAGCACGCCGAGCACTTGAGATAGGTCTTCCAAGTCTTGCGTGAAAACGAGCTGTACGTGAAGCGTGAGAAATGTGCCTTCGCCCAAAGGGAAGTCCCACTCTTGGGGCACATTGTCGAGGATAGCTGAGCTTGGATGGATGGGGCTAAGATTTGAGCAATAGTCGAGTGGGAGCCACCGACTAAGGTAACGGAGTTGAGGTCATTCTTTGACCTCATCAACTACTATCGGCGCTTCATTCGGGGCTATTCGAGCATCATGACGCCACTCATGGACATGTTGAAGAAGGAGAAGCCGTGGGAGTGGACAAACCGATGCCAAGAGGTGTTCAATTGGTTGAAGCAAGCCATGACCAATGAGCTGATGCTGGTGCTACCCGATCACACCAAACCTTACGAGGTAGAGACTGACGCTTCTGATTATGCTATTGGTGGGGTTCTCATGCAGGATGGCCATCCGGTTGCATTCGAGTCTCGCAAGTTGAACGATACCGAGCGTCGGTATACGGTTCAAGAGAAGGAGATGACCATGGTGGTCCATTGCCTTTGGACATAAAGGCATTATCTCCTTGGAGTGAAGTTCATCGTAAGGAAGGACAACCTTGCCATGAGTTACTTTCAGACACAAAAGAAGCTGAATCTGAAGCAAGCTCGATGGCAAGATTTCTTGGTGGAGTTCGACTATGTGTTGGAGTACAAGCTGGGGAAGGTTAACTCCGTGGCGGACACACATAGTCGAAAGGTGGAGTTGGCAAACCTCGTAAGTCGGCCGAGTTGTCCATGCATCGATTGTATCAAGGAGGGGCTCAAGCATGATCAAATGGCTCAAGGACTCTTGAAGTACGCATGAGAGGGCAAAACCCATCAATTTTGGTGTGAAGATGATCTTCTTTACATTAAGGGATGACGATTGTACATGCCGCTCCATGGGAAGTTGAGGAAGGAAGTACTGCGCGAGTGTCATGATTCAAAGTGGGCGGTCATCCAGGGATTCACTGTACATTGGCCCTCATCGAAGAACAGTACTATTGGCTTCAAATGCAGGATGACGTTTAGGCGTATGTGAAAATTTGTCTCGTGTGCCAACAAGACAAGCTCGAGCAACAGTTGCCACCAAAGCTTCTGGAGCCACTTCCTATCCCCACTCGTCCACGAGAGTGTTTTCGTGGACTTCATCGTCAATTTGCCAAAATTCGAAGGGTGTTGGACACTTATGGTGGTAGTCGACCGATTCTCCAAGTACGCAACGTTCGTGCCCGCGACAAAGGATTGTCAGGCCAAGGAGGTGGCCAAATTCTTCCTAAAACACGTGGTCAAGTATTGGGGAGTCCCTCAAATGATTGTGAGCGATCGTGATCCTTGATTCACAAGGCGGTTCTGGACAGAGCTCTTTAAGCTGTTAGGGTTGGAGTTGAACTTCTCTACGAGTTTGCATCCCCAAACCGATGGTCAGACGGAGCGGATCAATGTACTTTTGGAGATCTACCATCGGCACTACGTGAGCACAACGCAAGCGAATTAGGCACAGTTAATCGACATAACCTAGTTCTCCTATGATTTGCATTAGAGCGAGTCTATTGGCCAGAGCTTGTTCGAGATCGTCACGGGGCAACAACCACAAATCCCAAGTGCGGTTGCATCAGGCTACAAGGAGAGTAGCCCTCCTGCATTCAAATTTGCGAAGGATTGACAGGAATAGGCGGACTTGCCGCGGACGTGTCTACACAAGGCCTCGAAGCATATGAAGAAATGGGCGGATCAAAAGCGATGGTATGTGGAGTTCCAAGTCAGGGACCTAGTGTTGGCTAAACTACATGCAGTTCTCCGATACAAAGACGTGCACAAGGGATTGATCCGACGTTACGAAGGGCCATCCCGCATGTTTCAATGGGTTGGGAAGGTCGCATATAAGCTGGAGTTGCCATCTAAACTAAAGGTCATCTGGTTTTCCATGTGAGTCGACTCAAACTTTTCCATGTAGATGAGAAAGATTGGGACCGAGGGGAGTCACAACGGGCACCATTGGGAGCGAAGGCCTCGTATGATCGGGAAGTTGACTACATCATAGCGGACCGAGTCATATGGAAGCGGTATTGTAAGCTGAAGCGGGAGTGCATAGTTCGATGGAAAGGTCTTCCGAAGAGTGAAGCTAGTTGGGAATCTATGGATGCTCTTTGGCAATTCAAGAAGCAAATCGAAGCATACCATGCCGAAGACGCGATGAGGACATCGCCCGATTAGGTGGGGGAGAATGTCACGACTCGAAGATGTGAACGATCTAAGAGGATTTCTGCACAACGCTGTGACCGATCCTTTGAAACGAGCGACCCTCACCTGGTATTCCTAAGTCCTAGGGTTTTCTTGAGTATTCTAGAATATTCTTAGGGGCGGATGATACGGTAATTGTACACCTATGTAATTAAGGCAGGTAGGTGGTAGTTGGGGAGATACGATCTCAATCGAATGATCGAGGAGAGATCTACGTATACTGTGTGCCTTGTACTTGTATATATAAGGGTCTCCTCCCCCTCATTTGTACAATCTCATTCACAAGAGTAATATAATTCAGAGCTTCTCTCTCTAGAGTTTCTCTCTTTAAAATCCTTGTGAGTTGAATGGGAAAGGTTGCTTGGGAGAAATCTTAAGGTCGTATGGGTTGAAGGGAACGCTAGATTAATCGGCCCGTAACATTAGTGTATATGTGTTAAGTTATAATTGGGTGGGAGTAGAAAAATGCTCGCTGCTTTAGTTGATGAAAGCAACCCACTGAATATTTTCGCATAAAAGATGGTCTTTCACATATGTGTAGTCAATTTTCTAAACTATAATAAATTGGATGAAGGGTTAAAACATGAAAAAAGTATAATCTTGTAAACCGTTTTCCATGTTTTTTCCCCCATCTTATCACTTTATATACAGTTACCGCCTCCAAGGATGGCGGCTGCTACTTTTTAATTATTTTTGCCATACCGTTGAATCCATTTGATGGGTTAAAACGAACCCCCAAGAAAGTTCACCCAAATGTCGCTCTATTGTTAACTTTTCATGTCGTTCATGGCTGACCCTGAGTCATCCTTGACCGGGAATAATGTTTTTCTATATAGACAAACATGTTATGTCCATTCCTTACTCAAATGGAGTGAATTTGGATCTTAAGCACATAGTGTGACAACTCAATGGCCAAAACATATGAATGTAGATTTTTGGTTAGAGTATCAAAACTTGGTTTTTTAAAAATTTTCAATTGCAACGTCGGATAAGCAAGGATCTTTAGAACTAGTTCAATAATGAAATTTGCTCTTCAATTGAATCTTAACTATTTTAAATTTACAAATTAGGAAAAGTGAGACATGAGCCTATATAATCTTTTATTCAAATGAAAGGTGCAGTTTCAACTGTCGTAGGAGAATCTTTCTTAAAAATGATTTCAAAAATAAGAATTTTTGAATTTTTATAATGTTTTTTTTTTTTTTTTTTTTTTTTCTTCTTTCTCCCTTTTATTTTTTCCCTTTCATTTTGGCTAGTGAGGGCACAAAAACCCTGGCTTGGATCTAGTGAGGGCTTGGGCGAGAGTCGTGACCCTTGCTAGTGGTTGACAATAGGGCATGATTGATTTCAAGGGGACGGTTCCCATCATAGAAATGGAACCTCCATTTTCTTCTACATCTAGGCTTAAAATTACATCCGTTGCTTCAGAGGGAGTGGCCTGAACGCAATCGTCGCCAGAATCATCCAATCCCTTCCTTGTCTTATCGGGCAAATCGGGAGGTATCTGATTGTTTTCCTTGTTATTCGCTCCATCACGTTCGCCCTGAAAATTCGCCTTTTCGAGCCTTCATCCTCCGACATCTCATCATCATCATCCTCGTACAAATCCATCCCACTGTCCTTTTAAGAGCAATACTCACTAATAATCGAAGACAAAGTAGTGTACACATCATCCTCATGGGCCTCACCCTCATCTCCGCACGGCGAATCGGGTTTCTCGAACTTTGCTTATCTGTGATTTGGACTGAACTCGCTTGACTTAGGCTTTGGACCGAGAGAGAAAACGCCCTGGCTGGGGAGGAGATCTTTGATGAAGACGTGAGACGAGTCCTTGCCCGCGTTCGCGAACGCCTCGGTATCGGGGACAAGGTTTCGCCTCAGCGGTGGGCGAGGATGTGATCTGCGAGTGCCAGGAGCGAGCTGCCAGAGTCGAGAGAGGGTGAGGCTGCGACTGTGATGCCGTGATGGAGGGCCTGAAGTGAGAGCTAAACCAAGAGCGAGATGAGGCTGAGAGAATTTAGGAATTATGGTCTTGATTGAAAACATAAAAATTAACATGATATATATATTGATTTGATATGTGTAGGCTGTTCCACACTTGGATCTAAGATCTACCAAAAACCAGCCATTTAGTGCAGTTTGGCTCGGTTTGGGTGGTTCTTTTACACACCACTAGTCGACGGCCAGCCAAAACGAAGGTAAAAAAAGTAAGAAAAAAGAAAAGAACAAAAGATTATAAAATAAAAAATTATTAAAAAATTATTAGAAATGTTTACGTTAGTGCTGACTGTATAATGCAGGATGGCCGGTCCTACATTGACAATTTCCATCGTGAAATTCGGATGGATTGAATCGGTATCAATTGAAAATTTTTACAACTAGGTCAAATTAAAAGGTTTAAAATTATATTGATATTAATTAGGACGTTTTTTTTTTTTTGTACTTTTCCACCTGCATGTGCAAGGTCAAATTAAAAAGTCAACAAAAATGTTCCAACATTGTTCCCAATCGACCTTTTTCTTAACCATGGTCTAAGATTTAGCAAAATTGCTACGTTTAAAAACAAAAATTGTGTATTAATTTTAGGGAAAAGTGCTGTTGACACATAAGTTTTGACTACTTATTTAGTACTAAATTGCATAGAAAAATTATGGACTAAACTTTAGCCCCTAAATAAAAATAATATTAAATTTCTTATGATATAGTTTTTAGGAGTATTCATTGCATAATGCATTGAGCCAGTGATGGTGAATGGACCCAAATTAATCGTACAAACTAGGCCAATATTCAAGCAAAATTCGGCCTAGCATGAGGTAATGACCAAAATTTCAAGCCTAGAAATCAGAGTATATGAGCTTTAATTAAGTTGGGTTTAGCCCACAATGATTAATGGCTTTGAGCTTAATTAGAATAAGCCCTAAAGGGACCAACTCTGCCATCAATCAACCCCACAAGAGGGAAATTACAGCCACACCACAAGGGACAAGGGCTGGCCAAAAATCATGAGGGGAACGGGCCAGATTGAGCTCAATTCGATCTAATTTCATTCTTTTAGACTTAGGACTTGGTAATTTAAGTCCATTATTTGATTATGGCCTAATCTAAGCCCGTCTAAAACCTAGGCTAACACTATATATTCAGACTCATACCTCTTAATTCAGGATCGGCAATCATAATCCAAAAATACATAGAGAAACAAACGTGAGTAAGAAGGAGAGGAAGAGAGTCCGACCAAGAATCCCTCTCTTGGCCGTGCTCGTTTGCCAGCGACAAGCAGCCCCATCGCCTGAACTTTTGCACCACTTTGCGATCGCGTCGCCACACTCCACACTGGCGAGCCCGCAAGTAGCTGCTTCGTCTCAACCTCCACCGCAAGCCCCTGCTTGTTGCTACTGCATGCTTGCCTTGCTTGCATCGTGAGGAACCCCACTGCTTCCAATCCGATGAGGTGCTTCTATTGCATCCACACGTGTTCATGCATCGTGAAACCTGCTTCCGATCGTGACGGCTTGCTCTTTTCCCTGCACCTGGCTGATGACAAAGCTGCCCCTCTCTGCTTGGCCTGATCCGACACTTGCTGAGCTGCTCCCTACGCGTGAAGAGTCTTGACCATCAATCCCGACGCTGCACTTGCTCACCGTCGTGCTTGCTGCTTCCTGACCGAGCAACATCGCTACTGTCTCCCTATCCTGGTGTGACGTCTCAGGTGTGTCAAGCGCTACAAGCGGAAGCACGATAAATAATTTGACTAGTCATATCATTATTTAGCATACTTAATAATGTATATACACAACACTTACAACATCACAATACAAAACATTTGGGAAGAGTTGGGTAACTCCTATCTCCATTCTCATACCCCGCTCTCAAAAGCTTGTTTGTACCATACCGATCCAATATCTAAGCATCAATAAACTCCCCCAAAGTTGGCTCATCGACAACGTAACGGGGAGGACCATTAAAGCCTCAAGCGGTCCATCCAATCATTGTTGAAGATTGTGTACAAGCTACAAACCGATGGGAAACTCACTCAACAAGTTCTACGTCGACCCATACCATGGTAGTATACTTGGTATACATAAAACCAAATTAGGCAACACAACATCTAGCACAACATCCTCATACTCATACTCAATGTGTGCCAGAGTTTCAAAAAGTGGTGGCGGTGGAAGTGCCTTCCTACATGTCTAGAAAAATGAAGGAATGAGTTCAAGGCTAATAAGTGAAATTTCTAAGTCTAAAGTAGGAGTTCACCTTCGCACCTACCCTGATATAACAATCACAAATATTGGGAGCAATATAATCAATGCATAAGCTATCTTTCTTTCCAAGTGCCTCACACGAATGTATAGTATTACTTACTCAATGCACACGTATGTCATATAATTTCTTGATGCATTAGTATCGTTTGGTGCCTTATCAACATGCATATATATATTCATAAGCATGCGTCATTTTTTTCACTTCTCTTGCCAAACACTCCCGGGACATTCCAATATAAGGGACATTTAAACTCCAAGGCATCTTGCAATATCTGCTCATGGAGCATCCCGCTATCCTCATACATAATCTTAAATGCAGGCCATCTTGACTCCCGAGGTATCCCGAAAACCCTCCCTATGGCATCCTGAGACACGGGGCAACATTGCCACACTTATGTGGATGACAACACTTTTCTTTTTTCAATATTTAATGTTATCACGCAACATTAATGCACATGAATATTATCAACATCAACATTTAATGTGTCGCATCATTTCACTTAACCATCAGCAATTGGACATATTCGACATCATCATTTTATGCATACTTTCCTTAAATATGACAGATATGCAATTATAAAATAATGATGCTTAATACTACATGAAGGATTAAGATATCCAAAGAATACAAAACATGAATTTTTTTTAAAAAAAATTGGTAACCCCTAAATTTAGTATCTTCCACATTTAGTAACTCGTTGAAATCAGTAACTTCATCATTTCTTGCCCTTTTTACACTCTTTTGTTCAAAATACTACAAATCATCAAATAATTTACTTATACTTCTTAACATAACAATTAAAATAAAAAATACAAAACTCAACATACCATCATTAGAATTCACACAAGTGAGGAACCCAACATATTATTAGAACTTACTCTCATACGATCATAAAACTCACTTGAAGTAACCACCCATCAAACAACCGAATCAAGTCCTTAATGCCTAGAGTTTTTACTCACTTTGATAATAGCTTACGAAAAATCAAAGCTTTAATTTTCTTCAATGTAGAAGAAAATTGAAATAAATGATTTTTGCCTTGACAACGACAAATGCATTTATGAAGAGTAAAGGAAATTAATAAGTTTACCTCGTCCAAATCTGGAAACGAATTTGAGACTTTAATAAAATAAGAATGTGGGACTCTTAGCTTTTACTCTGGGAATTGAAAGCAAAAGTTGAAAGGAAAGTGGAGAGTGATTGGTGAAGTAATGGAGTGCTGCATTATCTTAAGACCTCTCTCTCTCTCCAATTTTAGACACAGTTGTAAGAAAAAATGAAAGAGGAGATGGGTTAACTATGGTTAGAGAGTTTAATACTCATAAGATGAAACCATTGAATCAAAGAGTAGAGAGGGTAAGTATTCCAATAGAATTTCTTCATGTGGCCCCTAGGGGAAAAATCACCAAAATAGTCCTAAACTTATTGCAATTTTTCCAATTCAATCATTAACCTTGTTTTTTTTTTTTTTTGGCCAATTTAGTCCTAAACCTTTTGTAATTGTGCTAGTTCAGTCCATCTGGTCAATTTTGGTCGGTTGGCATTGACGTGGATGTTGACTGGTGTCGGGCGTATAGCTGAAGCTGAGGTAGCTAATATTTTAATAATATTTTATTTTTTTCAAATTTTTTTGTTTTTTTCCTTTTCTTTTTATTTCTCTTTCCTTTTTTTTCCCCTCCTTCTTCCTCTAGCCGCCGATGACTGGCCATAGACAGGGTCCCTTGCCGGCATTAGGGAAGCTTGGCCATGGTTGGGTAGCCTCACCCAGGCTGCCTGCTGGGCTGGCAAGGGTTGAGCCTCACCGGCCAAGAGGGCGAGGTCCGACCTTGCCAGAGGCCGCGAGCTCACGTGACCTCTAGTGAGGGTTGCCAGTCATTTGGGTGAGGCAAGCAAGGACAAGCCTTTGACCTCAAACAACTCGCTGTAAGAGCTCTAGAGAGTGTTCTTCTTTGTCAAGGAAATTGTCGTTGCTTGGCTCCAGCTTTGCTTGGTGGCGGATTCATGCATTGGGCGATGGGTGGGCTGCTCTTAGATCGAGATTTGCAAACACTAACTGTCAATTTTGTCACTCAAAACAACCTCACCCATGGTTAGCGAGGGTGAGCATTGCCTAGTCGCTGATAGCCCTTGCCAAAGGCCACGTGAGGTCACAGCCTTTGGCGAGGTCGGACTTCGCCCCCATGGCTAGTGAGGGTGAGCCTCGCCTGCCTAGTGGGCGGCCTGGGTGAGGCCACCCAGCCGCAGCTAGGCTTCCCTGAGGACGGTGAGGTCCTTCGTTAGCCCTGCCTCTAGTTGATCACCGGCGGCCAAAGAAAGGAGGAAGGACGAGAAAAAAAAAGGCGAGAGAAGGAAGAAGAAAAGGAAAAAAATAAAAAAATAAATGGAAAACACTACAAAAAACCCTAAACTATGCCACTTGGGATAATTTTACTTTGAACATTTTTCATGCTATAAAAAACCAAAACTATGCCACTTGGGACAATTTTACCCTAAACTTTTTTTCGTGCCACCAAAAACTTCAAACTATGCCACTCGGGACAATTTTATCCGGAACTTTTTCTTGTGCCACAAAAAACCCTAAACTATACCACTTGTGACACATTTACCCCAAACTCTTTAATTGAAAGGCATTTTTGTCTTTTCATTATTTATTTATTTTATTTTTTTCTCCCTCATGGTAAAAGGAAGTTGGCAAGGGCCACCCTCGCCAACGGCGACGTTTGGCATGGGTGGCCCTCGCCGAATCCGGCACGGGTGACCTTCACCGGGGGTGGCCCTCAAATAACTTAGGCGAGGGACGCCCTCGTTGGATCTGGCGAGGGTGGCCTTTGCCTGAATTAGGCAAGGGTCGTTCTCGTCGGATAGGTGAGGGTTGCCCTCGCTAGATCCGGGGAGGGCCGCCCTCGCTAGACGTCGGGGAAGGCTGCCCTCGCTACATGCTGTAGTTGGTGAGGGTGGCCTTTGTCGACTTCCCTCTGCTAGCCATGGCAAAGGGAAGAGGAAGAAAGAAAAAAAAAGAAAAAAAAGGAAAAAGTAAAAAAACGAAAATGCCCTTTAGTTAAAGAGTTTAGGGTAAATGTATCTCAAATGGTATAGTTTAGGGTTTTTTGTGATACAAGAAAAAATTCAAGGTAAAATTGTCCCAAGTGGTATATTTTGATGTTTTTGGTGACACGAAAAGAGTTCATGATAAAATTGTTCCAAGTGGTATATTTTGGGGTTTTTGATGGCACGAAAAAAAGTTTAAGGTAAAATTGTCTCAAGTAGTATAGCTTGGGGTTTTTGATGGTATTTTTCCAAAAATTATAAAAAATTAGAAAAAGACATTAGTGTCGATTAGACAACCAGTGCCCATGTTAGCGTCGGTCGGCCAAAATTGGCCAGATGGATTGAACTAGCACAATTGTAACAGATTTAGGATTAAATTAACAAAAAAGAAAAAAAGGTTTAGGACTATTTAAGTAATTTCCCGGCCCTTGGGTGAGTAGCTTAGGCAATGTGCCAAAAGAACAACTTTCCAAAGTAGTTTTTTCGATTGAATTAATGATGAATCAAAGAAATTAGTATATAATTAAGAAAAGGGAAAATGCCACCAAAATTCCCAAACTATGCCCATTGGGATAATTTTACCCTGAACTTTTTTTGTTACCATTAAAAACCCCAAACTATGTCACTTGGGAATATTTTACCTCAAACTTTTTTTTGTGTCACAAAAAACCCCAAATTATGTCACTTAGGACAATTTTACCTTGTAATTTTTCTTGTGCCACAAAAAATCCTAAACTATGTCACTTGGGACACATTTACCTCAAACTTTTTAACTAAAGGGCATTTTCATCTTTTTTCCTTTCTTCCGCTTCTGCCATGGCCAGCAGAGAGAAGCCAGTGAGGGCCACCCTCACCGGTGGTGGCGTCCAGCGAGAGTGGCCCTTGCCGAGAAAGGTGGCCCCTGATTGGGCGAGGGCCATCCTCGCCGGATCTGGTGGGGGCGGCCCTCACCTAAGTCAGGTGAGGGACGCCCTCGTCGAATTTGGCGGGGGTGTCCCTCGCTTGACTTAGGTAAGGGTCACCCTCGCCGGTCTGGGAGGGGTTGCCTTTGTCATATCTGACGAGGGTCACCCTTGCTTGCCTAGGGTGAGGGCCGCCCTTGCTTGGTTCAGGCGAGGGCCGTCTCGCCTACCCAGGGTGGGGGCCTCTCTCGATGTCGGGGATGGCTGCCCTTGCCCAACGCCTGGGGAGGGCTGCCCTGGCCGGATGCTGTTGCTGGCGAGGGTGGCCCTCGCCGACTTCCCTCTGCCACCTATGGCGAGATGGAAGAGGAAGAGGGAAAAAAAAAAGAAAAAAGAAAAAAAGATGAAAATGCCATTCAGTTAAAAAGATTGGGGTAAATGTGTCTCAAGTGGCATAATTTAAGATTTTTTGTGGCACAAGAAAAAGGTTAGGATAAAATTGTCCCAAGTAACATAGTTTATGGTTTTTAATGGCACAAAAAAAGTTTAGGGTAAAATTGTCCCAATGGGCATAGTTTGAGATTTTTTGTGACTTTTATCTTAAGGAAACCAATGTCTATTATGAAAATCAATAAATCCAAAAAATATTTTGAACTTGTGAAAATGATTAGTAAATTTTCCAAACATAAGTAAATAATTAACTTCATAAATTTTTAACCCATTGCTCAAACACAATAGTCATATTAATTGATTGCATAAATTTCTCACTCGTGATATTGATTGCAACCAAATTCTACCTGTTAATAAATGTAGAAAATTTTCAAATGTCACACCCTACCGTGACGACGCTCCATCTCACCGGTGAACCCAACAACAAAAGTGCGCATGGTAATGCTTCTCTGTTCGAGAACAATTTCTGGTCAGAAATGATTCATTTTGATTATATTCTCGGGAACAATTTTTGAGCATTTGAAGGCTTTTGGTAACTGTCCAAAAATTTTACTCCCGAGATAGAAATGCGTTTGGTAAAACCTTAAAATTTCGAGTTCAAAATATTTTCTTTTAATTTTTTAATACTTTTATTACATTTTTTTTTTTTTTGTCTTTTGTCGTTTTCTTTTTCTCTACTTCCTCCATTGTGGTCGGTATCTATCGTCGGTGGTGGCCGACGACCGACTAGGCAAGGTTCAGCGAGCTCGTCGGAGCCTTGCTTGGCCACTGGCAAATCTAGGCGAGGCCGAGCCTCGCCGGTGGCCAAGTGAGCCTCGCTCGTCTATCTGGCGAGGGTCGACCTTGCCTAGGTGTCGCAAGGTTGGCCTCGCCGGTGGCCAAGCGAGCCTCGCCTAGGCAGCGCGAGGCCAAGCCATACGGCGCCTGGTGAGGCCGAGCCTTACGGTGCTTGGTGAGGCAAGCCTCGCCTAGCCACCGGCGAGGCTCGCTGCATTGGGCGAGGCTCGCTGCATTGGGCGAGGCTTACATGGCTACCAGCAAGGTTCGGCCTCGTCCAGATTTGCCCTCGCTGGACCTCGCCTAGCAACTCACTGGCCACCGCCGGCACCGGCAACGATGGCCGGTGGGTGGTGATGGAGTGGCAGTAGGTTGAGAGGAGGAAGAAGGAAAGTAAAGAGAAGAGAAGAAAAAGAAGAGAAAAAACTGATTTTTGGAATTGTTTTTGGAAACAAGAAGGAACTTTTTTTCTATTCTTGATTCTTTTTCAAATTTATTTTCAATAACAAATTTGTTCCTCGGAACAAAAATTTTAATAAACGGATTTCTGTTTCAATTCTGTGAACAAAAAAATTGAAATTTTTACTATTTGGTAAGTTGCCAAATAGACCCTCAGCTGCTGTCCTACCATGATTTGTCTCCATCGCCAGTAGCCTTTCCCACCCTTTACTTGTTTTGAATTTGCAGAAATTGCTGACGAACCCCATCAAACCACCACCATGAGCAGCTTGCCAGTCACCTAGCACCGCCGTGATCCACTGACGGATGGTTGTCCTTGAATTATCATCCGTCAGCGTTTGAATTGGAAGCTTATCCATGCAATTTATTGAATTAGGCAATTATCTCATTCTATATCAATTTATATATCATGTGATCTAATTTGATTGAAATTTTTTCTAATTCACGAATTCGAGTATTGCACACCAAGGTTTATTCAATCCTGAGATATGATTCTCGTTTGCACAAAGAATCGACCATTCTATCCATAATCCTTTGGATACGGTCGTCCGTTTTTATTTCTCAAATTTGAATGGATGGAATATTTAATGATTGCCCTTTGCGGATATGGTGAATATATTTTGCGGTGAGTGCTTATCTATTGTTTGATTGTTTCCGTAAAAGAAAATATAAAAAAATTCTTATATTTAGATTAGGTTAGATGCTTAGATAATCTTGCATGTTTTAAGGGGATCCGAGGTAATCTTTCTTAATAGATTAGGGTAGATTTTAAATAGAATTAAAATAAGTCAGGATTCATGTTAGATAAGAATTCCTTGATAAGTTAAGATAGTTTGGGTGGAATATTTTTTTGGAGTTGATTCTAGAAAATTAGGATAAATTTTCAATTTAATTTTGGATTCCACCTAGTTTAAATTAGATAATATTTTAATCTTGATAGTTAATTTTGAGTAATTTTTAATTATGAATTTAGTAAAAAATACCAAAAACATTATCTTAGAATAGGTTAGATTCTTTACTTAGTTAAGATCACATGTTTAAATTAGTGTGTTTATTTATTCCGAGTTTTAATAAATAAAAATACAAAAAACATATTATGTGCCTATCATATAGAATTAGGTTCATAAACTACACGCCATTCAGTAATTGTATGCTAGGTTCATTTAATTATATTGCATGTCGCGTAGGGTAGTTTAATTAGAGTTGCATGCCATGCTAGAGTAATTACATATTAATTGTAGCCAGTCATTGGCATAAGTACAGTGGGAGTGCCAAAACTTGGCACGGAGGACACTTAAGTGCCAAAACTTACAAACGATACAACCACGTTTCAAAAAAATGAATCACTTCAGTGCCAAGTCGACGGAACCCTATCGGAAATCCTACGTGGCAATTTTTTATTAATTTTTTTGCCTACGTGGCTCGCCGGAAATTGAATCCACAAAAAATCAGCGTCGTTTTGTGCTGATGTGGATTTTAAAATTATTAATTAAATAATATTAAATAATTTAAAAATATTTTATTATAAAATTGATTAGTTTAAAAAAGGGGGAGGGGGAACCGGCGAGGGCTGTGCGGCCCTTGCCGCGCCGCCGCCCCCCACCATCGTTGGGAAGGGCTGGCGACGGTGGGTGAGGGTCGGCGGGCCCCAGCCGGTGGCCGGCGACCTCGGACGACTGCGGCGAGGGCTGCGGGTCCTCGCCCGCCGAGCCAAGGGTCGTCGATGCGGGGCTGTCGGTGGCCCTTGGCCCGACGACCCTCGCCCAAATCTGGGGGCGAGGGTTGCGACCCTCCCCATATCCGGCGAGGGTTGCTGGCCCTCGCCCAGCCGGGCCAAGGGCCGTCGGTTTGGGCCTTCGCCATAGGTTGGCCGGGGTCGTTGGCCACTAGCTAGGGCCTGGCGACCCTGGCCGACCCTCGCCCACCGTCGCCGACCCTTCCCAGCAATGGTGGGGGTGGTGACGGCGGCGGCGATCCCCTTCCTCTCTTTTTTTTTTTAATAAATAAAATCGATTTAAATTTTTTTTTTAGTTTGACTTGGACAAATTTCTTTTGTTAAAATTGCCACGTGAATTTTTTATTTTGAAAAAAATACTTTGTCAACAAATAAAGTCATCGGAAAATGGACACGTGGCAGTTTGGTAGGATTTTTTCGCCGTTGGCACTTAACTGATCCTTTTTGCTCCGATTTTGGCACTTAAGTGTACCTTTTGTAACTTTTAGTACTTAAGTGTTCCCCCGTGCCAAGTTTTGGCACTCCAGGGGTCCGTACGTGGAGTAATTGCATATATGCATTGCATATAGGTTAATTCTCATTTATATAAGAGAAAGCCCTTAAAAAAATTTGAGTGGAATTGTTTGGTAATTAGATACCATAGTTAGGTGAATATGTGATTTTCTAATTAGCATTGCATATACTTACTTGCTTTGAGGTAAGTATTCTCAACCTATCTTAGCAGTTTATTTATTGCTTTGGTTATTGAGTGTTAAATTAATGTTTGTAAACTCGCATGATCAACTCACATGTTAATGACAAATGTTAAAACCAATTCAAGCTGTCTGACAAAATAATTTTTTTGAAAATAAGAGAGAAAAATGCTGAAGGGTTGTTTGAGTAATCTAGCATAATTAAGTCCACAATCCATAATCTTTGGTTTATAGGAGTATAGTATATCTCCTGATACTTTACTTGGAATTCTAATCAACTCACCAAGAAATAAGATTAGTAGCAACTCTGAAATGAAATTAATATGTATGTTAATAAATTGAACATTAAGTTGTGAATTGTTATAAGCTTGAGAGAAATTGAACCTTAAGTTGTGAATTGATATAAGCTTGAGAGAGCTGGGGTCAAGTTTGGACTTAGTACTCTATTAGCCAAGCATTAGGTGGTGTACCTTGAGGTGAGGTCGAGATAAGTTTATTGAAAGTTCTAAAACTTGTCACGTAAAGGCAATTATTCAATGCAATTAAGTCCTAAATCTTGTCACTTTCAGTAGGTGCTATTAAGTCCTAGAACTTATTAAATTGGTTCAATTAAGTTTTCCATTGATTACACCTTTTGAAATTTTTAGGATTCGATTACATTTTCGTTACACGTTTTAGAATTTGATTGTATTTTTTGGAAGTTTTAAGACTTGATCGCACTTTAGTAAGAAGTTTTAGGTCTTAATTGTACTTTTTGCAAATTTTAGTACTCAATTATACTTTCGTGATAAGTTTTAAAACTTTTAGTGTACTTTCTCTTAATTTTAAATACACAGTTTATATAGTTCATTTATTATATAATCTTTGATCCACATATTGATTTGGATGGTTAGTCAATTTTTTGCATTATAATTAGATGATAGATCCCTCTTAGGTGAATATCAAAGTTTTTCTAGTTTACGCATATCAAACATAAAAAAATTTTACAATCTTAAAAAGTGATTTTCCATTTCTCTTTTTTTTTTTTTTAAATCTTAGCACTTCTTATATTTATCATTGGACAAGTGACATGCGTGAAAAGCCCGCTATATAATCACCAATCTAATTCTTCGTATTCTTCCCTTTTTCTCGGAACAACCTCCACAAATGGCGGCTGTTGCCGTTTAATTCTGTTTGTCATACCGTCCAGCCCATTTGAAGGGTTCGAACTCCCCGCGGAGAAAGTGCGCCCAAATGCCTCTCGAGAGTCAACTTCGCAGGGCGCTTCATGAAGTCCAAATGGGGTTTCATTTGAGTGTAATGATTCGACTGGAATAGTACGAGATATAAAAAAAATATAGTACGAGATATGAACATGGCAGAAGTGAAAAGTGGTGCGGGAGTCAGGGTTAAAACGGAGAACCCATAGACAAACTGGTGCCTTTTGGACAAAGGAGCGCGTGAGTCAGAGTTAAAAGTGGTGCTTTTTAGCATATCCAACGGGAGTCCAGAAGAGCTGCTATAGACAAAGTGAATTAAGTGGAACACGTAGACTTGGAGTGGGACAAATATAAGAAATCAGAGTTAAGAACAGAACCGAGGGAATACGCGTGCAAACCAGTACAAGGTAAATATTTAAAGCGGAAAGCACTAGAAAATGTTTAGATTTTGAGGACTCGCACGAATAGTGTTGACGTTGTGGGTACGTTTAGAATGATTTGCTTATAAAGATGGGTTAGAATTTAAAAGAGGACATTTGCAAACAATGGCAAATATCACATTCTCCATTTTCATCATCGTCCCCATGATCAGTCTGTCACTTGCAGCCGATATTTTGGGCACGAACAGTTCCATCCGTCATGGAGAAACATTGGTTTCTTCGGACCTAACCTTTGAGTTAGGATTTTTTACTCCTGGCAACTCGAGTATGAGCTACTTGGGCATATGGTACAAGTTTAGTCCTAACACGGTTGTGTGGGTTGCTAACAGAAACAACCCGCTAGTGGATCATAATGGTGTTCTCACATTCAACAATGTGGGCAATCTAGTTGTTCTCAACCAGTCGAGTGGTGTGGTTTGGTCTTCAACGTTGCCCAGGGTCCTCCAGAATCCAATTGCGCAGCTCCTGAATTCAGGAAATCTTGTTCTTCGGGATAACTCCGTTTCAAGTTCTGATGAAGCCTATCCATGGCAAAGCTTTGATTACCCGTCTGACACTCTTTTAGCGAGCATGAAGCTGGTGTTGAACCTGAAAACGGGTTTCGAACGGCGTCTCACTGCAGTGGAAAAGCGTGGATGACCCTTCTCCTGGAGATTATGTCCACCTGTTAAACTACAGTCAGGGTCTACCTCAGTATGAAGTAGTGCAAGTGCATGGGCATAGCAAAAAATATCGAACGGGGCAATGGAACGGAGTCCAATTTGTCGGCGTTCCCTTTCTAGAAACTCCAGCTGTTGTGTTCCTGTTTGTGTACAATGAAACTGAGATCTCCTTCATGTTTGAGGTTCAAGACAGGCAACTTTCCGCGATGATGAAATTAAACTCTCTGGGAGTGCTGCAATTTTTTGTTCTGAATAGATCGAGAAGTGCCACGTGGAATTTCATGTTCGAGTTCCCTAGGGATGTGTGCGATCTTTATGGCAGGTGCGGTGCTAATGCCATCTGTAGCGGTACCTTGTGTGAATGTGTGAAAGGGTTCATGCCTAGGTCGCCTGACGAATGGGTGCTCCTTAATTTTTCCAATGGATGCAAGAGGACAATACCAACGAATTGTTCAAAAGGAGAAGGGTTCTGGGAAATTAAAAAAGTTAAACTGCCCGACGTGTTGGAGGTAACGCTGAACAGGAGTATGAGCCTCAAGGAATGCAAGGACGAGTGCTTGAAGAACTGTTCGTGTGCGGCTTATGCTAATTCGGATATCAGAGGAGGAGGCAGTGGCTGCCTCACGTGGTTCGGGGACTTGATTGACATGAGAACGCTCGAAGAAGGGAACCGCGTGCAAACTCTATATATACGCGTATCAGCATCTGAGTTAGGTATTCATACTTATGCTAATTGACTTTTTTTCCCTGCAATTTTATCAAAATGCTTGTTCTTCGGGCAAGAGAAGTTTGGAAATAGTCAACCTTCTAGACTCCTTTTTCTTTACTCTAGATGCCAATCGTGACCGCGCCAGGAGTAAAATAATATTAGTAGCAGTCATATTGAGCTCTATCATTGGTGGATTGCTTTTTGTCGGAACTGCATGGTGGGTTGTAAAGCATAAGAAAAGGAGAATCTGGATTGGAGGTAAGCCTGATCTTCAATTAAGGCAGATTTCGTTATAAATTTAAAGCAGCCTTGCTTCAATTGGTTATAAGAACGCTAGTTCACTGTCGTTGTCCTATGCTAATGCAAATCAATGCATATTAATTTACTAGGTCTTGAAATCACAAAAGAAGACATCGATTTACCATTATATGATTTGGCTGCCATTGAAAGTGCTACGAATAATTTCTCAGATGACAATATGATTGGGGTTGGTGGCTTTGGTCCTGTTTATAAGGTACATAGTTTATACATATCATTTTGTGCCGAATTAATGATGCATATAACAAACATGTTGCCATTTTGTAGGGTAATCTTCAGACAGGACATTTAGTAGCAGTCAAGAGGCTATCAAAGAATTCAAGGCAAGGTCTTGAAGAGTTCAAGAATGAAGTATTCTTGATCGCGCGACTTCAACATCGGAATCTTGTTGGACTTCTAGGCTGTTGCATTGAGGGAGAGGAGAGAATCTTGCTTTACGAGTACATGGACAACAAGAGCTTGAATTACTTCATATTTGGTCAGACAATTTAGCTTTTTAATTCTCTACCAATCAAATGCTATTCTTTCATAGTAATATAAACTAAGCTTGCACTTTTCATCGGTTATTTTGTTGAGATTGACTGTGCGAATTTTGTATTATCCATAGATCAAGAAAAAAGCCCGCTGTTGACATGGCAAAGGCGGTTTGACATTGTCATCGGTATTGCAAGAGGACTTCTCTATCTCCACTGTGATTCCAAACTTCAAGTAATCCACCGAGATCTTAAAGCAAGTAACATATTACTAGATGGCGACCTAAACCCTAAAATATCCGACTTTGGCTTGGCAAGAATATTTGGAGCTAACGAAAAAGAAGCAAGAACAAAGAGAGTCATTGGAACCTAGTAAGTCTTTTCTTTTTGTTATTGATATGAAGCACTCATTATTAGCAAGGACCATAAAAACCTTGATTTTGTGAAATGCAGCGGCTACATGGCCCCTGAGTATGCTATGGATGGGAAATTCTCTTTGAAGTCGGACATATATAGCTTTGGTGTGCTCTTGTTGGAGATAGTTAGCGGCAAAAGGAATAGAGGATTTTCCCATCCAAGCCATTACCACAGCCTTCTCGAACATGTACGTAAATAGGCACTACTAACATAGGCGTTCCATCTCTCTTTGATCTTTTACGTGGTCATTCATGATGATTTTTTAATGACCAAGGATGAGTTCCCAATTTTTCTTCAGGCGTGGTTGCTTTGGAGTGAAGGTAGGGCCTTGGAGATCATGGAGGAATGTTTGCACAGCTCATTTGACAGAACCCAAGTGGAAAGGTGCATTCAAGTGGGTTTGTTGTGTGTACAAAAGTTCCCTGAAGATAGGCCGGCTATGTTGTCTGCAATTTTTATGATACTCAATTGTGGTTTGGTCTTGCCTGAACCTAAAGAGCCTGGTTTCTTCATGGAAAGAAATTCAAAGTACACTGATGGGGCTTCATCAAAGGGAGAGTCACATACGCAAAATTTAGTAACTTTGACTATGCTGGAGGGTCGATAGGCATTCTATGCCATTTGTGGTAGATTACTAGGTTTTTCATGAGATTTTGTATACATATTTGGTTTAGTTGGGCCATTGCGGTGTATGCCTCTACTTGTAGGGTTTTATGGCTAAGCCACAGGAAGAGTGAGACTTGCTTAATTTAATACAGATGTTTAATGAAACTTTCACGAAATTACTTAAATAGGTATATAAGTCTCAAAATTTCTCTTGAGAGATTTCCATATCAAGCATGGGAAGAGCCACTTAAAAGCGGAAGTTAAGAAAAGTCAAATAAATCTGACTTTAGATAAAATTATTTTCCTAATGATTGTCTATTATATGCATTGATAAACCATTCAAACATGTAATAATTTCATTTTCAAGTTAGAGATGATCATTGAATGGGCTCAAATTGGGATGATTATTAAGGTTGATCATAAATATGCAAATATTTGGGTCGGATTGGGCCAGGCTTTGACTAGGGCATGATCGGGCCATGTTAGGCTTTTTGCCCAATACTCGTACTCAATCTGGACCTTATGACTAGGGCTAGACACTTAAATCCGTGATAGCTTATTTAGAGTTATGATCTTCCAAAATCTTATCATAAAAAAAATAATACACTCTAATTGAAATAACCAACGGATGGAACAAAACAAAATAATTTCACCCCCGAAAAGAGAAAAAAAGAAAAAAAGAAGTAACACGGAGAGGGTACTAATTGATGCCACCTAGGCATTTTGTGCGCATGCCTTTTTTAGTCATTGCGGTCCACACTGGTGTGCTATATGCATGCACGTACAAGGTCAAGTTAAAAAGTCAACAAAAATGTTCCAGGAGCATTCGTAGCATGGACCTTTTCCTTGAACACGGCTAATAGGTAGTCGAAGTAGAAGATTAGAAGAACATAAATAGTTCAAGTAAATCATATGATCCTCCTAAAATGGGCATCCCACAAAATTTGTCCTCCGTTTTGGACAATGATTGAAGATCTAAAGGTGAAAGACAGGGCCCTTGCTTGAACCCTGGTAGCTCCAGGCCAGCTTAAGCATAGTTGAGAGGGACCCGCAGTTAATGGAACTATAAAAGTGGAGAAAATATTCTGGTCTCAAAGCGCCACGTTAGCAATGCATTAGACCTTGACACGTGGGTACTGATTTGGAAATAAAAAAATACAAATATAATTTTTTCTCTCTATTCCTCCCCTCTCCCTTCGTTGCTCCGGTTCTGGCCGGTGTCACAGCGACCGCCGGAAGATGGAGCCAACCAGGTCTGGCCGGTGATGTCACTGGCCCGTCACTAACAGGCGAGATCTGGAGCCATGGTCCATGGCCAACCCTCCATCTCAGTTGCGCGCGGCTCGCTGTCATTGGCCGTCCATGGCCGAGCCCCCCCTTCGTGGTTGCTTGCGTTTAGGCTCGTCTGTCGCCAGATCCAGAAGTGCTTGCTCGCGTTTAGGCTTGTCCAAACTGAGTCATTCCCTCAGTCGTCTTTGTGGTCGTCTTCCTCTGTTCGTCTTCGGCTTCGTCTTCCTCCATGAGTCTATTCGTCTTGGTCTTCGGCCACTGGCCAAATTTGTTCGCTTCGTCTTCCCGCCGTTACCACGCCTCCACATCTGGTCTTTAGCTTCATTTTACTCTGTTCGTCTTCGGGTTTTCCTTCCATTGTGCGTTTGCTTCGTCTTTCTGCCTCGCTGGTCACTATTCAGATTTGGTCGGCTTCGTCTCACCATGGCTCTAGATCATGTCGGGCATAGCAAATCTGCGGCAACGAAGGCGGAGGGTGCAAACTCCCGCGGGGTGCGACAGCCACGACGTGGAGGACTCGAGGATGGAGGTTGTGGCAGCTTGAGTGGTGGGGCAGTGGTTGTCATGGTGGAGTAAGAGAGAAATAATGATTTTAATTTTGTGTTTAAATTCCATGTTAGCGTATATGTGTTGAGTTATAATTGGGTGGGAGTAGAAAAATGCCCACCGTGTTAGCCGATGAAAGCAAACCAACTGAATATTTTCGCATAAAAGATTGTCTTTCAAAATGTGTAGTATAATATATTGGATGAAAAGTTAAAACATCAAAAAAGTATAATTTTGTAAATCATTTTCCATGTTTTTTGCCCCATCTTATCACTTTATATACAGTTACAACCTCCAAGAATGGTAGCTGCTGCTTTTTAATTCTTTTTGTCATACCGTTAAACCCATTTGATGTGTTAAAACGAACCCCCAAGAAAGTTCACCCAAATGTCGCTCTATTGTTAACTTCTCATGTCGTTCATGGCTGACCTTGAGTCATCCTTGACTAGGAATAATGTTTTCTATAGAGACAAACGTGTTATGTCCATTCCTTACTCAAATGGAGTGAATTTGGATCTTAAGCGCAGAGTGCGACAACTCAATAGCCAAAACATATGAATGTAGATTTTTGGATAGAGTATCAAAACTTGGCTCAAGCCCTTTATAAATATTAGTTGGGAATGAGTAAATATAGTTTTAAATTTTTCAGTTGCAATGTCAGATAAGCAAGGATCTTTAGAACCGGTTCAATAATGAAATTTGCTCTTGCAATTGAATCTTAACTATTTTAAATTTACAAAGAACATGAACCAATTAGGAAAAGTGAGACATGAGCATATATAATCTTTTATTCAAATGAAAGGTGCGGTTTCAACTATCGTAGGAGAATCTTTCTTAAAAATAATCTCAAAAATAAGAAATATCATTGTGAATGAGCATACATGAGCTGAGATTTTCTGGAATCCTTGACTTAATCACTATAACCATTTTCAACTTTTTTTTCTAACATGATGCCATGTCATGATCTCAAGGGAAGTCCCAATTATCTCTCTCTAAATTTGATTAATCTCAACCCCAAACTCTACATTGCCAACGTAACATGGCCCTATCAAACATGTTGCATATAATCAAGCCATCCTGTCTACATATTCATGTCGTTCATCAAGAACATATATTACCAAATCAAACCAGTCCATGCATGCCGTCGTAGTTTTGGCTAGTTGAGTCGATGTTAGACATTGCATTCGCTATGTACTAGGGTTTCATCTTCGTTTTGGTCTATGATGGTCCATATGATTCGTACTGGCCGTATCCTTCACTATCCTCAGCACTTGCTTGTTGTAGGAGTACAAGCAAAATAGCTAGTCGATGGATCGAAGACCTTGGCTTTTCGTTTTCATAGTCACTACTCTACCCATTTTATTCCTTAGATAATGAGCTATACATTCATCGACTTATATTTACTAGGAAGTGCTGATAGATATATTTGTTTGTCGATATCGGTAGGTCATGTAGGTTATTATGCCACATGAGTGACTTGTGCTACACATTGATAGGTCAATTCTGAATCACGTCATGCAACTTAACCTCTTGTCTCTTTCTCCTATGTGCATCTATTATTATTCCAGAAGCATAGCGATCGGTCACATGTGGATCCCATAAGATCGGACGGTCCATATCGAATTCAGTACATATGCTAGGGTCATTGAACAATTTTTTAGCATGCATAATCTAAGTTCAAAGAAATTAAAAGAGGAAACCAGCTGAGTAATGGCTAGCAACACCACATTGGAGCATGACGATAAAAAAATATTTTGTACAGACTCATATAATTATTCATGTCACAACATTGGATATAATTAATAACGTTGGAAAAATAGGTACCGCGAATCTTGTGTTTTTTGTAAGATTCCTAGCGGCAAGCAAGCTTTTTCACTTATATATATATATATCTTGGTTTGAGTTTCACTTATATATTTGTATATGGAGGAATTATAATATAAGTGGATCTTTCCTTCTCTTTTTTTGGGTTTTGTGCTTCGATTTTCTTTTGAATAAGAGGGGGCGTGATATTGAGAGCATCGTGAGCGAACATTTTCTCGTGGATCTTTTCAAGAAGGAGTTCACGGACAGTGGAAGTTTCTCTGCAGTTTCCCACAGCTAAAGTACATGCATATCAACTTCTTGCATGCCTTTTTCACAGTTGCTTCAAGAAAATTCATATGCTCCTGTGACAGATTCGTGGACAGCCCTTTTATTTTATTCGACCTACCTTCGCAGAGCTTTTATCACTCTTTTAGATATGCATGAGAGAGAGAGAGAGAGATTCACTGCTCATTGCTGTGCCATGGCCACCCAAACTAGCCAACAAATGCATAGTCCTCCGCACCTTGCCTAGGAAGAAGAGACTAATCCATAGTTTTTATTATGTATGTGAATCATAATTGACATAAAATTATTTTTGCACAGTGATCTCTTCACGGAAGTGAACTTGAAATCAAGGCATATGTCACTTTTATATTAGATAACCACCTATATGAATAATATGAATATGTATCTAGATTTCAATTGTTTGTGTGTGCAACTAAGAAGAGAGAAACCAAAAAAATTAATGATTTTGTTTGCATTCCTAGTAGAATTATAATATATGCTTTCCACAATGATCTTAAAGAAAATAGAGATTTTATTTCCAATAATGATTTTAAATCATATTTGATCTATTGATACTAGAATAATCCATACACAAACGTACATGCTTTTAACATCTGTCTTGTGCAAATATTGTCAATCACCATTAACAATTCAAAGCTTTTCTTTTCTTTGTCTCACTTTTCTCTTCTATATATACATGTGTGTGGTGTTCATGGCAACTGATTCCTAGACTTGGTACACTTCGGCCCCACCCCCAAATCACTTTGCTAGTAGGCCGTGTGCCTATTGGCCAATTCAAAGTTTAATCTGCAAAGAGCAAAACTATGTGTTTGTTGCTTCTGATTTAAAAAAAATAAATAGGAAGTAGTCGAAAAAGATTCTTTTCTATCAGATTAGGAGGGTTGAACCTAGTTTTATTTAGTAAAAAATCTTATTGAAATCACGGGATATCGCCTTAAATGCAACTCAACCATTTAAGTATTTATTAAAATGACAAGTCATGATTTCAGACCCAATTGAGTCATATATATACTTAAGATAATTCCAATACATGTATATAAGTCTCATAGTTTCTATTGAAAAGCATGATTTGTATATCAAGCATAAAAACGGGAAAGAGTAACTTAAAAGTCAGAAGCTAGAAAAAGTCAGATAAATGTGAATTTATATCTTATTTAAATATATCATACGATATCATTTTTGATTGCACCCCACTTTTTTATTTTATTATTTATACAGAATTAACAATCAAATCATATGACAATCAAAGATTAAATTGTAAAATTATTTTCTTAGTGATCGTCGATAATACAATATTGACAAACCATTCAAATGCACTGATTTCATTATGAAATCACAAGTGTTCATTGAACGGGTTTGAGCTGGGCGGGTCCCTAGATCGGTCTTAAGATTTTGCCAAACCCTGTTGATCATAAAATTTTTTTCATGCAAATCTTTAGGCTGGATTGGATGGGGTTTTGACTTGGGCTCAATCGTGTTGAGCTAGCCATTTTCACCAAATGACCTTATGGCTATGTCCAGGTCGTCAAATCCGTGGCTTTAAGTTACCACTTTTCAAAATTTTGGTTGGCTTAAGAAAATAATATATCTGAATTGTAATAATCAACGCATGAAACAAAATAAAGTAATTTCCACCCCCAAAAGGAAAAAAAAAAAAAAACGAAGTAACAGGAAGAGGGTATTAATCGATGCCACTAAGGCATTACGTAGGGGTGTGCATGGTCCGGGTGGGCGGTTCTCACCCAAGAACCGGAACCGCCCGCTAAGGACCGGTTCAAAAATTTGGATTTGGGAACCACCCGTTGGTTCCATGGATCCACCCGAGAACCGGACCGTAAACCGGTCCGGTTCCGGGTGGATCCATGGAAGTCTCATAAGCGATTACGCCTACTCAATATGAATTAATGAACCGGTTTCTTGACTTTTGTTGTGCTCTTCAAGACTTCGACAATAAGAATTGCAAGGGCTATTTGCCAAATAGGAAATTTGGGCTCCAAATAGAACAATAAGAATTCTAAACATGGGGCTTCAAAATTTTAATTTTTTTCAACAAAAAAAAAAAATATTTTTTAAAAATTAATATATATTATTATTATAATATCGGTCCGGTCCGGGTGGGCGGGCAGGTGGATCCGCCCATGGAACCGGGAATCGGACCGGTACCCACCGGTTCCAATAAATTGGAACCGGGAACCGGACCGGTCCCTTTAGGAACCACCGGCTCGACCGGTCCTTAAAAATAGTAATAAACGGATCTTCTTTTGCACACCCCTAGCATTACGTGCGTATGTTTTGTTTAGCCTCTTTTGTCCATACCCGTATTCTATATGCATGGATTCGAAAAGTGCCAAAAAAGTTCAAAACTTATTGCATTGATATCAATTCAGTTATAAATTTTTTAATGGATCAATTTAGTTAAAATTAGAGTGAGCATATTGAACCGATCGAATCAGGAACCCTCAAAACCGGATTATAAATCGGTCACCCCTGGTTCAAGCCTATTTACATTGTATCAATTCAGCTCATTTGACCAATTAAGGCTGAGTTTAAAGTGGACATTTAAAAAAAAAAATATTTTAATTTTTTTTTAATTTCTATAATTTTTTTATTTTTTATTTTATTCTTTTTTTTTCCCTTTCATTTTGACTGGTGAGGTCGCAAAAGCCCTAGCCTGGATCTGGTGAGGGCTTTGGCGAGGGTCGTGACCCTTGCTACTGGTTGACAATAAGGGGTGATTGGTTCCAAGGGTCCAGTTCTCATCTTAGAAACAGAACCTCTGTTTTCTTCTACATCTGGGATTGGAATTACATCCTTTGTTTCAGAGGGAGTGGTCTGAACACAATCGTCATCAGAATCATCCAATCCCTTCCTTGTCTTTTGGGCGAATCAGGAGATATCTGATTGTTTTCCTTGTTGTTCGCTCCATCGCGTTCGGCCTTAAAATTCGCCTTTTCGAGCCTTCATCCTCCGGCATCTCATCATCATCATCATCGTCCTTGTACAAATCCATCCTACTGTCCTTTCAAGAGCAATACTCCCTAATAATCGAAGACAAAGTAGTGTACACATCATCCTCACGGGCCTCACCCTCATCTCCGCACGGCGAATCGGGTTTCTCGAATTTTCCTTATCTGTGATTTGGACTGAACTCGCTTGACTTCGGCTTTGGACTGAGAGAGAAAACGCCCTGGCTGTGGAGATCTTTGATGAAGACGTGAGACGAGTCCTTGCTGGCGTTCGTGAACACCTCGGTATCTGGGACAAGGTTTCGCCCAGAGGTGAGCGAGGATGAGACCTGTGAGTGCCGAGAGCGAGCTGCCAGATTCGAGAGGGGTGAGCCCGCAACTGTGATGCTGCGATAGATGGCCTGACGTGAGAGCTCAACCAAGAGCGAGAAGAGGTTGAGAGAATTTGGGAATTAGGGTCTTGACTGAAAACACAAAAATTAACGTAGAATAGTTTAAATTGCATGCGGTGTAGCTGAAATTAACGTAGAGTAGGTTTCACGATGCATGATCACATGTGGATGCAGTAGAAGCACCTCATCGGATTAGGAAGCAGTGGGGTTCCTCACGGTGCAAGCAAGGCAAGCGTGCAGTAGCAATTTGGGGGCTTGCGGTGGAGGTCGAGACGAGGCAGGTACTTACCGGCTCGCCGGTGTGGAGTGTAGTGACGTGGTCGTGGAGTGGTGCAAAAGCTAGGGCGATGGGGCTTCTTGTCGCTGGCAAACGAGCACCGCCGAGAAAGGGATTCTCGGTCGGACTATCTTCCTCTCACTCTTACTCACGTGTGTTTCTCTATGTATTTTTGGATTATGATTGCCAACCCTGAATTATGAGGTATGAATCTGAATATATAGTGTTAACCTAGGTATTTAGACGGGCCTAGATTAGGCCTTAATCAAATAATGGACTTAAATTACCAAGGCCTAAGTCTAATGGACTGAAATTAGATCGAATTGAGCTCAATCTGGCCCGTGCCTCTCATGATTTTCAGCTAGCCTTGTCCCCTAGGTTCATTGAATTAAATCGCATGTCACGTAGAATAGTTTAATTAGAGTTGCATGCCATGCTAGAGTAATTACATATTAATTATAGCCCGTCACTATAGTTAAGTCATTTAATTAAAATCGCATGTCATATAGCTTGTATGTGAGGTTTATTCAATTAGAAATTGCATGTTACGTTAGAATAGACCTACTTTGTACGTCATTGCATTTGGAGTAATTGCATTCTATGCATTACATATAGGTTAATTATCATTTAAATAAGAGAAAACCCTTAAAATTTTTTTAGTGGAATTGTGTGGTAATTAGATACCATATTTAGGAAAATATGTGATTTTCTAATTTAGCATTGTAGATGCGTACTTGCTTTGAGGTAAGTATTGTCTCCCCTATCTTAGCAATTTATTTATCCCTTTGGTTATTGAGTGTTAAATTAATGTCTGTGCACTCGCATGATCAACCCACATTTTAATGACTAATGTTAAAAACAATTCAAACTGTTTGACAAATTATTTTTTTGAAAATTAGATAGAAAAGTACTATAGGGATGTTTGAGTAATCTAGCATAATCAGATCCCCGATCCATAATCTTTGGTTCGAGGAGTATAGTGTATCTCTTGGTACTTTACTTAGGTTTCTTATCCACTCCCCAAGAAATAGATTAGTAGAAATTCCAAAATGAAATTAATATGTATGTTAATAAATTGAACCTTAATTTGCGAATTGATATGAGCTTGAGAGAGCTGGGGCCAAGCCAAGTCTTAGGTGGTGCACCATAAGGTGAGGTCGTGGCCTATGATTGAAAGTCTTAAAACTTATCACGTAAGGGCAATTAGGCAATGCAATTAAGTCTTAAACCTTGTCATTTTCAAAAGTGCTATCAAGTACTAGAACTTATCAAATTAGTTCAATTAAGTTTTCTATTGATTGCGCATTTTGAAAGTTTTAGAATTCGATTACACTTTTGTTATACGTTTTAGAATTTGATTGCATTTTTTGAAAGTTTTAAGACTTGATCGCATTTTAGTGAGAATTTTTAGAACTTGATTGCATTTTTTACGAGTTTAGTACTCAATTGCACTTTTGTGATAAGTTTTAAGACTTTTTTTTTTTGGTAAGGTAAGCTTGTATATAAACAGAAAAACCACTGTACAACTTAGAGGATAATGGCACCTATTTACACTCAAATAACAAGAGCTACTGAGTGGAAATGTGCCAGAATCCGAGCAAATCTACAAATGGAGCTACAAAAAGAAGCCACAAAAGATATTAATCTTCAAAAGCAGAGGCTTCAAATCCCCAAGTTCTTTGTAGCCTTCTATTAACTAAATTGTCTTGAACCTTCGGCCCTGCAGCCACTTTTTCTTTGACAGATTTGATAATACGGTGCTTCATAAAAGGAAGGGACACCACTTTGCCCCAAAATAAGGCGTCATTTTGAGCACTTCATATAATATAACATAGCGCTCCAAAAAAAAACCTAAGTATCTCTTTTTGGAAACCTCGGCCAGTCAAATTCCAACAAGCCCACTCAAGTGTGTTGTTCCATGATCCTCCAGGCCAGGCCAAATTACACTTCCCCGCCCAAAAAACAGCCATCTCATGCGTTAATATACAACCAAAAAACAAATGATCAATAGAGTTCGGCCTACTTTTACAGAAAGGACAAACGGCACCGACAATCCTGCCAATAGATAATAAGAGCACTTGTGTTGGGAGACGGTCCCTGGTAATCAACCAGAGCAAAAATTGGTGCCTCGGCACCATGGCCTTGCTCCACACGAAAGAAAACCAATTTACTCTCACAGAGCGACTCCTAATAGTATCCCAAGCCGAAGTCAAAGAAAACTCACCCGAGGGGTGCGGTAACCAAGTAAGCATGTCCGGCCTGTCGTTGAGAATAGGAGTCGGAAATGGCCAGCTTTGTATTTGCTGAAGGACGGCGGCTCCAGCCGGAGAGAAGAGATTTGACACCGAAGCTTTCCTAGTAAGACCGGAACAATAGATGTAAGAGTTGGAGAAGAAATGATTTAACGGACCGCGAGGGTGCCAGGGATCAAACCAAAGCGAGACATTGCCTCCATTGCCAACCCGCCATCTCACAAGAGGCAGGAACATATCTCAACTGAAGAATTTTCCTCTAGGCCCAGGAACAGTACGTAGGTGTGGAGGTAGTCCAAAAGTTTTTGTTTTTGAAATAAGTGGCATGGATCCATTTGCACCAGAGGGATTCCTTGTCTGTAAACAAAATCCAAATATGTTTCATCATGGCAGCTCTATTATTCTCTCGAAGCTTCCTCACCCCAAGTCCACCTTCAACCTTTGGCAAGCACACATGATCCCATGCTACCTTAGCTCCACCAAAGCCTAGAGAAGGGCCATTCCACAGAAATTGTCGACATATTTGTTCAATTTTCTTTAGGACCGAGCTTGGTAAGATAAATATACTAGCCCAGTAAACTTGAATGGCATGAAGGACTGACCGAATAAGAACTAGCCGTCCAGCAAAAGACAAAGCGATGAGTCTAAGACTGGACACGAGTAGTAAAGAGACTAACCAGGGCAACACAATCCGCTTTGGCCATCCTCTTTGTGATAATTGGAACCCCTAGGTATCTGACTGGAAGGGTGCCTCGTTGAAATCCCCACATTTGGATGATATGATCCTGAGCTTCTGCAGAGCCCCCTGTTAAAAATACCTCACTTTTGTTAAGGTTTGGGCGAAGACCGCTCCAGGAGGAAAATAGAAGGAGGCCCTCCTTAAGATGTAAGCAAGAGGTCGTAGAGGCTTCACAGAAGAGGAAGACATCATCTGCAAAGAATACATGGGACAACCTAATAGATTTACATCTCCAGAAAAACTTAAAGTCAGGGTTCCGAGCTTGCCTAGAGATAATGCCCGACAAAATCTCCATGGCCAAGGTAAAGAGATATGGAGACATGGAGTCCCCTTGCCGTAGTCCCCTCCCGCTTGGGAAAAATCCATGAAGTTCTCCATTAATGGCAATGGAAAATCTAGGAGTTCGCACACAAATCATAATACGCTCTATTAGCCAAAGAGGAAATCCAAAAGCTTTCAAGGTTAGTTCCAGAAAATCCCAGTCAAGGGTATCATAGGCTTTCTGAAAATCAACTTTGACTGCACATTTAGGGAGGTAGGGTTCCACGTGAAACCCACTGAATAACTCCTGAGCTAATAAGATATTATCACTAATACGCCGGCCTTTGACAAATGCATTTTGGAAAGGGCCAACTAGATAGGGGGTAACCGCAGCAACTCTATCCCCAATAATCTTAGTGATGCATTTATAAATGTGATTACAAAGACGCTATCGGCCTGAAGTCCCCAACGGCAGAAGCATCAGGAACTTTGGGAATAAGAGTGAGGATGGTGTTGTTGACCTCCCTTAACAATCTTCCAGTGTTGAAAAAATTCATAACAGCATCAACCATTGCCTGACCTACCACATCCCAATTCTTTTTGGAGAAATCCGAGTTAAAGCCATTCCGGCCCGGGGCTTTATTACTCGCAAGAGAGAACATAGCATTCTAAACTTTAGTAGGAGTAATGGGACTAGATAGCATACAAACCTGATCAACCGTAAGTCCAGTAGAGAGCACCGCTTTAACTTCCAAAAGGGAGGGTCGTACCTCCATGTGGACCGGGCCAAGTAGCTCCTGAAAGTGCTGAATGAAAATGTCATTAACTTCCTGCAAGTCAGAGACGTGATGTCCCATACTATCCTGGATAGACAACACTGTTTCGAAGGTGCCGATTATTCACCGAGTGGTGAAAAATTTAGTATTAAGATCCCCTTCTTTCAACCAGCGAATCCTAGATTTCTGACGTAGAAAGGATTCTTCTTGAGACAAGAGTTGATAAAACAGTTTGAAGTGAATTCTTTCTTGGGCCACCAACTGTTCATTCTGCGGGTCCAACCGGTAAGCATCCTGGGTAGCTTGGAGGGCACCCCTAGCATGTTCCACATGTGATGAGAGGTTCGAAAAAGCTACCTTGTTCAGTTGTTTTAGGCAAGCTTTTACCTCTTTTAAACGAGAGTATAAGCGATACATAGGGTTACCTGTCACCGAGACAGCCTAGGCCTGGCTAAAGATAGGCCGAAATTGTGGGTGGTCCATCCAAAAGTTGAAGAATTTAAAGGGTTTCCTCCTATGCACCAGATCAGTAATTTTAACAATCATAGGAGTATGGTCAGAGATGCCAGGAGCGACAAATGCAGCTTCAGAGAAAGAAAAATCTTGGCACCACTTACTATTTACCAACACCCGATCAATCTTACGAAGTTTTCGAGACGGACCAGAAGAGACCGACCAGGTGTGGCGGTATCCAACATACCTAAGATCATCAAGAAGAGCTTGGGAGAGGCATTCCTTCAGCTCATCAAAAGCATGTATCCATGGAGTCAAGCTGCCCACTCTGTCTGATGGGTCACGAATAGTATTGAAGTCCCCCGCCACCAGCCAAGGTCTATTATTGAGGGATGAACTCAATTGTACCAGATCAGCCCATAGAATTCGCCGTGCCACAAAAGTATGTTCTCCGACAAGTAAAAGGAGATATCAGAACTCAAATCAGATAAAGTGCCATGAATAGCCTGACAATGAGTTAGGTCGGCATTAAAATTTACTCTACTTGGGTCCCAACCCACCCAAATGCGTCCCCTGGGAGAGTAAACATAGTTAGAGGTCCAACGCCATCCCGGAATAGTGCTGGAAGAAATAGTATCAAAACGACCAGTAGGAACCTTGGTCTCCAAAATACCAATATAGCAAAGATTATGTGTTCGAACCAGCATGCGAGCTTCAGCTTGGCGTACCGGGTCCACTAGACCTCTAATATTCCAGATACCTATATTCATATAGTATAATATACATGAAGGATAGAGAACTTACTTCCGCCAGCCTCTCTGCCGACAACTCTTCGGCGGCTTGGCCACCCGAGCTGTCATCGTAGGCGGCGTGGGCCGAGGTACAGCACGAGTTGTCAAGTCAGCCTTTTTAGGCACCTTTTTTCATCGGGGGGTCAATAAATTGGGGCCTATCATCTCCTTCGTCGAGAAGATCATCCGCCGAACTGTTGTCCATTTCGACACCTTCTTCAAGCCCATCAAAAGATGAAGTAGAAACGGATGAGGATGAAGTGTCTTCCATCCTAGTTGCCCGAGGGGGGTTGTCCCTCACAGAAATGGTGGAAGTCATAGGTTTACTCAGGGGAGAACCGGGCTTCTTTCTGTTCTTCCTTCTAGAGCGTTGAGTTTGCCAAGTTGTCTCAACATTCTGATCTTGGTCCACTTCGGCTAGGCCATCCTCCTTGCTGCCTGAAGTCTCGACACCAGCTATGACACTCTTCCCCAGCTCCCGCTGGCTTTGGATAGGACTCGATGTATCTACAACAAGTTGCCCTGTTTCTAGAGCAGGTTCTACTTCAGCAAGAGGCTGCGATGTAGCAGGGTCTCTCTCTATCCTAGTGGCCTTTGGCAAGCATTTATGTCCAAACAAACCACAAGATTGGCAGCAAACTGGCCTCCATTCATAGTCCACCTCCACCTTACGAATGGTGCCTCCAATAAGCATAGCCACTGAGGGTGGAAAATCCGCCGTGGCTGACATCTCTATGCAAACACGGACAAAAGACAGCAACTTCATTTGTTCAGTGCATTGGTCGACATACAAAGGTTTCCCAAGCACACTAGCAATCACACTGATACCCGGAGCAGACCACAAGGCATAAGGAATACTCTTTAACCGAACCCACACCGGCACGGAAGCATGTTGAACCTTGGTGAGTTCCAGAAGTGGTTTCCATTGTTGGAGGATGAGAGGAACACGAGCGACAGTTAGGGGGCCTCTTTCTAGCACCCTCCTGCGAAACGCCTGATCTGGCACATGAAAAAAGAAAAAGCCTTGGTCATTGGCTTTAACCTCCACCAGCTTCTCCTCCCAAATATGTTTAAGAGCCGACTCCACTAGCCTAAAAGGTAGTTTCTTCCCTACAAGATAACCAACAATGCATTCAGACCAAATTGGGTCCGAAGCATCCAAAACATGATCAGTAACTTTAGCGACCAGCTTATCATCGATACGAGTTGGTTCGACATAGGATAGATTATATCCCGTCAAAGCAGAACGAGCCACATTAACCCAAGGCCGGTCAAGGGGAAGACGCGGGGCAACAGAAGCTTGTCCTTGCCGGATAGCTTGGGCCATCCTACCTTGCGTCCTTCCTACTTGCGATTCAGCCACTGGTTTCCTACCTAATCCAATCTGAGAAGAGCCAACAGTCCCTCCCGAGCCAGGAATAAGAGTCGGCATGTGGCCCTTGGCAGCAACCTGGTCAGTAGCTCCACCTCCTAAATCCGGGCATGCCGGGCCAGCACCTCCACCGCCCAGCACAGCCGGACCAGCTAGGCCAGAGCCTCCCCCTCCCAGGATCGCCGGAGCAGTCGAACCAAGGACATCAGCTCCACCGCCCAGACCAGCAGTGCTGCCTGATGCATCATCCCCTCCGCCCATCACAGCCGGACCAGCTGGGCCATAACCTCCATCGCCTAGAGTCGCCAGACCAGCCAAACTCGGGCCTCCACCGGCCAAACCAGCTGGACCGGATCTTCCCCCGACCAAAACAGAACCCGCATTCCTGCGACCCACCCCAGATCTACTCCTACTCCGACTACGCCTACCTCCTAGGACTCTAGAAGACATGGACGGGAGTCCTCTAAGATTAGCGTCTTTCCCTTTTGGATCAGCACACACCCCAACCTCCATCGCAGACCGAAATCAGAGCAGGAACCCTAGAAGAGAAAAGCCATACCAGGAATTCCAGGCCAACCCAGAGAAATTGCTTCGGTAGGCAAGTAGAGGGAAGGATGACGAAGAAAACCCACCAAAAATCAGCCCAAATGGTCACTCACAGCCACCGGAATCACTCTTTCACCGACGAGAGGAAACCGGGCGAAGACCTCAGCAGCAGCGATGACAGAGAGCCTTACTCCAAGAAAACCTTCGGTGAAGAGATGGAGGGGACTGAGGCGAAGAGAAGCACCACGAGACAACCCCAAACGCCACCCTCAGCCACCGGGTGGCCGCCCTCAGCCGGCGGAAGAAAACAGGGCACGAGCATCTAAACGGGAGAGAATATGAACAGTGTTTTTTTTTTTGTTAGAAAGTACGTACCTTTATCTTTTGGGTTTCTAAACTTTCGGTATACTTATCTCTTAATTTTAATTACAAAGTTTATATAGTTCATTTATTGTATAATCTTTGATCCATGTCCATGATTATTGATTTGGATGGTTAGTCAATTTTTTATATTATAATTGCCTATAACAATGTTTTAAGCTATAATTGATTAGATGATAGATCCCTCTTAGGTGAATATCAAAGTTTTTTCGTTTACGCATATCGAACATAAAATTTTTTACAATCCTAAAAGTAATTTCCCATTATTTTTTGTTCAAATCTTAGCACTTCTTATATTTATCATTGGACGAGTGATATGCGTGAGAAGCCCGACGATCTAAGTCTTCATATTCGTCCCTTTTCCCCGGCACAATCTCCACAAATGCGGCTGTTGCCGTTTAATTCTGTTCGTCATACCTTCCAGCCCATTTGAAGGGAAGGGTTCGAACTACCAGCGAAGAAAGTGCGCCCAAATGCCGCTCGAGTGTCGACTTCGCATGTCGCCTCATGAAGTCCAGATGGAATTTCATTTGAGTGTAATGATACGACTGGAATATACGAGATGTGAACATGGCAGAAGTGAAAAGTGGTGCGTGAGACAGGGTTAAAACGGAAAACCCATAGTCAAAGTGGTGCCTTCTAGACAAAGTGGTGCATGAGTCTGAGTCAAAAGTGGTGCTTTTTAGAATATCCAACGGAAGTCCAAAAGAGCTGCTATTGACGAAGTGAATAAAGTGAACACGGACATTTGGAGGAGGAAAAATATAAGAAATCAGTGTTAAGAACAGAACTAAGGGAATACGCGCGCCAACTAGTACAAGGTAAATCTTTAAAGCGGAAAGCACTAAAAAATGTTCAGATTTTGAGGACTCGTTCGAATAGTGTTGACGTTGTGGGTAAGTTTAGAATGATTTGCCTATAAAGATGGGGTTGGAACTTAAGAGAGGACATTTGCAAACAATGGCAAACATCACATTCTCCATTTTCATCATCGTCCCCATGATCGGTTTGTCCCTTGCAGCCGATATTTTGGTCACGAACAGTTCTATCCGTCATGGAGAAACATTGGTTTCCTCGGACCTAACCTTTGAGCTAGGATTCTTTACTCCTGGCAACTCAAGTATGAGCTACTTGGGTATGTGGTTCAAGTTCAGTCCTAAAACGGTTGTGTGGGTTGCTAACAGAAACAACCCACTAGCGGATCACGACGGTGTCCTCACATTCAGCAATGTGGGCAATCTTGTTGTTCTCAACCAGTCAAATGGTGTGGTTTGGTCTTCGAAGTCGTCCAGGGTTCTTTATAATCCAATTGCACAGCTCCTGGATTCGGGAAATCTTGTTCTTTGGGATGACTCCGTTTCAAGTTCTGATGAAGCTTATTTGTGGCAAAGCTTCGATTACCCATCCGACACACTTTTAGCAGGCATGAAGCTGGCGTTGAACCTGAAAACGGGTTTCGAACGGCGTCTTACTGCATGGAAAAGCATGGACGACCCTTCTCCTGGAGATTATGTACATGAGTTAAATTACAGTCAAGGTCTACCTCAGTATGAAGTAGTCCAAGTTCATGACCATAGCAAAAAATATCGAACCGGGCAATGGAATGGAGTCCAATTTGTTGGCGGTCCCAATTTACCAAGTCCTGCTCAAGTACCCTTGCTTCTGTACAATGAAACTGAGATCTCCTTCATGTTTGAGGTTCGAGATAGGCAGCTTTTCTCAATGCTAAAACTAAACTCTCTGGGAGTAATGCAATTTTTTGTTGTGGATCGATTGAGAAGCGCCACGTGGAATGTCAAGCTCGAGTTCCCTAGTGATCCTTGCGATGTTTATGGCAGGTGCGGTGCTAATGCCATCTGCAGCGGTAGCTTGTGTGAATGTGTGAAAGGGTTCATGCCTAAGTGGCCTCACGAATGGGCGATCTATGAGTTTTCCAGTGGATGCAAGAGGACGATACCCACGAATTGTTCAAAAGGAGAAGGGTTCTGGGAAATTAAAAATGTTAAACTGCCCGACGTGTCGGAAGTAACCCTGAACAGGCGTATGAGCCTCAAGGAATGCAAGGACGAGTGCTTGAAGAACTGTTCGTGTGCGGCTTGTGCTAATTCAGACATCAGAGGAGGAGGCAGTGGCTGCGTCATGTGGTTCGGCGACTTGATTGACATGAGAGTTCTCGCAGAAGGGAACCACGTGCAAACTCTATACATACGCCTATCCGCGTCTGAACTAGGTATTCATACTTATGCCAATTGACTTTTTTTCTGCTAAATTATTGAAATACTTGTTGATTGGGCAAGAGAAGTTCGGAAATAGTGAATCTTCCCAACTCTTTTTCTTTACTCTAGAAGCCATTCGTGACCGCACCAGGAGGAAAATAATATTAGTAGCTGTCATATCGTGTTCTATCATTGGTGGATTGCTTTTGGTCGGAACTGCATTGTGGGGTGTAAAGCATAAGAAAAGGAGAATCACGATCGGAGGTAAGCCTGATCTTCAATTAAGGCAGATTTCGTTATAAATTCAAAGTAGCCTTGCTTCAAATGGTTATAGGCACGCTAGTTCATTGCCGTCGTCCTACGCTAATGCAAATCAATGCATATTAATTTACTAGGTCTTGAAATCACAAAAGAAGACATCGATTTACCATTATATGATTTGGCCGCCATTGAAAGTGCTACGAGCAATTTCTCTGATGATAATAGGATTGGCGCTGGCGGCTTCGGTCCTGTTTATAAGGTACATAGTTTCGTATATATCATTTTGTGTTGAACTAATGATGCATTTAACAAAGATGTTGCCATTTTGTAGGGAAATCTTCGGACAGGACAGTTAGTAGCAGTCAAGAGGTTATCAAAGAGTTCGGGGCAAGGTCTTGAAGAGTTCAAGAATGAAGTACTCTTGATCGCACGACTTCAACACCGGAATCTTGTTGGACTTCTAGGCTGTTGCATCGAGGGAGAGGAGAGAATCTTGCTTTATGAATACATGGACAACAAGAGCTTGAATTGCTTCATATTTGGTTAGACAATTTTGCTTTTTGATTCCACTGTTCAAATGATATTCTTTCGTAGTAATATAATCTAAGCTAGCACTTTTGATCAGCTTTTTTGTTGAGATTGACTGTGCGAAGTTTGTACTGTCCATAGATCAAGAAAAAAGCCTATTGTTGACATGGCAAAGACGGTTTGACATTGTTGTCGGTATTGCGAGAGGACTTCTCTATCTCCACCGTGATTCCAAACTTCAAGTAATCCACCGAGATCTTAAAGCAAGCAATATATTACTAGATAGTGACCTAAATCCAAAAATATCCGACTTTGGCTTGGCAAGAATCTTTGGAGCAAACGAAAAAGAAGCAAGGACAAAAAGAGTCATTGGAACTCAGTAAGTCTTTTCTTTTAGTTCTTGACCTAAAGCCCTCATTATTATAGAGGACCATAGCCTCAAAACCTTGTTTTTGCGAAATGCAGTGGTTACATGGCCCCTGAGTATGCTATGGATGGGAAATTCTCTTTGAAGTCGGACATATATAGCTTTGGTGTGCTCTTGTTGGAGATAGTTAGCGGCAAAAAGAATAGAGGATTTTCCCATCCAAGCCATCACCACAACCTTCTTGGACATGTAAGTAAATAGGCATTACTAATACCGATGTTCCATCTCTCTAATCTTTCACATGGTCATTTAGGGTGATTTCTTAGTGACCAAGGATGAATTCCCAATTTTTCTTCAGGTGTGGTTGCTTTGGAGTGAAGGTAGAGCCTTGGAGATGATGGAGGAATGCCTGTACAGCTCATTTGACAGAACTCAAGTGGAAAGGTGCATTCAAGTGGGTTTGTTGTGTGTACAAAAGTTCCCTGAAGATAGACCAGCTATGTCATCAGCAATTTATATGATACTCAATTGTGGTTTGGTCCTGCCTGAACCTAAAGAGCCCGGTTTCTTCATGGAAAGAAACTCAAAGTACTCCGATAAGGCTTCATTAAAGGGAGACTCACATACGCAAAATGTAATCACTCTAACTATGCTGGAGGGTCGGTAGGCATTCTATGCTATAAGAGTCAATACTTCGGTATTGCAGTAGATTACTAGGTTTTTTGTGAGATTTTGCATACATGTTTGGTTTGGCTGGGCCATTGGGATGTATGCGTCTGCTTGTAGGGTTTTATGGCAAAGCCACCAGAAGAGTGGGACTTAGTTCAATAGAGACATTTAATGAAATTTTTGCTGGTGAAGTTACTTGAACATGTATATAAGTCTAGTAATTTCTCTTAAGAGAATTCCAAATCAAGCACGAGAAGAGCCACTTTAAAGATAAAGCTAATAAAAGTCATATAAATATATATATATATATTTATCAATAAGTCATTCAAATGTGTAATAATTTCAATTTCAAGTTAGAGGTGATGATTGAATGGGCTCAAGCTGTGAATTAAGGTTTATCATAAATATGCAATTATTCAGGTTGGATTGGGCTAGGCTTTGACAAGGGCATGATCGGGCCATGTTAGGCTTTTTCATCCAATACTATACTCAAATCTATCCAAAAAGTCTTCTAGACTTTGTGACTAGGGATAGACACTCAGATCCGTGATAACTTATTTCGAGTTACTATCTTCCAACAAAATATACTCGAATTGTAATAACCAATGGACGAAACAAAACAAAGTAATTTTACCCCCGAAAAGGGCAATAAAAAAAAGAAGTAACCCGAAGAAGGTATTAATTGATGTGTGCGCATGGCTTTTTTAGTTATTGTGGTCCATACTCATGTGCTATATGCATGCACGTACAAGGTCAAATTGAAAATTCAACAAAAATATTCCAAGATTGTTCACATGGAACTTTTCCTTGAACACGTCCAATATGTAGTCGAAGTACCAGATTAGAAGCACATAAATAGTTCAAGTAAATCATATGAACATCGAAACATGGTCATCCCACAAAATTTGTCCCTTGTTTTGGACAATGATTGAAGATCCAAAGGTGAAGAAAGGGCCCTTGCTTGTACCCTAGGCCGGCTAAAACATTGTTGTGTGGGATTTGTAGTAGATGGAACTATAAAAGTGGAGAAAATATTATGGTTTCAAAGCGCCATGTCAGTGCGAAATTTTCTTATATTGAATTAGAATTTGACACATGGATACTGATTTGGAATTAAAACATAAAAATATAATTTTCTCCCTCTTTTCCTCACAACCTCCCTCTCCCGTCATTGCTACAGTTTTGGCCGGAGTCACGGCAACCGCCGACAGACAAAGCCAATGTGACGTCGTTGGGCCATGACCATCGAGTCGAGATGTGGAGCCATGGTCCATGGCCGAGCCACCATCTTAGTGACGTCTGCTCGCAGTCATTGGCAGCCCATGGCCAAGCTACCCCTTCGTGGTTACTTGCGTTTAGGCTCGTCTATCGCCACATCTAGAAGTGGTTGCTCGCATTTAGGCTCGTCCAAACTGAGTCATTCCGTCGGTCGTCTTCCTCTGTTTGTCTTTGGCCTTATCTTCTTCCATGTGTCTATTTGTCTTCGTCTTCGGCCACTGGCCAAATCTGTTCGCTTCGTCTTCCTACTATCGCCATGCCCCTAAATCTGGTCTTTAGCTTCATCTTACTTTGTTCGTCTTTGGGTTTTCCTTCTTTTGTGCATCTGCTTCATCTTCCCGCCTCACCGGTCACTATTCGGATCTGGTTACCCTCGTCCTGCTATGACTCCAGATTTGGTCGGGTAGAGCAAATCTGCGGCAACGAAGGCAGAGGGTGCAAACTCCCCGCTGGGTGTGACAGCCACGACATAGAGAACTCAAGGATAGAGGCTGCGGTAGCTTGAGCGGCGGTGACGATTGTACTGGAGCGGTGGGGGCAGTGGCTGTGATGGTGGAGAGAGAGAGAAATGACGTTTTTAGTTTCTGTGTTTAATTCCGTGTCAGCATATATGTGTCAAGCTGTAATTGGGTGGGAGTTCGAACAATGCTGGTCGCTGAAATCAGCTGAATATTCTCAAAAAGTAGGTCTATGATCTTTCATAGATGCGTGGTCAATTTTCTGAACTATACAATATATCGGATGAAGGGTTAAAACATCAAAAATATAATTTTGTAAATTATTTTCCATTTTTTTCCCATCTTATCACTTTATATGCAGTTACAGCCTCCAAGAATGGCAGGCTGCTTTTTTAATTCTTTTTGCCAAACCGTCAAACCCATTTGAAGAGTTAAAACGACCCGCCAAGAAAGTTCACCCAAACGTTGCTCTAGGGTTAACTTCTGATGTCGTTCGTGGCTGACCCTGAGTCATCCTTGACCAGGAATGATGTTTTCTATAGAGACAAACTTTCTTATGTTCATGACAAAGTGTCTGAGTTTCATTTGACGTTGGATTAACATATGATTTAGCTGTAAAAGTACACATGTGAACACGGCCGAAGAGATAAGTGGTCCGTGAGTATGGGTTCCTGCCTTTTAATTGGAATGCAAAGTTGCTGCTATAAACAAAGTAAATAAAGTGGAACATGGAGAACTTGAAGGAGAATTATTAGTTGGAGTTAAAGAACAGAGAACGAAGGAAATATGCACGCAAACCGGTAAAATATTACAGCGGAAAGCAATAAAAAAATGTTACTTTAAAGACTCGTTTTACTTATCCACGTTGTGAAAAAGTTTAGAATGATCTACAAATAAAGATGAACGTAGAAGAGGACATTTGCAGACAATGGCAAAGATCGCGTTATCCATTTTCATCCTCATCCCCTCATCAGTTTTGTCACTTTAGCCCGCTAGTCGGGACTTTCTTGGAGTTTACCGTCTTGAGTCAATTGGCTTCACCTTCGACAAAAAGGTTCAGTTTCTTCGTGTGCTTTTGAGAGATTAAGAGATCGGACGCTCTGGTATCGACAAGTATGCTGATCGTGGTACCTTTGATCTTCATGTCTACGAACATAATTCCTTTAGGTTCCTTAGCCTTCTTGACTTTAATGGAGCTTAGGATTCACAACAATCCCAGCTGCGCATTCTCTCGCGGCTCTTCTTCTCTGCATAGAGCTGCCAATTTGTCTCTCTTGGGACAGTTCCGAGTCATGTGCGGCCCGTCATAGAAAAAGCACTTGTAGGTGTGCGACTTGCATTCTCCCCAACTGCTCGACTCCGATTGGGCCTTGAGCGGTGCCGCTGGTGGTTTTTCTCCATTTGAGCGTCTATACCTTGAACACGAATCGGTCAATCAGTTATGGAGAAACATTGATTTCTTAAGACGTAACCTTTGACCTAGATTCTTTACTCCTAGGAACTCGACTAGGAGCTACTTGGGTATATGGTAGAAGTTCAATCATCAAACGGTTGTGTGGATTGCTAATAGAAACAACCCACTAGCCGATCATGACGGAGTTCTCACATTTAGCAATGTGGACAATCCTGGTTGTTCTCAACCAGTCAAATGATGTTTGGTCTTCAAAGTCTTCTACGATCCTCTGGAATCCAGTTGTGCAACTCCTGAATTCGGGAAATCTTGTTCTTTGGGATAATTCTAATTAGAGTTCTCATGAAGCCTATTCGTGGCAATACTTCGATTACCCATCTGACATTGGGGCGAACTCGAAAAGGGGTCTCGAGCAGCGTCTAAATGCATGGAAAAGCGTGGACCTCTTTATTTGTTTAGTTCTCATCTGTTAATCTGTGAGGGAAGAAGTGGAGAAGGATGGCAGGGTTAAGTCGAATTTACTCTTTGATGAAGCACACGTCAGCTTAGGTGTCATCAAGTGCCCGGGAGAGGAGTGAATGCTCCTCCACTGAAACTCGGGGAGTGCCCCTGGTGCTTATGCATTATCTTAGGTCTTATATTGCGTAGTTCATAGCACACGATCCTAATTAGTAATTTCCATTTCCTCAACCCAATCTTAGTAGATAGCTTAAGACCCAAATCCAAAGCCCCGGATGATAAGGCCTAAGATAAGAAATGAAATCTGATGATTCATCACTACTTATATTGATTTCTAAAAGAGGAGAATATCTGAGGAAAGTAGTGCAATTTCTTTGGCTAGTAATCAAGAAGCATGCAGACATTTAAGGGAAGTAGTGTACAACCATCTTGAGTTGTTAGAGTGCCGCATGTCTGTTATGTCACTTGAAACATGATTTATGTTGCACTCATTTTGAAAATGTGTAATGAAGAAACCATTTCTATATATGAATGAATGATGCATCTCTCTATTTGCTGGAGTTCTATCTTACCCAAATGGAGTTAGTTTGGATCTTAAACACATAGTGTGACAACTTGATAGCTCAAACATATGAAAATAGATTTTTGGATAGAGTATCAAAACTTGGTTCAAGCCCTTCAGAAATTTTACTTTGGAATGAAGTAAATATAGTTTTAAATTTTTGAGTTGCAATGTCAAATAGGCAAGGATCTTTAGAACCAGTTCGACAATGAAATTTTCTCTTGCAATTAAGTCTTTATTACATTAAATTTAGAAAGAACATGAACCAATTAGGAAAAGGGAGACATGAGTATATAATCTTTTTAAAAAAAATGAAAGGCATAATATCAACTAACGTAGGAGAATCCTTTTTGAAAATGATCTCAAAAGTAAAACAATATTATTGTGATTGAGCCTACATGAGCTGAGATTCTCTGGAATCCTGACTTAATCACCATAACCATTTTCAACTTTTTTTAACAAGATGGCAAGTCATGATCTCAAGGGAAATCCCATTTATCTCTCTCTAAATTTGATAAATCTCAACCCCAAACTCTATATTGCCGACGTAACATGGCTCTGTCAAACTTCTAGCGTTATTATTCAAGCCATCCTGTCAACATATTCATGTCGTTCATCAAGAACATGCCTCCAAATCAAACCAGTCCATGCATGCCGTCGTAGGTTTAACTAGTTTAGGCCAGGTTAGACATTTTATTCGCCAAATGCTGGGTTTTCATCTTCGTTTTGGTCCATGATGGCCCATATCATTCGTACCAGCCGTATCCTTCACTGTCCTTCGCACTTGCTTGTCGTAGGAGACCTTGGCTTTTCATTTCCCTAGTCTCTACTCTACCCATTTTGTTCTTTAGATAATAAGCTATTATTTGCTATTTATTCATCGACTTATATTTACCATGAATTGCTGATAGATATATTCGCTTGTAATTTTCTGTAGGTCATGTAGGTTATCATGCCTTATCACGACTGGTGCTACACATTGATAGGTCAATACTCAATCACAACGTCCAATTAAAACTCTTGTCGCTTTCCCTCACGTGCATCTATGATTATTTTAGAAGCACAACGGTCAGTTTCATGTGGGTTCCATTATATCTTGATGGTCTAGATTAGATTCAGTACATATGCTAGGTTCATTGAATAATTTTTTGGCATGCGTGATCTAAGTTCAAAGCAAGTAAAAAAGGAAAACATGAACAATGACTGGCATTGCCATGGCGGCACATGGCGATAAAAAAAAATATTTTGTACAAACTCATATTATTATTGATGTTGCAACATAGGATATAATTAAAAACGATGGGAAAATAGGGTACGAAGAAAGTTGTGTTTATTATAAGATCCCTAGTGACAAGTTTGCTTTTTCACAGATATAATTATATATTGACGAATTATAATATAAGTGGATGGACGAGAAAGTTTGTGATAGATTTTTTCTTCTCTTTTGTTGGGTTTTGTGCTTCGATTTTCTTTGAATAATAGGGGGCGTGATACTGAGAGCAACGTGAGCGAACATCTTTCGCGTGGATCTTTTCAAGTAGAAGTTCACTGACAGAGGAAGTTTCTCTGCAGTTTCCTACGGCTAAAGCACACGCATATCAGCTTCTTGCATGCCTTTTTCGCAGTTGCTTCAAGAAAGTCTATATGCTCCTGTGACAGATTCGTGGACAGCCCTTTTATTTTATTCGACCTATCTTCGCAGAGTTTTCATCACTCTTTTAGATATGCATGAGAGAGAGAGAGAGAGAGAGCATATCAGCTTCTTGCATGCCTTTTTCGCAGTTGCTTCAAGAAAGTCTATATGCTCCTGTGACAGATTCGTGGACAGCGACCTATCTTCGCAGAGTTTTCATCACTCTTTTAGATATGCATGAGAGAGAGAGAGAGAGAGAGCATATCAGCTTCTTGCATGCCTTTTTCGCAGTTGCTTCAAGAAAGTCTATATGCTCCTGTGACAGATTCGTGGACAGCCCTTTTATTTTATTCGACCTATCTTCGCAGAGTTTTCATCACTCTTTTAGATATGCATGAGAGAGAGAGAGAGAGAGAGAGAGAGAGAGAGAGAGAGAGAGAGAGAGAGAGAGAGAGAGAGAGAGAGAGAGAGAGAGAGAGAGAGAGAGAGATTCACTGTCATCGCTGTGCTATGGCTAATCCATAGTTTTGATTATGTTTGTGAATCATAAGTGACGAAAAATACTTTTTCACAGTGATCTCTTTATAGAAGTGAACTTGAAATCAGCATATGTCACTTTTATATTAGATAAATACCTATATGAATATGTTTCTTGATTTCATGTTTGCGTGTTCATCTAAAAAAAGAGTAACAAAAAAAATTTAATGATTTTATTAGCATGTCCTGTAAAATTACAATATATGCTTTTTCACAAAGATCTTCTAAAAAAAGAGAAACAAAAAAAATGAATGATTTTATTTGCATGTCCTGTAGAATTACAATATATGCTTTTTCGCAATGATCTTACAGAAAACAAAGATTTTATTTTCGATAAAGATTTCAAATCGTATTTGATCTATTGATACTAGAAAAATAAATATACAAGTGCATGTGCTTTTGCCATCTGTCACATGCGAATATCGTTAGTCACCATTAACAATTCAAAGTAAAATCTACAAAGAGAGAAAGAATTTGTATGTTGTAAGTAAAAATACGACGAGTAGTCAAAAAAGATTGAAATCCTTTTTGTTCAATTAGAAAGGGTAAATTTATTCCATTTAGACTTTGTTTATTTTAGGATAAATGAATGATTTGAAAACATTTTCCTAAAAATGATTGTTTGTATCACTAGAAATAATTAATTAATAGAAAATATTTTCATTATTAATAACAATTTAAGTCTACACATTTTCGAAGATGATGAAAATATCTTTGATCATTCATTTTTGCAAGCGAAATAATCAATCATTTTTAAGAAAATATTTATCAAATAATTTGTTTTCCTTCAATGCAAAGTCTCATTGAAATCACATCATCACCTTAAATGCAATTCAACCATTCATGTACTTATCAAAATGATAAGTCATGATTTGAGGCCTAATTGTGTTATATATATATAGATACACTGATACATTTAGATAAGTCTCATAGAATCTCCTAAGAGGCATGATTTATATATCAAGCATAAAAATGGGAAAGAGCTAGTTAAAAGTTAGAAGCCAAGAAAAATCAAATAAATCTAACTTTAGATCTTCTTGAAATATATCATATGATATTATATTTGATTGCACCCCTCACTTTTCTTCATTATCTATACAGTATCTATACTTAAATCATATGACAATCAAAGATCAAAATGTAAACTTATTTTCATAATGATTGCTGATAATATAACATCGACAAGCCATTCAAATGCACCAAATTCATTATCAAGTTACAAGTGTTCATTAAATGGGTGCGAGCTAGGTGAGGCCCTAGATTGGTCTTAAGTTTTTGCCAAAACCTGTTGATCATAATTTTTTTTCATGCAAATCTTCGGATTGGATCGGAAAGGATTTTGATTCGGGCTCAATCGAGCTGAGCTAGGGCTTTTTTTTCAAAGCAAAAGTCATTGGGACTCTCAGGCCATCAAACCGTGATTTGCAAAAATTCATTAGCTTTAGAAAATAAAAAGTCAAATTGAAAGGTCAAATTGAAAATCCAACAAAGATGTTCCAACACTGTTCTTATCGACCTTGTTCTTAACCATGGTCTAACATTTAGCCGAAGTACTAGATTAAAAGAACAAAAATGCGTATTAATTTTAAATTCAAAATTCATATAGTCCATTTACTGCATAATCCACGATCCACCACGTTCATGATTATTGATTTGGATGGTTAGTCAGTCTTTTGTATTATAATCACCTCTATCAATGTTTGAAACTAAATTTACTCCTTTGAAATGAATATCAAAGTTTTCTCATTTATGCATATCAAAGATAAAAACTTTACGATATTAGGTTTCATTTATTTCTTGAAAAATGTGATGTTTTTAGAAATTTTTTTTCATGAAGTCATTTTTAGGAAAATGACAATATTTTGCAATATTCGGATAAATTTTGAAAGGGCTTTGCTAGCATAATAGTTTTTGAGGTACTATGAAAATAATAATTTGTTATGAACTACAAATTCTTGAAAAGTAGACCTCACAATAATATATAATTATTTTTATTTGATTTTTCGTTATTCAAAACAGATTATCATTCTCACAATAAATTAAATATTGTCATCTAATCATTTCTCATCTAGAAAATGAACTAGAAAATACTCTTTGTCGTTTGGTGTGAAAAATCTGATTTAATTTTCCTAAATAAGTGTATAATATTTAGAGACTGATAACTTACGCATGGGTAGCTGGTGAATCGGATATGGGCCTTAGAGTCTCTTGTTTGGCCTTAATGGGCCTCGACTTGGGCACCAAGGATCAAGGCACGGGCACTTGGGTCCTAAGTGTGGCCTTGATGGACCTGAGCATGGGCATCAAGATCTTGAATTCGGCCTTGATGGTCCCTAGGATGGCCTTTGTAAACTCGAGCATGGATGTTTGGGATTCAAGGGCACTTGATCGGTGGATCTTGTGATTCTCGAAGGAGGTTAATGGATTACTAAACGCAGTGCTTAGCACGGACTCTCCCAAGTCCTACCAATCGCAACTTGGTACTCAATTCAACCATGATATTTATCTTACCTATTGGAGCCGCCACTAATCGGTTTTGGGTCGATTAGACATCCAAGTAAAATGTGGGAGTACATTTTACTTCTGCAAACCAAAAATCATGAGTTTGGGGACTTGTACCCTTTTCTCCTTATTTTAAAAAAATGTTTTGCATACAACCTTTGCTGGATTTTGTAATACTACACCATTAACGTGTAAAATATGACCAAGCAATTGAGCAAACAATAAAATAACATCCAACGATCATGATCATAAAAAAATTATGAATCTGAACATATTAAAAAATGCTATTATCATTATCACAAGGTTTCTTAGTTTGAGTAAACTAAGAGAGATTGGCACAAATCGGAAGCACGATATTATAGGAAGCAACTAAAGGGATGCAGCAGCAATGACCAGCAACAATGTAGCAACAATGACGCACAAGAGCAGCAACAAACGTCGGCAAAACAGTAGCGACGAGCAGCAAATCAGCAATGAACAGCAGCAATGATCAACGATGGAGATCTTTAGTGATGGCAGAGCTTTTGTAGCCGCTATTGGAGACTCGTTTCGATGGACTCAAGAAAAGGAGGCATTGTGATGTATGCAAGGCACCACAACATTGTGAAATCACGAGAGAGTTTCATATGGTGATGAGAAAACTGATGATCCCTTTGTGCTCTTCTCGCCTCCTTTTATAATGGCTCCAAGCGTCTCTTTCTACGGGCAATTTTCTAAGTTCCCTTTTCTCATTGCCTTAATTCATGGTCTGCAAATTGGTACGCGATTTTGTGGCCAACTCAATCTTTCCTATTTCAGTCCCGAATGTCTTGATTCCTTCTTTTGTCAAATTTCCTGCCTTTCTATTCACCTAATTTTTTTTTGCTCTTGATTCTTTATCAAAAATTTGGATCCTCATTTACCAAAATCCGAATATCCATCAGAACAAGAATGGCTGACCAGGATTCCCACATTCCTTGCATAGCCAATCAGATTGATCCCCTCTTATTTTCCAGCTCATTAGCTTCCTTTTGTAAGTTTCCACAGCCCACACTTTCCTCAAATGTTTTTGTTTTCCATTTTGTCCGTCTTATCCCATGAATTCCTCCAAAATTTATTGGAGAGAAGATTCTTTGTGGAAATTGCGACCCCCTAGTATCCAATTGATTTCCTTCCGAATTTTCTATCCTCACGTGTGCAATTTATCTGTCCCCTTCCTCATATTATGGGCGAGGTTCATGGTCCCTTATTAGGCTGGACATATTTTCCATAAAAAACATCAACCAAAGGTATCCTTCTTGTGATATAAAATCACCAATGCCAGTTTTGCTTAAGGGTCGAGTCAGCCTGCAAATATAGCCACACGTTAGGTCAAAATTTAGGTGTCAACACCAGCGTAGGCATCAAGATCTCTAGCTCAGCCTTGATGGACGTAGATGTAGGTGTCGGGGATTTGGGCATAGGCATAGGCATTGGGTCTTGAGCTTGGGCATTGGAGACTTGATCTTGGACGCTAGTGATTCGAGAATTAGCATTGAAGTTTCTATGCCCAAGCATAGAATTTTGAATCCAAATGCCAATACCTAGTCATATTTAAAAAAAATGATTTTCTTATGATTTTCGATATTTTAAAATGGAAATTATTTTACTTAATTTAAGCATAAGTTTTTTGTTAACTCATTTTGTAAGCAAACCAAATGCCAGAAAATGAGAAAAATGTTGTCTCAAAAATGTTAGGGTGCATGTGTGAGTTGTGTTAAATAAATCTTACATAGGTGATTAATGTAGTATAAATCTATTAATATATCATAATTGGCCTATAACTCATTAGTTTAAGTTTTGAGTGAATGTGTATCTAATTGGATATGTTAACAAATTCGAATTTGGGTTTTTTCTTGGCGATCTCCCCAAGTGAAAGGTAATGGTTTCTTGTTGCGCACTCCTAACAAATAATATCAGAGCTGATGGTAAATTAAGGGACCCCCAATCTATTCAAGTTATGATATCTTAATGTAGAATGATACTTGGATTTAAAGGGAATGAACCTAACATTGAGCTCACATGTGAGGGAAAGATTGCTAGAATACACGTTTTAGTTATGTTAGAAAAATCTCAAATTAGAGAATTGGTATGGTGTAGAGTATTTAATATATTTTAGTTGACTTATAACTCATCGGTATAAGTTTTTGAATGAAGGTATGTTTAACTAGATATGTTAATTAGGATGGTCTTGGGTTCTCTCTTGACGATCTCTCCAAGCAAAAGGTAGTAGATTTCTACTGCATGCTTCGAATTTTGTTGCATGATCTCCCCAAGTGAAAGGTATCGGATTTTTGCTGCGCGCTCCTAATCAAATAGGATAAGACCCGATGGTAAATTAAGGGATCCCTAATCTATTCAAGTTGAAATATCTTGATGCAAAATGATACTTGGATTAAGGGGGAAGGAATCTAATATTGAGCTTACATGAGGGAGAGATTGCTTGAATACATGTGTGAATTGTATTAGAAAAATCTCATAATGGAGAATTGGTATAGTATAGAGTATTTAATATATTTTAGTTGACTTATAATCATCAGCTTAAGTTTTTGAGTGATGATGCGGGTTTGGGCTCTCATTTGGCGGTCTACCTAGGGGAAAGGTGGCGGATTTTTGCTGCACGCTCTTGATAGGAAAATATTTTCTATAAAACAAACAAAGCCTTAAAAATGATTTATTATTATTTTTTGTTATCACTTTATATACTCATCATTGGACCAGTGATATGCTCAAGAAGCCCAATATGTTATCACCTTTCTCGTTCTTCATATTTCCATTTTCACGTCACAACCTCGCAAACGGTGGCTGCTGTCTTTCAATTCTCTTTGCCATATGAAGGCCAACCCATTTGAAGGTTAAAATGACCCGCGAAGAAAGTTAACCCAAACGCCGCTCAAGTGAAAATTTGGCGTGTCTTTGCATGAAGTTCGAACGGGGCATGGTCGACCCTGAAATTATCCTTGACCAGGAATTGATGGGTTTTCACGTCAAAATGTCTGTGTTTCATCTGACGTTGAATGATTTTGCTGGAAAAGTACGAGGTATGAATATGGCTGAAGTGAAAACTGGTGCGGGAGTATGAGTTACTTCTTTCAAATAACCAACTGGAATCCAAAAATGCTGTTATAGAAGAAGCGGTCACGGAGAACACGGAGAACTTGGAGAGGGAAAAATAGAAGTAGTCAGAGTTAAGAGCAGAGAACCAAGGGAATATGCGCGCAAACTAGTGCAAATAACCAGTAAATCTTAAAGCGGAGAGCAATAAAAAAGGTCTAGACTTTGAGGACACGCTTGAATTGTGTTTGCGTTGTGAATTAGTTTGGAATGATCTGCATATAAAAATGGAGTAAGAACTTAGAAGAGAGCATTCGCAACAATGGCAAAGATCGCATTCTCCGTTTTTATCATCATCCCCTTGATCAGTGTGTCACTTGCAGCCACTACTTTGGGTGCGAACCAATCCATCAGTTATGGAGAAACATTGGTTTCTTCGGACCTAACCTTTGAACTAGGATTCTTTACTCCTGGGAACTCGAGTATGAGCTACTTAGGCATGTGGTACAAGTTCAGTCCTGAAACAGTTGTGTGGGTTGCTAACAGAAACAACCCACTAGCTGATCACGACGGTGTTCTCACATTTAGCAATGTGGGCAATCTAGTTGTTCTCAACCAGTCAAACGGTGTTGTTTGGTCTTCGAATTCATCCAGGGTCCTCCGGAATCCTGTTGCGCAGCTCCTGGATTCAGGAAATCTTGTTCTTTGGGATAACTCCGTTTTGAGTTCTAACGAAGCCTATTCGTGGCAAAGCTTCGATTACCCATCTGACACTCTTTTAGCCGGTATGAAGCTGGGGTTGAACCTGAAAACGGGACTCGAACGGCATCTGACTGCGTGGAAAAGCATGGACGACCCTTCTCCTGGATATTATGTCATCTGGTTAAACTCCAGTCAGGATCTACTTCAATATGAAGTAGTCCAGGTGGATGTGCATAGAAAAACATTTCGAACGGAGTCCAATTTGTCGGCATTCCCACCATTAGAAATCCAGCTAAAGTGCCCCAGTTTGTGTTCAATGAAACTGAGCTCTCCTTCATGTTTGAGGTTCAGAACAGTCAACTTTTCTCGAGAATGAAATTAAACTATATGGGAGTGCTGCAGGTTTTTGTGGTGAATAGATCGAGAAGAGCCACGTGGAATGTCATGTGCGAGTATCCTAGTGATCCGTGCGATTTTTATGGCAGGTGCGGTGCAAATGCCATCTGCAGCGGTAGCTTGTGTGAATGTGTGAAAGGGTTCATGCCTAAGTCGCCTGACGAATGGGCAGTCCGTGATTTTTCCAGTGGATGCAAGAGGACAATACCCACAAATTGTTCAAAAGGAGAAGGTTTCTGGGAAATTAAAAAAGTTAAACTGGCCGACGTGTCGGAGGTAACGCTGAACAGGAGTATGAGCCTCAAGGAATGCAAGGACGAGTGCTTGAAGAATTGTTCGTGCACGGCTTATTCTAATTCAGATATCAGAGGAGGAGGCAGTGGCTGCCTCATGTGGTTCGGGGACTTGATTGACATGAGAGTGCTTGAAGAGGGGAACTACGTGCAAACTCTATACGTACGCCTACCTGCTTCTGAACTAGGTATTCACACTTATGATAATTGACTCTCTTTTTTCTGCTAAATTATTAAAATGCTTGTTCTTTGGGCAAGAGAAGTTTGAAAATAGTTAATCTTCCCAACTCTTTTCTTTCCTCTAGAGGCCATTCGTGATCGCACCAGGAGGAAAATAATATTAGTAGCTGTCATATTGAGTTCAATCATTGGTGGATTGCTTTTGGTCGGAACTGCATTGTGGGGCGTAAAGCATAGGAAAAGGACATTCGGGATTGGAGGTAAGCCTGGTCTTCGATCAAGGCAGATTTCGTTATAAACTCAAAGTAGCATAGCTTCAATTGGTTTTGATAGGCGCTCTAGTTCGATATTGTAGTCCTATGCTAATGCAAATCAATACATATTACTTTACTAGGTCTAGAATCGATAAAAGAAGACATCGATTTACCATTATATGATCTGGCCGCCATTGAAAGTGCCACAAACAATTTTTCTGATGACAATTTGATTGGCGCTGGCGGCTTTGGTGCTGTTTATAAGGTACAAAGTTTTCTGTTTATCATTCTACACAGAGCTAATGACTGATTTACCAAAGATGATGCCATTTTGTAGGGAAATCTTCAAACGGGACAACTAGCAGCAGTGAAGAGGCTATCAAAGAGTTCGCGGCAAGGTCTTCAAGAGTTCAAGAATGAAGTACTCTTGATTGTGCGACTCCAACACCGGAATCTGGTCGGACTTCTAGGTTGTTGCATCGAGGGAGAGGAGAGAATCTTGCTTTATGAGTACATGGACAACAAGAGCTTGAATTACTTCATATTTGGTTAGACAATTTCACCTTTTAATTCCCTACTGATCAAATGATACTCTTTCGTAGTAATATTGATCTAAGTTGGCACTTTTCATCAGTTAATTGTTGAGGTTTACCTTGTGAATTTTGAACTATCCATAGATCAAGAAAAGAGCCTGTTGTTGACATGGCAAAGACGATTTGACATTATTGTCGGTATTGCAAGAGGACTTCTCTATCTCCATCGTGATTCCAAACTTCAAGTAATTCACCGAGATCTTAAACCAAGCAATGTATTACTAGATGGCGACCTCAATCCTAAAATATCTGACTTTGGCTTGGCAAGAATCTTTGGAGCTAATGAAACAGAAGCAAGAACAAAAAGAGTTATTGGAACTTAGTAAGTCTTTTCTTTTGATTCTTGACATGAAGCACTCATTATTACAGAGGACCACAACCTAAAAATCTTGTTTTTGAGAAATGCAGCGGCTACATGGCCCCTGAATATGCTATGGATGGGAAATTCTCTTTGAAGTTCGGACATATATAGCTTTGGGGTGCTCTTGTTGGAGATAATAAGCAGCAAAAGGAACAGAGGATTTTCCCATCCAAGCCATCACCACAACCTTCTCGGACATGTAAGTAAATGGGTACCACTAACATTGGTGTTCTGTTTCTCTCTAATCTTTTACACGGTCATTCAGGGTGATTTTCAATGACCAAGCACACAAGTTCCCAATTTTTCTTCAGGCGTGGTTGCTTTGGAGTGGAGGTAGAGCATTGGAGATGATGGAGGAATGCCTACACAGCTCATTTGATAGAATCCAAGTGGAAAGGTGCATTCAAGTGGGTTTGTTGTGTGTTCAAAAGTTCCCAGAAGATAGGCCGGCTATGTCATCTGCAATTTGTATGATACTCAATTGTGATTTGATCCTGCCTAAACCTAAAGAGCCTGGTTTCTTCATGGAAAGAAACTCAAAGTACTCTGATGGGGCTTCACCAAAGGGAATCTCACATACGCAAAATGTAGTCACTCTGACTATGCCAGAGGGTCGGTAGGCATTCTATGCTATAAGAATTGATGCTTCGGTATTGCGGTAGATTAGTAGGTTTTGGTGGGATTTTGTATACATATTTGGTTTAGCCGGGTCCTTCTGGTGTGCGCCTATGCTTGTAGGGTTTTATGGCTAAACCCCAAGAAGAGTGGGACTTGCTTAATTTAATAGAAAGGTTTTATGAAACTTTCACGGGTGAACTTATATGAACTGGTAAATAAGTCTCCTAATTTCTCTTAAAAAGCATGATTTCCATAGCATGCAAGGGAAGAGCCACTTAAAAGTGGAAGCTAAGAAAAGTCAAATAAATCTAACTTTTGACAAAATTATTTTCCTGATGATTGTCAATTATGTATATTGAGAAATCATTCAAACACACGCTAATTTCATTTTCAAGTTAGATGTTATCATTGAGTGGGCTTAAGCTGGGACGGGTATTAAGGTTTGTCTTAAATTTTTGCCAAGCCAAATTTTAGTATGCAAATCTTAGGGTCGGACTGGGCTAGGCTTAGGCTAGGGCTTGATTGGCCTGTTTTAGGCTATTTCACCCAATGCTCTTATTCAGATCCGTAATTGTTTATTTCAAATTACCACATTTCAAAATCTCATTTTAAAAATTAATATATCCGAATTGTAATAACCAAGGGACGGAACAAAACAAAGTACATTCACCCCAAAAAGGGAAATAAAAAAAGAAATAACATGAAGAAGGTATTAATTGACGCCGCCTAGGCATTACGGGCGCGTGTCTTTTTAAGCCTTTTCGGTCCATACTAGTGTGCTCTATGCATGCATGCACACGGTCAAATAAACATCAACAAAAATATGTTCCAAGATTGTTTTCATGGACCTTTTCCTTATACACGGCTAACATGAGGTCGAAGTACATGATTAAAAGAACACGTACAGTTCAAGTAATCATATGAACATCCTAAAATGGGCATCCCACAAAATTTGTCGCCCGTTTTGGACAATGATTGAAGATCCAAAGGTGAAAGAAAGGGCCCTTGCCTTTTCCTTGAGATAGGTCTAGGTCAGTTGAAGCCTTGTTGGGTGGGATTCATTGTGGGAGCAACTATAAAAGGGGGTCTATGGTCTTTCACAGATATGTAGTCAATTTTCTAAACTATAATAATCTGATGAATGGTTAAAACATAAAATAATATAATCCTGTAGAACATTTTCCATGTTTTTTTTTTCCATCTTATCACTTTATATACTGTGTTACAGCCTCCAAGAATGGCGGCTGCTGCATTCTAATTCCTTTTGCCATACCGTCAAACCCATTTGAAGGGTTAAAACGACCCGCCAAGAAAGTTCATCCGAACCTTGCTCCAGTCTTAACGTCTCATGTCGTTCATGGCTGACCCTCATTCATCCTTGACCAGGAAAGACGTTTTTGATAGACACAAACACGTTATATTCCCGACAAGTAATCTGAGTTTCATCTGACGTTGGATTAATTTATGATTTAGCTGGAAAAGAATGACGTGTGAACATGGCCGAAGTGAAAAGTGGTCCGCGAGTATGACTTCCTGCCTTTCAATATCCAAATGGAATGCAAAGTTGCTGCTATAAACAAAGTGAATAAAGTAGAACATGGAGAACTAGGAGAAGGAGAAATATAAGTAGTCAAAGATAAGAACAGAGAACCCAGGAAATACAAGCGCAAACTGGTAAAATCTTACGGTGGAAAGCAATAAAATATGTTACTTTGAGGACTCGTTTGACCAGTGTTCACGTTGTGGATAAGCTTAGAATGATTTACAAATAAAGATGGACTTAGAACTTAGAAGAGGACATTTGCAAACAATGACAAAGAGCACGTTCTCTGTTTTCATCGTCATGCCCTTGATCGGTTTGTCATTTGCAGCCGATACTTTGGGCACGAAAAGGTCCATCAGATATGGAGAGACATTGGTTTCTTCGGATGTAACCTTTGAACTAGGATTCTTTACCCCTGGTAACTCGAGTACGAGCTACTTGGGTATATGGTACAAGTTCAGTCCTCAAACGGTGGTGTGGGTTGCTAATAGAAACAACCCGCTAGCTGATCGTGATGGAGTTCTCACATTTAGCAAGGAGGGCAATCTAATTGTTCTCAACCAGTCTAATAATGTTGTTTGGTCTTCAAAGTCTTCAGCGGTCATCCGGAATCCAGTTGCGCAACTCCTAAATTCGGGAAATCTTGTTCTTTGGGATAATTCCAGTTCCAGTTCTGATGAAGCCTATTCGTGGCAAAGCTTTGATTACCCTTCTGACACGCTTTTAGCCAGTATGAAGCTGGGGTCGAACTGGAAAAGGGGTCTCGAGCGACGTCTAACTGCGTGGAAAAGTGTGGACGACCCTTCTCCTGGAGATTATGTCTTTGGGTTAAATTACAGCCAAGGTCTACCTCAGTATGAACTAATCCAAGTGGATGTGCATAGCAAAGTATTTCGAACTGGAGAATGGAATGGAGTTCAATTCTTTGAAGTTTCCTTCACACCAAATCCAGTTAATGTGCTTACGTTCGTGTACAATGAAACTGAGATCTCCTTCATGTTTGAAGTTCAGAACAATCATTTTTTGTTGAGAATGACATTAAACTACTTAGGAGTGCTCCAGGTTTTGGTGATGAATAGATTAAGAAGCGCCACGTGGAATATCATGCACAAGTTCCCTAGTGATCCGTGCGATTCTTACAGCAGCTGTGGAGCCAATGCCGTCTGCAACCTTAGCTTATGCGAATGTGTGAAAGGGTTCATGCCTAGGTCACCTGATGAATGGACCGTCCGTAACTTTTCCAATGGATGCAAGAGGACAATACCCACGGGTTGTTCAAAAGGAGAAGGGTTCTTGGAGATTAATAAAGTCAAACTGCCGGACCTGGTGGAGGTTAAAGTGAACAAGAGTATGAGCCTCAAGGAATGCAAGGAGGAGTGCTTGAAGAACTGTTCGTGCACAGCTTATACTAATTCAGATATCAGAGGAGGCAGGGGCTGTCTCATGTGGTTTGGGGACTTGATCGACATGAGAGTGTTCGAAGATCAGAACTACGAGCAAATTCTATACATACGCGTATCAGCTTCTGAACTAGGTATGCATACTTATGTTCATAAACTATTTTTCTGCCGTTTTACTAAAATACTTGTTATTTGGGCAAGAGAAATGTGGAAATAGTTATTCTCGGCAATTCTTTTTCTTTATTCTAGATGCCATTGGTGACCGCACCAGGAGGAAAATAATTATCGTCGCAGTCATATTGAGTTCAATTATTGGTGGATTGCTGTCGATCAAAATTGCATTGTGGTGTGTACAGCGTAGGAAAGGGAGAATCAGTACTGCAGGTAAGCCTGATCTTCGATTAAGGCAGATTTCAATGTAAACTCAAAGCTGCATTGCTTAAATTGGTCTAATAGGTGCGCTAGCTCATTGTCATAATCATATTCTGATGCAAATCGATGGATATTTTTGATCTAGAAATTACAAAAGAAGACATCGATTTACCATTGTATGATCTGGCTACTATTATAAGTGCCATGGACAACTTCTCTGATGATTGTCTGATCGGGGCTGGTGGCTTTGGTCCTGTTTACAAGGTACATAGTTTAACTTATATCATATTGAATTATGTGCCAAACAGATGATACATTATAGAAAATATGCCGCTATTGTGTAGGGAAATCTTCATACAGGAAAACTAGTAGCAGTCAAGAGGCTATCAAGGAGTTCAGGGCAAGGTCTTGAAGAATTCAAGAATGAAGCACTCTTGATTGCACGACTTCAACACCGAAATCTTGTGGGACTTCTAGGTTGTTGCATTGAGGGAGAGGAGCGAATCTTGCTTTATGAATACATGGACAACAAGAGCTTAGACTACTTCATATTTGGTCAGACAATTTCACATTTATTTCCCTACTTGTCAAATGATACTCTTTCATAGTGAAACTGATCTAAGTTAGCAAGCTAGCTCTTTGCCTTAGTTATATTTTTTGAGATTGACAATGCAAATTTTGAGCCATCCACAGATCAAGAACAAAGCCTATTGTTGACATGGCAAAAACGGTTTGACATTGTTGTCGGTATTGCAAGAGGACTTCTCTATCTCCACCATGATTCCAAACTTCAAGTAATCCACCGAGATCTTAAAACAAGCAATATATTACTAGATGGTGACCTAAACGCTAAAATCTCCGACTTTGGCTTGGCAAGAATCTTTGGAGCCAACCAAAAAGAAGCAACAACAAAAAGAGTCATTGGAACTTAGTAAGTCTTTTCTTCTTGTTTCATTTTTTTGGTTCTTGACATGAAGCACCCATTTCTATAGGGAACTATACTCTGAAAATCCTTTTTTTTCCTTGTAAAATGTAGTGGCTACATGGCCCCTGAGTATGCTTTTGATGGGAAATTCTCTTTTAAGTCGGACATTTATAGCTTTGGTGTGCTTCTATTGGAGATAATCAGCGGCAAAAAAATAGAGGATTCTCCCATCCAAGCCATCACCACAACCTTCTCGGACATGTAAGTAAATAGGCACTAGTAACCCCGACAATCCACCTCTCTCTGATCTTTGATACAATCATTTGTGGTGATTTCTCAATGACTAAGCACACAAGATCCCAATTTTTCTTCAGGCGTGGTTGCTTTGGTGTGAAGGTAAGGCCTTGGAAATAATGGATGAATGCCTACACAGCTCATTTGACAAAATCCAAGTGGAAAGATGCATTCAAGTGGGCTTGTTGTGTGTCCAAAAGTTCCCTGAAGATAGGCCAGCTATGTTGTCTGCAATTTTTATGATACTCAATTGTGAATCAGTCCTGCCTGAACCTAAAGAGCCTGGTTACTTCACCGAAAGAAACTCAGGGTACTCCGAACGGCATCACCAAAGGGAGACTCACATACGCAAAATGCAGTCACTCTGACTGTGCTGGAAGGCCGGTAGGCATTCTGTGCTACTGGCGTTGAAACTTCGGCATTGCGATAAATTACTAGGTTTCTGTCCATAGAGATTTTGTATCCACACTTGATATAGCGGGGCCCAATTGCAAGGTATCATAGATTCCTCTGCTTGCACGGTTTTATGCCAAAGTCACAGGAAGAGTGGGACTTACTAAATTTGACAGAGGGGCACACGAGGAAAATTCCGTTTGTATTGTCGTCGTGGCGAGGGTTTTATGAAATTTTCGCTGGATAAATTACCTGACCGGAAACATAAGTCTAAGAAGCATGATTTTCTAAGTCAAGCTTGAAGATGGGAAGAGATACCTGAAAGTGGAAGTTGAGAAAAGTAAGATAAATCTAACTTTAGATCTTATTGAGCTATAGCACGTCATATCATATTTGATTGCATCCACAGTTCTGTTTTGTCATCTGCAATGTACCAATGGTAAGATCATATGACAATGAAAGATTAAATTTGTAAAACCATAATATATATCAATAAACCATTCAAACATGCATTGATTTCATTTTCAAGCCGGAAGTGATCATTGAGTGGGCTCGAGCTGGGCTGAGTGTTAAGGTCGGTCCTAAATTTTGGCAAGCTTATCCATCATAAAATATTTTATATGTAAATCTTCGGGCAGTGTTAGGTTCTTTGCCAAATACTCTGACTGAAACCTGGCAAAAAGTCTTCAAGACCTTGTGGCTCGGGCTGAAACAGTCAAATTTGTGATAGTCTATTTTAAGTTACTACCTTCCAAATTCTCAATTTAAGTAAATCATATACCCGAATTACAATGACCAGTAGACAGAAGAAAACAAAGTACTTTCAGTCTCCAATAGGGAAAAAAAGGCAAAATAAATTGACGCCCATAGCCATTGCTTGCGAATGATTTTAGCTTTTGTGATCCATTGAATAGTCAACAGAAATGTTCCAAGATTGTTCGCATTAACTTTTTCCGACGTGTGGACCCTTGGAGTATCAATACTTGGCACGGGCAGACATTTAAGTGTCAAAATCGAAGTAAAAATGATCAGTTAAGTGCCAACTATGAAAAAATCTCGCTAAACTACCATATGTCATTTTCTGGCGATTTTATTTTGCTGATGGAGCAATTTTTTTCAAAATAAAATATCCACATGACAATTTTTTAAAAAAATTTGTCCAAATGATACCAGAAAAAAAAATTTAAAAATCAATTTTATTAAAAAGAAAAGGATGAAGGGGAGGGTTCGGGCGAGGGTTATGCAGCCCTCGCTGCCATCGCCTTCACCGTCCCGCCATCGCTGGGAAGGGCCAGCAACGGTGGGCGACGGTTGGTCGGGGTCGCCGGGGCGCGCAGTGGCAAGGGTCGCCCGAACCCTCCCCTTCCCTTTTTTTAAAATCAATTTTATAATAATATATCTTAAAAGTTATTTAATATTATTTAATTAATACATTTTTAAAATGCCACGTTAGCACAAAAACGACATCGTTTTGACTGAGTTTTGGTTGACTCAACATCCAGTGAGCCACCTAAGCAAGTTATATTATTAAAATAGGCCACGTCGGATTTCCGGAGGCCTTCGCTAGTGTTTTTTTTTGGTAAGGTAAGTATATTAAGCTTTCAACCAACGATCCTGTACAGAAAAGAGGTCCACGGCACCTACAATCACTCTTCGCTAGTGTTGATACTTAAGTGATCCAATTTTCAAAAAAAGCGACACATAATTGTACATTTCGTAACTTTTGGCACTTAAGTGTCCCATTATATCACTTGGGCTGTACTTTTGCCAACATTTTCCTTAACCCCGGTCTGACATGTAGTCAAGGTACTAAATTAAAAGAATCTTCTTTACTTTACAGCCTCCCCAAATGGCGAGCTGACGTTTAATTCTTTTTGCCATACCGTCCAACCCATTTGAAGGGTTAAAATGACCCGCGTGGAAAGTGTGCCCGAATGCCGCTCCATAGTAAATTACGCATGTTCATGAGGTCCAAACGGGCATGGTTATAACCCTGAAATCATCCTTGACTAGGAGCGACAGGTGTGATAGAGAAAACGTGTTATCATTCACATCAAAACGTCTGAGTTTCATCTTACATTGAAGGATTTAGCTGGAAAAGTACCGAGGTATGAACATGGCCGGAGTGAAAAGTGGTTTGTCAGTATGAGCTCCTGCCTTTTAATATCCGACTGGAATCCACAAATGTACCATAAACAAAGTTCATAAAGTAGAACACGGAGAACTTGGAGAGAAAAATATATAAGTAGTTAGAGTAAAGAGCAGAGAACCAAGGGAATATGCGCGGAAACCGTTTCAAGGAACCGATGAATCCTAAAGCAGAAAGCAACCCGTTTGGCTTGTGTTCAAGTCGTTGATAAGTTTAGATATACCTACACCTGCTTCTCCGCCTGAACTACCTCCCGCTATTGCGCCTCCTGCCACCGACGATTCTGCCCCTCTAGAGCCACATCGAAATCCTCCTCGGGATTTTCACCCCCTGCTCGGTATGTTGCTGCTGCTTCTTATTCTGCCAAGTTTGGTCCTTTTTGGCTGCTGTCCATGATGTGCAGGAACCTACTAGTTACCGCGAGGCAGTACAACATGCTAATTGGTCTCAGGCCATGGCTGATGAACTTTCTGCATTACAGAGTATCTTATCGTTGGATCTACAAAGTAAAGATTCGTTTTGATGGTAGTTGTTGACACTTAAATTTTGGCGATTTGTTTTAGTTTATTAATTGCATTGAAAAATTAGGAATTAATTTCTAATCCTTTAACAAAAATTTGCATCGCATATAGACATTAGAAGCATTTACATCACTAGCTTTAAAATTTATCCAAAAAAATAAAAATATATTATTATTATTAAAAATATATATATTATTAAAAAAAATCGAATTTATAATTAAAACAAAAAACAAACAAAAAACGTAGCGGGTCCGGGCTAGGGCTGGGCCTGCCCGGCCCCTTTCTTTCCTTCCTTCCCTTCTCCGCACGGGCCTGGCCCATTTTCCTTTTTTTTTCCCTTTCCTTTCCCGGCCCGGCATGTCCGTCTTTCTCCTTCCCTTCTTCTCCCGCGCGTGGAAACGGCTACCTGCAGCATCAGCAAAGCAACAGCAACAAGTCAGAGCAAAGAGAGCAGAGCAGCAGGTCAAAAGCAAAGCATAAGCGGAAAGAGCAAAAAGCAGGACAGAACGAAAAAAAAAAAAAAAAAAAAAAAAAAAAAGATAGAAGAGGACCCGAGAGAAAGAAAGCAAGGGACGGAGAGACTGAGAACGGGAGAGCAGAAAGAGAGAGCGAGAGACCATCGGCAGCCACGCCTAACCCGCGGTCCACGTCCCGCCGCTGTGCCTCCGCTCTCTGTGCTTGAAGCCGGCCGGTGTTTAGTCGCGGTTGAAGTGAGGAGATAGGGCGAAGTCAGAAGTGAGGGAGTAAACCCAGAAGCGTGCTCGTCAGCCGCTGTCCACCGTGACACCTCGCTCGAACCAGGTAGGCTTTCCCCCCGAGGTATTTTTTGTGCTGTTTTTGCAAGGCGTCGGGCCGGAGCTCACGCCGACCAATTCGGGTGAGCCCCGGCCCTGCCGTGCCTCCGTTTGCGTCCCTGTGCGTACCGGCACGCTCGTTTGGAAGCTTGGGCCCGAGTCGATTCTTGCTCGGAAAAAAAATCCTTCGTTTCCACAATGCATACCCCCTGTTTGTCAAAATGCCTAAATGAAGTCCAGAAATTTTATCGCCGAATCCGTGCTCAGTAGTCTAGTTTCATGGATGTTTGTCAGTATATTATGAATCTTCCCTTGCCTTTGTTGGATATATTGTTAATATAATCTAAATAATATGTTCACATACAAGCCCAATAGGTAAAAGCATGGTTATTTGGGCCCATATGGGCTGGAGCCCAATAACTTGCATATATATATATACTCTAGGGTTTTCCTACGCTGGATGTAACACTGTTGATCGTTCCAAACTTGATGTCTCTTGGTGTAATACTTCAAGCAACCAAAAAGACTTTCTTCTCTCTCAAACCTATAACCTCCAACATTCTTGAAGTATTATGTTCGTGTGTCAGATTTGAGTGAGTAAGGTGTCTTCTTGAAGATTTCATCAAGACGAATTCACAGGTATAATTTACTTTCGATTTCGACGGTGGTATTGGGTAGGATCTGAGTTTGAGGATTCGGGTGACCGAAATCTTTGATTCAAAAACCCAAAAAATTATAGCCAATTTTAGTGGGTAAAACCACTTTGTTCTACTCGTTGATACGAACGCTTTGAGTGGTCACTCGCGTCGATCGGAGGTCGGACGGAGAAGTTACGGCACCCGAAAGTTTCCATTGGAATTTCCAGCGAATTCCCAGCGGATTTCGGCGAAAGGGGCAGTCCATCTTAAGGTTTTTGGGCGCTCCAGATCTGTTTTTGGAGTTTGTTTTGGCAAACGGTTTGATCAAGGTTAAGAGAGTTATTCGACTTTGTGGTTCCGAAGACTTCAATGTGCACTCTTTTTAACACTTTGCTCTGATTATAATGGCAAAGCGTAGTTCCTATGATATTCTAAAGTTGCAATCTTTTGATGTTACTGAGTTTTATGGATGGAAATTACATGTTCAATTTGGCATGAAAGAACGTGAAATATTCTATACTGTGTTAAGTGACTTTGCATCTACCATTGAAGATGTGGATGAATATCAATGGAACAAAGATGAAGATTTTTGTAGAGATTACTTGTTGAACTCTCTAAATCCTAATCTGGCTATGACCTATAGTGAATATAAGACGGCGAAAGAGATATGGGATCACTTGAATGCTCAGTTCCAAAAACAAGAGGGGCTCTCTAAAACTCTATTAGCGGAGAAATTCTTTGACTTTAAATTCACTATGAATTCAAGCATTAACTCTCAGTTAGTTGAATTTGAGAACATGAGGAACAAGCTGAAAGATGATAACTCTGATATGTCCGATAATCTCTTTGTCGGTCTTGTATTGAGCAAGCTACCAATTGAATGGAGTTCTTTCAAGACTGAAATGCACAGACTGAAAGTACAGATGGGATTGGATGAATTAAAGAGACTTCAGAAAAGGTTCAAGTCACCAAAAGGTGAATCCTTCAAGTCACCAAAAGGTGAATCCTCTTTACAGTTAGAGGCCAAAAAGACTATCTCCAAAAGGAAGAAGAAGGGCAAGTGCCATAACTGTGGAAAGTGGGGTCACTGGGCAGCAGAGTGTAAGTTACCAAAAAAGCCAAAGGATGACACACCACAAAATAAGGCTAATATGCTAATTAATGAATCTGAGCCTCGGGCCTTCGTTGGAATGATGAAGAATGTAAAGGCCTGTGTCTCTTCTGAGTGGTGGTTGGATAGTGGCGCTACTTGTCATGCTACAAATGACAAGAACTTACTCACTAAGATCACAAAAGTGAAAGACACTGTGGAAAATTGCAATGATGGTGAGGCAGATGTGACTCATGCCGGAACTGCAAACTTGGTGCTTTCTTCAGGTAAATTACTAACTCTGAAACATGTTAGAGTAGTACCTTTACTTAAAAAGAATTTGATATCTATGAGTTTACTTGATAAAGCCGGTATGTCTTTTTCAACTATGAATGGTAGAGTAACTTTATCTCGTTAACTCATATTATTTCGGTTGTGCATTCATGGTTAATGGTATGTATAGGTTGAGTTTAAATACTGATAGCATGAACCATGTGAATTCTACTTTGATTGATCCAAAGTTGCTACACAATAGACTTGGACATGTGAATTACAGGAAAATGCAACATCTGGCTAGAACTCACAACATTCCATTAGATACTTCTATGCAATTTGACAAATGTGAAGTGTGTGCACAGGCTAAGATCACTAGAAAACCCTTTAAATTGGTTTCTAAAAGCACACAACTTCTTGAGCTAATACATTCGACATTTGTGACTTTAGAAATTACATTACTAGAGGTGGTCGGAAGTATCTAATAACATTCATAGACGATTTTTCTAGATATTGTCATGTCTATTTGTTGAAATCGAAAGATGAGGCTTTTGAAAAATTTAAGATTTTCAAGTCTAGAGTAGAAAATCAACTCAACTTGAAAATTAAGAGGTTTAGAAGTGATAGAGGAGGGGAATATACAATGACAAGGTTCAAGGAATTTTGTGCTTCAGAAGGTATAATACTTGAAACCACTGCTCCTTATTCACCCCAATCAAATGGTGTCGCCGAGCGTAAGAATAGAATGTTAACTGAAATGTTAAATTCTATGTTACTTGAGTTGGCATGCCTTCCTCCCTCGGGGAGAAGCAGTTTTAAGCGCTAATCACATCTTGAACAGGTTGCCGCACTCTAAGTTGTCTATGACACCTTATGAGATATGGCATAAGCGTCCTTGTAGATATGATATTCTTAAGACTTGGGGCTATATTGCTTATGTAAGCATACAAGATCCTAAGAGACCTAAGGTGGGACCTAGAACCATTACTTGTGTATATCTAGGTAGTGCAAAAGATAGTCTTTGCAAATAGGTTTTTAGATCTATCTACTAACACGGTGATAGAATCTAGAGATGCGGTGTTCTTCGAAAACAAGTTTCTCGAGAGATCAAGGCTTGAATGTTTTCGGATCTACGAGATATGATTTCGGAATCTCCTGTAGAATCTGAAGCAGGCCCTTCTGACACTAATTCCACATAGCTGGCTGTTGAACAATTTCCAGTTAGAATATCTACAAGAGAGAAAGTTCCCAAAAGTTTTGGTGAAGACTTTGTTACTTACCATCTTGAGGATGATCCATTCTCCTATCAGGAAGCAATGAGATCTAAAGAATCCTTATTGTGGGCAGAAGCCATACATGATAAAATGAGCTCTCTGTTGCAGAACCACACTTGGCAGCTAGTAAATTTGCCAAAAGGGGCTAAGACTATAGGCTGTAAATGGTTATTGAAAAAGAAACTGAATAGTGATGGATCAATAGCTAGATACAAATCACGTTTAGTAGCTAAAGGCTATAAACAACAAAGTGGAATAGATTATTTTGATGTCTATTCACCTGTGTGTCATCTATCAACTATAAGAATTCTTCTTGCTTTGGCATCTATTGAACACTTTGTAGTGCATCAAATGGATGTAAAAACAGCTTTCTTAAATGGGGAGTTGAATGAGGAAATTTACATGGAACAACCAGAAGGATATGTTATGAAAGGTCTTGAGGACAAAGTTTGTAAATTAAACAAATCCTTGTATGGTCTTAAGCAAGCACCTAAGATGTGGCATCTTAAATTTGATAAAGTGGTAAAGAGTTATGGCTTTCAGTCTAGTTATTCAGATAAATGCCTTTACCATCGTTTTATGTCAAATAAGATAGTTATCATTTGCTTGTATGTTGATGACATGTTAATTCTTAGTTCCGATCATTCTATAGTGAGTGACGTGAAAGCTACTTTAGCTAGAGAATTTGACATGAAATATCTTGGTATTGCTAATACCATTCTTGTTATGAAAGTAAGCTTTAAACGGCAAGTCATCTCCCTTAGCCAGACTCATTATATTGAGCAACTACTTTCTACTTAGGGATACGATAAGTGTAAACCGAGTGAAACACCATATGATTATAATAACAGACTGAGTCCTAATGAAGGAACCAGTGTGGATCAGTTAAAGTACTCGAAACTGATTGGTAGTCTCATGTATGCTATGAGTTGCACTAGACCCGACATAGCCTTTACAGTTGGCATGCTGAGTCGTTTCACTAGTAATCCTAGTAAAGAGCATTGGGATGCCCTCAATAGGCTAATGAGATACCTTAAAGGTACTAAAGATTATGCTCTATATTATTCTGGTTATCCTCCAATTTGTGGATGGATATTCGATGCCTCATGGTGTTCGAGATATTGGAAATAGTAAATCCACTAGTGGATATATATTCACTTTGGGTGGAGCTGCTATTACTTGGAAATCCAAACGACAGACTTGTATTGCTTTGTCGTCTATGGAATCATAAATTTTTGCATTAGCCTCAGCCGGCGAAGAGGCTGAATGGATAAATAATCTAATTATGGATATTCCTTTGACTCGGCTAAAGATTAATTCTTTAAGCTTATTTTGTGATAATCAAGCAGCTGTCCAAATCGTCAAGAATGCTCTCTTTAATTCAAAGCGAAGACATGTGAGACTGAGACATGCGTTGTTGACTTATCTGAGAGAACAAGGGGTTATCACCTTGATCGATGTGAGATCGAATGATAACATAGCCGATACTCTCACTAAATGTATGCCTAAAAATCGATTATTCAAAACAGTGGGGGAAATGGGGTTAAAGACTATATAGGCAAGTCTTAATTACCATTTACTTACCTTCTAATTGTGTGTTTTGAATTATCGAATCTTCCTTTATTGGCCACAATGATAAGCATAGTTTATATGTTTCATCGATGTTCACAGTTGCTGATTAATTTGAAAAGGGTGAGTTATCTCATTCCAAATTTGATGAAGATGACTTTAACCTAATTCAAAGATTCTATTAGGGAAGATTGTGTCATTCCAAACTTGATGATACAATTCAACTAAGTTGGACTATCCTTTTGGTTAAATGATCTCATTCCAGACTTGATGCTAGATTATTTGACTTTAAGGAATCGAGAATCGTGACATTCCAAATTGAAACACGAAACAATTGTTTACATAAGAAGCATGTTGGTCTTGTTCTTAATTGAAACTTGATACTATATGACTAGGTTATTGTAAGTGAGTTGACTATTGGTCATGTTCTTTGAAACTAGACAATAGTTATTCTCCTACAATAAACTTAAGTTAATGGCTCTTTGTAAATCACATTGTTTAGGTCTTGTTCATATTTTATGAAACTGGCTTGATGCTTATGAACATGATATTATGATGCTTTATGACATCAATATATGTTCTTCTCTGCTTGATGGAATGGTGCTAAGTTTTTATTCAAATAATTGAATTCATGATAATATGAAATTCATATTTGACATTCTACAGGGGATGGCAGAGATGGAGGAGATCTTCATGAGTGGAATCTTGACCAGGATGATCTACTTGATGAATGAGGATATGTTATTTAGAGCGTGTGGAGACTTGATAGTTTATCTGCTATTGTTTATTTTGATGGAGTCCATTTATTTGAGACTTGCATCTTGCTATTTCTATTTTGTGAACATTATTATGCTTGTTTCTTATATCTGTAAGGCCTTGGACTATTTTGACTGGCCTACTTATACTTGACTATTATGCATATGTTGGTTGTAAACCGAGTCTGAAATTTATTTTGGGTGTTAGGATTTGGATGAGTTTAGACTAAATCTAAAACTCCTAATACTTATTTTGATTTGTTGATCTCAGAACAGATTCATGATAATGATGATTCACTTATTTGGATTACAAATGATGATTGAGTTTAAAACTTTACTGTTGAAAAAAAACTCTTTGACTGATCCGAGTTGATTGTCTTGGACTGAATGTGGATGATTCATGTTTGTTTGAACATTACACTCGACCACCGTATTGGATTGTCTTTGTATGGTGAACATAGGAGGAGATTGTTGGATATATTGTTAATATAATCCAAATAATATGTTCACATACAAGCCCAATAGGTAAAAGTATGGTTATTTGGGCCCATATGGCCGGAGCCCAATAACTTGCATATATATATATACTCTAGGGTTTCCTACTTTCTGGAGGTAACACTGCTGTTGAAAGCGTTCCAAACTCGACGTCTCTTGGTGTAATACTTCAAGCAACCAAAAAAACTTTCTTCTCTCTCAAACCTATAACCTCCAATAGCCTTCGTGCTTTTCTTAGTATTATGACAATTTTTCGTGAGTGGTCTGCGTCGAGTCGGGTGGGGATGTCCCTGACTCCGGCGATGGAGAGTGTTCAGGTCACCGGCAGCCGTCGGCGCTTGGTGCCGGTCGAACAGAACGTGCAATGCCGGACGATGACCTGGCGGCTCCTCAGAAGCTGGTACGAGCTCATCGTGCGTGGAGGCGGGCCGGTGACGAAGCTGCAGAAGCTCCGATCGGGCGTGCATGGGGAGGCAGGTGGACGTGAAGAAGAAGACCAAAACAAAAAAAATAAAAAAGAGAAAATAAAAAACAAATGAAAAAACAAAAAGGGCCAGAAATTAAAATAAGGCAGGGGCTAGGCCGAGGCTTTGTCGAGCGGGCCTGGGCCCGCGCCAGACATAGGGGGAGTGGCTGGGCCGAGAGCAGAAATTGGAAATGGGCTTTTTCCATAAAAGAATTTTCGTGGGCCTTATTTTGGTTTTTTTTTTTAGTAGGCTTTGGGGCCAGCCCAATTTCGTTTAACCAACCAGGACCAATAGGGTCCGGGTCAGTTTAGTAGGGCCGGGTCTCTTGACCCGGTCCGAATTATTTTTTATAAAAAAATTCAGAAAATCAAAACAATTATTAAAAATATTAAAAAATCATAAAAAATTCGAAATTTCAGAAAATTCATGGAAAACTCAGAAACCTGAAAATTTATAAAAATTTCGAAAAAAAATATTCGAAAATATTAAAATATTAGAAATTCCAAAAAAAAGAGAGGAAATTTTCAAAAATCCCAAAAAAATTCCAAGTTTGTTTTAGAGTTCCCTAAGAAGCTCTAAAATAATTATTGGACCAATTTTCTCTTAAAAAGTGTCGGAAAATCATCGGATTAAGATTATGCTTAAAATTGAACAAGCCTTTACGGCTTCACCTTAGGGTTTTAATTATCCACGAATACAATTTTCCTGGATTGCACGCTTATGATACGATGGTTATGGTTTCCCCCTTAGTTTAATTAGGATTGCCATTTATTTATCTTTTAATGCTAGGTGCTTATTTTCCCCTGCAATTTATTTAATGCTTTATTTAATTGTTGATTGTTATTTTGATAGTTGCGCACCCGCGTGATCATCTCACATGTTAGTGGTTAAGTCTAAAATAAATCCAAATTACCTAATAAAATTCTTTTTGAAATGAACAATATTAGGTACCGAAAGGGTACTAATTAGCTGATTAGTGTAATCAAGTCCCCAACCCTAGTTTCTCTGGTTGCATAGAAAGTGAGGCATACTCCCATGCTCCGCTTAGTTTCGAGTCGACCCCAATAGGCTAGTGGCGACTCCTCATTAGAAAATTTTCATGAACAGTAGTGTTGAGCGCTTTACAAGATGCATTTGGTTGCATGAGGTTTCTCATAGGAATATGGCATTGCTATGAGGAGACTTTCGCTCCGGTAGTAAAGATGACTTATGTTCGTACTCTCCTAGCCATTGCTTCTACTCGCAACTGGCCTCTCTATCATCTTGATGTGAAGAATGCTTTTCTTCGTGGAAATCTTTATGCAGCCACCACTTGGTCTTGCCCACGCTCCTAGTCCGGTTTGTTGTCTTCAACGGGTTCTTTATAGCCTCAAACAACACTGCATGCTTGGTTTGAGAAGTTTACTACTGCTATGCGTTCTGCCAATTTTGTTCAAAGTGAGGCTGATCATGCTATGTTTGTTCATATTTCGTCTTCTGGCTATACTATGCTTTTTTTATATATGGATGACATGGTAATTACCGGCAATGACTCTGATTATATTGCGCATACCAAGAGCATCTTCAGTAACAATTTGCTATGAAGAATCTTGGTCCGTTGCGTTATTTTCTCGGGCTTGAGATTGCTCGCTTACATTCTATTTTTTAAATATTTGGGGTATCTATTATTTATTAGAATTTGTTATTTTGTTTTATAGTTAGCATAATTTTTAGTGTATCTTTTATAATTAGGTAGAGATGTCAGGTAGATCCTTTCTTTCTCTTTTCCGTTGCTGTATAAATATTTGTACAGTACTTTAAATAATACAAGTGAATTACGATTCATTTCAAAAGCTTCTTTCAAATGGCGTTTGACTGCGTGGAAAAGCATGAACGACTCTTCTATGGAGATTACGTGGATGGAACTATAAAGTGGGTCTATGGCCCTTCACTTCGCAGATATTGGTCCATTTTGTCTGTGATTAATTCTAAATACACAATCCATGCAACCCATTTAGTGTACGGTCCACGATTCCACGTCCATGATTATTGATTTGGATAGTCAACTTTTTAAACTATATTTACCTACATTAATGTTTTCAACTATAATTATCAGACGGTACATCACTCTTAAATGAATATTAGGTGTTTCCTCATTTAGGTGTATCGAACATAAAAATATATGATCTAAAAAGTTGTTTTCAATTCTTTGGTTCTTTTATCTTATCACTTGACATACATATAATTGGATGAATCACGCGTGAGAAGTCCCATTTGTAAATAAATCTACAGCGCGAATAAATCACCTGTCTCATTCTTCATAATTCCTTCTTTATGATACAGCCTCCAATGGCGGCTGCTGCCTTTCTTTGCCGAACTGTCCAACCCATTTGACGGGTTAAAGTGACCTGCGGAGAAAGTGCACCCAGACTTCACTCAAGAGTAAACTTTGCATGTCGTTTCATGAGTCCAAGGGCATGGTTGACCCCGAAATCATCCTTGACCAGGAATGACGGGTTTGATAGAGACAAACGTGTTATGTTCACGTTAGAGTGTCTGAGATTCATCTGAAGTCGACTTATTTAGCTGGAAAAGTAAGATGTATAAACATGCCGAAGTAAAAAGTAATGCGAGAGTTCCTGCCTTTTAATATCCTAGGGGAATTCAAAGTGCTGCTATAAACAAAGTGGATGCCGTAGATCATGGAGAACTTGGAGAAAGGAAAATAAAATAGTAAATTTATATGACAATCAAAGATTTAGTTCATGAAATTATTTTCCTGATGATTGTCAATAATATATATATTGATAAACTATTCAAATATGCACCAATTTCATTTTGAAGTTAGAAGTGATCATTGAACGGGCTTAAGTTGGACTTTAAGGTCAGTCTGTCCATCGCAAAATTTTTATATGCAAATCTTCATGTGAAGCCGAGCTGTGACTAGGGCCCGATCGGGCCGTGTTAGGCTTTTTCACAAAATGGACTTACTCAAATCTGTCCAAAAAGTCTTCTAGACCTTGTGACTAGGGCTAGATAGTCAAATCTGTGATAGTTTATTTCAAGTCATATCTTCCAAAATCTCTTTGTAAGAAAATAATATACCAGAATTGTAATAACCAACAGTTGGTGCATTTTGCCTAACAGGGAGACGGTATTAATTTATGCCACACGGCCCATGCGTGCGAATGTTTTGCAGCCTTTTTGGTTCATAATCGTGTCCTATATGCGTGCATATAGCCGAATTGCTAGATTAATACAACATAAATATTTCAAGTAATCATATGAAAATCCTAAAATGGGCGTCTTCCAAAATTACTTCCCCGTTTTGGACAATGAGTAAAAAGATCCAAAGGTGAAAGGCAGGGCCCCTCGTGCCCTCATAGCTCTGGGCCAGCTACAGTGTTGTTTCTGATTAATTTCAAATACACATTGATATAATCCATTTATTGTACAATTCACCAATTCCACGTCCATGATTATTGATTTGGCTAGTCACTTAACTTTCTAAACTTTCATTACTTATATCAATACTTAAAATTATAACCATCAGGCAACAGGTCAATGTTAAATATCAGAGTTTTCTCATTTGTGCATATCAAAAGTATGAAATATAATATTGTAAATCATTATTATTATTATTATTATTATTATTATTTTATCTTATCACTCCACATACTCATTATTGGAGGAACAAATCGCCTATCTCATTCTTTAAAATTCCTTCTGTACGTTACAGCCTCCACAAATTGCGGCCATACCGTCCGACCCATCTGAAGGGTTAAAATGACGGGCGAAGAAAGTGCACCCAAACACCGCTCAATTGTTTAACTTCGAGCGTCATTCCGTGAAGTCCAAACGGTTGACCCTGAAATCATCCTGGACCAGGAATGATGTGTTTCATAGAGACAAACGTGTTACGGTTCATGTCAAAATGTCTGAGTTTCACCTGACATTGAGGATTTTAGCTGAAACAGCACTAGGTGTGAAAAATGCCGAAGTCGTGGTTCGTCAGTGCGAGGTCCCGCCTTTTAATATCCCACTGGAATCCAAAAAAGCTGCTATAAAAAAAGTGGATAAAGTGGAACACGGAGAACTTGGAGACAGGAAAATGTAAGCAGTCAAAGTTAACAACGGAGAACCAAGGGCGTATGCGCGGAAACTGGTAAAAGGAACCGAAGAGGTGGGAAAGTAATAAAAAATGTAAGGCTTTGAGGACCCGTTGGAATTGTGTTCATGTTGTGGATAAGTTTGGAATGATTTGCATATAAAGATGGAGTTAGGATTTAGAAGAGGACATATGCAAACAATGGCAAAGATCACATTCTACATTTTCATCAATGTCTTTGCGATCAGTTTGTCACTTGCAGCTGATATTTTGAGCATAAATCAGTCCATCAGTCATGGAGAAACGTTAGTTTCTTCAGACCTAATCTTTGAGCTAGGATTCTTTACTCCTGGCAACTCAAGTATGAGCTACTTGGGCATATGGTACAAGTTCAGTCCTCAAACGGTTGTGTGGGTTGCTAACAGAAACAGCCCTCTAGCCAATCATAGCGGTGTTCTCAAATTTAGCACTGTGGGCAATCTAGTTGTTCTTAACCACTCGAACAGTGTTGTTTGGTCTTCCAAGTTGCCCAGGGCCCCCACAAATCCAATTGCACAGCTGCTGGATTCGGGAAATCTTGTTCTTCAGGATAATTCTAGTTCGAGTTCTGATGAAGCCTATTTGTGGCAAAGCTTTGATTACCCGTCTGACACGCTTTTAGCCGGTATGAAGCTGGGGTTGAACTTGAAAACAGGGCATGAACGGCGTCTGACTGCGTGGAGAAGCATGGAAGACCCTTCTCCTGGAAATTATGTCTCCGGTTTAAACTACAGTCAAGTTTTACCTCAATATCAAGTAGTCCAAGCGGATGTGCATAGCATAATATATCGAACCGGGGAATGGAATGGAGTTCACTTTGTTGGCGATTCCTTTGCACCAAATCGAGCTACCGTGCCCATGTTTGTGTGCAACGAAACCGAGATCTCCTTTATGTTTGAGGTTCAGAACAGTCAATTTTTCTCGATAATGACATTAAACTATACGGGAGTGCTGCAGATTTTGTTGGTGAATAGATCAAGAAGCGCCACGTGGAGTGCTATGTACAAGTTCCCTAGTGATCCCTGCGATCCTTATGGCACGTGCGGTGCCAATGCCATCTGCAACATTAGCTCGTGCAAATGTGTGAAAGGGTTCATGCCTAAGTCGCCTGACGAATGGACGGTCCTTAATTTTTCCAGCGGATGCAAGAGGACAATACCTACGAATTGTTCAAAAGGAGAAGGGTTCTTGGAAATTAAAAATGTTAAACTGCCTGACCTGTTGGAGGTTACGCTGAACCAGAGCATGACCCTCAAGCAATGCAAGGTGGAGTGCTTGAAGAACTGTTCGTGCACAGCTTATGCTAATTCAGATATCAGAGGAGGAGGCAGGGGCTGTCTCATGTGGTTTGGGGACTTGATCGACATGAGGGTGTTTGAAGAACAGAACTACGGGCAAACTCTCTTTATACGCCTATCAGTTTCTGAACTAGGTATGCATAATTATGCTAATTGACTTATTTCTCCTAAATTATTGAAATACTTGTTATTTAGGCAAGAAAAATCTGGAATAGTTAACCTTCACAACTCTTTTTCTCTACTCTAGATGCCGTTCGCAACCGCACGAGGAGCAAAATAATTATCGTTGCTGTTGTATCGTGTTTAATCATCGGTGGATTGCTTTCAGTCGGAACTGCGTTGTGGTGTCTAAAGCATAGGAAAAGGAGAATCAGGATTGGAGGTAAGCCTGATCTTCGATTAAGGCTGATTTCGTTATAAACTCAAAGTTGCATTGCTTCAATTTGTTAAATAGGCATGCTAGCTCGTTGTCCTTGTCTTATGCTGATGCAAATAGACGGATATTACTTTACATGATCTAGAAATCACAAAAGAAGACATCGATTTACCATTGTACGAATTGGACGCCCTCGTAAGTGCCACGAACAATTTCTCCGATGAGAATATGATTGGAGCTGGCGGCTTCGGTCCGGTTTATAAGGTACACAATTTAGCTTATATCATATAGAATTTTGTGCCTAATTGACAATGCATTATAGAAAAGATGTTGCTATCATATAGGGAAAACTTCAGACAGGACAGCTAGTAGCAATCAAGAGGCTATCAAAGAGTTCAAAGCAAGGTCTTGAAGAGTTCAAGAGTGAAGTACTCTTGATCGCACGACTTCAACACCGGAATCTTGTCGGTCTTCTAGGTTGTTGCATTGAGGGGGAGGAGAGAATCTTGATTTACGAGTACATGGACAAAAAGAGCTTGAATTACTTCATATTTGGTTAGACAATTTCATGTTTTAATTCCCTATAGATCAAATGATATTATTTTATAGTGATATTAATCGAAGTTATCACTTTTCATTATTATTATTATTATTTGGAGATTGACCGTGTGAATTTTGAGCCATCCACAGATCAAGAACAAAGCCTATTGTTGACATGGCAAAAAAGGTTTGACATCATTGTTGGTATAGCAAGAGGACTTCTCTATCTTCATCATGATTCCAAACTTCAAGTAATCCATCGGGATCTTAAAACAAGCAACATATTACTAGATGGCGACCTAAACCCTAAAATCTCTGACTTTGGCTTGGCAAGAATCTTTGGAGCTAGTGAAAAAGAAGCAAGAACAAAAAGAATCATTGGAACTTAGTAAGTATTTCCTTTCTATTTCTTTTCTTTAGGTTCCTAACATGAAGCACTCATCATTAAAGGACCACAACCTAAATACCTTCTTTTCACAAAATGTAGCGGTTACATGGCCCCTGAGTATGCTTTCGATGGGAAATTCTCTTTGAAGTCCGACATATATAGCTTTGGCGTGCTCTTGTTGGAGATAATCAGCGGCAAAAGGAACAGAGGATTTTCCCATCCAAGCCATCACCACAACCTTCTCGGACATGTAAGTAAATAAGCACTAGTAACTCTGGCATTCTACCTCTCTTTAATCTTTTACACAATCATTTGTGGAAATTTTTCAATGACCAAGCATACAAGATCCCAATTTTTTTTCAGGCGTGGTTGCTTTGGGGTGGAGATAGGGCCTTGGAAATAATGGATGAATGCTTGCACAGCTCATTTGACAAAACCCAAGTAGAAAGATGCATTCAAGTGGGCTTGTTGTGTGTCCAAAAGTTTTCTGAAGATAGACCGGCTATGTCGTCTGCAATTTGTATGATACTCAATTATGGATGGGTCCTGCCCAAACCTAAAGAGCCTGGTTACTTCATGGAAAGGAACTCGGTCTACTCCGATGGGACTTCTTCACATACACAAAATGCAATCACTCTAACTATACCGGAAGGTCGGTAGGCATTCTGTGCTATTGAGTCGTAACTTTGGTATTGCTATAGATCACTAGGTTTCTGTCAACAAAGATTTTGTATCCATGTTTGGTTTAGTGGAGCCATGTTAGGCCTTTTTCAACAAATGTTCTTACCGAAACTTGTCCAAAAAGTTTTCGGGACCTTGTGGCAAAGGCCAGATAGTGAGATCCGTGATATTCTATTTCAAGTTACCACCTTTCAAAATTCGTTAGCTTAAGAAAATAATAAACCTGAATTTCAATAACCAACAGACGAAAGAAAACGAAATAACTTCACCCCCAAAAAGGAACAAATAAGAAACATAAAGAAGTAACACGAGATAGTATTAATTGTTGCCGAATTGGCATTGAGTGTACATGTTTTCTTAGCCTTTTTTGGTCCACATTCATGCATATAACATACATAATAAGTTATGTCTCGAATTTACATCCATATAAGGAATCTCAAGAAATTCACTTTCCTATTTGGATCAAAATTCATATGATGAAGTAATCTCCTCGACTGATTTTGAATGACAGGGTTCATGATTATTGGCTTATACAGGATTGTTCAAGGGACTTTTACATGTTGTATTCGAAACCTTTATATATCCACGCAAGAGAGAAAAAGAAATAAAAGACTGTGCCGCTCTAGGACAAAATAACGGGCTCATAAATATATATTTATTTACAAGGGTAAAATGGGTTTGTCAAAGGAAGATATGAAAGGCACAGACGTGCCCTTTCGTTTCCATCGAGTGGGAGTGGCGGCCGCACAGTGAATCGTTTTATTTTGTGCCGTACAAAGCAATACTCCAAACTAAAGGAGCTCTTGAACGCGCAGTAATTAAAAAAGAAAAGAAAAGGCGGAGGGATCGGTGTTATGAGCTTTTACATTCAAATTGAGTTTCATTCAAACAGTGCAGTAGTTTTGGGCTTAATTCAAGTATGGGAAACACTCAAATATTCGAGCAATTATAACTACGATTCTCGAATCATAATTGATTATTTATTGCTGACTCTCCTTGTAAGTAGCTTTTAGCACTCAGACCCACCCCACCTAAATCTCTTGTTGTTCACTGTTTATTTCTATGGTGATCTTGCAAAAATTTAATTGTAAAATCATGTCCGTTTCTGCCTTATTTTAACAACAGTGCATGCATGCATGGATGAGGTAAAATTAAAAATGCGACACCCCTCAACAAACTCACGTGACCATCCTATGGGCAAATCATAAAATATTTTAAGTGAGTTAATTTAGGATGTCGTAATATAATATTAGAGCTCAATCTCCTCTTGAAGATGTATGATTCAAGGACAAACCATGTAGAAGGTGGTGGGTCTGTAACGGTCCAATCCAGATAAGGTTGGGGAATGATCGCTAAGACGAAAAGGCCTAGACAAGAAGCAAATTTCGATGGGCTTTTAAGATGGCCAAAGGGCGGGAATGAACCCGATTGCACATAGAACAAGAGAAGAGCGTTCCTAAATGTATATGTGAAATTGGAATAAACTCACCATACACTTTTTTTTTTAAAATAAAGACAATTAGCATTGAAACTCCACTTTTAAACGTGCTCAGGTGAAAGCACCATTACAATTAATAATCTCTTAGAAAAGTGCTTACTTGCATGTCAAAAGATAAATCTATGAACTTCGATATAAAACAAATTAAAATAGATGATATCTTGAGTAAACTACTCTAATGTGTGCCAGAAAAGTCAACAAAAATGACCCAAGGTTGTTCGCATTGATCTTTTCCATAATTACGGCCTAACATTAAGTCAAAGTACTAGATTAAAAGAATATTAATAGTCCAAGTAATCATAGTAAAATCCTAAAACGGGCATCCTACAATTTTTCCTCCGTTTTTGGACCATGATTAAAGATTCAAAGGTGAAAGACAGGGCCCTCGTGCCCCGATTGCTCTAGGCCAGCTATAGAACTGTGCGGATTTCTTGATGGAAGGAACTATGAGGTGAGTCTATGGTCTTCCACTTCACAAATATTAGTCCATTTTGATTCTTATCAATTTTCAGCACACAACTCGTGTAATCCATTTACTTACAATCCCCGATTCACGTCCGTGATTATTCATTTGGATAGTTAATCAGCTTTCTAGACAACACTTCATTACTCCACAAATGGCGGCTGCTGCGGTTTAATTCTTTTTGCCATACCGTCCAACCCATTTGAAGGGTTCAAACAACCCGCGCAGAAAGTGCGCCCAACCCAAACGCCGCTCGAGTGTTAAGTTCGCATGCCGTTTCAGGAAGTCCAAACGGGCATGATTGACCCTGGAATCATCTTGACCAGGAATGATGGGTTCGATAGAGCCAAACGTGTTACGTCATGTCAAAGTGTTGAATGCTTTAGCGGCAAAAATACGGGGTATGAAAATGGCCGAAGTGAAAAGTGGTGCGGGACTATGAGCTCCTGCCTTTTAATATCCAACTGGAATGTGGAACATGGAGATTTGGAGAGGGAAAACGTATAAGTAGTCAGAACCAATGGAATATGAACGCAAACCAGTACATGGATGTGGTAGACCTTAAAGCAGAAAACAATAAAAAATGTCTTGATTTTGAGGACCCGTATGAATTGTTCTCAAGTTGTGGGTAAGTTTAGAATGATTTGCTTATAAAGATGGTGTTAGAACTTAGAAGAGGACATTTGCAAACAATGGCAAAGATCCCATTCTCCATTTTCGTCATTGTTCCCATGATTGGTATGTCCCTTGCAGCCGACACTTTGGGCACGGACCGCTCCATCAATTATGGAGAAACATTGGTTTCTTCAGACCTAACCTTTGAGCTAGGATTCTTTACTCCTGGCAAATCTAGTATGAGCTATTTGGGTATATGGTACAAGTTTAGTCCTAAAACAGTTGTGTGGGTTGCCAACAGAAACAACCCACTAGCCGATCGTGATGGTGTTCTCACATTTAGCAATGTGGGCAATCTAGTTGTTCTCAACCAGTCGAATAGTGTGGTTTGGTCTTCAAAGTCATCTAGGGTCCTCCGGAATCCAGTTGCGCAGCTCCTGGATTCGGGAAATCTTGTTCTTGGGGATAATTCTGGTTCAACTTCTGATGAAGCCTATTCGTGGCAAAGTTTCGATTACCCATCCGACACGCTTCTAGCAGGTATGAGGCTGATGTTGAACTTGAAAACGGGTCTTGAACAGCATCTCACTGCGTGGAAAAGCATGGACGACCCTTCTCCCGGCCATTATGCCCTCGAGTTAAACAACAGTCAGGGTCTACCTCAATATGAAGTAGTCCAAGTGCATGCGCATAGCAAAAAATTTCGAACCGGGCAGTGGAATGGAGTTCAATTTGGTGGCGTTTCCCTCGCGCCAAATCCAATTACTGTGCCCACGTTCATGTACGACGAAACTGAGATCTCCTTCATGTTTGGGGTTCGGAACAGGCAACTCTTCTCGACAATGACGTTAAACTATCGGGGAGTGCTGCAGCTTTTTGTGGTGAATAGATCTGAAAGCGCCACGTGGAATGTCGTGCACGAGTTCCCAAGTGATTATTGCGATATTTATGGCAAGTGCGGTGCTAATGCCATCTGCAACCTTAGCTTGTGCGAATGTGTGAAAGGCTTCGAGCCCAAGTTGCCTGACGAATGGATGGTCCTTAATTTTTCCAGCGGATGCAAGAGGACAATACCCACGAATTGTTCAAAAGGAGAAGGGTTCTTCGAAATTAAAGAAGTTAAACTGCCCGACCTGTTGGAGGTTACGCTTAACAAGAGTATGAGCCTCAAGGAATGCAAGGACGAGTGCTTGAAGAACTGTTCGTGCACGGCTTATGCTAATTCAGATATTAGAAGAGGAGGCAGTGGCTGTCTGATGTGGTTTGGGGACTTGATCGACATGAGAGTGCTCGAAGAACAGAGCAATGTGCAAACTCTATACGTACGCCTGTCGGCTTCTGAACTAGGTATGCACACCTATGCTAATTGACTTTTTCTCTGCTAAGTTTCTGAAATACTTGCTATTTGGTAAATAGAAATGCAGAAATAGTTTATCTCCGCAACTCTTTTTCTCTACTCTAGATGCCATTCGTGACTGCACAGTAGGGAAATAATCATCATCGCTGTTATTTCGAGTTTAATCACTGGTGGATTGCTTTTGGTCGGAACTGCATTGTGGCATGTAAAGCATACGAAAAGGAGAATCAGAATTGGAGGTAAGCCTGATTTCGAATTAGGCAGATTTCGTTATAAACTCAAAGTTGCATTGCTTCAATTGGTTTAATCGGTGCGCTAGCTTGTCGTCATAGTCCTATGCTGATGCAAATCAATGGATATTACTTGATTAGATGTAGCAATTGCAAAGGAAGATATCAATTTACCAATATACAATCTGGCCACCCTCGTAAATGCCACAAACAATTTCTCCGATGACAATATGATTGGGGCAGGTGGCTTCGGTCCTGTATACAAGGTACAGAGTTTTCCGTATACCAATATAGATTTCTGTGCTGATGTTGCATTACAAATAAGATACTGCTATTGTGCAGGGAAATCTTCAGACAGGGCAGCTGGTAGCAGTCAAAAGGCTATCAAAGAATTCAGGGCAAGGTCTTGAAGAGTTTAAGAATGAAGTACTCTTGATTGCACGACTTCAGCACCGGAATCTTGTTGGACTTCTAGGTTGTTGCATTGAGGGAGAGGAGCGTATCTTGCTTTATGAGTACATGGACAACAAGAGCTTGAATTATTTCATTTTTGGTCAGACAATTTTTCCTTACTGATCAAATGATACTGTTTCATAGTAATACTTAAGTCAGCACTTTTCATTAGTTATTTATTGAGATTGACCATGCAAATTTTGAGCCGTCCACAGATCGAAAACAAAGCCTGCTGTTGACATGGTGAAGACGGTTTGACATTGTAGTCGGTATTGCAAGAGGACTTCTCTATCTTCATCATGATTCCAAACTTCAAGTGATCCACCGAGATCTTAAAACAAGCAACATATTACTAGATGGTGACTTTAACCCTAAAATCTCTGACTTTGGCTTGGCAAGAATCTTTGGAGCTAATGAAAAAGAAGCGAGAACAAAAAGAGTCATTGGAACTTTGTAAGTCCTCTCTCTGGTTCTCGACATGAAGCGCTTGTTATTACAGTACCACAGCCTAAAAACCTTCTTTTTCTGAAATGCAGTGGCTACATGGCCCCTGAGTATGCTTTAGATGGGAAATTCTCTTTGAAGTCGGATATATATAGCTTTGGCGTGCTACTGTTGGAGATAATCAGCGGCAAAAGGAACAGAGGATTTTCCCATCCAAGCCATCACCACAACCTTCTCGGACATGTAAGTAAAAAGGCATTGCTAACACCACCATTCCATCTCTCTCTGATTTTTCAGTCTTTTAGGGCGATTTCTCAATGACTAAGCACACGAGTTGCTAATTTTTCTTCAGGCGTGGTTGCTTTGGAGTAAAGGTAGAGCCTTAGAAATAATGGATGAATGTCTACACAGCTCATTTGACAGAACCCAAGTGGAAAGATGCATTCAAGTGGGCCTGTTGTGTGTGCAAAAGTTCCCTGAAGATAGGCCGGCTATGTCGTCTGCAATCAGTATGATAGTCAATTGTGGATTTGTTCTGCCTGAGCCTAAAGAGCCCAGTTACTTCATGGAAAGAAGCTCAGAGTACTCAGATGGGGCTTCATTGAAGGGAGACTCGAAGACGCAAAACGCAGTCACACTGACTATGCCAGAAGGTCGGTAGGCATTCTGTTCTGTGGAGTCGAAACTTTGCTAATGTGATAGATTACCTGGTTTTTGTCGACAGAAATTTTGTAGCCATATTTGGTTTAGGAGGGCCAAATTGCATTGCGCCAGAGGAGAATACTTGGTACTTTTCACACACAGAAGCACAATACCTCTCATTTGTTATCCGCTAATGTTGACAAATGACGACACGCCTTTCATCTCTTCTAGCGTTGACAAAAATGATGTTTAAGGTTAACGCTAGTCCCACAAAATTATGTGACTCAGGAAATTGTACCGCCTCGTCGCAAGTTACAGTAAGTTAAGTGTAGATTTTAGGAAAGATCCACTGGCTATGAGATCATCTAATTAAAAGGTGTATACTAGATCATGCCGATCAAGGAGTTGTACTGAGTTGACTTAGAGAGGCAATGAAGCGGATTTGTATGTTTTGGAATTGAATAGGATTTGAGAGTTTCAGTTACGCCTGAATTCGTGTATGAAAACCATGTCGTTTGAATCGAGTGTATTCCTTTCTCCGTTCTATTCATGCATGGTCAAAGTCACTTACGAGGAAATCGAACAAGGGATCATATTTCTGTGCTACTTCTTGTATTTCAGCTAGGATGAAACAAGGTTTAAAGGACAATCAATGCTTGATCTCTCATGGTGAAACTACGAACATGTTCAGATGATGTCAAAATGCTCACAGAACCTGCCTAAGAAAAAAAAAAAAATCATCAATGGGAACTATCGTACAATATTAGATATCCAAAATTTTATCTTCTCGTTCTCCATATAGTTAGGAAAACGTCCAGAGCAGATGCAATGTAGTTTGACATTGACAGACAGCCAGCAGAACCATGAAAATATTTGTTTTCTTCAGGAGTGTTTGTTGAATTACGACCATAGAATGTGTTTTATCAACTTTGTGTATTCCAAAGTTCACAACGGGGAAAGTACAACGGGAGTGTCAAAAGTTGGCATTGAGGGACACTTAAGTGCCAAAACTTACAAACGGTATACTTAAGTACCACTTTTCAAAAAAAATGGATCACTTAAGTGCCAGGTTTCTAGAACCCCGTCGGAAATCCTACGTGGCATTTTTTTATTAATTTTTTTGCCTACGTGGCTCGCCGGAAATTGAAACAACGAAAAATCAGTGCAAAACGATGTCGTTTTTGCGCGACGTGATTTTTAAAATTATTAATTAAATAATATTAAATATTTTAAAAAATAAAATATTTTAAAATTGATTAATTTTTAAAAAAGGGGAGAGGAAATTAGCGAGGGCTGTGCAGCCCTCGCCGATTTCCCTCCTCCCATTTTTTTTTTTTTAATAAAATCGATTTTAATTTTTTTAAAAATCTGATGTGGTGATGTGGACAATTTTTTTTATTAAAATTGCCACGTGTAATTTTTTATTTTGAAAAAAAATGCTCCGTCAGCAAATGAGTCGCCGGAAAATGGACACATGGCAATTTGGCCGAATTTGGCACTTAAGTGATCCCTTTTGCTCCGATTTTGGCACTTAAGTGATCCATTTTGCTCCGATTTTGGCACTTAAGTGTACCGTTTGTAACTTTTGGCACTTAAGTGTCCTTCCGTGCCAACTTTTGGCACTCCTGGGGTCCGTACCTCAAAGTTCAACCATATAGCGTGTTTTGACCGCTTCAGTATTTGAATGTCTAATGTCAATCCGTGAGAAGGTTTTCTCAAGCCATGCGCATTTTAGCTTGTCTAATGTTGCTTCTTTCTTCCTTTTAACCCTTCCCTTCCCCTGTGCAAATCTACTTGTCTTGTGTTGCCAATTCTCCAGTAATTGGAAAAAGGATGAATTATTCAAACATTTGATTTAACCTTTTCCATCCATCAAGGACTTCGTAGATTATTCATCCACTTTGATGGGGGAAAGATCTGAGTAGACATCTTTTCATGTATTTTAGAAAAATCTTGCGCATATTTGTCATTCTATGTCCAAATCCAAAAATTTCTTCCATGAAAGATGCCTATATAGAGAAAATTACAAAGGGGTGCTATCAGGCAGCAAATATCAAAGTTTAATGTCATAAATGGTATTACAGTATGAAACATTGCAGTTTGATATCGCCTTGTACGCACTGTTTCTCCATCCAATGGGACTGTGACCAGATTATGCAGCTACCAAATGCTCTATGCTTTCCACATCAGTATGGACTAGAGTACCAAATATGGTGATGATGGCATGGCAGGTATGCAAAACCCAAGTTCTACATGAAGGGAACAGACAAAACGAGTGATGAGATAATAAAATTAAACTGTTCACCAACTGGAGTGCTTTCTTTAGAGATTTGAGTCAGTTAGATATGGACCTTGGTAATTATAGGAAGTGGGGAAACTAATCCGCAAGCAACTGAGTGGCTATGGCTTCCCTTTGTTTAGTGACACCACGGATCGCTGTTTAAACTAAACAGGGGGATCCATCTTCTGTATCTTACCCAAATATGCCATTCAGAAAAGCTAGGAAGCCTTTATCAACTTGTTTACTGTTTTTGCGGATCAATTAGAAGGATCTGCAATGCATAAACCTTCTCTCATCAACTTCTTTTACGCTTCTGTCATCCCCTGTCACTGCTAGTCCTGTCAAATGCAGTGGACACCATGAGCTCAGTTCTGTCTATTAAAGAAGAAGAGACATTAGTTTCCTTTGGCAGACAAATTGAGCTCAGTTTCTGCTCTCCTGGAAACCCAAACGACAGGTTCCTGGGCATATGGGTCATGGCTAGTCCTGAAACGGTTGTTTGGCTTCCTAACAGGGTATTCCACTCATGGATTCAAATGCTACTCTGGAAATAAGCAACGAAGGAGAACTCGTTCTTCTTAATTAGTAAAAGAGTGTCATTTACTCCACAAATTCAACCAGGGTTCTCAGAAACCTTGATGCGCATCTTCTAGATTCTTGTAACCTTTTTCTTATGCAAAGCGGCAGTTCCAATTCTGTTAATTATTGTTGGAAGAGCTTTGATTACCTAGCAGACACAATTTTGGTTTGTATGACAATGGGATGAAACTTAAAACCGGTTTGGAACATCATCTGACTTCCTGGAAAAGTGGAAGATCCTTCCCCTCAAGACTGCATGTGCAGATACAAAATTGACTGGTTACCTCAAATTGAAATAGTAAGCCAGGATTTAATCAAAGTATGTTGAATTGGACCATGGAATGGAGTCCAATTCGCAGTATTTTCAAGGAGGCGAATATCGTTGTTAACCTGGTTTTCATTTACAAGGAAATGGAGCCTATTCTGCATATGAATCTCTAGAGGATGATATCACTGCCAAAGTCGCATTCAATCAGTCTGGTGTAGTGCAGTGTCCCCTAACGAAGACTGGAAGCACGGAGTGGGATCTAATGTACTCATTCCTGCATGACCATGTGACAGCTATGGAAAGTGCGGTGCTTATGGTGTGTGCAGAGTCAACGAAAGTCCAAGATGCCTGTGCCTGCAGGGTTTTATGCTTAAGTCACAGGAGTAGTGGTGCATGCTTAATTCGCCAAAGGGGTGCATAAGGAAAATTCCATGGAATTGTTCTCGTGGAGAGGTTTTTATGAAATTTTCCCAGGTGAAATGACCTGACCAGACCTGTTTCCAGAGTGCAAGGTTGAGTGTCTAAAGTTGTTCTTGCATGCCTTATGCTCATTTGGATGTAGGAGGAGCAGGTGGCTTGATGTGGTTTGGTGATCTCATTGATATTAAAGAAATCGGAGTGGTTGATAATGAGCAAAGTCTTCCTACATCTACCTTCTTCTGAATTAGGTAAATACGTGCATTGTATCTGCATTGGCTAATTGGTTTAGCAATTTTCGACCAAAAAAAAATTGGTTTAGCAATTGCCTTTCTCTTTTGTTCTAATCTTGCGTTACATCAATGTATCACTGAATCACTATCCTGTTCTTACTGCTTATATCTTATTTCCAAGTTTCTCTAGGGGAAATTAGGTAGCTCACTTCTTCCAATATGCTAGATTCAATCTACTGTCCATCCAAGAAATTGGTGACCATATCGGGATTGCTTACTAGTATCCATGGCATTAATTATAATCTGGAAGAGAAGAATGAAAAGACTAGGTTCGCCAAAATACAAATATCTTACTGCGTATTTAAATTGGATTGCTCTTTTCTTTCAAGGATGCCAAAATATTCAGGACAAGGTCCTCATGAATTTATGAATGATGTCCTTCTAATTGCCGGACTTCAGTAACGGAATCTCGTCAGACTTCTAGGCTGCTGCATAATGCATTGAGGGAGAAGAAATCACGTTGATTTTTGAATATATGCCAAATAAAAGCCTGGATTAGATTGATGCTAACTCCATCACCAATGGCACATGCATCACACCACATGACGCCACACCACAGACTCTCCCCGTGAATATTTTCTCCTTTTTAGAGCAGTCAGGCGAGCAAGAGAGTTGATTGATTACCGTTTCTGTGACCTTGCAGGAACCCCTTCACTAGATGCTTTCTCTGTTAGTCATATACATTCAAATAATACATGTAAAACATGAATTTAGAAGTCTTTACAATACTTTTGATGGGCACTCCAAAATCAACTCTCGAAAAATAAGGAGGTAAGAGCACTGAAAATTTTAAAACTAGTCATTACAGTATAATTGAGTTTTAAAATTTATAAAAAGTATAGTCAAGTCTTTCTGTCAATTCCATCTAAGTTGATTAACAGAAAATGCTAGTGCGACCATTTTACTTATTATTTTGTCTATTTTATGTGACAATGACGTGGCCAAAATGACCTATTTTGGACCAATTTGACTTTTTATAGAGATTTTATTTAAATTATATTAAATATAAGCTAACTTAAATGAAAAATGGGGAAAATAGCCTTTGCCCCCGCTGGCCACGGACCACCCATCCCCACTTTCCAAGGAAACAGAGGGGGCGGTAGCAGAGAGTCTTCGCTTTTTTTTTTTTTTTTAATGTTTAGATTTAACCAATTTTTTAATATAACTTGTGCAAAATTGAGATTATAAAAATCAGATTTAGACTAAAATAACATTGTTTCAACTTTATACTTCATATTTTAGCTATGTCATGTCACGTGGGAAAGAGAAAATAATAGAAAAAAATCACGTCAATATTTTTGTTATATAAGTTGAATAGAGTTAACTAAGTGACTCAATTTCATCAATTGCAAGTTTTATGAATTGATTTTAATGTTTACCAAGTTTTAGGACTTGATTATATTTTAATGACAAATTTATGACTTTTGACGTACTTATCACAAAAATAATTTTGCCTAAGATAATGCAAATGTGACTCACCCAAAAACAAAAACTAATGTAGAAAAACTGGAAAAAAGAGAGAGTCGTTGGTAGGTTTCATACGATTTATAAAAGATTTTACATATATAATATTGCGCAAGACAAAGTTGCAAGTGATAAATTTCTTTCAGTGTTAATTCAATTATCTACGCACGTGTGCATTTAAACGGATGGGCTGATTAACGAGGGAGATGAAAAAGAAGAAGGGCCTTCATTAGCGATTAGACGGCACAGTAAGGCTGCTGATTGCTTGCAATTTGCAGGGAAAAATCAAATTTCTAGGACCTAATTCTCTAGAGAGACGAAGAGTTTATGGTCACCGTTTTGACTTTGGGCAATTAAATTCATCTATACTGCCATACGACGTACTGTAATTGAACTTTCAAACAAATTAAGCCGCCAGCAACATCTAAAAAGGCTCTGCAATATCAATTTCAAAGGCTAGTCTTAACACATGTATTTTTCAAAAATTTCTGGCCAGTAAAAGAAGTTCGAGGTGACCCACGAAATTTTTATTTTGTATTCTTTAGACCTTCTCCTACAGCGACCGTACGGCATGTCGTGTTTGGAATTTGCAAGCCCAATCATACAGCGTGCTATGACCGTTATGAATATAAGTCGTCGCAATCCGATGACCAGGTTCTCGCCAAGTCGGACAGAGTGGTCTGATGTCGCTGCCGTCGTTGTTGACCTTTCTCCGTTCTCCTCTTCTCTACGTAACCTGTTGTAGGGACGAATTATTCAGACACTCTTGAGTTTTGGCGAGTTTACCTTGACCTGAGGAAGCTTTAGCCTGAAATTATCGATAAAATTTGGTCAATTAACGTGCCACGCGGAGAAGAAGAACCAAACAGATCGGGTCGAGGTCAGAAAAGCCAACCTTCTAAGGCACAGAGGCCATCTAGTATCCGAGGTGTATCTCCACCAGATGGGACTGTGCTCCTGCTTTCCTCGTCATTTGGTCTATGCGAGCTTGGACTGGTGCTACAAGGATAGTGACATTGGCGGCAAAACAGAAAGCGTGTAGAGGTACATCAATATAACTCCCCTATTCACTAATTCGAGTAATTTAGATTGGTCCTTGACCATTACAGGAAGATCGGAGACCCCATCCATGGACATTTGAGTGGCTGGTCTTCTTGCGTGGCCCAACTCAATCCAATCAGGAAGTCCTAGAACTTGCTCTGCACCAAACGAAGGTCTCTGTTTTTTATATCTTATTCGGATATGCTATTCTCAAAAGTTTGAAACTTTATCTTGTTATTTGCTTCTCGTAGATCAAATAGAAGGGCTTGCAATGGCAGATCCTCCTATCTTCATCTCCTTCTGCACTTCCATCGTAGTTCTGTCACTGCTGCGCCCATCAATTGCAGGAGATACCCTGAGTTCAGTTCAATCTATTAAAGAGGGAGAGACATTAGTTTCCCAGGGCCAAAAATTTGAGCTCGGTTTCTTCTCTGCTGGAAGCACAAATAACAGCTTCCTAGGGATATGGTTCGTGGTGAGTCCTGAAACAGTCGTTTGGGTAGCTAACAGGAACAGTCCACTCACCAATTCAAAAGGCACTCTGGAAATAAGCAAGGAAGGTGAACTTGTTCTTCTCAACCAATCAAAGAGCGTCATTTGGTCAACGAATTCAAGCAAGGTTCTTGGAAACCCAGTTGCACAGCTCCTTGATTCTGGTAACCTCGTTCTTAGGGAAAGCAACAATTCAGGTTCTGTTGATTATTCATGGCAGAGCTTTGACTACCCATCAGACACGATTTTGGTCGGTATGACCGCGGGATGGAACTTTAGAACTGGTTTGGAACATCATCTGACTTCCTGGAGAAGCACGGATGATCCTTCCCTGGAGAGTATACATACAGATACAGCATTGACAGGTTACCCCAACTTGAAATAGTCAGAAAGGGCTCCATCAAAGTATATCGAACTGGGCCATGGGATGGAGTTGAATTCGGCGGTCTTTCCATGGAGGGGAATAACATTATTAACCCCATCTTTGTTTACAACACAACGGATGCCTATTTTGCATTTGAAACCTTAAAGGATGATATCACTGCCAAGGTCATATTAAGCCCGGATGGTTTTATGCAGTGTCATCTATTGAAGAGTGGAAGCACGGAGTGGTATCTGATGTACTCGCTCCCTCATGACCCGTGTGACAACTATGGACAGTGTGGCGCAAATGGTGTGTGCGGAGTTAACCAAAGCCCAAGATGCTTCTGCTTGCAGGGTTTCATGCCCAAGTCACAAGAAGAGTGGGACATGCTTAATTCAACAGAGGGGTGCATAAGGAAAATTCCGTTGAATTGTTCTCGTGGGGATGGTTTTATGAAGCTTTCGCAGGTGAAATTACCTGACCTGGTAGATTTCCAGCTATTAAAGAACATGAGCCTTGAGGAGTGCAGGATTGAGTGTCTAAAGAATTGTTCTTGCACGGCTTATGCTAATTCTGACATTAGAGGAGCGGGCTGCTTGATGTGGCTTGGCAATCTCATTGATATTAAGCAAATTGACGCAGGTGTTAATAATGGGCAATATCTCTTCCTACGGCTCCCTGCTTCTGAATTAGGTAAATACAGATATTGTATCTGCATTGGCTAATTGGTTTAGGAATTTCTTTTTACTTCTCTGTTCTGATCTTTCATTTCATCATTGTGTGCTTTATCAATGCTAGACTGAATTACTGTTCTGTTCCTCGCTATTTATTTCTCATGTTCAAGTTCCTCTGATGGTGAAAGATTCATCAGCTTGCAGATCAACTCTTTCTCTGAAATTAGTTACTTCACTTCTTCTTGTATGCTAGATTCAATCCGGAGTCCATCCAAGAAACTGGTGACTATCGCAGTGGCTTCAGCCATTTCAGGATTGCTTATTGCGGGCATGGCATTGGGCATAATCCGGAAGAGAAGAATCAAAAGACAGGGTAAGCTAAATACCTTTCTTATTCATCATGTAATTACATTCCGTATTGATTTTTTTTCGTTGAGATTATGGTATGGTTAGAAACTAGTTTACATGCCTTGTAGGCTTGCCAAGTGAGACGGATGAAATTGACTTGCCATTATATGATTTTGCTACTATTGCTGTTGCCACCAACCATTTCTCTCAAACAAACAAGCTTGGAGCGGGCGGCTTTGGTTCAGTCTACAAGGTAATCAGTTATAAATCAATAAATTCAATTGACAACAGAGACCCACGATGAGTAAGATACATGCAGGGAAGACTGTCCACAGGACAAGAAGTAGCAGTGAAAAGGCTGTCAAAATATTCCGGGCAAGGTCCTGATGAGTTTATGAATGAAGTCCATCTAATCGCCAGACTTCAGCACCGGAATCTCGTGGGACTGGTTGGCTGCTGCATTGAGGGTGAAGAAAGAATGTTACTTTATGAATACATGCCAAATAAAAGCTTGGATTATTTCATCTTTGGTTAGACCACTTGATCTTTCTCAGTTCCTTTTCACTCTATTCCTTTTCTTGATATTTTCACCAGAAAAATACAGCTTAATTAGTTATTAATGGGGTTGAGTGTGTGTAGACAATGATAGAAGCTCCTCTTTGGCATGGAAAAGGCGATTTGACATTGTTTTAGGAATCGCCCGAGGACTTCTCTATCTCCACCAGGATTCAAAGCTACAAGTTATCCATAGGGACCTTAAAGCAAGTAACATTTTGTTAGATGCTGACATGAATCCAAAAATTTCGGATTTTGGCCTGGCAAGGAACTTTCGAGGAGATGACACAGAGGCAAAGACAAGAAGAATAGTTGGTACATAGTAAGTTCCTCATCTCGGTTCATTCGAACACTGCACTATCCATCCGTATATGGAGGAACTGAAGCATGGTTTTCTTGATGCAGCGGTTACATGTCCCCAGAGTATGCCTTTGACAGCAAATTCTCTGTGAAGTCCGACGTTTTTAGTTTTGGTGTACTTTTGTTAGAGATGGTAAGTAGCAAAAGGAATAGAGGATTCCAGCATCCTAATCATCAACACAACCTTCTTGGGCACGTAAGTGGTAGAGGATTACTTGGTTCTGCCATTTTCTTTTTCTCTAAACAAGATCAGATATTCTGTTTCTTGTTAAATTGCATTCCATTTGTTCTTTCTTCCTGTAGACAAGTTTTATTTTTGATGCGCAGATAGTGGTAATCATGAATGGTTGAATTTTTTTAGGCATGGTTGCTATGGAGTGAAGGGAGGGCCATGGAACTCATTGATGTATCTTTATGCGACTCTGTTCTGGAGTCTCAAGCAGAGAGATGCGTGCAGGTGGGCTTGTTATGCGTCCAGAAGTTTACTAAAGATAGGCCGACAATGTCCAGTGTTGTTTTCATGTTGGCAAATGAAGGAGCAACCTTGCCGCTGCCTAAAGAGCCTGGTTTCTTCATGGAGAGAAGCTCAGGTAGCTCAGACGCATCGTCTTTAGTTAAGGAAGAAGCCTGCACACCCAATATTATTACGGTCACATGGCCAGAAGGTCGATAAGAACGCCATTGAGGACGTTTCTGCAGATTGTAGATCGACCATCTTGGGTACAAAGCACCGAAGAAGGATAGGCTGGTGTAAAGTTCAATAACAAGTTTGTCAAATAGGGTACTGAAAATTTTAGTACTGAAGTATAAGTGTTGAAAATAAAATAATTTATTTTCGTGATAATTGTAAACTAATAGCTAAATTTTATCGATATCTTACAAAGCTATAATAATGACAATTATTGGTTGGTTTTAGCAGTATATTTGACAATTTTAGTTGCCATATATATATTTTTTTATTTAATGAATTAAGTGACCCCTCCTTTATTTATCATACGGAGTGGATTTTTGACTTAATTGAGTCAATCAAGTCAATGCTGATTAAGGTTATCATGCATGTTTTACGTTAAGAGCTGAACTTTCAGTTTTGAGCACTTAATCAGGTCATCAAATAGGTCCTTAATCTATACATCATGTTTCACGTATTTTGATATTTTTTTCAAAACTGAAAGTCCAAAAACTTTCAAAACGCTCAATTTTTGACAACTAGATTCACATATAATTTTTTCTTATTCTTTTGATATTTTTGAATAATACATTAAATTTTGGCAGGATAGTCAAGAAATCATTTTTTTTAAAAATTTTATTTAAATCAAAGAAACAAGCCATTTTTTTTTTTTGGGTCCAAAGCCATGTTGTTTGATAATAGCTGAATATGGAGTATTGAATAATATTGACTTGTTACCAAATATGGAATGATCAAACATATTGATAGGTTTTGGGCTTCTAATAATATAATAGGCAAGACCGTAATTTATTTTTGGATGTTTATTATATTGAACAGGTCTTGTTTAATAACCCAATTAAATGAAATAGAAAAAATCAGCACCTAAGAGATCAAGCTTGTTTGGTAACTTATAATAAGATTGACTTCCAATATTCAATTAAGTTAAAAGAGCCATCATTAGCAATTAGATGCCACAGAATACCGGTTAACAAATTTCGATATGCTGGGCAAAAATAAATTTCTAGGAACCCAAGAGAGAGACGGAGAGTTTATGTCCTTTATTTTGACTTTCATAAAGGCGATATTTCTCTTTAGCAGAGCTTGATATACAAAGTTTGGTTAATGAATTCATATATACAGTGATACGACGAACTATTAAAATATAAAAATAAAAAGCGAAAATATTGCTTTGTCTTCCACTAGCAAAAGTTGCCCCGATGTTTTCATCACCTGAAGCGGGAGAGGAGAAAACATGAATAGCGACTTCAATTCAAGGCTTTTTTTGGGGGCAAAATTTGGAGGCTTTTTTGATTTTTAGGGTGTTGATCGTTCTTCAACTGGTTAGCACGAACTCCAGCTCCAATTTGGATATCATGAGAATATTTCGGACCAAATTGCCCCTCCTCTAGCCATTGCGAAAAGCCTGCAAGCTAAAATTAGGCCGATTGGCAAGTTTGGTCTTTATTTGAGTCTAAAAATGGTTACTTCAAATTTTTATTTGAGATAAGGTTATCTTTTGAAAAAAATTATCTTTATATCGTTATTTGAAATTTATTATTTCTGATCATTTCTGGCCAGTTAAAAAAATTGCCAGTTGATCCATAGTATCTTCTTTGTTTCCTCTGGACCACCTTCTCCATAGTGACCAGACGTGGAGTGCCGTCTTTGGAATTTGCAAGCCCAAGTAGCGTGTAATGACCGTTCCACTCTTTGAATATGAGTAATCACGACCCGATAAGCAGGTTCTTGCCTCAGCTTGACTGATGTTTTGTCGTCGGTCTTGACCTTTTCCTTCCCTCCTTTTTTTTCTATGTAAAATGGACTTTTCTCACGTTATCAACTTTCAATCTGTAAGAAGAGACGAGTATGAATGATTCAAACGGTTTTGAGTTTTGGTGAGCCCACCTTCACCTAACAAGAGGAAACTTTAGCCTGAAGTTATCGATACAATCTCCGTGTGAGGATCTTCTTTATTCAATGTTGAAAAAATTCTCATATGCAATTGACATTCGATGTCAGGGCAAAGAATTTGATCGATTGGCAATGGCACGTGGCGAAGAAGATGAAAGGCTGCTTTTTGGGGTTGGAACTATCAAAGGTCGTCGACTCGTCATAAAGGGTATCAGATTATGAACCTTCACGGCATGGAGGCCATCTAGTATCCAAGTTGTATTCCCGTCCGATGGGGCTGCGTTGTGACTTTCCGCACCATTTGGTCGTATGCAAGCTATGACTGGTGCAACAAGGATGTTGACAATGGAGGCAAAACAGAAAACGCGAAATGATACAGTAATTGAACTCATTATTTCACCAATTCGAGTCAATTAGATTTGATCCCTGACAATTACAGGAAGGATGGAGACCAATGCACAAACATTTGTGTGGCTGGTATGCTCGCATGACCTAACGCAGTTCAATGAGGCATTCCTAGAACTTGGCCCATGTTAGGAATGCGAATCTTTGAATAGAAAAAAATAGATAAAAAATGAAGCAAGAATAATTTTAGTGGAAAAACCCTTTCTAAAATCAGAAAAGGAAAAATTACGGTACTACATTAGACAATCTATTTACTATCAATATCAATATCAGCATTACAAACTTCAAAATTTTAATGTTATGACTACAAAAAATATTGCTCCAATATATTAGCAGTGGTGTGGAGCATACATAATTATGATGGAAATTACATGTATGTCATTAGCAGGATGGATGATTACTAGGACGTGTTTGCCTATAACAATTTGTTTCTAAGCTTGAATATTATTTTTTCCCTATCAAACTTCAACTTCTGAATCAGTCCGCACCAAACAAATGTACCTATCTTCAATATATTATCTTGTTATGCTATTTTGAAACGTTCGAATGTTCATCAAGTTATTTTTTGTCTTGCAGGTCAAACAGAATGGTTTTTTTAACTTAGCATGTTGATTAAAAAAAGGCTTTCCAACGTGTTAAAGTTACAATCAATTAAAATTGGTAATCTACGTACAATTTAGCATGTTGGTAAAAAATCCGCAAAAATACATGTTGGTTAATTGTTAAAAAAGGTAGTGATTTAAGAACTTGCTAACTTAAGAGTTGATAAATCTAAAATTAGATAGTAACTCTATCAGTGAAAAGTTGGTAAATTACTCAAATTAATACGGCTAATATGCTATAAGAGTGAGTAACTTGGTAACCTTAGCAAATATATATTAATAAGTTCTTGGAACAACCGACAATTTTGACACAGTCACATGGAATTTGGGAAATGCACTTTACTAGGAGTTGGTAATTTACAATAAAAGTCTTTAACTTTAATACACTGATAAGCTACGTAAGTTTATGTTGGTGTTTATAAAAACAGTTGTCAATTTAAAACAATCAAATAAATGTTTCTATTTTCACAGAATTATCGTAACTTATTAACACGCTATATGCTAAATAACTATCAGTATTCCTATAAAAATATTAATCACTCGCGAGTCACTAACATGTTACGAGCTAAATAAGTTTCCGGGGGGAGGGATGTTGTACAGTCTTTTGTATTACTAGCGTGTCGATGATCAATCTCTGGAAACTACGAGCCCCAGACGTGGAACTTTTAGACTTTTCCTAGGGTTTGTTAGTGCTCCAGACGGAGGGACGAGCTTTGACAAACTGTCATTGATGGGTGGAAGATCCTGGAGCGGTGCGGTCTGTGTCGTGCTCTTCGGAAAGTGCCCTCCGGCTGAAGGCGAAGAAATCGAATAATGCTCGGGCCCAGAGATGTTACAATCGGTTTACAAAAGTCCACGATAAGAGCTTGCTAAATCATTTCTTGTCAAATGATTTTGTTGCTCAGATCATGCCACTTGCTTTTCTTTTCTTTTTTTCCTATTTTAGTCTAATTTTCAATTTATTCTTAGACTTTTGTTTAATCCTTTTGCATAACATAAGAGCTAAACCATATATCTAAAACTAAACGTCTCCACCCTTGAGTTTCTAAGAAGGTGAAGGACTCAAACTCCCTACCCCCCCTTCCCATGAGAGAAGCGTGGCCATTTGAGCAATCCTTAGATGATGCATCTCAAAGATGGTAAAGAGAATGAACATCGAGCCTACATAAATCAAATAGAAAAATTCTATTTTTCGTTATTATATTTTTTCTAATCAAGTCTTTCTACTTTCATAAATTTCCTAATTAAATCCCAATTGATATGACGATTGGACAGTGCCTGATGGACTTGATTAAAAAATTTATGAATATACAAGGACATGATTAGATAAGAAGTAACATGATAGGTAATTCCACTAGATGTTTATTGAACTTTCTCATTTAAGTTCTCAAACTTTTTGAATGTACCTCAGATCCAGCCTTTTGTTAGCTTCACGTCACATGTTCTTTTGCTGACGTGGGTTACCTAGACCGTGTTCACTAGGCAAAAGATTTACATGGACCATGGCATCATGTCCATTTTCTCAAATGATTAATATCATGAAATTTTTAAAATTTATACATTTATGATAAATTTATCCTAATTTGTATATTTATAATAAATTTACTTGAAATTAATTTTTTGACCACAAAAAATCCCAAATTGATACGTTTATAATAAATTTACCTTCCATAGATTAATATTATAAAATGGTACAACTATGATAAAAGAAGGGTAAAACTAAACTAGTACACCTGTCCACTACAATGTATTATTCAATTCAATAATTTGATAGTAAAATTTAACAAAAACTAATGAAGATTAAATTTATCATATGCGTAATAATTTGAATTTTTCGTGATATTAACTGTTTTTCAAATCACCAAATATCTCATAACCTTTTCTTATTTCTTTCCGAAATAAATGCATTGGAAGTCTTAAAACTTATTAACAAAGTGCAATTGAGTCCTGAAACTTTCAAAATGTCCAATTAAGTCCTAAAATTTGTTATGAAATTATAACCAAGTCTTAAAACTTTAAAAAAGTGCAATCAAGTCCTAAAACTTATCAAATTAATCAAATCAAGTTTTTTGTTAATAGCACTTTTCGAAAGTTCTAGGTTGAAAGTTTATGACTTGATTGCACTTTCATGACAAATTTTAGGACTTAATGTATTTTTGAAAGTTAATTGCATTTTCGTGAGAAGTTTTAGAACTTCTAATACACTTCTTCCTTTCTTTTCTTCTTCCCCCACTTTCTTTTCCTCAGCTTCCAATGCTGCCAATCACCGTTGCCCATCATCATCAGCCCCGCATACACACGAACGGCACTACACCACGACCACAGGGACGCCTCGTGCCACCGGCCACAGCGCCTTGTCTCTACCTTCCTCGAGGTTAAGGTCGTCGCAAGAGTGAGGTCACGAATCTCTCTCTGCCTCGAGCTTGTCCACCGGAGTGCCTATGAGGCTGTCACGACCACAGCCTCGGACCTCAGGTTACATCCCTCAGATCTTGGGTCGGGCACTTCACATCTGAGGTGGGCGGCCAAGTCTCACGGAGGGAAGAGAGAGCAAGTGCGAGGGCGTTGGCCGGCCGAGTTTTCCTGTAGAGTGATGTCCGAGTGCGGTAGTGAGGGCCATGGTCTGCAGCTGAGTTTCATAGGAGTGTTGGTGTCCAAACGCGGCGGCGGGGCCGGGTCTAGCAGTTCTGGCTTAGTGGCTTCTATTTGAGCGCAGTGCGCAAGGGAGAGATGGGCCGATGTTAGAATTTAACCATTAGTTAATTAAAGGTACATGAAGCATTTCAAACCAGTACACTCATGATAAATTTTTTTAAAATTAATTTTCAGAATCAGAGGCTGAGTTTGAACTATACGTATAGATGGCATATAAAGTGTTCTCAGAAGGTTGATCTTCTAAAAAGAAGACAGACTCGATATCAAAATCACTAAGGGGAATTCCAGTACTTTTGGCAATTTTGTCAATCCAATGGCTCCCATGCTTCTTCGCCTTTGGACAATTTTTGGCAAAATGTCCTTTTTTGTTGCAAACATAACATCTATCTTTGTTGTGCTTCTTGGAAGAGTGATGGCGGCTTTTTCGAAGGAATTTCCATAGTCTAAATCATCAAAGTTATGAGCAAACTGTTCTTTGAATAGTACATTTTCATCTATGTCAGTAGGACTGGAGCTTTTGTCTTTTTCTTTTTGAAGGACCGAATAAAACTCTCAATTTCTTCTGTCGACAGATGGCGTTCACGAGAGGAGCTAGCACCGAAAGGATCAGAGAAAGGGCTGGGAAAAGGGGCATGACTTTGGCTGAATGGTTTGTCCCAAGGGTCTTGAGAGAGTGGTCCCCCCAAGGGTCATAAGGAGTGGATGAGTCTTTTACCATCAAATTGCTTAATTGGATGACATATAGTAGTTGTCGGGATATACCAATTTATGTGGTATTAATTCAATTTAATAGAAATTAATGAAAAGTAAATTTATTATAAGTGTACTGATTTGGGATTTTTGGCGATAAAAAATTTAGTTTGAAGTAAATTCATCACATATGTACCGATTTAAAATTTTTCATGTTATTAATCTAGCTGAAATACTGAAGTTAGCCCTCTTCTTGGACTTTTCGAAATTACCCCTAAATTAAATTGAATAATAATATTTTTCATTTTCCTTCATCTCCCGAACAGACCCTCAATCCTCCTTCTAGAGGGTCTTGAGTTACTATTACAAACATGGGTTAGGCCAACATCAATTAGTCGTGCTTGGGGAAGACTTGTTAGTTGTCTTCCAGTCTCAGTAGCGAGGGAGAGAGGTATGACTTTCTCGCATCGCGTGAATAGACATCGTGAGTCATCAAATCAACAACTCTCAACCAAGAGTACATTTCATGACCATGGATAACCTATCCCTCCAGGAGTTGCAGGTAATCGGCTCAGCATCAAAATTGCATATTCTGTAAGGCAGCCTTTAGCTAGATATTCATGGTAAGCATCTTTCGATTTCTAAAAATGGCACTGATGAGGAGGAGAAGGGAAAAATGACAGAGGGTCTTATGGAAATGGGAAAGCTTTCCTTTTCCCCCCTTTTCACCCTCTTTTTGTGATCTTTATATCGATGCTGAACTTGTCGTTTGCATTTGATACCTTAAGTTCAGGTCAGTCCATTAAAGATGGAGAGACATTGGTCTCTTTAGGCCAAAGCTTTGAGCTTGGCTTCTTCTCTCCAGAAAAATCCAAGAATAGGTACTTGGGGATATGGTACAAATTTAGTCCTGAAACAATCGTTTGGGTAGCCAACGGAAACAACCCACTCACTGATTTTAGTGGCATTCTAACATTAAGTGATGAGAAGAATCTAGTTGTTCTCAACCGATCAAAAAGTGTCATCTGGTCTTCGAATTCATCGAGGGCTTTAAGAAACCCAATTGCGCAGCTGTTGGATTCTGGTAACCTTATTGTTTTAGAGAATACCAGTTCCCACTCTGGTGAATGCTCATGGCAGAGCTTTGACTATCCAACTGACACCCTTTTAGCGGGTATGCGAATGGGATGGAGCCTCAAAACCGGTTTCGAGTGGCATCTGACTTCTTGGAGAAGCACAGATAATCCTTCTTCTGGAGACTATACCTATGGATTAACTATTAATGGGTTGCCCCAATTGGAAGTGCTCTACAAAGGTTTCATGAAAAAATATCGAGCAGGTCCACGGAATGGTGTCCATTTCCCTGGTAATCCGCAGTCTGAAATTACCCTATTCAAGCCCATGTTTGTTTACAATGAAACAGATGTGTATTTTGAGTTTGAATCTTTAAACGATGATATCATCACCATAGTCAGATTGAACCAGTCTGGTCTTGTGCAATGTATTCTAGGGAAGAAAGAGAGCTCTTCATGGGATGTTGTGGTGTCAATGCCCTGTGAACCATGCGACAACTATGGGCAGTGTGGTGCTAATGGTGTCTGCACAATTAGCGAAGATCCAAGATGCCAGTGCTTGCAGGGTTTTATGCCCAAATCCCCAGATGAATGGGAAATGCTCAACTCATCCAGTGGGTGCATAATGACAGTTCAATTGAATTGCTCTCGCCAGGAGGGGTTTCTGAAACTTTCGCAGCTGAAATTGCCCGACCTGATAGACTTCTGGCTAAATAAGACTATGAGTCTTGAGGAGTGCAAGGTTGAGTGTCTAAAGAACTGTTCTTGTAGGGCTTATGCCAATTCAGATGTTAGAGGAGGAGGGAGTGGCTGTTTAATGTGGTTTGGCGATCTCATTGATATAAGAGAATCTCAACAAGTCAACTACGAGCAGAATCTCTACATAAGACTGCCTGCATCTCAGATAGGTAGATATACACATGCCGATTCAGTTAACAACTGTTTTTTACATTGCCATGATCATGCTTTTCCCTTTTCCCTTTTTACTTTATTTTGCATCATGTACTTAGTAAGTGCTAGGTCAATCCTAATCTGGTACCTGACTATTTATTACTCATTCCGTAATCTTTTTTCTGCATTCTTTTTCTTTTTTATTTTATGTTAATCAGCTTGTGAACGAAACATATTCTGAAATTAATTGGCGCAATTTTTCTTGGCTATTTTAGATTCAATCCACAGCCCTGTCAATAAAAGAAGACTGGTGACCGTCACAGTGGCTTCTGCAATTTCTGGATTGTTCATAGTAGGTATAGCATTGGGCATAATGTGGAAAAGCAGAATGAAAGGAGGAGGTAAGCTTGTTCCTAATCCAGTCCCCTTCAAAAAGTGAAGATTTGCATTGTTACATTGTCAGATTCTGACCAACTTATCAGTGTAATTGACATTGTTCATCATTTTAGGCTTGCGAAGTGGAAAGGAAGACATCGACTTACCATCATTTGATTTTCCTACCATTAACATTGCGACTGGACATTTCTCTCAGTCCAACATGATTGGAGTGGGTGGCTTTGGTACAGTCTACAAGGTAATGAGCTATGAAGTTGCAAGCTTATAGAACAAGATAAATTTATGGAATTAAAAAAAATGCAGGGCAATCTTTCCACAGGCCAAGAAATAGCAGTGAAAAGGCTATCCAAAAGTTCAGGACAAGGTCTTGAAGAGTTCATGAATGAAGTACTCCTAATCGCCAAACTTCAGCACAGGAACCTTGTCGGACTTCTTGGCTGTTGCATAGAGGGAGAAGAGAGAATGCTAATATATGAGTATATGCCAAATAAAAGCTTGGACTACTTCATTTTTGGTTCGAACTCCTTGATCCTTCTTCATTTTCTTTGCACTTGATCCCATCCCCATACTATTAGTCTGTCATTTTTGTCTGGAAGGACATGCATCCAAATGCTAAATTCATTTTCTTCAGAGGGGTCAAGCGTAAAACTCATATGGTGTTGAAATTTGTGCAGATGATGACAGAAGCTTCACCTTGGCATGGAAAAGTCGCTTTGACATAGTCATGGGAATTGTGAGAGGACTACTCTATCTTCACCAAGATTCAAAACTACGAGTCATTCACAGAGACCTCAAAGCAAGCAACATATTGTTAGATGCTGACCTGAATCCTAAAATTTCAGACTTTGGCCTTGCAAGAATCTTTGGAGGTGATGAAAGGGAGGCAAGAACTAGAAGAATTATCGGCACCTAGTAAGTTTCTCATCTCAACTAATGAGCATTCCTCCATCAATCAGGATAAACATTGGAAGATTTGAGTCTTGACTTTCTGATTGCAGTGGCTATATGTCTCCAGAGTATGCTTTTGATGGAAAATTCTCAATGAAATCCGATGTTTTTAGCTTTGGTGTACTTTTGCTAGAGATAGTAAGTAGCAAAAGGAACAGAGGATTCTGGCATCAAGATCATCACCACAACCTTCTTGAGCATGTAAGGAGTAGAGTATTGTTATATAAATCCATGTCTATTATCTGCCGCCGGACATGTTTTCTACCAAGCTTTACATTGATACTATTGAATGACATGTATGAATTTTTTCTAGGCATGGTTGCTTTGGAGTGAAGGCAGGGCCTTGGAGCTTTTACATGAATCTCTATGCGACTCCTTCATTGCATCCCAAGTAGAGAGATGCATTCATGTTGGTTTGTTATGTGTCCAAAAGTTTCCTGGAAATAGACCAACAATGTCTTCAGTCATTTTCATGTTAGCGAATGAAGGGGCAATCTTGCCACAGCCTAAACAGCCTGGCTTCTTTACAGAGAGAAGTCCATTGAGCACAGAGGCATCTTTGATGACAGAAGAATCGTGCACAAGGAATATTGTTACAATAACAATGCCGGATGGTCGATAGACTTTCCTTCGAGCAAGTTCCCTGCATCATCAGAATTTAGACCAGCTTTCTTGGTGCGTAGAAAGGAAGGTTGCCAATCACTATGACTAAGCACTTCAATGTGGGAGAGGTACAAAGACCATACTATAATGTTGCTTCATCAGGTTCTCAAGTTTCAGAAAACATTGTCAAAAACAATCTGAAAAGTTGGTGAAAGCATTGTGATGTGTGGATATGAATCTTTAGCACGAGATGAGGGTCAGTAAGCTTCAAGACTCGGAGTATCAAGGGACATTCTTATTCGTAATGACATGGATAGTCTTCGTAACAATATGCATTGTCAATTGATAAAACAGCCCTTTTTCCTTCAAGGTAAATACCGAAAAAACCATCCCACATTTCATCCTATTACCACTTACCTTCATATACTTTTAAAAACACCAATTAACATCACGAGCTTTACAGCTTCATATCTTGCCTTATTTACAATAGTGCAACGCCCCTGCCACATCCTTAAATTTTTTACCACACCCCAAATCCTAAAACCAAACTCAAAACGTAACTACTGAACTTTAAGCTCAGTTATCACCACTACCCATCGCTACTGCCCCCACCATGGCAACGGCGGTAGCAGAAGATGTGGTGGGTGATGAAAGAGGTGAGGGTTTGTGGGAGAAGGAGGCTAAGAGTTTGTGAGAGACTTGGAGGATTAGAAATTCCAAAGAGAGGCAACTTGGTTTTTTAGCAATGAGATTTTTTTAGAGAGTAGAAAGTGGTATTTTTAAATTTGGAGGAGGCTAAGTCGTAGTGAGGTGGAAAGTAAGGATGATTTTTGATATTATCCTTTCTTTAATTTCGTCGGGAAAAATTGCGAACATCTAACACCCAAGTAGCTCCATAGATCTCCATCTTCCTTCAAATTGCACTCTAATCATTTAAGCTGGACAGGTAGAAAGTTTGGAGGACAGATCAACAAATAAATTTCTCTATGCCATAGTAGTTAGAAAAACTAAATAAAATGAGAAGAAATATATTCATGGCGGTAATCGTCCACAATTACAGGCCCACGGTAGTCAAGTAAGTGCTTAGGCACGATTTGTTTTCTTTGAAAAGAAGTTGCAATTTAGGTAGCACCGACACGCGACATAACGCGACATGTTGACATGTTGTTTCTCAAAAAATAAAGAATTTTGATATACTAGAACACGTTGTGTATTAAATGTATATTTTTATATATACATAATAAATTATCATTTTTATGATTATTTTAATCATTTAAATTCACAAATAAATAATAGAAAAATAGTCTAGAATGAATTTATATTAAAAACATTAATTTACCTTTTGTTAATATCATTCATTATTTCAATTTGATAAATTTAACTCTATTTCAATAATTTATAAAACTTGGAGAAAAAAATAAGCAATCTATATTCTGGACTTGTGTTTTAGAGTATATTAGAAGAGAAGAGAAAAAAACAAACTTGAGGGATGAATTGTATGTCACAAAAAGTGAGTTAGAAGAAAAGAGAATATTGGTGTTTTTTTCCCCATTCATTATGTTTTTTATTTTTTATTTTTTTAAATATTTACATTTTGATCCCTCATTTACTAAAATATTTTAAAATTGATCACATACATATCAAAATTCCAAACTCACATATCAAAATTCTAGAGTTGATTGTCAGGAGAGTTGATCGAGTGTTGGACACGTTTTGAAGTGTCCAACATGATGCGAAAGCTTTCAAAGAATGTCGATACTTTCTAGGTTGCAATTAGTGACAATAAACCAATGGGCCAAAAACAGAAAAAGAAAAATAAACAAAAGAGTCAAATGTATTAACGTCTTATGACCGCTATAATCTAGTAGTTTGATTGGATACCGAGAAGTCCGTCAATTAAAGTCCGGTTATATTCAAACATCAAATAACAATCTCCCATACGGCTTTCTGGTATACGTTTTCAATGCCAAGGTACTTACAATTTCCCATGCAGCCAAATGTCGTTTATGATGCCCCCGTGTCTAATGCCACGATGACATTGATAAATGCATGGTGAATATACTCAAATTACAGTAAATCGCGATGTAAAGTGTATTATAGTTCAGGCATGAATGCGTATTCTGGTATGAGCTAATCATCAAGCAGAAGATTATATAACGACGAAGAAGTTTTCGACTGACGTTTCCTAAAAGTAAGAGATGCCATATCCGTGACCTAGAAAGGATCTCTACCGTTCTATATTTGGAGGAAATGTGAGTTGACCAGTCGAGTTAACTGAAAATTCTACCCTGACAGCTTCTTAGAAGGTTGCCGGTGGTGATCACAACCCCAATCCTGTCCGACCCCTTGAACTTCGCTTTCATGGCACAATTACATGAATGTTTTCTCGTAAATCTCACACAATTTCGTGGTTCTGCATGATTTAGTTTAGGCATGGAAGCACCTACTTTTTTCGTCTGTGTTTTCATTGTCTGCCCGTCAGTCTTCAGCTTATCGACTGCAGCTGACGCATGAAGTTCAGGCCAACGCTTTGAGCTCTCAACGTAAATCAACGCTAGTCGGTTTCTTGTCCTTCTGTTATGGCCCAAAACATGAACATGCGAGCTGAATTTGCATGCGGGCATCCTCTCTCATACACTATCAATATCAGGTAGATTTTTTAACTCCGCAGGAATGTATAAAACATTAGCGCCTTGATTAGCAAACAACTTTGACCAAAACAAACAAAAAATAGCAAACATTTACTAGGGCTTGCCCCAGTGACCACCCTTCCTATATGGAAAGGGAAATGTGGGAGGTTCAAATCCTCATCTTCTCAGGGAGGTTTGGGATGGGGACGTTTAATTTCAAATGTGAATTTTGACTCTCACACCCTACAAATAAGCGAGACAAAAGTTTGAGAATGAGTTAAGAGTTAGATCCCCTAGTTAAGAAATCAAATGAGGGCGCAATCTTGCCTAAACCTAAACAGCCTAGTAGTTCAAGAAGGTGCAAGTGTGGCCATGGTGTGCATGAAACACTCCACAGTCCATACCGTTAATACAGTCACAATGACGATGCTGGAAGGTCGAGTGGGTTTTTACAAGGAATTACAAACATATCTGAGAAATGCTAAGGCTAATTTTGTTTGATTATTGATTTATGAAAGGTTTAGAAGATAATGAATTGCATAACATGGAAATATACCATTGACCTCAGAGGAATGATCGGTTAAATGATTTTTTTCTTTTTCTTGTTGTGTAAATTGCTCATAACCTTTGTTTCCATGTTACACAAAGTAGCTGAAACGGCTGTAAATAACAGTGTACATGTTTGCGCTCAGAGGTCACCCGGAAACCGCAACAAAATGACATGCAAGTCTTTGGTTGTGCTTACAATTTGAGATTGCTCTATATCTATGGGATCAAATCTTCACAAAATTCCTCACTAATTTTTTTTGTCAAAATAAATTTTGATTCATTACCAAAATGATACATAAAAAGATTCATAAAAATCTCAAAAGCTAATATAACAAAGGAAGCCGTAAAACTCCAAAACAAACCAAAAACAAAAAATCAAAATATATCATCAGAATATGGTTGGCAAAGATAATCACATGTTCATTCCGCAAGAATAGATCTATTATTGCATCCAAGTGAAAGGATTGGCGGCCGATCATGGAATCACACATCATCATTAGTAATGAGCACACGCCAACATTTTCATATGTAGTCATGCTTTGCCTTTTAGCGACTTTTAGTGATGTACACCTAAGTTCGGGGTCCCCAACATCATTATCGTATGGAGACAACATAAACGTGTTGAACAAGTTAGATCTAACACCAGTGAGAGCAAGCCATTTAGCAAATGCGAGACTCCAAAACTTTAACAAAAACACATTTAGCAAGCACAGGTTTAAGACCGAAGCTATTGTAAACACCATTGAAACTAGAGGCAACTAGAGGTGGGGGACCTTTTTATTAAATCCTAAATCTATACTTAGATCATAGATCTAAATCTAGATTGGAAGGGTAAGAAAGAAATTATAGGAAACAGAAGGGAAACTAGGGAGGGAAGGGAGAGATTCAAGTCAAATCCCCGTCTTCTAGAAGATGAAAAGTCCCAAAAGGCTGAAACTCCAACAGGGAGAGGGGGAGGGGGAGAGCTTCTACTACTCTCTAGTTGCCAAAATTGTGTTGTCACGTCTTCCTTAAATTAGCATAGCCGAATAATTTTGGGCTGAAAATATGCGGTCGACACCAACTTCATCATTAGTCCTGCTTGGAGAAAGACTGTTTAGCCTAAAGGGCTTTGAGAAAATGTAAAAGACTGTTTGGTAAATTTTGCTTTCAAATGCAACTTTGAGAAGAATGTTGTTTGGTATAAAACACATTTGAAAAGCCCCTTTAGCGATTAATCTAAGCTTTTAAATTTTTATATGCTTAAAATTTAAAAAAATGTTTACAACTCTTTTAATTTATATTTGACAACAATGTTAAAGATGTCATATAAACAATTTTATTAAAAATAATTTTTTTTGCTAAAAATATCAAATGAAAAAAAATTCATGTACCCTTTTTTTTAATTACAAGAAGAATACTTTCATTATAATAAATATAGTAACACATACTATATGGCCCCAAATAACCGGTAGGATTTGGATATCTAGCGTCCACTTTATGACATGACAACCGTGGAAAGTTCGCAAAGAAAGAGAAATCAAGGAGAAAAAGAAAGCTTCGTTCCAAGGTCTAAAACCATTGGCAAAATTAGGACTTAAGAGCCTCATTACAGGCAAGGCGATGTTAAACTTTGGTCTGAACTTCCCCAAACAACATCTTAGAAACATGCAGACATTTGCGTATGATAAGTTCGAACAGGGTCAATGTCAAGGAATGTGCTTGGCAGGACCAACTCATAATTCAATTTATCCATGCACTGCAAGTCTGCAATTCTGTTTAAAAGTGCTATTTGCACTGCAGGCAAATGAACTCTCCTTTCTTCTAAGAACAAAGATTTCATTACAGGATGCTCAGGACAAAATCAATTTTTGTCTAAATCCTAATTCGGGAGATCCATAAATCACGGTGCAAAAGCGAAGGAAAAACACAAGGTAATGCCTGCCTTCTCCAATATATGGCCCTGTTTGGTTCAGCTTTGAGGGCTTTCGCCACGAAAGCCCCTTGGCAAAATGCAAACATGTTTGGTTCGGTTTTTGAGGACTTTGGACAAATACAATGATTGCATCTCCAAAAAGCGAGTCTAAAGGCGCCTTTGGCGGGAGGGCTGAGTCGAGTCACTTTGGGAAGTTGCATCTTCCAAATGCAAACCAAGACTGCTTCATTCACAGTTCGTTCATCTTCTCCTCCGATGAGCCGACGACCGCCGGCCAAGGGTCCCGACGCCGGCGAACGCCGCCGAGGGGTCACCGGACCCCACCGACCGCCACACAGGGTCGCGCGACCGCCGCCAAGGTCGCGCGACCCGGCGAGGGTCGCCGCGCGACCAGTGCCGTCGCCGTCGCTGGTCGCCGGTTCGCGCGGCCCCGGCGGTGTCTGCTGGGTTGCGCGCCGGGCGACGGAGGCGGGGTCGCGAACCCGTGCAACGTCGCCCTGGGTTGCTCGACGGAGGCGCCGTCGCCCGGGTCGCGCGCCCAAGCGACGGAGGCGGGGTCGCGAACCTAGGGGTTGCGCGAAGGAGGCACCGTCGCCGGGTTCGCGACCTCGGGCGACGGAGGCGCCGTCGCCCGAGTTCGCGACTCCGGGCGACGCGGGCGACGGCGCGCCGTCGCCCGGGTTCGCGCGACTCCAGGCGACGCAGTAACGGCGCCGTCGCCCGGGTTCGCGCGACCGGCGCGGCCGTCCGCCGGGCCGCGCAACCCGGGCGACCCGGGCGACGGCTAGATCGACCACCGCCCGAGGTCGCGCGACCTCGGGCGAGGCTGTCCGGCGGCCGATTTGGCCGAAGGGTCGCCGGAAATAGATAAAAAAATGTACAAATTTTTTTAATAAAAATTTAGTAAAAATGCTTTTACAAAGTGTAGTATTTACCAAACGGTATTTTGGCCAAAGTTGCTTTTGCAGACCGCAATAAAAATTTCATTTTACCAAACAAGTATTTGATTTCGAAAACCCCCTTTAGCCTAAGGATATTTGCATTTTGCTAAGGGCATTTGCCCAAAGCCGAACCAAACAGGCCCATAGAATCATCCCGATCTGGCACGTTGCAGTCCACATAATCTCTCTGATCAAGAACTTCTGTGACCACCTTCAATGATGATTGCCGACTCCTGTAGCTAAGAAGACCTGCCTTTCGAGTACCTAACTTAGCTTGTCTCCCTGTGGTCCTGTTTGATGTGGGACTTGCAATCCATTTCTGGGAATCATCCCATTTGGACGGCGCCAGTTTCGAAAATGGAGCAATAGGCAATCTTTGTTGAGCCCTCTCTGCCTTCTGAAACTCAAAAACGGACGATGAGACACTCACACCATCATAATCCATGGGAAGGTCTTCTTGCTCTCTGAATCTTGAATGGACTTCCTTCAGTTGACAGTCCTCGGCCATCTCTAAATCAGCCATTGTTGAAGCCGAACATTCAGGAAGAACCGTTACAACGTCAACATCCTTGCAATTGTCCGAACTGTCACCACTTGCAGAGATTTCACACGAATCTGTGTTTAACATATAGATCATAAGTTTTGACTTGCGGTCTACTTGATTTCAAAGAAACATCCTATGCCCCAGACCCCACATCAGGGTTACTAGGCAAATCGAGTTATCAAACTTAGAAAAGAAAACTCAGAGAATGGAAGCATTCCATGAATCAAAATAAAAAATTTCCAGGGATTAGCTGTAAAAGAAAAGGAGGGGAGCTTTTACCTGCATCATCTGCATTGTTTAACTCAGATCTCATGTCGTAGCCCAAAGAATCAAGACACTCCTCTTCTTTTCTCTTTTTCTCAACTCCACGCAGCATGTTCCTCAGCTTCCTGGGAGACAACCCCCCACCAACATTACCCTGTGCACAACCAAATGTCCCAAGCTAAACAATCAAGAACGACCCAACGCGCCCAGTCTCAACAAATCTCCAAACACATTGATCTCAAAAGATCCCATAAAAAGAATAAAAAAGAACCAATTCAGGCAGAATGCGAAAAGACACCCATGATTTCTGGAAACCCGAAATGCCCATCTCTCACTTCACTCGTTGCCAATGCCCCACATTCAAGACCCGGATGCAGATTCTCATAAAAACCCACAACTACGCGAGCAAAAGCGAAACGGGCAGTACTCAAAACCTGAGGCTTTTGGATCCTTTCGTAATCCATGGAGCGAGGAATCTCCGCAGGGGGCCCGGGGGTGGGGGCGTTCGAAAGCTACTCGAGGAAACCTCGACGCATCACGAGGAACGTGCAATGGCGAGCTGAGATGAGCTGCTCCCCGAATCTCTGCTTCAAGTCTTTGCTTTGAGAAGCAATCAACACATTGAGCGAAACCCAGCAAAATCCAGAATCGCAAAACCCAGAATCGGAGCAAGCAAAATCCAGAATCGAGAAATTCCTCCCTTTACAAGCAAAATCCAGAATCGGAGCAAGCAAAACCAAAGATCGGAACTCCTTGCCAAAACACCCAAAATCGATTTTTACCTCAGAGTTTGCTGCGGTTGTTGCCGGCACAGTTGAGCGAGAAGCAGCAAAGCTTAGCGTCGGAAGAGGAGCCCTCGTGACGTGCGTCGGAAGAGGAGCAGCAGTCGTCGCGTTGGAAGAGGAGCTGAGGTTGTTGCCGGCAGGAGTAGTAGAGCGTAGGCGTCGCGAGGGAGAGAGGGAGAGAGCCTGGAGTTGCAAAGGAAGTTTCACGTTTTTAGAAAGGGTAAAAATGGATTTTCAATGATATTTTAAGGGTAAAATAGGTAAACGATCATTTTTCATTAATTGATGGCTTCAGCATTCCGAAAATGCTTACTTTCACTTGAAAGCTCCTTGGAGATGGGTTGCCAAACACCCCAAATTTTCCTCAATGGGCTTTGGAGCTCCAAGGGGCTTTCTAAATGCCATACCAAACACACCATAATTGTTACCCTGTCTCGGTCCTGTAGGCTGTAATTGAGCCGTGAGGAGAGGGGTATGACTTTCTTGCATGGCATAAATAGACATCTTGACTTGGTCGCTTACATTCGATGACCTTTTGATATCTTACCCACTGGGAATGGCTAGTGATAGACTCTGCAATAAATGTAAAGATTATCCTCTCAGGTAGGCTTCAGCTAGATATTATTGGAAAGAACTTTCAGGTTTAAAACTGGCTATTGAGAGGGAGGTACCAGGAAAGAATAAACAAAATCCTTAAGGCATTCTTAAAGCTTTCTTATTCCCCCTTCTTTTACTCTGATTTTGTAATGTTAGTGCTGAATTTGTCGATGGCATCTGATACCTTAAGTTCAGGTCAGTCCATCAAAGATGGAGAGAAATTGATCTCTTCAGGTCAAAGCTTTGAGCTTGGCTTCTTCTCTCCTGGCAACTCCACGAACAGGTACTTTGGCATATGGTACCAGATCACTCCAGAAATTGTTGTCTGGGTTGCCAACAGGGAACATCTACTCACTGATACACATGGAGTTCTGACGTTCAGTCATGATGGAGATGTAGTTCTTGTCAACCGATCGAACAGTGTCATCTGGTCTTCAAATTTGTCCAGGCTTCTGAAAAATCCGGTTGCACAGCTCTTAGACACGGAAATCTTGTTCTCAGAGAATAATAGTCTGAATACTGACGAATATTCATGGCAGAGTTTTGATCATCCATCCAATACGCTACTGCCTGGTATGAAATTAGGATGGGACTTGAAAATCGGTTTAGAAAGGCGTCTAACTTCTTGGAAGAGCATGGACGATCCTTCCCCTGGAGACTATACTTACAGGTTGAACACTCATGGGTTGCCTCAAGCTGAAATTGTCAGCAGCTTAGGATTCAGCAAGAAATACCGGACAGGACCATGGAACGGAATACAGTTCAGTGGTGCTCTAATGGGATAGAATGCAGTGACCAACTGAATATTCTTCTATGGTGAAAGTGAGATCTTTCTTGTATATGAAGTTACAAAAGGTGAATATACAGCAAGAGTATTTGCAAAGGACCATTCAGGGTTGCTCCATTACTGTATTGCAAGTAAAATAAGCAATGCCTGGACTATCAGGTACTCGTCACCCAACGATCCCTGCGATGCTTAAGATACTTGTGGAGCCAATGGTATCTGTAGAGTTAACAGAGCTCCCATATGTAATTGCTTAAAGGGGTTTGTACCGAGTCTCCAGAAGAATGGGATGTCCTTAACTGGTCCGGTGGATGCATGAGAAGACTACCAACAAATTGTTCGAAGGAAGAAGGGTTCCTCAAACTTGCAAAAGTGGAACTTCCTGCTTTGTTAGACTTCTGGTTGAACAAGAACATGAGCCTCAAGGAATGCAAGGCCGAGTGCTTAAAGAACTGTTCATGTACAGCTTATGCTAATTCAGATGTTAGAGGAGGAGGTGGTGGCTGTATCCTGTGGTTTGGAAGCCTAATTGACATTAAGGAGTATGAAGAAGATAACTATCGGCAAACTCTATACATCTGCCTACCAAAATCTGAACTAGGTACTTATATTGCCACTCATTGCTTTTTTCTCTAGACATTCTATCTTTTAACCAGCTTGTAGCATTTAATCTTATCAGTCTTCTCTATCCTAGATTTCCCTCATAGTTCTGCCAAGAAGAAAACGAAGGTCATTGCCATACTGATGTCAGCTATTGCTGCTTTGTTTCTATTGGCCATTGTGTATTGGTGTCAAATCTGGAATTGCAGAATAAAGAGCAAAGGTCACTACAACTGGTTCTATGAATGTATACCTCGAAAATATGCAAAGAGAGCTTAAGGCCCTTATGGTCATTTTCAGGTTGGAAAATCAAGGAGGAAGATGTTGATTTGCCACTTTTTGATCTGGCTACCATCGTTAAAGCTACAAATGGTTTCTCTGAAGATAGTCTGATTGGAGCTGGTGGCTTTGGTCCAGTTTACAAGGTAATAACCAAATATTCAAAGACAAATTTAGCTCCCAAACAGAGTGATCGTATTTCATTGTTTAACATGTCTACTCTAATTGCAATGTGCAGGGAAATCTTTTCACAGGACAAGAAGTAGCAGTAAAGAGACTATCCAGAAATTCAGGACAGGGTCTTGAAGAGTTTAAGAATGAAACAATTCTAATTGCCAAACTTCAACACCAGAATCTTGTGGGGCTTCTAAGTTGTTGCATGGAGAGAGAGGAAAGGTTTTTGGTGTATGAGTACATGCAAAACAAGAGCTTGGATTGTTTTATCTTTGGTCAGGTCTCTAGACCCTTTAATGAAAGATGTTACTGGATCATGATGCCACTCGTGCACTGAACTTAATCCCATCTGTTTGACTAAACTAACCTATCTGCATATGCATATCATGAAAGATGCTTATTGTTAGACTGGGAAAAAGGTTTTCACATTATTGTTCGGATTTTAAGAGGTCTTCTCTATCTCCACCGTGATTCTAAACTTCAAGTAATTCACCAGGATCTCAAAGCTAGCAACATATTATTGGATGGCAGCCTAAGCCCTAGAATCTCAGACTTTGGGTTAGCAAGAATTTTTGCACGTGATGAGAAAGAAACAAAGACAGAGAGAATCATAGGAACTTAGTAAGAACTCCTCTTCAGGAAATTTCTAAATAGGACTGCTTGTTCTGTTAGAAGACTACTGACGATCACTTTGTTATTACAATGGTTATATGTCCCCTGAGTATGCCTTTGACAGAAAATTCACTGTGAAATCTGATGTCTTTAGCTTTGGTGTGCTTTTGTTAGAGATTGTAAGCGGCAAAAGAAACAGAGGATTCTGCAACCCAAGTCATCATCATAACCTTCTTGGACATGTAAGAGAAAAGAGCAAGAGTTATGTTGTTCTCTCTCCCTTATTTCCCTCTTTTCGTTTTGCGTGACTAAGCCAGAGATGCGATTTTTTTCAGGCATGGTTGCTTTGGAGTGAAGACAGAGCCATGGAGCTCATCGATGGGTGCTTATATGATTCGGTTGAACCTCAAGTGCAAAGATGTATCCACGTCGGCTTGTTATGCGTGCAGAAGTTCCCTGACGATAGACTAGCAATGTCCTTTGTAGTTGCCATGTTAGGAAATGAAAGTGCAAGCTTGCCTCCACCTAAATGGCCTGGTTTCTTTATGGAAAGAAGTTCAATCGACTTAAGCACTACCCGGACGCATGAAGAACTTCATATTGTTTATGCAATCACGGTGACAAGGTTGGATGGTCGATAGTACGTTTTTGTGAGTAAATGCTAATAGAGCCGATAAATGCCATTGATCATTTATTTCATCGTTTGTCCAGGACTTCTTGATTCGTGTGGTTGGTATAAAATCCAATGTATGAACGCCCAAAATGCTATTTACCACAGAGGAGCGATCAGATTGGCAGAGTTTTCTTTTTCTGCCCTCTGCAATTGACAGTTTTAACGTATGATTTGTATTCTTTGGAAGTTTCATATGCATGCCAGGAATAATATCTTTTTTAGTCGTGTGCGTTGCATGACCCTTTTAGCTGTTATGAAAGTAGGATGGAGATTGAGAATCGGTTTTTGAACGATATCTGACTTCTTGGGGAAGCATGAATGATCCTTCCTCTGTAGACTATGCCTATGGTATAAATATTAATGGATGGCCCAATTTGAAGTGCTCCAGAAAAGAACTTTATGCGAGTGTGAAGAGAAACAAAATGCATTTGACAAAATAACTGACGACAACCTAAGGGAAATTAGTTCTTGAATAAGGATATACAGTGAAAATAATTGTAACCAGACAACCTAAGACATGATTTTTTTTATTATTGAGACTTGATCATCAAAAAAGAGAGCTTGATCCAAACTTTTTCCTACATTTCTGGGATGTGGCTCTACAGTGGACGACAAAACTCCAATTTTCTATATGACCTGAAAGGAATGGTGGAGAAATGTGACGTGGACCCAACATTGTTGGGGGACTCTGTTGTGATAACTGCAGGTCTTGGGAGTGTGACGCTCTTTTCTTGTGCTTTTATTATGGTCTAGAACGGAACACGCGTGTTGAATTTGCAAAGAACAAAAAGAAGAAATTGATATCAAAATGGCAAAATTGGATAAAGAAAACAGGTTTAAATGATGCCATCGTAATACGAGCTTTCGGGTTGAGCTGAGTTATGTACAGATCCGGTCGCCTCTACCTAATTGCATTTTCGTTTCTATTCTTACCTTGCTTTCGAAATTCTTCATATGGGAGGCAGTACAGCGATTCCCAAAAGTACAATCCTATATGTTTCATTAATTATCTAATGTGTATGGAACAACGAGCATTCTCTCAAGGATTAAGTGGGTGCTCAAAAGTCCAAAACATATGGATGTTAGAAAACAAAAGCCTGATTTTTAAATATCAACGTCATTCTGTAACCTGACCACCAAATCTGCCACACCCTGACATCAACAAGAAATGGGGATAACACGGCAATTTCAAAGACAACAAAAACCTATTATTAAAATATATTAATAAGTTGGTTGTAACATCATAGTTTCTATAATCTATCTAAAATAATATTTACATCTCAAAACTCAGCTAAACCTAACAACTATCAAGAGATAAATACAATTCCATTAGAGCGTGCCTATAATCTAACTCCCAAAAGTTTCCATCAATAGTGCTCGTGTGCTTTCAACCGCTAGTCAAGGAATCAGAAAAACATAAAAGACAAGTGGAATGAGCAACTATAGCCTAGAAAATAGTACAACTCTTCTAAGCAAATCAAGCATTTGATGTGTACATTTACAAAACTAAACCACAATTTATTTAACCCAAATTCATAATTTAGTATATGTACAAGATCGAAAATTAGTTTTATCATTTCAACAAAGCATTATACAAATTAAAAATACTCATTTAATCCACCATCACAATTCAAACATGAATGATCAAGTCTATAGATCATTCTCTATCAAATCATATATCAATGATCCATTATATTGTTCAATCTAGATATCTAAACATTATCGCGCATAACACCCTCATGACAAAGGTGCCCAAGATTCCCCCATTGGCTAGGTCTCTACCAATATTGCTAGTGGCTAACTCACAAGGATATACTCAAACTAGTATGCATAACCATAAAACTCTTAATGGGCTCCCAAAGGTATTGACTATCAACACAAACCAACAAGAGCATCCTCCAAAATCCACAAAGCCAATCCACAATCAATGTCACAAATCAAAACATATAATCTTTCGCAACTTAGTTCATCAAACAAGATATATTTCACAAGACATATCTCATACCATTTCAGAATTCATTTTATAAACTAGTAACTTTTGAAATGCCTTTCATAAAACGTTTCTCAAACTATTCACAAATAACCGAAAAGTAGTAGATACTCAATTTAGATTAATACAATAGACATGTTTTTAATAGCTTAACTATATCACTTTTAAAATATGAGTATACAAACTTGAAGAAGAGATAGTTCTATTCACCTACAAATCGGCTAAATTAAATTAAAACACTAACAAAACGACTTTTATGCATCAACAAATCACTCACCCAAAACAATTATTCAAAGTTATCTATAAAGCAAAATTACATGTGAAACCCTAAAATTTGACTGTTTAGCTTTGGTATACTTTTGCTAAAGATAGTAAGTAGCAAAAGGAATAGAGGACTCTGGCATCAAGATCATCACCACAACCTTCTTGGGCACACAAGGAGTATTGTTATGTAAGTTCATGTCTACTATCTACTGGCGGACATGTTTTCTGCCAAGCTTTACATTGATACTGTTGAATGACATGTATGAATTTGTTCCAAGTATGGTTGCTTTGGAGTAGTGGCAGGGCCTTGGGGCTTTTACATGAATCTTTATGCAACTCCTTCATTGCATCCCAAGAGAGATGCGTACGTGTTGGTTTGTTATGTGCCCAAAAGTTTTCTGGAGATAGACCAACAATGTCTTCAGTCATTTTCATATTAGGGAATGAAGGGGCAATCTTACCACAACCTAAATAGCCCGGCTTCTTTATGGAGAGAAGTCCGTCATACACAGAGTCATCTTTAATGACAGAAGAATCGTACACAAGGGATTTTGTTACAATAACAATGCCGGATGGTCGATATACTTTCCTTTGAGCAGGTTCCTGCATCATCGGAATTTAGACCAGCTTTCTTGGTGCATTAAAAGGAAGGTGGTCTCTAACCACTATGACTGAGCACTTCAATGGGGGAGAGTACAAAGACCAGACTATAATGTTGCTTCATCAGGTTCTCAAGTTCTAGAAAACACCTGTCAAAAACAATCTGAAAAGTTTGCGAAAGCATTCTGATATGGAGGACTATTAAAACGAGATGAGGGCCAATAAGCTTCAGACCCTAAGAGTATCAAGAGACATTCCTATTTGTAATGACATGGATAGTCTTTGTAGCGATATTCATTGTCAAATGATAAAACAGCCCTTTCTTCTTTAAGGTAAATACCAAAAAACCATCCAATTTGATCCTATTACCACTTACCTTCATGTACTTTTAAAAACACCAATTAACATATCGAGTTTTACATCTTTATATCTCACCTCATTTTCAATAGTGCCATTTCACTTCCAAAAATGCCCTCGATCAACTTATTCTTGCATAGAATCAGTGATGTATGTGTGGATATTATATAGATTTTATAGCATATAGATTCCTATGGATATGGATCCATTAGTTTTATTTGATTCTTGCTTGAGCCAATGATGAAAAATTGTCATGTTCGATTCCTTCAAAGGATGGATCTATACCAGATCCTAAATTTCTTACCACACCGAAACCCCCAAAACCAAACTCAAATTGAACCTTAAGCTCAGCTATAATCACTGGTCGCTACTGTCAACTGAGGTACTGCAAATTCCAAGCAGGAGCAATTTGGTCTTTTTAGCAATGAGACATTTTGAGAGCACGATGAGTGGCATTTTTAAAAATAGAGGATGGTAAGTGGTAATGGTGTGAAAAGTAATAGTGTTTTTTTGTATTTTCACTTATTTAATTTATTGGGAAAATTTGCAAATAAATAACAACTAAGGTACCTCGTTTCAGCTGGCCAAGCAGAAAGTTTAAAGGGCAGACCAACAAATAATTTCTCTAAGCCAGAGTACTTAGAAAACCTAAATAAAATGAACATAAATTGATCATCTCGACCAACTGAGTGCTTTGGCATAGTTTCTTGTCTTTGAAAAGAAGCTGCAATCAGTGGCAATAAACTGATTATCGAAAACTGAAGCAGTTAAAAGCTGAAATTCAAAGAACGATAGTCATTAATATATTTTGGGAGCTTCCAAGTCTAAATTTGTCAAATGTAACTAATTGTTGGACCAAAAACAGGAAAAGAAAAATCAACAGAAGGGTCAACTGAATGTATCGTGTTATGACCGCTATGATGCCCAGCAGAAGAGCCCTATGGTAACTTTTGAGAAGGTTATTGCGTTTCCACATATTTTCACGTGCCTTGAATATGCTTACAATTTCCCATCACAACTCAGCCAAAAGTCGTCTGTGATGCCCCGTGGCTGATGCCACGATGACATTGATGAACACATTGTGAATGTACTCGATTACGGTAAATCACCAATGAATAGTGTTTTGTATGGTTCAAACGTGAATACGTGTTCTTATATGAGCTAATCATCAAGCAAAAGGCCAGATAAAGAAGTTCTGGACTGACGTGTCGTAAAAGTAGGTGCACGAAAAATGTGAGAACAGTTCAAACATGACTGCACCGGACCTAGAAATTTGAGTCGTCCAATCAGAGTCAACTGAAAAATTCTATCCTGAGTCCCTGACAGCTTCTTAGAATTACCAGGGGTGATCACAATCCATTTCCGTCCGTCTCCTAAAACTTAGCTTGCTTGGCGGAGCATATGCATTTTTCCTTCTAAATCTCACACAGTTTCGCTGCTCTGCATGATTTAGTTTAGGCATGGAAGCACCTACCTTTTTCATCTGTCTTTCCATTGTCTGCCTGTCAGTCTTCGGCTTATCGACTGCAACTGACACATTAAGTCCAGGCCAGTCTATGAAAGATGGAGAGACGTTGGTCTCTTCTGGCCAAATCTTTGAACTCGGTTTCTTCTCTCCTGGCAACTCCCAGAACAGGTACTTCGGCATGTGGTACAAGATCACTCCAGAAACAGTTGTTTGGGTTGCCAACAGGGACAATCCACTCACTGATTCCCATGGGTTTCTCACGTTTAGCCATGATGGAGATTTAGCTCTTGTCAACCAATCGAAAAGCATTGTCTGGTCTTCAAATATGTCCAGGGTTCTGAAAAATCCAGTCGCACAGCTCTTAGACACTGGAAATCTTGTTCTCAGAGAGAATACCAGCCTGAATTCTGATGACTATTCATGGCAGAGTTTTGATTATCCATCTGACACACAACTACCTGGTATGAAATTAGGATGGGACTTGAAAATCGGTTTAGAAAGGCATCTGACTTCTTGGAAAAGCATAGATGATCCTTCCCCTGGAGATTATACTTACAGGTTGAACATTCACGGGTTGCCTCAATTTGAACTCGTCAGCTTAGGATCCAGCAAGAAATATCGGACAGGACCGTGGAATGGAATACAATTCAGTGGTGCACCAATGGGATCAAGTGCAGTTACCAAGCCGGTGTTCTTCTATGGTGAAAATGAGATCTATTTGCTAGAAGAAGCCAGAAAAAGCGAATTTATCCCTAGAGTATTCACGATGAATCATTCTGGGTTGCTCCAGTTCATTGTTGCCAGTCAAAGAAGCAATGCCTGGAATATCATGTACTCAGTGCCCAACGATCCATGCGATGCTTCTGGTACTTGTGGAGCCAACAGTATCTGTAGAATTAGCAGAGCTCCAATATGCGATTGCTTAAAGGGGTACGTACCAAAGTCTCCAGAAGAATGGGATCTCCTTATTTGGTCCGGTGGATGCATGAGAAGAACACCAGTAAATTGTTCGAAGGGAGAAGGGTTTCTCAAACTTGAAAAAGTGAAACTTCCTGACCTGTTAGAGTTCTGGTTGAACAAAAAAATAAGCCTCAAGGAATGTGAAGCCGAGTGCTTAAAGAAGTGTTCATGTACAGCTTATGCTAATTCAGATGTTAGAGAAGGAGGTAGCGGCTGTCTCCTGTGGTTTGGAAGCCTAATTGACATTAAGGAGTACGAAGAAAATGACTATGGGCAAACTCTATACATACGCCTGCCAAAATCTGAACTAGGTACTTATTTTGCCAATCATTGCTTTCTTTTCTAGACATTCCATCTTCTAACCAGCTTATTTAGGAATAGCACCCTAGAAGAATGCATTTAATAGTCTTCTCTATCCTAGATTTCCTTCATAATTCTGACAAGAAGAGAAGGATGGTCATTGCCGCATCGATTTCAGCTATTGCTGCTCTGTTTCTATTGGCCATGGTGTACTTCCATCGTATCTGGAATTGCCGAATAAAGAGCAAAGGTCAGTACGTTCTATGAATGTACTCCTCCAGAAATCAAGTAGAGAGTTTAAGGCCCTAGTGAGGTTAACATATGTTTCGACAATGATATTTGCAGTAACTGGTCATTTTCAGGTTCGAAAATCAAGGAGGAGGATGTTGATTTGCCACTTTTTGATCTGGCTACCATCTTTAAAGCTACGAATGGTTTTTCTGAGGATAATCTGATTGGAGCTGGTGGCTTTGGCCCAGTTTACAAGGCAATGAGCCGTGCATATTCCAAGACAAAGTTAACTGTAAACAAAGTGATCAGACTGTATTGTTTAACATGTCTACTCTAACCACAATATGCAGGGCAATCTTTTCACAGGACAAGAAGTAGCAGTGAAGAGATTGGCGAGAAATTCAGGACAAGGTCTTGAAGAGTTCATGAACGAAACAATTCTAATAGCCAAACTTCAACACCGGAATCTTGTTGGGCTTCTAGGTTGTTGTATGGAGAGGGAGGAAAGGATATTGGTCTATGAGTATATGCAAAACAAGAGCTTGGATTATTTCATCTTTGGTTTGATCTCTAGACCCTTTATTTAAAGACGTTACTTGATCATGATGCTATCAGTGTACCGAACTTAATTCCTCTGGTTGACTAGAATAAACTTATTTGCTATGCAGATCATGAAAGATGCTTATTATTAGATTGGGAAAAACATTTTGACATTATCATTGGGATTGCAAGAGGTCTTCTATATCTACACCATGATTCGAAACTTCAAGTAATTCACCGGGATCTCAAAGCTAGCAACATTTTATTGGATGGAAGCCTAAGCCTTAGAATCTCGGACTTTGGGTTGGCGAGAATTTTTGTATGTGATGAGAAAGAAGCAAAGACAAAGAGAATCATCGGAACATAGTAAGAACAGTCTTTTTAGAAAATCTTTAAATAGGACTGCATATTATGTTAGAAGACTAATACCTTGCCATTGTAGTGGCTATATGTCCCCTGAGTATGCCTTCGATGGAAAATTCTCTGTGAAATCCGATGTCTATAGCTTTGGTGTGCTCTTGTTAGAGATTGTAAGTGGCAAAAGAAACAGAGGATTCTGCCACCCAAATCATCACCATAACCTTCTTGGACATGTAAGAGAAAAGATCCAGAGCATATGTTGTTCTCTCTCCGTTGTCTCTCCTTTTGTCTTGCATTACTGAGCCCGAGATGCAATTTTTTTCAGGCATGGTTGCTATGGAGTGAAGACAGAGCCATGGAACTCATTGATGGGCGCCTGGATAATTCGGTTGAACCTCAAGTACAAAGATGTATCCATGTCGGATTGTTATGCGTGCAGAAGTTCCCCAACGATAGACCAGCCATGTCCTCTGTAGTTGCCATGTTAGGAAATGAAAGTGCAAGCTTGCCTCCACCTAAACAGCCTGGTTTCTTTATGGAAAGAAGTTCAATGGACCTAAGTGCAGCCCCGACGCATGAAGAACTTCATACTATTAATGTAGTCACGGTGACGAGGTTGGATGGTCGATAGTATGTTTTTGTGAGTAAATGTTAATAGCGCCGATAAATACCATCGATCATTTATTTCATCCTTTGTCCAGGATTTCTTGATTTGTGTGGTTGGTATAAAGTCCAATGTATGAACGTCCAAAATGCTATTTGCTCCAGAGGAGAGATCAGATTGGTAGAATTTTCTTTTTCTGCCTTCTGCAAGTGACAATTTTAACGTATGATTTATATTCTTTGGAAGTTTCATATGCATGCCGGGAATAATATCTTCTTGGATCGTTTCCATTTCATGACCCTTTTTAGCTGGTATGAGAGTAGGATGGAGATTGAGAACCGGTTTTTGAATGATATCTGACTTCTTGAGGAAGCATGAGTGATCTTTCCTCTGTAGACTATTGCCCATGGTATAAACATAAATGGGTGGCCCCAATTTGAAGTGCTCCAGAAAAGAACTTCATGCAAGTGTGAAGAGAAACAAAATGCATTTCACAAAATAACTAATGACAACCTAAGGGATATTAGTTCTTGAATAAGGATATACAGTGAAAATAATTATAACCAGACAGCCTAAGACATAATCTTTTATTATTAATACTTGATCATCAAAAAATAGCGTTTGATCCGAACTTTTTCCTACATTTCTGGGATGCAGCCTTACAGCGGACAACAAAACAACAATTACAATTTTCTCTTTGACCTGAAAGGAATGGTGGAGGAAAGGGATGTGGAGCCAACATTGGCGGGGACTTCGTTGTGGTAACTGCAGGTCTTGTGAGGTTGACGCTCGACTTGTGTCTGCGCTACTGGGTTTCTTGTGCTTTTATTATGGTCTGGAACAGAACGGGCGTGTTGAATTTGTAAAGGACAAGTCAGAAGAAATTGATATCAAAATGGCAAAATTAGATAAAGAAAAGCAGGTATAAATAATTAGCGTTCGATTCGCGCTCTCTTCCTTTCGCAAAAGGTCGAGAGTTCGAATCCCAACTTCGTTATAGGGTGACTTTACCCTAAGAAGACGTGTGTGGTGGCACAAGACGCGTGCGGCCTCCGGGTTTACTCTCCTCGGCGGGATGCGGGGTTCTGGGGTCACAAAAAAATAAATAAATAATTCCCCAACGTTGATTTCCTGATGTGTATGGAACGACCAGCAGTCTCTTACGGATTAAGTGGGTGAGTAAAAGTTCAAAGCATATGGATATTAGAAAATAAAAGCCTAATTTTTAATTACTAACGTCATTCTGTAATCCGATTATCAAAGCCGTCACCACCTAAAATCAACAAGAAATAAGGATAACATGGGAATTTCAAAAACAATATAACTATTGAACCTTAGAGTGCGTTTGTTTCAATGAAAGTAGTTTCTCGGAAAGTGTTTTCCGGACTTTCCGTTGTTTGTTTTTCCAAAAACGATTTGGTCAATGGAAAATACTTTCAGTCAACATAAATATTATGTATTATTTTAGGAAAATGAATTCTGTCTACATGGGAAGGGAAAACACTTTCCCTCTTTATTAGGTCTTTAAGTTATTCATTTTTTATTAATTCAAATGTTATTCAATCATTTTCCAAATGCACGCATTTGTTTCGCGAAAATCGTACTATTTTTGGAAAATGTTTTCCAAGAAATCATTTTCCATGAAAATGATTAGCTTTCTTGTGTTTGATAATATGTGATTGAAAATGTTTTCAGACGTTTGGATCGCATTTGGAAAATGATTGAATAACATTTGAACTAACAAAAAAGGAATGACCTAAAAACCTCATAAAGAGGGAAAGTGTTTTCCCCTCCCTATGCACATGAATTCATTTTCCTAAAATAATACATAATATTTATGTTGACTGGAAAGTATTTTTCATTAACCAAATCGTTTTTGAAAAAACAAACAGCGGAAAGTCCAGAAAATACTTTTCAAGAAAATACTTTTATTGAAACAAACGCATCATTAATCTCGATTATCATCACCAATTGCCGCCATCTGTCATCGCAATGGCAGTGGCGAGGGCAGAAGATGTGGTGGGTGATAAAGGAGGTGAAGGTTTGTGAGTGATGGAGGCCAAGAGTTTGCGGGAGATACATAGGAATGGAAATTTCAAAGAGGGGCAGTTTGGTCTTTATAGCAATGAGATTTTCTTTTTCAGGATGGTAAGTGGTATTTTTAAAAACGGAGGAGGGCTTTCGTTTATTTGATTTTATTGGGAAAAATTGGGGACAGCTAGCATCGAAGTAGGGGTGTAAAAAACTAAGCTATAATCTGAAAAATTAGAATTGAACCCAATCGAAAATTTAAGGTTTTTCAGTTCAGATCCCACTCAATTCGAGTGACAGGTAAATGATTTTGGATAGTTCCTCGATTTGATTTCATTTTGTGTCTCCTTTTTTTTAAAATCTCTATCGGAGGTGCAAGTTAAAGCGAGTGCCCCACCCCCGTTCTTCCTCTTTAGGCCCCTCCCAAGTTAAAGCAACATCCTTTCACTGCAACAACCGACAAGTACTCTTACGTGCTTCAATCTACTTTCCACCGTTCTCTTCCACCCATCTTCTCTCCCCTTCCGCAGTCTCCACGCCACGATAAATAGGCTGTTTTCGCTTCCTAGCCTTTCAATCACTCGCTGCCTCGATTCTAACTCGTCGGCCAGCCCGTGGCTTCAAACCGAAGCCAATCGAGAGAGGCGTTTGAGTTAAGCATACTCGAGATCGTGAAGCACCTCACCGGCTCTGTTGGCCCCAGTGGGTACGTCTCCGAGTCCACCGCCGAGCAGGTCATCCACCACCGCGACCTCCGCCCCATCACCTACGGTGACGGTGAGACGGTTGCCGAAGGTGATGAGGCGGGTTCTGTCTGCGATGGTGGGTGGTCAGGTGGAGGACAAAGGCCCGCTCGCAAAATAAATAAATAAAAAGAACAAAAATAATATAAAGAAATAAATAAATAATCTCGAAATCAAACCGGATTTGCAGTTTGGATTATATTCGGTTCAATTCGAATGCTTATCCTAACTGAACCATGCACATTTGTACATCTAAGGTAGTTCCATGAATCCATCTCTTTCTTCAAATTGCACTCGGATCATTTCAGATGGACTAGCAGAATGTTTGGAGGACAGACCAATAAATAAATTTCTCTAAGCCACGGTACTTAGAAAAAAAATGCAAAGAAATTCACCATCGCGGTAATCGCCCACAATTATAAGCCCCCGGTAGTCAACTAAATGCCTAGGCATAACTCCTCGTCTTTGAAAAGAAGCTGTAATTAGTGGCAATAAACCGATTCTTGAAGACTGAAGCAGCTAAAAGCTTAAATTCAACGAACAATTGTCATTAATATATTTTGGGAGCTTCCAAGTCTAAATTTGTCAAATGAACCACTCTGGGTTGCTCCAGTACTATGTTGCAAGTAAAAGAAGCAATGCCTGGATGATCATGTACTCGTCACCCACTGATCCATGCGATGCTTACGGTACTCGTGGAGCCAATGGTATCTGTAGAGTTAACAGAGCTCCAATATGCGATTGCTTAAAGGGGTTTGTACCGAAGTTTCCAAAAGAATGGGATGTCTTTATTTGGTCCGGTGGATGCACAAGAAGAATACCAGTAAACTGTTCAAAGGAAGAAGGGTTCGTCAAACTTGCAAAAGTGAAACTTCCTGATCTGTTAGAGTTCTGGTTGAACAAGAACATAAGCCTTGAGGAATGTGAGGCCGAGTGCTTAAAGTACTGTTCATGTACAGCTTATGCTAATTCAGATATTAGAGGAGGAGGCAGTGGCTGTCTCCAGTGGTTCGGAAGCCTAATTGACATTAAGGAGTACGAAGAAGATAACTACGGGCAAACTCTATACATCCGCCTACCAAAACTGAACTAGGTACTTATTTTGCCAATCATTGCTTTTTTTTTCTAGAAATTCTATCTTTTAACCAGCTTATTCAGGAACATCGCCCTAGAAGATTGCATTAACCTTCTGTCTTCTCTTTTCTAGATTTCCTTCATAATTCTGCCAAGAAGAAAAGGATGGTCATTGCCGTACTAATGTCAGCTTTTGCTGCTTTGATTCTATTGGCCATGGTGTACTGTTGTCGAATCTGGAATTGCAGAATAAAGAGCAACTGGTTCTATGAAAGTACATTTCCAGAATATACGGAGAGACCTTAAGGCCCTTTTGTGAGGTTAACATATATTTCGACATAGATTTTTGTAGTAACTGGTCTTTTTCAGGTCGGACAATCAAGAAGGAAGATGTTGATTTGCCACTTTTTGATCTGGCTACCATTGTTAATGCTACGAATGGTTTTTCTGAGAATAGTCTGATTGGAGCTGGTGGCTTGGCCCAGTTTACAAGGTGATGAGCCATGCATATTCCTAGACAAAGTTACTGCGAAAAGAGTGCTAATATTTCGTTTAATATGTCTACCCAAAATCAAAATGTGCAGGGAAATCTTCCCACAGGACAAGAAGTAGCAGTGAAGAGACTGTCAAGAAGTTCAGGACAAGGTCTTGAAGAGTTTACGAATGAAACAACTCTGATAGCCAAACTTCAACACCGGAATCTTGTGGGGCTCCTAGGTTGTTGCATGGAGAGGGAGGAAAGGATATTGGTCTATGAGTACATGCAAAACAAGAGTTTGGATTATTTCATCTTTGGTTAGGCCTCTCGACCCTTTATTCAAAGATGTTACTTGATCATGATGCCATCTGTGCACCTAACTCAATTACTCTGGTTGACTCAATTACACTTATTTGCATATGCAGATCATGAAAGATGCTTATTGTTAGACTGGGAAAAACGTTTTGACATTATCGTTGGGATTGCGAGAGGTCTTCTCTATCTCCATTGTGATTCTAAACTTCAAGTAATTCACCGGGATCTCAAAGCTAGCAGCATATTATTGGATGGCAGCCTAAGCCCTAGAATCTCGGATTTTGGGTTGGCAAGAATTTTTGCATGTGATGAGAAAGAAGCAAAAACAAAGAGAATCATTGGAACTTAGTAAGAACTCATCCTTTTAGAAAATCTCTAAAAAAAGCCGCACGTTATGTTAGTAGACTAATACCAATGACTTTTTTAATTACAGTGGCTGTGTGTCCCCTGAACATGCCTTCGACAGAATATTCTCTGTGAAATCTGATGTCTTTAGCTTGGGCGTGCTCTTGTTAGAGATTGTAAGTGGAAAAAGAAACAGAGGATTCTGCAACCCAGGTCATCATCATAACCTTCTTGGACATGTAAGAGCAAAGAGCCAGAGCATATGTTGTTCTCTCTCCCTTATTTCCCTCTTTTCATCTTGCATGACTAAGCTAGAGATGCGATTTTTTTCAGGCATGGTTGCTTTAGAGTGAAGACAGAGCCATGGAACTCATTGATGGGTGCTTATATGATTCGGTTGAACCTCAAGTACAAAGATGTATCCATGTCAGCTTGTTATGCGTGCAGAAGTTCCCTAACGATAGACCGGTGATGTCCTCTGTAGTTGCCATGTTAGGAAATGAAAGTCCAAGCTTGCCTCCACCTAAACAGCCTGGTTTCTTTATGGAAAGAAGTTCAATGGAGCTAAGCGCAACCCGGATGCATGAAGAACTTCATAATGTCAATGTAGTCATGGTGACAGGGTTGGATGGTCGATAGTACGTTTTTGTGAGAAAATGCTATTAGAGCTGATAAATGCCATCAATCTTTTATTTCATCCTTTGTCCAGGACTCCTTGATTTGTGTGGTTGGTATAAAATCCAATGTATGAACGTCCAAAATGCTATTTACCTTAGAGGAGCGATCAGATTGGTAGGGTTTTCTTTTTCTGCCCTCTGCAATTGACAGTTTTAACGTATTATTTATATTCTTTGGAAGTTTCATATGCATGCTGGGAATAATATCTCCTTTGGTCGTTTACATTTCATGACCCTTTTTAGCTGGTATGAAAATAGGATGGAGATTGAGAACTGGTTTTTGAACGACATCTGACTTCTTGGGGAAGCATGAGTGATCCTCCCTCTGTAAACAATGCCTACGGTATAAATATTAATGGTTGGCCACAATTTGAAGTGCTCCAGGAAAGAACTTTATGCAAGCGTGAAGAGAAACATAATGCATTTCACAAAATAACTAATGACAACCTAAGGGATATTAGTTCTTGAATAAGGATATACAGTGAAAATAATTATAAGCGGACAGCCTAAGACAAAATCTTTTATTATTAATACTTGATAATCAAAAAAGTGAGTTTGATCCGAACTTTTTCCTACATTTCTGGGATGCTGTTTTACAGTGGACAACAAAACTACAATTACAATTTTCTCTTTGACCTGAAAGGAATGGTGGAGGAAAGGGATGTGGAGCCAACACTGCTGGGGACTTTGTTGAGTAACTGCAGGTCTTGTATTTGCGCTGCTGAGACTTGGGTGAAATTTGCTTTTTATCTTGTGATCATTTTGTTATGCTCTGGCCTTTCTCATTTTCTCCACCCCTTATTACTCATATCTCACACCAACATTTAATACGAAATTAATGGACTTACCTTACATTCTCGAATACACTATCATAAAAACACATTAAATAACACACAATCAAGTTAATTAGGCCTAAGTCCTACAAGGTTTAAAACCAATCCCCAGTGGAGTCGCTAAGTTGTGGCAACCAAACTTTTGGAGCTCGCCAATGACTAGGGGAGCTTTTAATTAGGTTTAGGGGTATTATTAACTTCAGACCGATGACTTTCCATTGACTCATGTTCTCCCAATTCCATACCTCACGTGACATCGGGCACTCAAAATTTTTTAATCGATTAAGCCTATGTAAATTTAATAAAAGAGTCGCCACTAGTCTTTTAGGAATTGGCTAAGAACACAGTAAGATATAGGAGAATATCTTACTATTTATGCAATTAGAGATTCTAGACTCGGGGACTTGATTACGTTAATTATACAACTAACGCCCTTTCGGTATCTAACTCAATTGTATGTTAACTAATGACATGGTAGTTTATCTAAAAAACCTGAGGTTTGCCCTAATCATTCTAGAGCAGGAAAATAACATTCAAGATATAAAAATATGCAATTAATTATAATTGCAAAGTAAAGGAAGTAAGCATCCTAATAGTCTCTAAAAAGAAAAATACAACACAAAACAAAGAACCCTATTGCAAAGCCCTAAAACCTTGTCCAATTGTGGGGTTTTTTGCATTCTTTTTTAAGGGTTTTTCAAATTTTCTAAATTTTTTCTGATTTTTCTGGAATTTTTGAACTTTTTTTAGGATTTTAAAGATTTTTCTGAATTTGAAAACCTTTTATTAATTTTTTATGATTTTTTCGAATTTTTTAACATTTTTTATGATTTTTTTTATCAAGACTTGGATTGGGTCAAGAGACCCGACCCGAGTAAACCGACTTGGACCCTATCAGTCCAAGTTGGACTAAAAAGGCCAACAATGTGTGCAATCATTTTCATTTTATTGAATGAGGAAGCGATCGTGCCTCAACCTAAACATTAAGGGAAGAATCATGCACATGGAATATTTTTACAATCATCACGCCAAAAGGTGGATAAACTTCCCATCAAGGATGTTTCCTAAAATCAGTAATTTAAAATTTAGAATAAGCTTTCTCAGCTCATGAAGGTAAAAGGATTAGAAGATTGTGTACACCAATCCGTTGCTTCCTCACAAATTGAGAATTGTTTAGCGCAAGATGAGGGCTCCAATAAAGAATTATGGTTTTTATGATTCAATGGCTCAAAAAACTTGGTGAAGGCTTTTTCATTGAAAGTTCATTGCCAATAGTGATAAATAATATTGACTCTCTAAGTTTTTATATAAGCAAATTGTTGTATTTACTACTTACTTTATCCCAAGGATTTCAAAAAATCCATTTCTCTTCGACAGGAAGTCCAAATCAAAATCCCTAAAATTCTACAAGTTCTTAGAGATGTGAGGAATCTAATCATCACCATTGAATAGCTCATCCTCGGCCAGAGTTTCATGGGCGAAACCAACAGAGCTAGGGCGACAATTTTTTATTCCTAGAACAAAAACTAACTTGCAAGAGGGGAAAAAGAAGAAGAAAAGGAAACACTTACCAACGGCGTCAACCAACCACCGTGATGTCCTTCTCTTCTTTATATCGGTTCCGATGCTCTCTCTCATATTCCTCCTTTCATTCTGCCTTCGAAATCTGAAGCAAAACTAACAGGCTAAAAATAGCCTTATGGGCTTAAGTGGTTGCTTGGGCTTGTGGGCTTGGCCCAACCTTTTCCAACACACGTCATATCTTGCTCTAGATTTGCACAGCCCGAATAATTTTGGGCTGAAGAATAGATCTTAGGGACCAACTCCATTGTCAGTCCTGCTTGGTCAAGATTTGCGGTCACCCTGTCTCCGTCATGTAGACTTTAATAGAGCCGTGGTGTGACTTAGGAAATTCTCCGACCTGTCAAAATCCCAATCCATCTCCCGACTCCTGAGCAACACGTGTCGCCCGAGACTGACCGTCTTCTCCTTCCTCACGCCTCTCCTCGCTCTCCTTTTTTCTTTTTCTTTGACTTCGTCTTCCTTCTTCTTACCTTTCACCCCTTCCACCACCGCCGCCCCACCGCCATCTCAGTCCACCAACTCGCCGCCGTTTCCATCCTCGCCCGCTCCTTCTCTGACCTCCAGCACCGTCGCCTCCTGTCCAACTCCTCCCACGCCCGCGCCCGCGCCCTCGTCGGCCAGGAGGTCGAGGCCCTACGCCGCGTCGACGAACCACGCCTCCGCCTCATTCGTTGCGTGAGCCGACCTTGGTGGAGCTCGAATCAACTCAGATTCGAGCTCGAGCTGAGCTGTAGATCACAAGTCTAAGCCTCGCTCGACCTTAGATCGAAAATCTGGGTCGCAAGTTCGCCGGCCGAGCTCGATGACAGAGGACTGAAATGGCGGGGAGGTATTGGACTGAGACAGCGGTGGTGTGGTGGTGCTAGTGGAAGGGGACGAACGTCTGTTGTCGTCCCCGTCATCCCCGTCGGAGTCAAAGGGCGGAAGAAGAAAAAATGAAGGAAAAAAGAAGAAAGGGAAGAGAGAGAACTGAGGGAGGAGGAGGCGGTGGCCCGCGGGCAACACGTGTCGTTCGGGCAGTGGAGTGAAATTTTGACTGGTTGGAATTCCACTCCTACCTTATATTTTTCCGTTGCATGAATAGACACCGTTAGTCTCCAAATAAAAGCACGTGCTTAACTTTGTCGTCGAAAGAGAAAATAATTGGTAGTCTACATTTGTGGCCTTGCTGACTTATCTCATTGGGAGTTCCTAGTGATTGAATCTGCTATAAAACTACAGAATGTCCTGTCTGGTGGGCTTCAGCTACGTACTCTCGGTGAGAACCTTTGAGTTTAAACCTTTTCGTTGAGAGGGAGGAGCTAGGGAAAAATTCAGAGAGGAATTTGTGGCATTGGAAAAGGTTCCATATTCCCCCTTCTTTTACTCTGTTTATGTCATGCTTATGCTGAACTCAGTGATCGCATCTGATACCTTAAGTCTAGGTCAGTCCATTAAAGATGGAGAGAGATTGGTCTCTTCAGGCCAAAGCATTGAGCTTGGCTTCTTCTCTCCAGGAAACTCCAAGTATAGGTACTTGGGTATATGGTACAAAGTTAGTCCTGATAAAGTGGTTTGGGTTGCCAACGGAAACAACCCGCTCACTGATTCAAATGGTGTTCTCACATTTAGCGATGAGAGGAACCTAGTTGTTCTCAACCGATCAAAGGGCATCATCTGGTCTTCAAATTCATCCAGGGTTTTAAGAAACCCAGTTGCACAGTTGTTGGACTCTGGTAACCTTGTCGTTTCAGAGAATACCAGCTCAGACTCTGGTGAATTCTCATGGCAGAGCTTTGACTATCCAACTGACACCCTGTTAGCTGGTACGCGAATGGGATGGAGCCTCAAAACCGGTTTCCAATGGCGTCTGACTTCTTGGAAAAGCACGGATGATCCTTCCTCCGGAGACTATACCTACAGAATAAATGTTAATGGGTTGCCCCAATTTGAAATGCTCGAAAGAGGCTCCACAAAAACATTTCGGACAGGGCCATGGAATGGAATCCGTTTCATGGGAGCTCCAGCACCTCAGAGTACCCTTCTCAAACCGTCATTTGTTTGCAATGAAACAGATGTATATTATGAGTTTGAATCTTCAAGGTATGATATCATCACCATATACGCATTGAATCCGTCTGGTCTTATTCAACGTCTTCAAAGGGAGAAAGAGAGCTCTACGTGGGATGTCATGATCTCATATCCCCGCGATCCATGTGATTACTATGGGCAGTGTGGTGCTAATAGTGTCTGCAAAAGTAACAAAAACCCCAGATGCCAGTGTTTGCAGGGATTCGTGCCCAAATCCCAAGAAGAGTGGGAGTTATTTAATTCAACCAGTGGGTGCATTAGGAAAGCTCAGTTGGATTGCACTCAAGAACAGGGCTTTCTGAAACTTTCGATGCTGAATCTGCCCGATCTAATAGACTTCTGGGTAAACACGAACATGAGCCTTGAGGAGTGCAAGGTGGAGTGTCTAAAGAACTGTTCTTGTACGGCTTATGCTAATTCAGATGTTAGAGGAGGAGGAAGTGGCTGCTTGATGTGGTTCGGCGATCTCATTGATATAAGAGAATTTGAACAAGACAAATACTTGCAAAATATCTACATAAAATTATCTGCTTCTGAGTTAGGTAAATATGTACATAGTGATTTAGTTAGTAACCACTTTTCTGCGATGATCTTGTTTTTTTTTCGAAAGTATGTACATAGTAAATGCTGGATTAACCATGATCTCGTACTCAACTATTTACTCTTTTGCTTATCCTTTTGCTAAACTATTTTTTGGCTGCATCCATCAGCTTATGAACATATTATCGTTCGAAATTAGTTAACACACTTTTTCTTGGCAATTCTAGATTCCATCAAAAGCCCTGTCAATAAGAAAATACTGTCAACTGTCACAGTGGCTTCAGTCATTTCTGGATTTCTCATATCAGGTATAGCATTGAGTATTATGTGGAAGAGCAGAAAGAAAAGAAGAGGTAAGCTTCTTTGTAATTTAGTCCCCTTTTAACTGTGAAGATTTGCGTTGAAATTCTGTAATCGGACCATGACCAAATTAGATATTACTTTTATGTGATAGATAGCGTTCGTCCTTGTAGGCTTACAAAGTCAGGAGGAAGACATTAATTTACCATTATTTGATTTTTCTACCATTGCTGTTGCTACTGGACATTTCTCACAGACCAACATGATAGGAGCGGGTGGCTTTGGTTCAGTCTACAAGGTAATGAACTTTGGATTTGCAAGTTTACAGAACACAATAAGCTTATTTAATTGAAAAAATAATGCAGGGAAATCTCTCTACGAGTCAAGAAATAGCGGTGAAGAGGCTGTCGAAAGATTCAAGACAAGGCCTTGAAGAATTTATGAATGAAGTACTCTTAATTGCCAAACTTCAGCATAAGAATCTTGTCGGACTTCTTGGCTGTTGCATTGAGGGAGAAGAAAGAATGTTAATATATGAGTATATGCCAAATAAAAGCTTGGATTATTTTATTTTCGGTTCGTCCTCCTTGATGCTTTTCATTTCCTTTTCACTCGACCCCCATACTATTAGTCTTTATGTCATTTGTGCGTCTGCGTGGACGTACATCCAGATGCTAATCGATGAACTCATTTTCTTTGGAGTGCCGAGCTTATATGTTAAGACTTACATTGGATTGACTGTTCGCAGATGATGACAGAAGCTTCTTGTTAGCATGGAGAAGTCGCTTTGACGTAATTTTAGGAATTGCGAGAGGTCTTCTCTATCTTCATCAAGATTCAAAACTACAAGTCATTCATAGAGATCTGAAATTAAGCAATATATTGTTAGATGCGAACCTCAATCCTAAAATCTCAGACTTTGGCCTTGCAAGAATCTTTGGAGGCAATGAAAGAGAAGCAAGAACGAGAAGAATCGTTGGTACATAGTAAGTTTCTCATCTTGATTAATGAGAAACTGTTCTTAACTACTTAGTAGATTTAAGTCTCGATATTTTTAATGCAGTGGCTATATGTCTCCAGAATATGCTTTTGACGGAAAATTCTCTGTGAAGTCCGATGTTTTTAGCCTTGGTGTAGTTTTGCTAGAGATAGTAAGTAGCAAAAGGAACAGAGGTTTCTGCCATCCTGATCATCAACACAACCTTCTTGGGCATGTAAGAAATTACAGTATGGTTGTCCAAACTCATGTCTTTTATATGGTGTTTAATGACATAATGGATTTTGTCCCAGGCATGGTTGCTGTGGAGTGCAGGCAGGTCCTTGGAGCTTCTACATGAATCTCTATGCGACTCCTTCATTGCATCCCAAGTTGAGAGATGTATTCATGTTAGTTTGCTATGTGTCCAAAAGCTTCCCAGAGATAGGCCAACGATGTCTTCTGTCGTTTTCATGTTAGCAAACGAGGAAGCAATCTTGCCTCAGCCTAAACAGCCCGGTTTCTTTATGGAGAGAGTTCCATCGAGCACAGAGGCATCTTTAATAAGGGAAGAATTGTACACAAGGAATCTCGTTACGATCACCATGCCAGAAGGTCGATAAACTTCCCATCAAGGATGTTCCCTATAGTGTGAGTCAGAATTTTAGATCAGTTTTCTCTCACTGCATGAATGTAAATAGGATCAGAAGATTTTATACACAAATCTGTGGCTAACTCACAGCGAGGATTGTTTAGAGATAGAGGAGGGCTGTAATAAAGTATCCTTGTTTTTACGATTCAGTGGCTCAAGCGACTTGGTGAAGGCCTTTTTATTGAAGTTCATCGCCAATGATCATTCATGGAGATAAATCATAACGACTCTCTAACCTTTTGAAGGAGAAAGTAGTTGCATTTGCTGCTTCACTATATCCTTATGCAATACATCGATATGTACTATCCCAGTGAAGTACTTCCACATTTGTAAACAATATAAAGTATCTATTGTTTGGTCTTAATTGAATGAGTCCGACAACACTTTTAGTGCATTAATCAAAATGATAAGAGTAACAAATTCTATAGTCTTGTCCTGATGTTATTATCTAGTTCATTCAATATCTGAAATTCAATGAACTGACTCTTTAGCATGTAGGCTAGCATTAACTTGCCGAGTTCCCAAGTTGGAATTGTCAAATATATCTTCTCATGACAGCAGGAATGGGGAAAGAAAAAAGAAAGCAATGTGGAATTTCAGACTAATTTATCCCCTAATCTAACGATGAAAAGAATCGGTTAATGATTGATATCTAATACATAATTGTATTGAAGAGTATTCCTAATTAAATATGGGCTATAATAATTAGATGTGAACTAAGCAACTTCAATGTATGAGACTTACAGTGAGCTAGATCTTAATGTTACCTCATCATTTGCTAAAAACAATCTGAATAGTTTGTGAAAAGCATTGTACTCCGTGTGGATATGAATCTATCGCTTGCTTGCATATTAAGGACCATTTAGCACGAGAGCATCAAACGAGTTTCCTATTCTTAATGAGATGGACCGTCTTTAAAACAATATGCACTATCAAATGATATCAGAAATGTTTGTTTAGAGTAAATATCAACTCCATCTCCACATTTCTCCCACGATCACTTACCCTCCTCTACTTTTACAAGCACCAATTAATATCTCGAGTTTTGCTATTGGCGATCACTTTACATCTTTGCATCTTGCCTTACTTACAATAATGCCATTTCGTTTCCGAAAATCTCCCACCCAAGTCACAAATTTGCTACCACCCAAAACCAAACTCAAAACATAACCAGATGACTCTAAGCTCATTTACTGCTTATTGGCTGCCATCATGGCCACCGCCACAATGGCAGCAGCGGCGGCGGCATACAATGATGGGTGATAAAATAGGTGATGGTTTGCGGTGACTGAGGCTAGGGTTTGTGAGACTTGGAGGATTAAATTCCAAAGAGGGGCAATTTGGTCGTTTTAGTAACGAGGGTTTGTAAGTGGTATTTTCCAAAATAGAGGAGGTTAAGACGAAAAAGTAATGGTGGTTTTTGGTATTTTCTTTTCTATTATTTTCATTGGGAAAAATTGCGAACAACTAACAACTAAGGCAGTTCCATGAATCTATGTCTTCCTTAAAATTACACTCAAATCATTTCAGCTGGACTACAGACCGACAAATAAATTTCTCTGAGCCAAAAAACTTAGAGAACCTAAACAAAATAAAAAGAAATTCATCATCGGGGTAATCTTCAGCAATAAGCAGCCCACAGTAGTTGACAAAATGCTTTGACATAGTTGCTTGTCTTGGAAAAGAAGCAGCGGGATAAGCGGCAATAGACCAATTTTCCAACACTGAAGCAGTTGAAAGCTGAAATTCAATGAACAATTGTCATTTGATTACTTATGGGAGGTTCCGACCATAAATTTGTCATATGTAAACAGTTGATGGACCAAAAACAAGCAAAAAAAACGATGAAAGGGTCAACTATAAGTAACGTCTTATGACCGCTATGATGCTCAGGGCCCCATGGTGACTTCTTCTGAGAGTTTTCTCGGTCAACTTGTGTCACATCCCAAATCCTATAGGGATGAAGGAGTGATACGACCGTCCTTTCTCCAAAGGACGTAGCATCAACTATACCCACATATCCAGCTCCCAAAAGTCCCCGCGATGGCGCTCTCGCTCTAACGGCCATTACCTGAAAGACCTGAAAATATGATAAGAGGAAAGGAATGTGCTATCACGGCCCAGTAAGTAATACATTTCTTCCAAACGGATCGAGAAATTATTATGCACATTTACAATACCAATATAATCCACTTTTAACATAATATATTCATACTATAAATATCTCAAGAAAATAACAAAATAGATACCAATAGTCGAGTCCATTGGTCAATCTCATCAAACACATGCCGATGGTCTATTCCATTGGCTAAACTCGTCAAAACACAGGTCGATGGTTCATTCTATTGATTAAACTCAAATCAAATGTTAATGGTCTATTCCATTGACCAAACTCAAGCTCAAATGTCCAACCATGGTCACACTTAACGCCCGTGACAAGACAACCACGATTCTCCCCTTAGTTAGGTCTCCACCTATTATAAGCCAGTGGTTCGGCCCACAAGGATATCCTAGACTAGTATACGCATATCTACACATCCCTCAGGGTTTACAGAGACATTGAGCATCAACTAACAATCACAAATCCCCAATAATCCACAAACATAATCAGAATCATCTCAAAATTCAAGCATTTGATAAATATCAAAATGCTTTACATAAACTGGAAGCTTTCCAAGATCCTTCAACAAAAGTTTCGTAAACCACTTTCAAACAAAAATTCTAACTAAAATCAAAGGACAATTCCCTCACTCAAACAACAAATGACAATAAAAGTCCGATCATGTTTTATACAATAAAGAATGCTCTTTTTCAACTAGTAACATATATTACCCATAATGTCTTTCAAACATGAGTTTAAAATATAAGAAAGAAATAATATCATTCACTTGGAAAAAGCCAAAAACCAACTATGGCAGTTACTCGAGCCGTTGCACTCAAGTTCCTAACAATTAACCAAAAAAATATATCAAAAGACCGAGTAAAAAGACATTCTAATGAACGACTTGACTATACTATGCCTATTTGTCGATAAAACGACACCCATGCAACAACGAAAAGTTCGCTTCTAGTAGAAACCCATTATTATCCGCAAGACATGGGTTACACCTTCAACTTCGTCGCGCCATAACTTTCTCCACAAAATTCCGTTTCAAGCCAACTTATAATCCTTAGAAAGCCATTTTGATATACTACAACAACCTCGGCTCAGCCGCCTCAAAACCTCACCGAAAACAAAATCCCGGCAGGAGTCAAGATGCGGGTCGTAGTAGAGGCCAGGCCTATGCTCCTTTGGGAATGCCGGAGCTTCGGAATTAGCCACGCTCAATGGGGCGAGGTGATGCATGGCTATGCTAATAGACATCGGTGAGAGTTCAATTGTAGCCCTAAGGGGCGTTAATAATCGAAATACGCAGGAATACAAGAGTGCATAAAAAACATAGCGTCATTGGTTCTGATTATGCATGTGATGGTTACATTATTTGTAGTATGCCTGAGTTGATACCGTGCAAGGTGTGGCAATGGCCAAGTAAGATTGCCTGCAATACGACTCAAATGTGACTGATTTAATGCATTGCTAAGATGCGATATGCATTAACCGTGATATGCATGTGTGTTATCGTGCAGGTATGGCATAACCAGGTAAGGTTACCTGCGAGTTGACTACTTGTCAATATTATTCATAGGGTTGTTGAATAGATTATACATTTAATTAAGGCAGTTAGTATTGTTGCCATTGATCTGCTTGAGGGGTTGTTTTTATGATAGGTACCTCGAGATGAGTTGATGTCTTAATCGGGGCTTAGAGCGAGAACTCGCTAAAATTATATCTCATTGTTGCATTAAACCATTTTAGGATGGCACATCCCCCGGTGCAAGTTGGGGTCTCCAAGGACTAGGAGATCATTGTGACGACCTACCACTTTCTGGGTCGGGCACAACTATACGAGAAATATGCTTCCACCATCTGGGTGGATGAGAGACCAGGGCTGTGGGTTCACTACCGATTCTTAGCTTGGTACATTAGGGAGGGCAAGCTCTTGTTCGGCCCTCTGTGCGATTTTGATGGGCCATTCGGTAAGGGCTCTAAGGTAGACTGGGATCCTATGGAGTTAGATCCTCCAGATGGAGCAATGGTGGATCTCGACCCTATCCCTCCAGTAACTGACTCGTATCCCTCTGACTACGACTCATCGAAGCCTAAATCAAACGGGTCCTTGTATTATGGTAGTCCCTAATGAATGTACCAAATCTGAGTTTTTTAGAGAGTAGATTAACCCAGCCTTAGTATCTTTTTGGTTGGCTTGGAAAAATGAACTTACCCATTGGCAGGCTTGTAAATAGAAACGTTTCTTTAAGGGTTAATCTAGTAATTAAATAAATGAGTTGGTTTGCTACTATGATGTTTGTTCATCCTTCTATCCCTGTCGTGATTAATTGATTGAATGGGTGTTAGTTCATTTCCGCTTGCGCATAATGAAAAAATGAAAAGAGTGGTCGGCGACGCGTCCTGGGACGTCGCATCCATTTGACCAAAGTGAAAAGGTTGTCGCGTACTTGGGATTCGGGGCATGACACTTCTCTATTCTAGATTTCCTTCATAGTTATGCTAAGAAAAAAGGGATGGCTATCAAATATGGAATTGCAGAATGAAGGGCGAAGGTCAGAGCAACTGGTTCTATGAATGTACACCTCCAAAATATACAAAGAGAACTTAAGGCCCTTTTGTGAAGTTAAACGTACGTTTTGACCAAGATTTTTGTAGCATCTGGTATTTTTCAGGTTGGAAAATCAAGAAGGAAGATGTTGATTTGCCACTTTTTGATCTGGCTACCATTGTTAATGCTTCAAATGGTTTTTCTGAGGATAGTCTGATTGGAGCAGGTGGTTTTGGCCCAGTTTACAAGGTGATGGGCCATGCATATTCCAAGACAAAGTTACTGCAAACAAAGTGATGATATTTCTTTATTTAACATGTTTACCCAAACCACAATATGCAGGGAAATCTTTTCATAGGACAAGACGTAGCAGTGAAGAGACTGTCAAGAAATTCAGGACAAGGTCTTGAAGAGTTTAAGAATGAAACAATTTTGATATCCAAACTTCAACATCGGAATCTTGTGGGGCTTCTAGGTTGTTGCATGGAGAGGGAGGAAAGGATTTTGGTCTATGAGTACATGCCAAACAAGAGTTTGGATTATTTCATTTTTGGTTAGGCCTCTTGTCCTTTAAGTTAAAGATATTACTTGATCATGATGCTATCTGTGCACCGAACTTAATTTCTCTGGTTGACTAAACTATACTTATATGCATATGCAGATAGTGAAAGATGCTTATTGTTAGGCTGGAAAAACATTTTGACATTATCATTGGGATTGCAAGAGGTCTTCCCTATCTACATCATGATTCTAAACTTCAAGTAATTTATTGGGATCTCAAAGGTAGCAACATTTTATTGGATGGTAGCCTAAGCCCTAGAATCTCGGACTGTGGGTTGGCAAGAATTTTTGCATGTGATGAGAACGAAGCAAAAACAAGAGAATCATCGGAACTTAGTAAGGACTCATCTTTCCAGAAAATCTCTAAATAGAGCTGCATGTTATGTTAGAAGACTAATGCCAATGACTTTATCACTACAGTGGCTATATGTCCCAAGTATGCCTTCAACGGAAAATTCTCTGTGAAATCCAATGTCTTTAGCTTTGGTGTGCTTTTGTTAGAGATTGTAAGCGGCAAACGAAACAGAGGATTCTGCCACCTGAATTCTCACCATAACCTTCTTGGACATGTAAGAGAAAAGATCCAGAGCATATGTTGTTCTCTCTCTGTTATCTCTCTATTTTTGTCTTGCATTACTAAGCCTGAGATGCAATTTTTTTCAGGCATGGTTGCTATGGAGTGAAGACAAAGCCATGGAACTCGTTGATGGGTGCGTGTGTGATTCAGTGGAACCTCAAGTACAAAGATGTATCCATATCGGCTTGTTATGCGTGCAGAAGTTCCCAACAATAGACCAACGATGTCCTCTGTAATCGCCATGTTAGGAAATAAAAGTGCATGCTAGCCTTGACCTTAACAGCCTGGTTTCTTTATGGAAAGAAGTTCAATGGACTTAAGTGCAACCCCAACACATGAAGAACTCCCTTCTGTTAATGCAGTCACGGTGACGATGTTGGATGGTCGGTAGTGCGAATTTGTGAGGAATTGCGAGTAGATCCGAGAAATGCCATTAATCGTTTATCTCATTCGTTGTCCAATACTTCTTGATTTGTGACCAATGTATGCTGGTCCAACAAACCAATGACCACAGAGGGGCGATCAAATTGGTAGAAATATTTTTTGTGGCTTCTGCAAGTGACGATTTAACATGTGATTTATGTTCTTTGGAACTTTCATATGAATGCTAGGAATGATATCTTCTTTGGTCGTGGAAATTGCCTGACCCTTTTAGCTGGTCTGAAAGTTGGATGGAGCATGAAAGCCGGTTTTCGAACGGTATCTGATTTCTTGCCATAAGCATGGATGATCCTTCTTCTGGAGACTATGCCTATAGTATAAATATTAATGGGCGGGCCCAATTTGAAGTGTTCCACGAAAACTTCATGTTGCGAAGAAAACAAAATTCTTTTCACAAAATAATTAATGGCCACTTAGGGGAACTGAGTTCTTGAACGAGGATTTACAGTGAAAATAATTACAATGAGTCATATTTTTCTATCATTAACTCCTTGATAATCAACAGAGAAAGTTTGATCAGAACTTCTCATAACATTTTCCTACAAAGACAATTTGCATAGCAAAGAAAAATGGAGTTAAGGATAACACGTCCGCATGGCACGAGTTCTTCTCTAGTAACTTCATACTTGGGTCTTGACTAGCGTTTTACCTAGTTAATGAAAGTAACGGAATTTCTCGTGAATCTGATTTTTATCTGATTAAGATGGGAAATAAGTAGGAGCCTGTGGTTAACATATTCCAGGGGTGCAAGAAATCAACATAATTTTGTCCCGAATATAGATGAAGAATACCTGGTAGAACTTTCAGTAACGAGGAGATTTCCGGGATCTAGCTTTACAGCAGAGGACAAAACTATGATTTCTCTTTGACTTGACAGGAATGGTGGAGCAATGTAATGTGTACCCTATATATGTGTAATGCCCTCTGATTCAAACGAGTGGGGATTTTCTTGTGATAAACTGCAGGTCTTGTGAAATTGACGCTCTTGACTTTTGTGTACGCTGCTCGGCTTCTGCTTTAGTATGGTCTAGAACAATGAACATGCGTGTTGAATTTGCATGCCGGCATCCTCTTCTTTATGCTATCAATTCCGGGTAGAATTGGTTATCTCCATTGGAATGTGGAAATCATCGTCGCCTTAATTGGCAAAACATTTCAATCTACGAAAGATCAATTAGCTGGAGAGTTCAGTTCTGTTAAGTAGATCATCGGGTGTCTGTGCTTCATACATATGCTTGATTCTATACAGACTAGCTACAATCCGAAGGTTTTTCTAATTATGTGCCCCATGTTGGACTGAGTCCACATTGGTGTCTTGCTCCTTCCATGACAGATGGTATTTTCGTGCTTGCTACTTGAGAAACACAAAACAGAAAAGCCGCGAAAAGTTAAAGTTTCCATTTTTAGGGGCACTGTCCTTATTGGATTTTCCGGACATGTCGTCTGTGCTCACTCCACTCTCCACAGCCTGGCTTATACATCTTCAGAAGTTGCACCGTGCAGGGGTACAAATACAAGAGATGCAATAACTGGAACATTTCTGTAGACAGAGAGAATATGCTGAGTTTAGTCAAATGATGCAGAGGGAAGCCTCGGTTACACGGACTGGTTACAAACGAATGATTAAGAATGATGTCAAACAAGTACTAAATTTTGTACTTCGCACTGATTGTATCTAGTGTATAAGTAATACTGTTCCACTTTGGTTTCCGAACCGTATGATTTGTCATAAATACAGATTTCACATATTTTTGTTTGTTGGTAGATTCGGATGCATATCGTATAATGACTACAAGTAGAAATCTCAACATTACTTTAGGTGACTAAAAGTGATCAATATCAGTATTGCGGCTATATGTCCCCATAGTATGTGTTCTGTGGACCATTTTCTATGAAAACTGGTAAATTTAGCTTTGGAATACTTTAATAAGAAATTCAAGTGGCAAAAGACAAATGAGGGTTTGGCCATTTCAGTCACCACCACAAGTTTCTTGGGCGTGTAAGATGTGGTTTTCTCCCCTTTTGATTTTGCATACTTATCCAAATTCGCAATTTTTCATGTAAGAGAGCATATTAGCTTTATAAATAGACAAGCAATGTTGATACTATGTAAGAAAGTCAAATTCAAAAGTTTAAATTAATATATAAATATATATTTATATATCTAAAGAGAGCACATGAATATATGACTTATATTTAATACCGACAGCGGACCTAATAAAAATCCAAACTAGAAAAATCCTTCTAATTCATTACAAAATGCAGGTGGCCTACATAGTGCGTGTTGGTTGTAGTTATCATTTATTGTAATCGCATTTAAACGAGGAAGGAAGTAGATACTATACTAACAAAGATTTTATACTTTTTGTTACGGATACTTCGACAACTTAAATAGCGAAAACCTATTGCTAAAAAAGAATAGTGAACTCCTAAGATTTTTTCGAATCAAACAGCGGGCAACAAATTTGATGTTTATAATAATAATAATAATAATAATAATAATAATAAATTGATGATTATCACTGTAAAGTTATAACAAAAGTTGTAAGAGATAATCGACTTTGGTGATCTGTCACCCTTCTCTTTGACCTGAGATAACTTTTACTATTTCTCATTTGTATATTGGGATGACAAAGAAATTTTTATACCATTTTGAAGCGGTCCATATGTCGTACAGATATCATTCTAAAATAACAGAAACCAATGACATAACAATCATATTTATTAGGATTATCTCACATCGATTGTGAGAGGACCCATGTGATTATAAATATGATGGAAGACCTTACCCCTTAAACTAATTTTAGGGTTGAGAAAGATTCAAGACCACTGACACCAGCATTAGAGTCCTGGTTACGCATGCATAGGCATCTTCATTATTTCTTGATTCAAACATTAGTGGAGACTTTTTAGTGATAACTACAGGCCATACAAGCTAACGCCTTCGTCTAATATGTATAATACTGTATCTCTCTCACTTCCGTGACAGTCCACATCCTTTATTGTATGGTGCTGCCTTTATGACAAAGTAGCTGTCAACACCGTTGAAATGTTTAAAACCTTGTCAACCTCAGGGTGAACCATCCTGTCTTGTATATATGATGTTTTTTCTATCGTTTGGACCATGTCTGACTAAAAGTCAACATTGGCGTCTCGATCTTTCCAATATCTGGCAACTGTTATATTACTGTATTCAAAGCAAATATGCTAAGTGGACTAAGGAATGATAATTGACATCGAGAAGCATTGATTTTTGTCCTTCACATTAATTTTCTGTTACACACCCAATTTGTGGATAGGTGCGAGACCTCACTCAGCTATTACAGATTGTTCATAATTACCACACACAAAACACTTCGGAGCAAACCATGTCATGCAAACAACCATTCTCAACTCTTTATTATTTCTCTCACCCTCTCTCTCTTTTATTGACGAGCCACCTCTCTCTCCTTCTCTCTTATTCCAAAGCACCTTGGCTATCTAAGCCTTCCTTTCAATGGCTCCCCCCAGTGCTCTTATTTGTAATACTGCTCCTAAAGAACATGTGCTGGCTGAATTTGTGCAAGGGAAATTGAAGGCATCTTCCTCTTTTTGGATGCGTTTGGTTTAGTAATTTAAAAACCTCTCAGGACTCTGAAGTTCCTTGAGAAAAATTTGAGGTGTTTGGCATGTAGAAATTTTCTCTACATAAATAACTAATTAATAAAAAACAATCAGATCCATATATGACTGTAAAACATCAAAATCATATATGTACAGTGGAATCAAAGCGTACCTGTTTGAACCATAGTCTCACTTAATGAAAAACAGATCAAACTGATGTAATCAGTGATCTATCGGAATGCCGGATCTTCCTCTCTATGACCTACTTCGGTATAACAGCTTTAATGGGATTCAGCAACTAATAGGTATAACCTACCCTTTTATAGGCTAGAGAGGAGACCTAGCAAACCCTAATCAATAGCGTATCAACTGAGCCCCTCCCATTATGGGCTTCAGTTAAACACAATTACCTACACTTTGCTGCTCAACTAGGCCCGTTATTAATAGATGCCATAACCCAATTCAATAAGATCACTTAAGGGTTTAACATATATTGAAATATCCATTAACCCAATTATTTAAAATAGAAAATTGATTAATTAATGTAAGCCCATTATAGGAAATTTCCAACATTCTCCCACTTGGGCTACATTAATTATTTTATTTTATTTTTGAAAACGATTTTATTTTGAAAACGACACTCTCGGGTTAATAACTGAAAATTTGTTTTATGTGGCCACAATTTTGAAAAATAACATTCCAATAACGGCATCTCAAAACTAATCTAATCAAATATAACCTCATTATAGGACTATGGCAATCAACGTGTTAAGAAAATACCGCAACACATGACCTTCCTTAATCACATATAATAATCATTATATTTTCATGGATCATGGGCCTAGTAGTGTAGTAAGAAATAGTGCTAATATATGATCAAATTATACACTATTTCTTATCAGTCATCAATGCAATTTCTCAACGACATGAAACTGCATTAGCACAATTTCTAAACAATATGAAATTGCCTCGTGCGATTTCTAAACAATATGAAATTGCACAACTATGTCACAATCTAACATGAGATCTCATAATTAATGACATCCAGTCGTCTTTAAACTAAAATTTGTTTAAAGATACTGTATCATATTTCCATTTCTCAGTCGACAGGAGAGAGGATAACAATAAAATCAATAGTAATGATCATCAAAAGTAAATGCTTTAATAGTCATTATAAAAGCATTATCAGTTTGTATATATCAAAAAATACAAACTATATAACTCCCACTAACAAAAAAAAATCAAAAGACTCTAAAACACCCATATTCTTTACATGTTATTTAAACAAAATGAGTCGTAAATCTTTTGTTAGAGGATCAGCTAACATGGACTTAGTTCTAATATTCTCAATCACAATGTCTCCTTTTTTTACTAAGTCATTAACAATATAATATTTGATTCGGTTAACATCTCAGCTGTGGCATTGTTGTTGTTCACAGCAAAAGTAACTGTTTAACACACATAATGCAATATGATTAATTATGGGCAATAAGTAATTCTACAAAATAATTTGTACATTATAAACTCCCCTTTGAGCAGAGCGTATAATGCACTATTATTTTTCACAGCATGAAGTTTGTAAAACCACAAGAAGGAGAATTACATATAATTATCAATAATCCATCCCCCTTGGGCAAACAAATCATTTAAATTATACATCTCCATGATATCAATATATAAAGATAGATAAGAAGAATTACATATAATTGTCGCGACCTATTGTTTCCGTCCCAAGAGGGAAGGAATATCTGAATAAATAAATAGGTTTAGAGGTATTGTTCAAAGGGCGAGTCCAGGACCCTCATTAGACATAGGCTCTCCCAAGCCCATACCTCGCATGACGTTGGGTGTTCATGAAAATCTTCAAATGAGGAGTCACCACTAGCCTATTGAGGTCAGCTAGAAACCAAGCGAGGCATGGGAGTGTGCCTCACTTTCTACGCAACCAGAGATTCTAAGGTCGGGGACTTGATTACACTAATTAACCAATTAGTGCCATTTCGGTACCTAAAAGACTTTTGTCAGGCAGTTTGGATTGATTTTAGGATTAACCGCTAACATGTGAGGTGATCATGCGGATGCGCAATCATCAAAATAGCAATAAGCAATTAAAAGAAACATTAATAAATTGCAAGGAAAAATAAACACATAGTATTAAGAGATAAATAGATGACAACCCTAATTAAACCAAGGGGGGAAACCATAATCATCGCATCCTAAGCGTGCATTTAAAGGCAATTGTATCCGAGGATAATTAAAACCTTAAGTGAAGCCGTAAGAGCTTATTCAATTTTGAACACGATCTTAAGTCGATGATATTCCGACACTTTTTTAAGAGAAAATTGTCCAAGAATTATTTTAGAGCTTCTTAGGGAACTCTAAAACAAACTTGGAATTTTTTGGGGATTTTTGAGAATTTTTTTGAATTTTTTGAAATTTCGAATTTTTTTGAATTTTTAATATTTTTAATGTTTTTTATGATTTTCTGAATTTTTTGATTTTTTTTTATGAAAAATAATTCGGACCGGGTCAAGAGACCCGGCCCTACTAAACTGACCCGGACCCTATTGGTCCTGGTCGGTTAAACGAAATTGGGCCGACCCCAAAGCCCACTCGAAAAAATCCAAAATAAGGTCCACGAAAATTCTTTTATAGAAACAGCCCATTTCCAATTTCTGCTCTCGGCCCGGCCATCTCAGCCCGCGACGAACCCAGCCCAACGCTCGCGGGCAGCCCATCTCCTTGCTTGATTTTCTTTGTTTTTTCTGATTTTTATTTTTATTTTATTTGTTTTTCATTCTTTAATCTTTTTTATTCCCCACTTTTTGTCTTTTTCCCCTGCAGATTTCCCTCACCCCATGCAGCGTCTTCAGCCTCTTCGTTCCTCTTCTCCCGAAGCTGCAGACGCCCGCCCGAAGGCCGTTCTACACCCCCACCTCGCCGAACCACCGTCATTCATCGGCCACCCGTCCCCGCCAACACCGACAGCCGCCGGACACCCACTCAGGTGACAGACACTAAGCTATTCTCCGACGCGAGGAGAAACCATCGCCGATTTGACGCTAAACCAGTGTTTTGCGCAAATATCATGCAAAACAAGTGTGAACTAGACGAACAAACATGATTCAACAAGAATAGCCACGAACGCTGGTCGGTTTTCGAGCTCAAAGTGGATAGTGCCCTCGGCTTTCGGTGGGGCATTTCGTCGAACACTCGGTGCGCGTGCGTAAAACAAAGGGTTTCCGGTTTGAGCAGAACTCAGACCGGACCTAAGCTTCTAACTAGATGTGCCAGCATGCTAAGAAACATTTATGAAGAGACGACAGGGGCCGGGGCTCGCGCGGAACCGGTCGGCGCGAGCTCGGCCCGCGACTTCGTCAACCACAAACAAGGATGTTCGAGGGAAGCCTACCCGGTTCAACTTGAGGACGCCGGGCCGAGGAGATGTCGGAAGGAGCTTGCGCGTGGCCGAGGCGTTGTCCGAAGCTCTCTTGCTCTTCCTCGGCACACGCCTCTCTCGGTTTCACTCTTGGTGCGTTTCCCCTCTCTCGGGCTCCTGAGTCCTCCCTTTTCTCTCGCTCGGTTCTCTCTTGCGCTCTCTCTCTCGGGCTCCCGGAGTCCTCTCCTCCCTTGTTTTTTCGGCCCCGTTCTCCTTTTCTCTCCGCTCGTTCTGCTCCCCCTTTCTTTCTTTTTTCTCCTTTGCTGCCCTTCTCTTTTTCTGCTTTCTACCCACTCTTTCCTTTTTCTTTCTTTTTGCTCTGCTCCCTCTGCTTCTGCCTCGCTGCCCTCTCTCGCCGCAACCTGCTCCTTTGACTTGCTTTCGCTTTGCTCGACTTGCTTTGCCTTCTCTTTCCACTTTGCAGTCCGCGCGTGGAGAAGAAAGAAGCAACCTGAAAGCGGACGGCTAGGCGGGAAAGGAAGGAAAAGGGAAAGAAGAAGAATGGGCCAAGCCCATGCGGGGGGAAAAGAAGGAAAAGAAAGGGGCCGGGTAGGCCCAGCCCCGGCCCGAACCTTCTTCTTTTTTTAATTTTTAACAAAATTTTATTTTTTTTTTATTTTTTTTTAATATTTTTTAAATTTTTTTATAAATTTTGAAACTAATGACACAAGTGCTCCTAATGTCTATATGTGATGCAATTTTAATGAAAATTTTTTGGTTAGGGGTTAGAAATTAATTCCTAATTTTCGAATGCAATTAATAAACACTTAAACAAATCGCCAAAATTTAGGTGTCAACAATAATCTTCAAAGATATATCCCCTTTAGGCAGACAAATCTTTTAAATTATACATTCCCATTATCTTAACATAAAAGGAAATCACATATAACTCTCAAAGTTTATCTCTTTTGGATAGATAAACCTTTTGAATCACACATCCCATCAATTATCTCTAATATATCAATATAGAGGGGAATTACATATAACTTTAAAAAATTTATCCCTTTTGGGCAGATAAATCTTTTTGAGTCATACATCTCCATCTTTTAATTTTGGAATTTATCTTCAAGCAATTTTCAAATTAATATACACAATAACCCCATTTGGGCAGATGATTGTATATATTAATTTTTATCAATAATGAACATCAATAATTTACAAACTTTAACAATTTGTAAATAATGTTCTATTTAATCATTGCCCAAAAATTCATCAAACAATATGAAGCATTTTACAACATGTGCTTCCCAAGATCATATTGCATTTATCAATCAACAATTTTTGCCACAATTTTATGTGCCTATTTCTACAATTAAGCATATAAGATTATCTAGTTAAACTCAAGCAAGAAAGTATAGATAATCTATGCTAAATTAGGGAAAGTGAATAGTGTCATCCTATTCCTCATACCCTATAATAAATTTCCATAAATTAAAAATTGGAAATATAGGCACAAAATTATTTTTCATTGAATTAAAAATGGATAACAATAAATAATTTCAAATAAATATTTAAATATGCCAAAATTAAAATTTACCATACCAAAAAAATCATAAATTAAAAATTATGCATAAAAAAAAAATTTGAAACAAAACGGGCCATGGAGGACCCTACACTTGCCCCCATGCACCATTCTGTGCACGTGGATCTAATAGCTTGGCTACACTGCATCAACAAGCCTAGTTGATATCAAGGCAAGCTAGTGGAGAATGTTATAATTCATTCAAGACCTTGCACTTCGCAAATGATGGAGAACACATGGAGGAACACAATCCTACATTAGCTATAGGCACATGAGCATGACAACTGAAATTTACAGCGTCCAAAGGAGAAGTGAGGACAACTTAAAATCCGTTATCTTAGGTGCTTATTCAAATTAGCTTAATCTCATTAACACTAATCAATAGAAAGACTCGAAACCAACCTAATTTGATAGCTTGACGGAGAGATGACGATAATAATGGAAGATAAAGGGAGCCATCAATGCACATGAATAAATTTACTAATACAATATAACATTTATTAGCACTACATAACACTATTTTCTCTACAGTATTATGTTATACTAATGTTTCAGGAAGTAGTGGGCAATTGACCACTTCTCATACGTGGCTTTATATTAGGCATAGACAAAGCCAAGTGAAAAGTAAGCCCTCCCCACTGATGCAGCCCAAGAAATTAATGAAGTCGATATTTGTTCAAATAGCGACAATGTTACCAATTCTTCATGAAGACTATCCTTTTTATCAAATAGTTTATATTTTAATCACAACATTGCTACTTGATCAATGCTCTTGTGCAAGCAAGACTAAAAATTTATGAAAGAAAGCAAACTATCCAGTGAAAAAAAAAATTAAGGAAAATGCGGTGCTAGCATATAATTTGATTCAGTCACAGTCCCACTTTCTCCAAAAACACAAGCGCCCTAAGCGAAAAAACCATTAGCCAACCGACTGCACCCTCTCTAGACCCTCGATTGCGAATGTACTAGGGTTTCAAGAGACAAAACAGCCGCCATAAAATAATCGAAAATCGAACATCGTGAAACCGAGATAAAAAAAATAGCAACAAAAAATACTTAATGTGCAAATTGCCAAATAGACACCCCCATCAAACGGGGGGCCAAAAAAAAAAAAACTCTGCAAAGCTTCTTGCAAACACAAAACACAACTGACATCACAAAGGATTTTGTTCTTCACAAGGTATCTAGCTATTTAGAGGGCACAAGGAGTTCAAACCACTCTACATGCGCAAGCACACGAACCCATAAACAAGCACGCATGAATAACCCAACATCAAAACAAAACGAAATCACATTAGTTAGTCCACCTCAAAGTAATTCAAGAACTAGCAAAACACCCATGCACAAACACGTTCTAGTGGAGCAGGAAAAATAGAAACTTTCTCTTCACACTAACTCAATCCAAGGATATTCACCGATGTGATACCCAACACGCACGCACGAAACCCCCGATCTCATCGTGTAGAAACTCCAACCGTGCAATTTGTCGATCAACATTGCATAAATCACTCATGTATTACAATACCCATATAACAATTTTTAACATTCATCATTCAATCAAAGGAAATTCGAAACTGTTAGAATCCTTTCCAATTATGAATTCTGGAATTTTCGAAATTCTCACTCAATACTTAGTAAAACTATACAAATAATATATGGTGAGAACATGTAGAACAAATGCTCTAAAGTTTCAAAATTGATTGATCTATGCATAAGGTTTTCATCTCCTAATCATGCTCCAAAAAATCCAAAAAAAAATTATATGTCGAAGTTAAGACCTATATGAATAATTTTCATGAAGGAGTTGACCTCCATATCTTAACACAGAAATTGAAAAAAAAAATCAACAAAAGAAACAGGCGGACAACATGCTTATCAGAACTAAACAAAATATTATTACAGATTATTGAACTGACTTTGGATGATGATTTCTGATAGCAACCGACACTGGATCAGGGCGTTCTATAGCTCGTTGGAAAGCTTTTTAAGTCAACTTCAAATGTTATGAAGACATCAAACACCAAAAAGCTTGTTTACTAGCTCGTTTCTAGACATATGCACGGAGAGGTCCATCATAGGTCCGAAATTGCAGAACAATGATCATCCAATAAATCAAACATATCATCATCATAACTTATCTCTTCCATTCTAATACATTATTTTTACCTATTTAATAAGTATTTTGATTTGATTCGACAAAAAAAAAAAATACTTTGATTGATCGAAATCACATAAGAACTTGTAAAGCACAAACTGACAGAAGCTCAAAACCAAAAGGAACAAACATGGTAAACACCATAATCGGATTTGTTAAAAAAAAAGTTTGGGTTCTACAATCATATATGACCTGCTCTGATACCACATGTAGAAATTTTCTCTACATAAATAACTAATTAATCAAAAACAATCATATCCATATATGACTGTAAAACATCAAAATCATATATGTACAGCGGAATTAAAACGTATCTGTTTGAGCCATAGTCTCACTTGATGAAAAAGTGATCAAACTGATGTAATCAGTGATCTATCGGAATGCCGGATCTTTCTCTCTGTGACCTACTTCGGTATAGCAGCTTTAATGGGATTCAGCAACTGATAGGTATAACCTACCATTTTATAGGCTAGAGAGGGGACCTAGCAAACCCTAATAAATAACGTATCAACAAGCCCCTCCCATTACAGGTTTCAGTTAAACACAATTGCCTATACTTTGCCGCTCAACTAGGCCCGTTATTAATAGATGCCATAACCAAATTCAATAAGATCACTTAAGGGTTTAACATATATTGAAATATCCATTAACCCGATTATTTAAAATAGAAAATTGATTAATTAATGTAAGCCCATTATAGGAAATTTCCAACATGGCAATCATTCCCGCGAGCTTTGAGATAAAAGTTAATCTTAAGAAGGCTAAAAGCTCAAAACAATTCTCCATTAACCTTGAGCTTTCCGCATTTCGAAAATGCTGAAGCCATGGATTAATGAAATTTGGTCAGTTTCCTTTTTACCCTCAATAACTTATTAAAAGTCAAGTTTTGCCCCTTTTAAAAAAGAAAACTCTACCTCGCCTCTTCGCTCAGCCGCTCGTTCTTTTGCTGCGCTAGTTCCCTTTTCGCTCAGTCGGCGGCAATCTGCATCCAGGACACCTAGGACGAGAGGACGATGAACAGCCGGTTCACCCTGTTCCTCGGGCAATCCGACAAGTTGGCGCCCTCGACGGACTCGTAGACCAAGTAGACGAAGTTCCAAGAAACGGAGGCGCCCAACAGCTTGACCAGGCTGCTGTGGTGGCTCTTGGTGATGGCGGAGAAACGTCGGCTGAGTTGAGGGAGGTCGAGGGGCCGGTTGAGGCGGCGCTGGAAGACGACAGTGTCGCGGCCGCGTAGGGCGCAGCGCTAGGAGGAGGAGGAGAGGCGGCCAAAGAGGAAGTTGCCAGTGGCGAGGCGGAGGTCGGGGAGGGTGTAGATGAGTGGGGTCTCGGGCAAGAGCTGCTTGATCTTGGACAGGGACTGGTGGTGGTGGCTGGCGGAGAGGGAGGAGGAATTGGAGTTGGAGTTGTAGTTGTTTAGGTTGAGGGAGACGGAGACGGAGGAGGAGGAAGATGGGTCGGAGGGGTTGGAGGGGTTGGAGGAGGAGTTGAAGGGGAGGCTCTCGAGGACTTGGAGGACCAAGTGGCGGCGCTGGAGGTGGGTCAGATTGCATCTGCAGATGCTTTGACCTACACAAGCATTTGATCTTCTGCACATGGAGAAAGAGAGAGAGAAGTGGGTTCTCGTGGATTGCGAAGTTCAAGAATTCGAATAGAATGAGATGTTGCTACAGATACTAGATTAAAGATTTTGCCCCTGGTAACCTACAGAGATGAGAGGTGTCAAATTATTTGATTATTTGGGGAATCGAATAGAAATCTCACTCTTGAGTGGTCACACTAGATTAATGTTGTTTCGCATCATCTTTGAATGCAGTCCATTTGTGAAAGCTCTTATTAACTTCTGCTGTTGCTGCTGTATCACTTCCCATTACAGAAGCCTTGCGACATATCCTTCTTTCTGCAAGTGCATTGTTCGAAAGACAAATCTTTATAAAAGAGGCTTGAACACTCAAGCTGAGGACCTGAAAAACCAAGAAGCCTGCGAAAGGAAGCCCAACAATTTCCTTAGGAGCAGAAGAGAAACGAAAGTCAAGTACTCCACCATATCCAAATTGAAAACTTCTTCAAGGCATGGTCCTGCCCTGGTCTTTATGCAAGGTGTGTGAAACGAGATCAGCGAAGACAGCTTGTTTTGAATCGCATGAGAACAGCGTAGTTGTGGTTAGATGCGGCGGTTGTAATAATCTACACTCGATAATGGGTTGGTTTGGGTGGTTTGGAGAACAAGGGAACATAGAGGATATTTTGGCTGCTCAAGGAGAGGAAGTGAAGAAAGGTACTGTACATACCTTGAATTTGACTTCAGAGGTTTTAGCTGGAACCAGAAATTGAGAATGCTTCTGAATATTGCTCATGTGAATAACATATTTATTCCCTTTAGAAAAATGTCCAACATGTATATTTTAGGATATTCTCGAGAGAAGATTTGGATATCAATTCATATAGAGTGAATCTCAAAGATGTAAATGAGGAGAGAGGTGCTTCAAATGACGACATAGCTTCTGACATGGTACGTTTACACGATTAAATAGCTATGAATTTAAAAAATAGTTAAGGATGTTTGTAATTTTTAATAACAATGATTTTTTTTTAAATTCATTATTATGCTATGTCTTTTCTTTTTTTCTTTGGTCTTTTGAAGTTCCTCTCTGAGCCAGGGACGAAAAGCATTTTGCCTGCTTGAAATGGTGAAGAAGCATCCAGGTCTAGACACGGGAGAAAAACAGTTGGTTAGTCCTTGGTAATTGAAATCAGTGATAAATTATTTCTTGAAATGTATATAAGTACAATTATCTTTTTTCTTTTTCTTAAAGCATCATCACAATTCTTGATGGTAATTGACTTGCAACCATTTCATTAATTTGATCAAATTCATGATGAGAATGACAATTTACATCAAGTGATTATAAGTCTGAGCAAATTTTAAAATCACAAGAATAGTGATTAATTAGTTCTTATAATGTATAACAGTAAAATTTTTCCTCTTTTTTTTTCTAAAAGCAGTTGCACAATTCTTAATGATAATTAACTTGCAACCCCATTATTTTGATCAGAATGTTTATGAGAATGACAAATTTGGGTTAAGCAATAAGGTTGGTGAAGAGGATAAAAGTGAAGAAAATTATTGTTAATTTAACCATATCACTAAATTTGGTATCTATTGTTAGATTATTTAAATAATAAATCACATATTTGTCTAACACCTACATGTGTCTAGGGAAGTTAACTTGGTGAATTGCATCATGAAATTATGAGTTATGAGACTTGGGTGAAATTTGCTTTTTATCTTGTGACCATTCTGTTATGCTCTGGCCTTTCTCATTTTCTCCACCCCTCATTACTCATATCTCACACCAACATTTAACATGAGATTAATGGACTTACCTCGTTTTATCAAATACGCTACCATAAAAACAATAAAATAACACACAATCAAGTTAGTTAGGCCTAAGTCCTTTGAGGTTTAAAATCAATCTCCAATAGAGTCACCAAGCTGTGGCAACCTAACTTTTGGAGCTCGCCAATGACTAGGGGAGCTTTTAATTAAGTTTAGGGTATTGTTAACTTCAGATCGATGACCTTCTTTTGACTTAGGCTCTCCCAAGTTCATGCCCCATGCGACATCGGACATTCAAATTTTTTTAATCAATTAAGCCTATGCAAATTTAATAGAAGAGTCGCCACTAGCCTTTTAGGGATTGGCTAAGAACCTAGTAAGATATGAGAGAATATCTAGATTCAGGAACTTGATTACATTAATTATACAACTAACACCCTTTCGATACCTAACTCAATTGTGTGTTAACTAATGACATGGAAAAAACCTGAGGTTTGTCCTAATCATTCTAGAGCTAGAAAATAACATCCAAGATATTAAAATGTGCAATCAATTATAATTATTTTAATATTGTCCCCAAAAAGAAAAATACAACACAAAATAAATTACCCTATTGCAAAGCCCTAAAGGCTTGTCCAATTGGGGTTTTTTTTTCATTTTCAAGGGTTTTTCAAATTTTCTATTTTTTTCTGATTTTTCTGGAATTTTTCTGAATTTAAAAACCTTTTATTAATACTTTTGGCATTTTCTAATTTTCCTAATTTTTTTGAATTTTTCGGAATTTTTGAATTTTAGTTATGATTTTTAAGATTTTACTGAATTTGAAAACCTTTCATTAATTTTTAATGATTTTTTCAAATTTTTTAACATTTTAAGGAATTTTTATGATTTTTTTTATTAGGACTTGGATTGGGTCACGAGACCCAACCCGAGTAAATCGTCCCGGACCCTATCGGTCTAGGCTGGAGTATAAAGGCCAGCGATGTGTAGTCATTTTCATTTTATTGAATGAGGAAGTGATCTTGCCTCAACCTAAACAACACAAGGTTCCTCATAGAGAGAGTTCCAATGAGCATAGAGGCATCTTCAATAAGGGAAGAATCATGCACACGAAATATTTTTACAATCATCTCGCCAAGAGGTGGATAGACTTCCCATCAAGGATGTTCCTTGAAATCAGTAATTTAAAATTTTAGACCAACTTTCTTGACGCATGAACGTAACAAGGATTAGAAGATTTTATATAAGAATCAGTTGCTTCTTCACAAATCGAGAATTGTTTAGCGCAAGATGAGAGCTACAATAAAAAATTATGATTTTTATGATTAAGTGGCTCAAACAACATGGTGAATGCTTTTTTTATTGAAAATTCATTGTCAATGATTATTCTTGGCGATAAATAATATCGACTCTCTAAGCTTTTATACGAATAAATTGTTGTATTTACTAGTTACTTTATCCCATGGATTTTAAAAATCGATTTCTCTTTGACCAAAAGTCCAAATCAAAATCCATAAAATTCTACAAGTTCTTAGAGATGTGAGGAATCTAATCATCATCATCAAACAGCTCATCCTTGGCCGGAGCTTCATCGGCGAAACCAACATAACTAGGGCTACAATTTTTGATTCCTAGAACAAAAACCAACTTGCATGAGTGAAAAAAACAAGGAAACACTTACCAACGGCATCGACCAACCACCGTGATGCCCTTCTCTTCTTTCTCTCGGTTGTGCCCTGCTTTTCTTTTCAATTTTCTTCTCCTCGGCCCATTCTCTCTCTCATATTCCTCCTTTCACTCTGCCTTTGAAAGCTGAAGCAAAACTAATAGGCTTAAAATAGCCTGACGGGCTTAAGTGGTTGCTTGGGCTTGTGGGCTTGGCCCAACCTTTTCCAACACACGTCATATCTTGCTCTAGATTTGCACAGCCCGAATAATTTTGGGCTGAAGAATAGGTCTTAGGGACCAACTCCATCATCAGTCTCGGTCGTGTAGACTTTAATTGACCGTTGAACGGAGGGGTATGACTTTCCCGTCTGAGGAAATTCTCTGACCTATCAAAATCCCACTCCATCTCCCGAGCAACACGTGTCGCCCGAGACTGACCGTCTTCTCCTTCCTCACGCCTCTCTCCTCGCTCTCTTCTTTTTTCTTTTTCTTTGACTTCATCTTTCTTCTTCTTACCTTTCACCCCTTCCACCACAGCCGCCCCACCACCATCTCAGTCCACCAACTCGCCGCGCCGTTTCCATCCTCGCCCGCTCCTTCTCTGACCTCCAGCACCGTCGCCTCCTGTCCAACTCCTCCCACGCCCGCGCCCTCGTCGGCCAGGAGGTCGAGGCCCTACGCGCGTCGACGAACCACGCCTCCGCCTCATTCGTTGCGTGAGCCGACCTCGGTGGAGCTCGAACCAACTCAGATTCGAGGTCGAGCTGAGCTGTAGATCACAAGTCTAGGCCTCGCTCGACCTTAGATCGAAAATCTGGGTCGCAAGTTCGCCGGCCGAGCTCGATAACAGAGGACTGAAATGGCGGGGAGGTGTTGGACTGAGACAGCGGTGGTGTGGTGGTGCTAGTGGAAGGGGACGAACGTCTGTTGTCGTCCCCGTCATCCCCGTCGGAGTCAAAGGGCGGAAGAAGAAAAAATGAAGGAAAAAAGAAAAAAGGGAAGAGAGAGAACTGAGGGAGGAGGAGGCGGTGGCCCGCGGGCAACACGTGTCGTTCGGGCAGTGGAGTGAAATTTTGACTGGTTGGAATTCCACTCCTACCTTATATTTTTCTGTTGCATGAATAGACACCGTTAGTCTCCTAATAAAAGCACGTGCTTAACTTGGTCGTCGAAAGAGAGAGAAAAATTGGTCGTCTACATTTATGGTCTGGCTGACTTATCTCATTGGGAGTTCCTAGTGATTGAATCTGCTATAAAACTACAGAATGCCCTTTCTGGTGGGCTTCAGCTACATATTCTTGGTGAGAAGTGAGAACCTCTGAGTTTAAAACTTTTCGTTGAGAGGGAGGAGCTAGGGAAAAATTCAGAGAGGAATTTATGGCATTGGAAAAGGTTCCATATTCCCCCTTCTTTTACTCTGTTTATGTCATGCTTATGCTGAACTCAGTGATCGTATCTGATACCTTAAGTCTAGGTCAGTCCATTAAAGATGGAGAGAAATTGGTCTCTTCAGGCCAAAGCTTTGAGCTTGGCTTCTTCTCTCCAGGAAACTCCAAGTATAGGTATTTGGGTATATGGTACAAAGTTAGTCCTGATAGAGTGGTTTGGGTTGCCAACAGAAACAACCCGCTCACTGATTCAAATGGTGTTCTCACATTTAGCGATGAGAGGAATCTAGTTATTCTCAACCGATCAAAGAGCATCATCTGGTCTTCAAATTCATCCAGGGTTTTAAGAAACCCAGTTGCACAGTTGTTGGACTCTGGTAACCTTGTCGTTTCAGAGAATACCAGCTCACACTCTGGTGAATTCTCATGGCAGAGCTTTGACTATCCAACCGACACCCTGTTAGCTGGTATGCGAATGGGATGGAGCCTCAAAACCGGTTTCCAATGGCATCTGACTTCTTGGAAAAGCACGGATGATCCTTCCTCTGGAGACTATACCTACAGAATAAATGTTAATGGGTTGCCCCAATTTGAAATGCTCAAAAGAGGCTCCACAAAAACATATCGGATAGGACCATGGAATGGAATTCGTTTCATGGGAGCTCCAACACCTCTAGGTACTGTTCTCAAGCGATCATTTGTTTGCAATGAAACAGATGTCTATTCTGAGTTTGAATCTTCAAGGTATGATATCATCACCATATTCACATTGAATCCGTCTGGTCTTTTTCAACGTCTTCAAAGGGAGAAAGAGAGCTCTACATGGGATGTCATAATCTCATATCGGCGATCCATGTGATTACTATGGGCAGTGTGGGGCTAATAGTGTCTGCAAAAGTAATAAAGACCCCAGATGCCAGTGCTTGCAGGGATTCATGCCCAAATCCCAAGAAGAGTGGCAGTTATTTAATTCAACCAGTGGGTGCATTAGGAAAGCTCAGTTGAATTGCGCTCAAGAACCGGGCTTTCTGAAACTTTTGATGCTGAATCTGCCCAATCTGATAGACTTCTGGGTAAACAATAACATGAGCCTTGAGGAGTGCAAGGTGGAGTGTCTAAAGAATTGTTCTTGTACGGCTTATGCTAATTCAGATGTTAGAGGAAGAGGAAGTGGCTGTTTGATGTGGTTCAGTGATCTCATTGATATAAGAGAATTTGAACAAGACGACTATGTACAAAATATCTACATAAAATTATCTGCTTCTGAGTTAGGTAAATATGTACATAGTGATTCAGTTAGCAACCACTTTCCTACGCTGCAACTATTGTGCTTTTTTTTAAAGTGTGTACATTGTAAATGCTGGATTAACCACATGATCTTGTACTATTTACTCGTTTGTTTATCTTGCTGGACTATTTCTGGTTACATCCATCAGCTTATGAACATAATCTCGTCCGAAATTAGTTAACAAACTTTTTCTTGGTAACTCTAGATTCCATCAAAAGCCCTGCCAATAAGAAAAAACTGTTGACTGTCACGGTGGCTTCAGTCATTTCTGGATTGCTCATAGCAGGTATAGCATTGAGTATTATGTGGAAGAGCAGAAAGAAAAGAAGAGGTAAGCTTGTTTGTAATTTAGTCCCCTTTTAACTGTGAAATTTGCGTTGGAGTTCTGTACTCGGACCATGACCAAATTAAATATCACTTTCATGTGATAGATAGAGTTCCTCCTTGTAGGCTTACAAAGTAAGAAGGAAGACATTGATTTACCATTATTTGATTTTTCCACCATTGCCGTTGCTACTGGACATTTCTCACAGACCAACATGATTGGAGCAGGTGGCTTTGGTTCAGTCTACAAGGTAATGAGTTGCAAACTTGCGAGTTTACATAACACAATGAGCTTATGTAATTGGAAAAAAAATGCAGGGAAATCTCTCCATGGGTCAAGAAATAGCGGTGAAGAGGCTGTCCAAAAGTTCAAGACAAGGTCTGGAAGAGTTTATGAATGAAGTACTCCTAATTGCCAGACTTCAGCATAGGAATCTTGTTGGACTTCTTGGCTGTTGCATCGAGGGAGAAGAAAGAATGTTGGTATATGAGTATATGCCAAATAAAAGCTTGGATTATTTCATTTTCGGTTCGACCTCCTTGATCCATTTCATTTTCTTTTCACTCGACCCCCATACTATTAGTATGTATGTCATATGTGCCTTAGCATGGACATACATCCAAATGCTAATCGATGAACTCATTTTCTTTAAATGTTAAGACTTACATTGGATTGACTGCAGATGATGACAGAAGCTTCTTGTTAGCGTGGAAAAGTCGTTTTGACATAGTTTTAGGAATTGCGAGAGGTCTTCTTTATCTTCATTAGGATTCAAAACTACAAGTCATTCATAGGGATCTCAAGACAAGCAATATATTGTTAGATGCAGACCTGAATCCTAAAATCTCAGACTTTGGCCTTGCAAGAATCTTTGCAGGGAATGAAAGAGAAGCAAGAACGAAAAGAATCGTTGGTACCTAGTAAGTTTCTCATCTTGATTAATGAGCATGTTCATAAATATTGGGTAGATTTAAGTGGCGATATTCTTAATGCAGTGGCTATATGTCCCCGGAATATGCTTTTGATGGAAAATTCTCAGTGAAATCCGACGTTTTTAGCCTTGGTGTAATTTTGCTAGAGATACTAAGTAGCAAAAGAAACAGAGGGTTCTGCCATCCTGATCATCAACACAACCTTCTTGGGCATGTAAGTACGGTATGGTTGTCCAAACTCATGTCTTTTGTATGATGTTTAATGACACGAATGGATTTGTCCTAGGCATGGTTGCTGTGGAGTGCGGGCAGGTCCTTGGAGCTTCTGCATGAATCTCTATGCGACTCCTTCATTGCATCCCAAGTAGAGAGATGTATTCATGTTGGTTTGCTATGTGTCCAAAAGCTTCCCGGAGATAGGCCAACAATGTCTTCAGTCGTTTTCATGTTAGCGAATGAGGAAGCAATCTTGCCCCAGCCTAAACAGCCCGGTTTCTTTTTGGAGAGAGTTCCATCGAGCACAGAAGCATCTTTAATAAGAGAAGAATTGTACACAAGGAATATCATTACGATCACCATGCCGGAAGGTCGATAAACTTCCCATCGAGGATGTTCCCTGCAGTGCGTGAGTTAGAATTTTAGATCAGTTTTCTTGACGCATGAAGGTAAATAGGATTAGAAGATTCTGTACACATATATGATTACCTCACAACGAGGATTATTTAGAGCGAGACCCGAGCTGCAATAAAGGATTCTCATTTTTAAGATTTAGTGGCTCAAGCAGCTTGATGAAGGCCTTTTTATTGAAGTTTATTGCCAATGATTATTTGTCGAGATAAATCATATTGACCACCTAACCTATTGAAGGAGCAAGTAATTCTATTTAATGCTTCACTTTATCCTTATATGATACATCGATATGTACTGTCCCAATGAAGTACTTCCACATTTATAAACAATATAAAGTATCTATTGTTTAGTCTTAATTGAATGAGTCCGACAACACTTTCGGTGCATTAATCAAAATGACAAGAGTAACAAATTCTATTGTCCTGACGTTATTATCTAGTTTAGTCAATATCTGAAATTCAATAAACTGATTCTTGAGCATGTGGGCTAGCATTAACTTGCCCGGACTCCCGGAGTTCCCAAGTTGAAATTTTCAAATATAGTGTCTCATGACAGCAAGAAAGGGGAAAGAAAAAAAAAGTAAAGTAGAATTTCGGACTAATTCATCACCCAATATAACGATGAAAAGAATCGGTTGATATCTAATACATAATCGTGTTCAAGAGTCTTCCTAATTAAATATAGGCTAGTAATAACTAGATGTGAACTAAGCACTTCAATGTGTGAGAATTACAGTGAGCTAGACTTTAATGTTGCTTCATCAGGTCCTCGAGTTATAGAAAACATCTGCTAAAAACAATCTGTAAAGTTTATGAAAAGCATTGGGATCTGTGTGGATATGAATATGTCGCTTGCATATTGAGGGCTATTTAGCACGAGAGTATCGATGAGTTTCCTATTCTTAATGACATGGATCATCATTAAAATGGTATGCATTGTCAAATGATATCACTAATGTTTGTTAAGGGTTAATATACAAATCCATCTCCACATTTCTCCTAGTATCACTTACCCTCCTCTACTTCTACAAACACCAATTAACATCTCGAGATTTGCTATTGAAGATCGCTTTACATCTTCGCATATTGCCTTATTTACAATAATGCCATTTCGTTTCTGAAAATACACCGAAACCCAAAACCAAACTCAAAACATAACCACACAACTCTAAGCTCAGTTACTGCTCATTGGCTGCTGTCATGGCCACCGCCACAATGGCGGCCGCAGCGGCAACATATAGTGATGGGTGATAAAAGAGGTGAGGGTTTGTAGTGATAGAGGTTAGGGTTTGTGAGAGACTCGGAGGATTAAATTCCAAAGAGGAGCAATATTTTCGTTTTAGCAATGAGGGTTTGTAAGTGGTATTTTTGCAAATAGAGGAGGGTAAGACGTAACGGGGTGAAAAGTAAGGATGGTCGTTGGTATTTTCCTCTCTATTATTTCGTTGAGAAAAATTATGAACAACGAACGACTAAGATAGCTCCATGAATCTACATCTTCCTTGAAATTACACTCAAATCAATTTAGCTGGACAAGTAGAAAGTTCGGAGTACAGACCAACAAATAAATTTCTCTAAGCTAGAGTACTTAGAGAACCTAAGCAAAATGAAAAAAAAATTCATCGTCACGATAATCGTCAGCAGAAAGCAGCCCACGGTAGTCAACCAAATGCTTTGGCACAGTTGCTTGACTTGGAAAAGAAGCTGTGGGATTATTGGCAATAAACTGATTTTCCAATAGTGAAGCAGTTCGAAGCTGAAATTGAATGAACGATTGTCATTTGATCACTTATGGGAGGTTCAAACCCTAAATTTATCAAAAGTAAATAGTTAATGGACCAAAACAAGCAAAAAAACAACAAAGGGTCAAATGCATGTAACGTCTTATGACCGCTACGATACTCAGCAGAAGGGCCCCGTGGTGATTTTTGATAAGTTTCTCACGTTTCCATACATTTTGACCGGAAAAATTGTCCCGAAATTTTCCATTCCGTCGGCCGTTAGTTCAGAATCAAGTGGCAAGTCAAAGCCTGAGGTGGGGATCGCTTTGACAACGGAGGGAGCGACCATCACGGGAGATGGCAGTTGGAGCTGTGGTGGGGTGTCGCCGATGAAAAACGCCAAGGACAGTGAGTCTAGCTTGAGGTGGGGTTCTCTTTGGTGCATGAAAATTATTAAGTTAATTTTTAAAATTTTATGTTCAATCTAAGTTTATTCTACTCCCAATGCCAAATTTTTTATCTGACATTTTATTTTGATGTATTCGGGTTTATCCGATCTAATGAACATCACCAAACGCCAAAGGTGATCATTTATTTTCCTATTCGGACCACCAAATATATTATATAGCTTCTATGTTTGTGGTCAAAGGTCATCCAAAAGCGGCATCAAAATGATGCGCAAGTTCTCGGTTGTGCCGATAATTTTGAATTCCTCTAAATTGTTGGCACATCTTCCTTAGATTAGAAAATAATTTTGGGCTGAAAAATAGACCAAGGCACCAACTCCATCATTATCTCTGCTTGTGGTAAATTTTTTGTTGCCACCCTGTCTCTTAGGACTGAGCATGATGAAGCACCCCATCTCTTAGGGTTTAGCATGATGGATCACCCAAACCGAGACCGGATTAAATCGGCTGGTTGGGTGTCCCATTTCGGTCCAATTCTCGGTTCCAAAGGGGAGTCGGACTAGACTGAACTGGACCGATTTTTTTAAAATATATAAAAAATAACAAAAAATCCTAAAATAGACTATTCAATTTTCTTAACACATTTTTAACTAAACTTAAAAAATCTGTTCATGGCCATTGTTTCTTGCTATTTAAATAGGAAGCCTACCAAGTAGTTTCTTCTTCTATTCAATGTGAGACTGTCAATAAAATTCCTCCATTGCAAGATACAAAGTCCAAGCCTCTGAGTTGACCAAATACTCATAGAGAATAAGAGAGATTGTTTGTAAAACCCAAGCCATGCATGGCTTTTAACCAAATTGTTCATGGCCCTTTTGGCTAAAGTGAGTGTAAAATATTGAAGTGTGATTGTTACTCACACAAGTAGAGTTAATTTTTTTGCATTGCAATCAAACTGGAGCAAGGCCACTTTCGGTAGAAAAAAAAATTTGGCTAGATTCATTGGATCGGCCTAGACCGGATTGGAACAATGGTCTAGTCTTAGTCTAGTTCTCAATTCTTGGACTAAGCAAATCCAATTCTTGGTTCCCAAAAAATTTGGGAACTCGTCCTCTTGATCCAATTCTCGATTCTACCTTAGAACTGAGCTGAACTAGGAATTTGGGAACTGGTCCTCCCGATCCAATTCTTGGAACTGAGCTGAACTAAGAATTTGGGAACTGGTCCTCCCGATTCAATTCTTGGTTCTACCTTGAAACCGAACTGAACTAGGAATCGATCACCCCTTTCTTTAGGCTGTAATTGAGTTGTGAGGAGAGGGGTATGACTTTATTGCTTCGCATGAATACCCATCACACTTGATAGCTTAACTTTATTGCTTCGCATGAATTCCCATCATACTTGGTAGCTTAACTTGGTTATCTACTTCCCCCGATCGTTTGATATCCTATCCCAGTGGAATAACTAGTTATAGAGTCTGCAATAAAAGCAAAGGATAATACCCTATTAGGAAGGTTTTAGCCAGATATTCTTGGTGAGAACCTTTGAGTTTACAACTTGTCATTGAGAGGGAGGAGCCAGAGATAGAACAATCAGAAGGCTTTATGGCATTTGAAAAGTTTCCTTATTACATCTTCTTTTACTCTATTTTTTTTTTCATGTTTGTCCTAGACTTGTCATCGCATCTGATACCTTAAGTTCAGGAGTCAGTCCATTAAAGATGGAGAGAAATTGATATCTTTTGACCAAAGCTTTGAGCTTGGTTTCTTCTCTCCTGGCAAGTCCAAGAACAGGTACTTCGACATGTGGTACAAGATCTCTCCAGAAACAGTAGTTTGGGTTGCTAATAAGGACAAGCCACTCACGGATTCACATGGTGTTCTCACATTTAGCCATGACGGAGATCTTGTTCTTGTCAACCAATCGAAGAGTGTCGTCTAGTCTTCAAATTTGTCTAGGGTTGTGAAAAATCCATTACCCAGCTCTAAGACACTATTGTTCTCAAAGAGAATAAAAGTCTGAATTCTGATGAATATTTATGGCAGAGCTTTGATCATCCGTCAGACACACAACTACCCAATATGAAATTAGGATGGGACTTGAGAATCGGTTTAGAAAGGCGTCTTGACTTCTTAGAAAAGCATGGATGATCCTTCCCTTGGAGACTATACTTACAAGTTGAACATCAACAGGTTGCCTCAATTTGAACTCGTCAACTTAGGATCCGGTAAGATATCTCAAACAGGACTGTGGTATGGAATACAATCAAATGGTTTTTCAATGGCATCAAGTGCAACGATCAAGCCGGTGTTCTTCCATGGTGAAAATGAAATGCTTTTTATATATGAAGTCAGAAAAGTGAATTTATCATGAGAGTAATTACCAACCATTCTGGGCTACTCCAAGCCTATGTCTCAAGTAAGAGAAGCAATGCTTGGAATATCATGTACTCGTCAGCCAATGATAATTGTGATAGTTACGGTACTTGTGTAGCCAATATTATCTGTAGAATTAAAAGAGATCCCATATGTAATTGCTTAAAGGGGTTTGTATCGAAGTCTCCAAATGAATGGGATCTCCTCAATTGGTCTAGTGGATGCACGAGGAGAACGCCAATGAATTGTTCAAAAGGAGAAGGATGCTTTAAACTGGCAAACGTGATAGTTCCTGACCTGTTAGATTTCTGGTTGAACAACAGCATGAGCCTCGTGGAATGTGAGGCCAAGTGCTCAAAGAACTGTTCATGTACGGCTTATGCTAATTCATGTTAGAGGAGCTAGTGGCTATCTCCCGGGGTTCGAAAGTCTACTTGATGTTAAGGAGTACAAAGAAGATAAATATGGGCAAGTTCTATACATCCGCTTACCAAAATCTAAACTTGATACTAATCTTGCCGATCTTGCATTTTTCTCTGGACACTCTATCTTTTGACATGCTTATTCAGGAACAGCACCTTAGAAGTTTGCATTTAGTCTTCTCAATTTTCTCTATCCTAGATTTCGTTTATAATTCTACCAAGAAGAAAAGGATGGTCATCACCATACTGATGTCGACTATTGCTGTTTTGTTTCTCTCGACCATGTTGTACTGCCATCAAATCCAGAATTGCAGATTAAAGAGCAAAGGTCAGTCCAATTGGTTCTATGAATGTACACCTCCATAATATACAAAGCGACCATAAGGCCCCTTTGTGTTTTTAACACATTTTGCGCCATATATTATTATTGGCATAAATACAGTTCAAGTATCAAAATTTGACACGATGAGATATTTTGTTAAAAATTATAAAATATACATTTAAATATTACTCTTTTTTTTTTAGAATTGAATCATTTAAAGTATCAAACTCTGGACAAGATTTCCGGTCACCCTGTCTCCGTCATGTAGACTTGAATAGAGCCGTGGTGTGACTTTCCCGTCTGAGGAAATTCTCTGACCTGTCAAAATCCCACTCCATCTCCCGTGCAACACGTGTCGCCTGACACTGACCGTCTTCTCTTCCTTCCTCACGCCCTTTTCCTTATATATGATGCAAAATCTCTTGTCTTCGCTCTCTTGTTTCGCCTTTTTGATCTTCATTTTCTTTGACTTCATCTTTCTTTTTCTTACCTTTACTTTCACCCCTTCCACCACCGCCGCCCCACCGCCATCTCAGTCCACCAACTCGCCGCCGTTTCCATCCTCGCCCGCTCCTTCTCTGACCTCCAGCACCGTCGCCTCCTGTGGAACTCCTCCCACGCCCGCGCCTTCGTCGGCCAGGAGGTCGAGGCCCTACGCCGCGTCGGCGAGCCACGCCTCCGCCTCATTCGTTGCGTGAGCCGACCTTGGTGGAGCTCGAACCAAGTCAGATTCGAGGTCGAGCTGAGCTGTAGATCACAAGTCTAGGCCTCGCTCGACCTTAGATCGAAAATCTGGGTCACAAGTTCGCCGGCCAAGCTCGATGACAGAGGACTGAAATGGCGGGGAGGTGGTGGACTGAGACAGCGGTGGTGTGGTGATGCTGGTGGAAGGGGACGAACGTCTGTTGTCGTCCCCGTCGGCCCCGTCGGAGTCAAAGGGCGGAAGAAGAAAAAAATGAAGGAAAAAAGAAGAAAGGGAAGAGAGAGACCTGAGGGAGGAGGAGGCGGTGGCCCGCGGGCAACACGTGTCGTTCGGGCAGTGGAGCGAAATTTTGACTGGTTGGAATTCCACCCCTACCTATTTTTTTTTATTGCATGAATAGACATCGTTATCTCCTAATAAAAGCACGTGCTAAACTTGGTCGTCGAAAGAGAAAAAAATTGGTCTACATTTGTGGCCTTGCTGACTTATCTCATTGGGAGTTCCTAGTGATTGAATCTGCTATAAAACTACAGAATGTCCTGTCTGGTTGGCTTAGCTACGTATTCTCTGTGAGAACCTTAGAGTTTAAAACTTTTCGTTGAGAGGGAGGAGCTAGGGAAAAATTCAGAGAGGAGTTTATGGCATTGGAAAAGGTTCCATATTCCCCCTTCTTTTACTCTGTTTATGTCATGCTTATGCTGAACTCAGTGATCGCATCTGATACCTTAAGTCTAGGTCAGTCCATTAAGGATGGAGAGAGATTGGTCTCTTCAGGCCAAAGCGTTGAGCTTGGCTTCTTCTCTCCAGGAAACTCCAAGAATAGGTACTTGGGTATATGGTACAAAGTTAGTCCTGATAAAGTGGTTTGGGTTGCCAACGGAAACAACCCGCTCACTGATTCAAATGGTGTTCTCACATTTAGCGATGAGAGGAATCTAGTTATTCTCAACCAATCAAAGAGCATCATCTGGTCTTCAAATTCATCCAGGGTTTTAAGAAACCCAGTTGCACGATTGCTAGACTCTGGGAACCTTGTCGTTTCAGAGAATACCAGCTCACACTCTGGTGAATTCTCATGGCAGAGCTTTGACTATCCAACTGACACCCTGTTAGCTGGTATGCGAATGGGATGGAGCCTCAAAACCGGTTTCCAATGGGGTCTGACTTCTTGGAAAAGCATGGATGATCCTTCCTCTGGAGACTTTACCTATGGATTAAATGTTTATGGGTTGCCCCAATTTGAAATGCTCAAAAGAGGCTCCACAAAAACATTGCGAACAGGGCCATGGAATGGAATCCTTTTCATGGGGACTCCACCGGTTGAGAGTGCCCTTTTCAAGGCGTCATTTGTTTACAATGAAACAGATGTATATTTTGAGTTTGAATCTTCAAGTAATGATATCATCACCATAATCACATTGAGTCAGTCTGGGCTTGTAAAACATCTTTTAAGGAAGAAAGAGAGCTCTGCATGGGATGTCATGGTCTCAACCCCCCGTGATCCATGTGATTACTATGGACAGTGTGGTGCTAATGGTGTCTGCAAAAGTAACAAAGAGCCTAGATGCCAGTGCTTGCAGGGATTCCTGCCCAAATCCCAAGAAGAGTGGCAGTTATTTAATTCAACCAGTGGGTGCATTAGGAAAGCTCAGTTGAATTGCTCTGAAGAACAACGCTTTCTGAAACTTTCGATGCTGAAGCTGCCTGATCTGATAGACTTCTGGGTAAACAAGAACATGAGCGTCGAGGAGTGCAAGGTGGAATGTCTAAAGAACTGTTCTTGTACGGCTTATGCTAATTCAGATGTTAGAGGAGGAGGAAGTGGCTGTTTGATGTGGTTCGGCAATCTCATTGACATAAGAGAATTTGAACAAGATAACTACGTACAAAATATCTACATAAAATTATCTGCTTCTGAGTTAGGTAAATATGTACATAGTGATTTAGTTAGCAACCACTTTTCTATGCTGCAATAATCCTGCTTTTTTTAAAAAAAAGTGTGTACATACTAAATGCTGGATTAACCTTGATCTTGTACCCAACTATTTACTCTTTTGCTTATCCTTTGGCCGAACTATTTTCTGGTTACATCCATAAGCTTATGAACATATTATCGTCCCAAATTAGTTAACACACTTTTCTTGGCAATTCCAGATTCGATCAAAAGCCCTGTTAATAAGAAAAAACTGTTGACTGTCACGGTGGCTTCAGTCATTTCTGGATTGCTCATAGCGGGTATAGCATTGAGTATTATGTGGAAGAGCAGAAAGAAAAGAAGAGGTAAGCTTGTTTGTAATTTAGTCCCCTTTTAACTGTGAAGATTTGCGTTAAAATTCTGTAGTCGGACCATGACCAAATTAAATATTACTTTCATGTGATAGATAGAGTTCGTCCTTGTAGGCTTACAAAGTCAGGAGGAAGACATTAATTTACCATTATATGATTTTTCTACCATTGCCGTTGCTACTGGACATTTCTCACAGACCAACATGATTGGAGAAGGCGGCTTTGGTTCAGTGTACAAGGTAATGAGCTATGGATTTGCGAGTTTACAGAACACGATAAGCTTATTTAATTGAAACAATAATGCAGGGAAATCTCTCCATGGGTCAAGAAATAGCGGTGAAGAGGCTGTCCAAAGGTTCCAGACAAGGCCTCGAAGAATTTATGAATGAAGTACTCCTAATTGCCAAACTTCAGCATCGGAATCTTGTCGGACTTCTTGGCTGTTGCATTGAGGGAGAAGAAAGAATGTTAATATATGAGTATATGCCAAATAAAAGCTTGGATTATTTCATTTTCGGTTCGACCTCCTTGATCCTTTTCAGTTTTTTTTTTTTTTGGCTCCACCCCTATGGTATTAGTTAGTATGTCATTTGTGCCTCTGCCTGGACATACATCCAAATGCAAATCAATAAACTCATTTTCTTTAGAGCGCCAAGCCTAAATGTTTAAGACCTACATTGGCTTGACTGTATGCAGATGATGACAGAAGTTTCTTGTTAGTGTGGAAAAGTCGCTTTGACATAGTTTTAGGAATTGCTCGAGGACTTCTTTATCTTCATCAAGATTCAAAACTGCAAGTCATTCACAGAGATTTCAAAACAAGCAATATTTTGCTAGATGCAGACCTCAATCCCAAAATCTCAGACTTTGGCCTTGCAAGAATCTTTGGAGGCAATGAAAGAGAAGCAAGAACAAGAAGAATTGTTGGTACCTAGTAAGTTTCTTATCTTGATTAATGAGCAACTATCCATGAACGCTGGGCAGATTTAAGTCTTGTTATTCTCATTGCAGTGGCTATATGTCCCCAGAATATGCTTTTGATGGAAAATTCTCTGCGAAATCCGATGTTTTTAGCCTCGGTGTAGTTTTGCTGGAGATAGTAAGTGGCAAAAGGAATAGAGGGTTCTGCCATCCTGATCATCAACACAACCTTCTTGGGCATGTAAGTACGATATGGTTGTCCAAACTCATCTCTTTTATATGATGTTTAATGACATGAATGGATTTGTCCCAGGCATGGTTGCTGTGGAGTGCAGGCAGGTCCTTGGAGCTTCTACATGAATCTCTATGTGACTCCATTGCATCCCAAGTTGAGAGATGCATTCATGTTGGTTTGCTGTGTGTCCAAAAGTTTCCTGGAGATAGGCCAACAATGTCTTCAGTCGTTTTCATGTTAGCGAATGAGGAAGCAATCTTGCCACAGCCTAAACAGCCCGGTTTCTTTATGGAGAGAGTTCCATCGAGCACAGAGGCATCTTTAATAAGGGAAGAATTGTACACAAGGAATATCGTTGAGATCACCATGCTGGAAGGTCGATAAACTTCCCATTGAGGATGTTCCCTGCAGTACATGAGTTAGAATTTTTAGATCAGTTTTCTCTCGTGCATGAATGTAATAGGATCAGAAGATTGTATACATAAATCTGTGGCTAACTTGCAGCGAGGACTGTTTAGAGAAAGAGGAGGGCTGCAACAAAGGGTCCTTGTTTTAATGATTCAGCGGCTTAAGCAACTCAGCGAAGGCCTTTTTATTGAAGTTCCTCTTTTTGTATGCATTTGGTTTAGTATTTTGAAAGCCTCTTGAGACCCCCAAAAGTCAGTTGGAAAAAATTGGAGACGTTGGGCAACCATTCCAGAAAGCTTTAAGATAAAAGTTAACTTGATTGAAAACTCAAGACAAGTCTTCACTAGTTATGAGCTTTCAGTATTTCCGAAATACTAAAGCCATGGATTAATGAAATTTGGTCAGTTTCCTTTTTGCCCTCAAAAACTTATTAAAATTCCAGTTTTGCCCCTTTTAAAAGCTCGTTCTTTTGCTACGCTAGTTCCCTTTTCGCTCAGTCGGCGGCGATCTGCATCCAGGACACCTAGGACGAGAGGACGATGAACAGCCGGTTCACCCTGTTCCTAGGGCAATCCGACAAGTTGGCGCCCTCGACGGACTCGTAGACCAAGTAGACGAAGTTCCCGGAGACGGAGGCGCCCAACAGCTTGACCAGGCTGCTGTGGTGGCTTTTGGTGATGGCGGAGAAGCGTCGGCTGAGTTGGGGGAGGTCGAGGGGCCGCTTGAGGCGGCACTGGAAGACGACAGTGTCGCGGCCGCGGAGGGCGCAGCGCTAGGAGGAGGAGGAGAGGCGGCCGGAGAGGAAGTTGCCAGTGGCGAGGCAGAGGTCGGGGAGGGTGCAGATGAGTGGGGTCTGGGGCAAGAGCTGCTTGATCTTGGACAGGGACTGGTGGTGGTGGCTGGCGGAGAGGGAGGAGGAGTTGTAGTTGTTTAGGTTGAGGGAGGCGGAGGCGGAGACGGAGACGGAGGAGGAGGAAGATGGGTCGGAGGGGTTGGAGGAGTTGGAGGAGGAGTTGAAGAGGAGGTTCTCGAGGACTTGGAGGACCAAGTGGCGACGCTGGAGGTGGATCAGATTGCATCTGCAGATGCTCTTGATCTACACATGCATTTGATCTTCTGCACATGGAGAAAGAGAGAGAGAGAAGTGAGTTCTCGTGGATTGCGAAGTTCAAGAATTCGAATAGAATGAGATGTTGCTACAGATACTAGATTAAAGGTTTTGCCCCTGGTAACCTACAGAGATGAGAGGTGTCAAATTATTTGATTATTTTGGGAATCGAATAGAAATCTCACTCTTGAGTGGTCACACTAGATTAATGTTGTTTCGCATCATCTTTGAATGCAGTCCACCATTTGTGAAAGCTCTTATTAACTTCTGCTGTTGCTGCTGTATCACTTCCCATTACAGAAGCCTTGCAACATATCCTTCTTTCTGCAAGTGCATTGTTCGAAAGACAAATCTTTATAAAAGAGGCTTGAACACTCAAGCTGAGGACCTGAAAAATCAAGAAGCCTGCGAAAGGAAAGCCCAACAATTTCCTTCCTCAGGAGCAGAAGAACAATGAAAGTCAAGTACTCCATATATCCAAATTGAAAACTTCTTCAAGGCATGGTCTTGCCCTGGTCTTTATGCAAGGTGTGTGAAACGAGATCAGTGAAGAAAGCTTGTTTTGAATCGTACGAGAACAGCGTAGTTGTGGTTAGATGCGGCGGTTGTAATAATCTACACTCGATAGTGGGTTGGTTTGGGTGGTTTGGAGAGAGAGGGGACATGGAGGATATTTTGGCTGCTCAAGGAGAGGAAGTGAAGAAAGGTATTGTACATACCTTGGATATGACTTCAGAGGTTTTAGCTGGAACCAGAAATTGAGAATGCTTCCGAATATAGCTCATGAATAACATACATATTCCCTTTAGAAAAATGCCGAACATGTATATTTTAGGATATTCTCAAGAGAAGATTTGGATCTCAATTCATATAGAGTGAATCTCGAAGATATAAATGAGGAGAGATATGCTTCAAATGACGACTTAGCTTCTAACATGGTACATTTACACGATCATGTAGCTATAAATTTAAAAAATAGTTAAGGATGTTTGTAATTTTTAATAATAATGAATTTCTTTTTGAGTTGTAATGCAATTATTTTTCTTGTAATTGAGAAAGAGATTATGTGATATTTTTTCCATTTGATATTTTTTAATAAAATTGTTTACACGATATCTTTTACATTGTTTGTCAAAATATAAATAAAAAATTTGCAAACATTATTTTTTAATTTTAAACAAATAAAAATTAAAAAGCTTAAAATTAATCCTTAAAAGTGCTTTTTAAATGTCAAACAGCATTCTTCTCGAAATCGCTTTCAAAGCAAAATTTACTAAATAGTATTTACATTTCCCTAAACTCCTTTTGGCTAAATTGATTTGTATTTTCCTAAAGTTCATTAGCTGAATCAAATGCACCCGTTTGAACATTCAAGGCTTGTGTCCCTAGGAGTTGGTAGGTTCCATGTTTTGATTATCAAACATTTAATGATGTGTTGGGAATGTTGGGGGTGAAGAAAACGTAGGTGGAAAGTATAAGAAAATTCAAAATTCATGCCATCCTCTCTTACAATTTTAAATTCTTTCTCCATTTTCTACCCAAAATGTCATCACCTCCATTTTCCTTCATCTATCAAACACTACCTAAATGCTCTTTCTACAATGTGTTGAATTACAAACATGGGCTAGTTCAACACCACCAATAGTCTTGCTTGGGGAAGATTTGTTAGTTGTGACACAATCTCAATTGTTAGAAGAGAGCTATGACTTTCTTGCATTGTATGTCACACCCTAAATTGTAGTAGGAAAGGAAGATGACATGATAGTTCTTCTATCTAAAGGATATAGCCTCAAACCATCCAAATCCAACTTCTAAAAATCCCTATCGATATTGCTCTCGCTCTATTGGTTGCTAATCAAGGAACCTAATAAGATTGAGTAAGCATGAATTGTGCGTATCACTTCTAAGTAGATTAAGCACCCATTACATACTTTACAAAACAATATCAAAATTCATTTATTTCAATTTCAATATATAATACACATACACAATAAAAATAAATTATATTGCTTAAACATAATATTTGTTAAATCAATAATTTCATGACAAAGATTAGTAGTTCAGTCGATTGATCAATCTCAACAATTCACAAATCAATGGTATGTTCTATTGATTAATCTCATCACATCATATGTTAACGGTCCATCCATCGACTAATCTTTTGTTCATTATCAAAATCAAGTAAAACGCTACTTTAACTACAAATCGATCAAACTAAACTTAATTGCTAGCAAAATTATTCATATGCACTAACAAAATTTTCAATCGAAGTATATATTCAAAGTTATCCGCAACATAAAACTTGAACACAAAGATCGTGCCATAACTCTTTCCACCAAATTCCTTTTCAAGAGAGCCTACACTCAAAATAAAATAGCTTTCAAACAACAAGAAGAATCAAAACTTGGCCAATCCAAAATCAAGCCGAAAATCGACAATGAAGGCTACTGGTCGTTACTGTTCATTAAGCACGGTCAAACTTCAAAAATTCGTTTCGGGCAATAATAGCTCAACAACACCATAAACTATCAAAACATCATGATTTCACAACTTAACAACCCCTAAATCGGATATCATAACTTAAATTTCACTTAATTTTGAATTTGAGTCATAATTCTGAAAATTATTCTGATTGCAGGAATAAATGACTTAAATTCTTATCAAGCATTCCGAATCGCAAATAAATCAGCTTAGTGTTCTCGTTTCTCTTTTCCACCTTTTCTTCTTTTCTTCTCTCCCGGCTGCTCAGCGTGCGCTCCTTTCTCTCCCTTGTGACTTTTCTCCTTCTTTGACTAATCAACCTTTTCCTTCTTCTTTTTTGTTTTCCTGTTTGACTTGGTCAATGCCCAAATGGTACAGCATGATTAGACATCTTAAGTTTCTTAATCACCAATAGTGGACGAAGGGTACACCCATGACGCTTGATTACCTATCCCACTGGGAGTTGCTGGTGATCAGCTCTATTAAAATTACAGAACATTTTGTAAGGTAGAATTCAGCCAGATATTCATGGTAAGCATCTTTTGTTTTTTAGAACTGGCACTAACAAGGAGGATCAAGGGAAATATGGTAGAGGGCTTCATGGAAATTGGAAGGCTTTCGTTTTTGGCCCTTTTTCACTCTCTCTGTGCCATGTTTATATTGCTGCTAAATGTTTCGATCGCATCTAATACCTTAAGTCCAGGTCAGTCCATTAAAGATGGAGAGAGATTGGTCTCTTCAGGCCAAAGCTTTGAGCTTGGCTTCTTCTCTCCAGAAAACTCCAAGTACAGGTACTAGGGGATATGGTATAAATTTAGTCCTGAAACTGTCATTTGGGTCGCCAACGGAAACAACCCACTCACTGATTCAAATGGTGCTCTCAAATTTAGCGATGAGAGGAATCTAGTCGGTCTCAGCCAATCAAAGAGTGTCATCTATTCTTCAAATTCATCGAGGATTTTAGAAAACCCAGTTGCACGGCTGTTGGATTCTGGTAACCTTGTCGTTTCAGAGAGTACAAGTTCAAATTCTGGTGAATGCTCATGGCAGAGCTTTGACTATCCAACTGACACCCTTTTAGCTGGTATGTGATTGGGATGGAGCCTCAAAACCGGTTTCCAGTGGCATCTGACTTCTTGGAAAAGCATGGATTATCCTTCCTCTGGAGACTATACCTTTGGAATAAATGTTAATGGTTTGGTCCAACATGAAGTCTGCAAAAGAGGCTCCACAAAAACATTTCGATTAGGGCCATGGATTACATTTCACCGGAGCTCCATTGAGTATTCCCTTTTCAGGCCGATGTTTGTTAACAATGGCACAGATGTTTATTTTGAGTTTGAATCTTCAAGGGATGATATCATCACCATAGTCAGATTGAATCAGTCTGGTCTTGTGCAACGTCTTCTAAGAAAGACAGGGAGCTCTACATGGGATGTTGTTATCTGATTTCCATGTGATCCATGTGATAACTATGGACGGTGTGGTGCTAATGGTCTCTGCAGAAGTGACAAAGATCCTAGATGCCAGTGCTTGCAGGGTTTCATGCCCAAGTCCCAAGAAGAGTGGCAAGTACTGAATTCAACCAGTGGGTGCATTAGGAAAGCTCAGTTGAATTGCTCTCACGGAGAAGGCTTTCTGAAACTTTCAATGCTGAAGCTACCTGACCTGGTAGGCTTCTTGTTAAACAAGAATATGAGCCTTGAGGAGTGCAAGGCGGATTGTCTGAAGAACTGTTCTTGTACGGCTTATGCTAATTCAGATGTTAGAGGAGGAGGAAGTGGCTGTTTGATGTGGTTTGGCGATCTCATTGACATAAGAGAATCCGAACAAGTTGATAATAAATAAAATATTTACATAAGATTACCTGCTTCTGAGTGAGGTAGATATGTACATAGTGATTCAGTTAGCAATCGCTTTTCTATTTACTTCTTTTATGCTTATACTTTTGCTGCACGTTTTGGTTACATTCATCAGCGCATGAACATAATGCATTTTTTCTTGGCTCTAGATTCCATCCATAGCCCTGTCAATAAGAAAAGACTGTTGACTGTCATAGTGGCTTCAGTCGTTTCTGGATTGTTCATAGTGGGTATGGCATTGAGTATTATGAAGAAGAGCAGAATGACAAGAAGAGGTAAGCTTGTTCGTAATCTAGTCCCCTTCTTACAGTGAAGATTTGCACCGAAATTCTTTTGTCTTACCATGACCAATTAATTTTTACTTTTACGTGATAGATAGTGTTCATCCTTGTAGGCTTGCAAAGTTGGAAGGAAGACATTGATTTACCATTCTTTGATTTTTCTACCATTGCTGTTGCTACTGAACATTTCTCACAGACCAAAATGATTGGAGTGGGTGGCTTGGTTCAGTCTACAAGGTAAATGATCTATGAACTTACAATTTAAAGAACCAGGTAAGCTTATGCAATTGAAAAGAAAAAATGCAGGGAAATCTCTCCGTGGGTCAGGAAATAGCAGTGAAGAGGCTATCCAAAAGTTCAAGACAAGGTCTGGAAGAGTTTATGAATGAAGTATTTATGAATGAAGTACTCCTAATTGCCAGACTTCAGCATAGAAATCTGGTCGGACTTCTTGGCTGTTGCATTGAGGGAGAAGAAAGAATGTTAATATATGAGTATATGCCAAATAAAAGCTTGGATTATTTCATTTTCGGTTTGAGCTCCTTGATCCTTTTCATTTCCTTTTCACTAGACCTCCATGCTATCATTCTGTATGTCATTTGTGCCTCTGCATGGACATTCAGCCGTGTGCTAATAGATGAACACCTTTTCTTTAGAGTGCAGAGCTTAAATGTTAGGACTTACACTGGGTTGAACATGTGCAGATGATGACAGAAGCTTCTTGTTAGCATGGAAAAGTCACTTTGACATAGTTCTAGGAATTGCGAGAGGACTTCTTTATCTTCATCAAGATTCAAAACTACAAGTCATTCACAGAGATCTCAAAACAAGCAATATATTGTTAGATGCTGATCTCAATCCTAAAATCTCAGACTTTGGCCTTGCAAGAACCTTTGGAGGCGACAAAAGAGAAGCAAGAACAAGAAGAATTATTGCTACCTAGTAAGTTTTTCATCTTGATTAATGAGCAACTTTTGATGAACATTGGGTAGATTTAAGTTGCAATATCCTTAATGCAGTGGCTATATGTCCCCGGAATATGCTTTTGATGGAAAATTCTCAGTGAAATCGGATGTTTTTAGCCTCGGTGTAATTTTGCTAGAGATAGTAAGTAGCAAAAGGAACAAAGGGTTCTGCCATCCTGATCATCAACACAACCATCTTGGGCATGTAAGTATAATATGGTTATACATCTCATTCTATTAAAAAATGTTTAATGACATGAATGGATTTGTCCTAGGCATGGCTGCTGTGGAGCGCAGGCAGGTCCTTGGAGCTTCTGCATAAATCTCTAAGTGACTCCTTCAACGCATCCCAAGTAGAGAGATGCATTCATGTTGCTTTGCTATGCGTCCAGAAGTTTCCTGGAGACAGGCCAACGATGTCTTCAGTTGTTTTCATGTTAGCAAATGAGGAAGCAATCTTGCCACAGCCTAAACACCCCAGGTTCTTCGTGGGGAGAGCTCGATTGAGCACAGAGACATCTTTAACACTGGAAGAATTGTACACAAGGAATATTGTTACTACCACAATGCCGGAAGGTCGATGAACATCCCGTCAAGGATGTTCCCTGCAGTTCAGAATTCAGATAAGCTTTCTCCGTGCATGAAGGGAAAAAGGATCAGAAGAAGGTCTCCAGTCACTATAACTAAGCACCTCAATTTGTGAGAAGTGCAGTGAGCTAAACAACAATCTGAAAAGGTTCTCGAGGCATGGATTGCAATTGTCTCTTCCATGAAAACGTAATATTTGTGTACATGAATCTGTCGCTTCCTCGCCGATAGAGGACTGCTTAGCACAAGACGAGGGCTACCATAAAGGATTCTCGTTTTTATGGTTCAGTGGCTCAATCAACTTGGTGAAGGCCTTCTTATTGAAATTCATTGCCAATGATTATTTGTAGGGATCAATAATATCAACTCTCTAACCTTTTCTATGAGCAAATGATTATATTTACTGCTGCATTTTATCCTTGTAGGGAACCTGGACATGTACTCTCCCAATGCAGAGTATCTATTGCTCAGTCTTTATAGAACGGATCCAACCACGTTCACAGTGCCTTAATCAAAATATTAAGAGTGACAAATTCTATTGTCCAATTTTATTATCTAGACAAGTCATTATCTGATATTGTCAATTATATAGTTGATAGACCAAAAATAAATGAAGGGGCCAAATCATGTATTGTCTCAGGACCGCCAATATCCGGCTGAAGAGCTCTATGGCATCATGTGAGTACAAGAAAAAAATGCAAAATAATGTGGACTTCCAGACTAATTTATTACCCAGTCTAACAATGAACAAGATCAGATAACGATTGATATCTAATACATAACTCAAGACTATTTGTTTTGTACACGTTTTTGACGCACTTTCAAAGTCACAGTTCAGCTAGAGACCAATTTTATAATCTCGATAGTATTAAAAAATCTGCGGTGTGAGTCAATGCATACTACAATAAGGTATAGGGCAAACGTGAAGGCTCATTCAGCATTGAGCCGATCATCAAGACAAATGGGTCAAAGCGAAAATTTCCTATTTGCACCATACAAACCAGGTGTGCTTCGATCGTCACATCACATGAAATTGACATTAGGAGTGTTTCGTAAGCGGGTCAAATATGACTTGGCAGACCTGATATAAAAGCTGATTTTTTAATCATTGATCCTGCCAAACGAATATATGACATTCTGCAGAAGCCGACGTTGTTTTCGTACTTTGGATGGAAGGAGAAGCGTGATTCAGACGCTCGAAAACAGATGGACATCGAAGATTTTTCAGCAAGAAAATGAGAAAGGCAAGTGGGAAGGGTCAAGAAAAGTGGGGATAAAGATGGATTTGAATGTGAAAGAGAGAAAGTAATGCAGAGGCTCTTCCCCTGACCGTAGTTTGGTGTGGACCCGAACAAAATTATTGGAAGAGTTGATCTCTGAAGTCAAATTTAACGTGTAAATCATCACTCAAGGCCACTGAATTTAGCTTTGTTCACATTGTAAAATTAATGCGGAAATAGAGATAATCTTACATTCAAATTGACGTGAAGTCACTAGAGAACAAACGATGAAAGATAAAGGATTCCCGAAATTTACATTATTCAGTCGAGTATAATAACTAATTCATGCAAAAAGCTAATGGCAAATAATCCATTTGATAATCAAATAATCAGAATTACAATCGTCTATAAGTTTGAGTGTTCCCACATTTAGATTACATCTAAGCCAAAAGTATTTATAAGAAAATAATTTAATTGGACGTAAAATTCACAGGACAAATTAATTTCCGTGGGTCCTGCTCCAGTGCGTGGCCGAAGAACAAACTCTTTTGTGCGTCCAGGAAAGAGTCCTCTGTCCGACTAGTTGTTAACACTTCTAGGCGTCCAACGTACGGCTTAAACAAGAGCAGCCCCTTTGTGCGACTTTTAAATTGAAGAAGGAAGAGACATTTCTTGGTCAACCGGTCAAACTTGGCTAATAGAACACACCCCAGATTTTGAACAAATCAAAATCTTCAAACGGGTATGGATTTCGTACATAGCTCAAATTCCAGAAACAATTGAACAGTTGATGTCACTGAAGTGATTTTCCGAGAACCCCAGTTTGACATTTCACTCTTCTTGGTCTGTGCCAGCGTTCAGCTTGGAATTTGCACCCGTCTTCTTAGTCTGGCTTAATGTACCGTTTATGAGGAAAAGCAAGAGAAGATCGGTGGGAGGCTTCAATAAAATGCAAATGTCTCCTTTCTCTACCTGCTTTTACTGTTCTATCATCTTTGTGTCATTTGTGGGAAGCCTGTCTTTTGGAGCTGACTCCTTGAGTTCAGGCCAGTCTATGAAAGATGGAGAGACATTGGTTTCTTCGGGCCAAGGCTTTGAGCTTGGCTTCTTCTCTCCTAGAAGCTCCAAGAACAGGTACTTGGGGATATGGTACAGGATCACTCCTGAAACAGTAGTTTGGGTGGCTAATAGAGACAACCCACTAGCTGATTCGAGTGGTGTTCTCACGTTTGGCCATGAGGGAAATCTAGTTCTTCTGAACCAATCGAAGAGTGTTGTTTGGTCTTCGAATTCTTCTGGGGTCCTAACCAATCCTGTTGCACGGCTCCTGGAGTCTGGAAACCTTGTTCTTTGGGATAACATCAGTTCGAATCCCAGTGATGCCTATTCGTGGCAAAGGTTTGATTATCCATGTGACACGCTTTTAGCCAGTATGAAACTGGGGTCGAACTTGAGAACCGGTTTCAAATGGTATTTGGCTGCGTGGAAAAGCGTGGATGACCCTTCCCCTGGCGACTACACCAGTAGATTAAACGATGAAGGGCTGCCACAAATTGTAATACTCAAGAATGGTTCGACAAAGACATATCGGAGTGGCATATGGAATGGAGTCCAGTTCAGCGGTCTCTCAGTGGCTGCGAATTCCATCTCGAGGCAAACGTTGGTTGACAACCAGACGGATGTCTATTTCGCTTATCAAGCTCTGAATGATGGAATTATCACCAGAGTCAGTCTGAGTGAGTCTGGGTCGTTACAACGACTTGTGAGGGAGAAAGAAAGTGCTAGTTGGATTGTCATGTACACGATTCCCAATGATCCATGTGACAACTACGCATTATGTGGAGCTAATGGTTTCTGCAGAAGTAATAGATACTCGAGATGCGAGTGCTTGCAGGGTTTCATACCCAAGTCAGCGAAAGAGTGGCAAATGCTTTATTTTTCCGGTGGTTGCGTGAGGAAGGTGCCTGTAAATTGTTCGAAAGGAGAAGGGTTTTTCAAACTTTCAAAGGTGAAGCTACCTGATCTGGTTTACTACTCGCTGAACAAGAGCATGAGCCTTGAGGAATGCAAGGTTGAGTGCTTAAAGAATTGTTCTTGCACTGCTTTTGCTAATTCAGATATTAGAGGAGGGAGTGGGTGCCTCATGTGGTTTGCGGAGTTGATTGATGTTTGTGACTTTGAAGATTCTTCTTATGAGCAAGATCTATACGTACGTCTATCAGCATCAGAGTTAGGTACATGAATCTTATAACTGGTTGAACTATTGCTTTGACGCATTGCTTTCTTCCTAATATCATCTAAGGCACAAATGCGTACTTCTCATTTTATGAGAGCTTCTCTAGTACTAATTTTGACAGGCCAAAATAGAAAGTTGGGTTACTCAGCTTATGCTACAGAATATTAATTGAAGTTATTTAAAGTCATTATCCTTTGCTATTCCAGATTCCTTTCGTAATGCCACCAAGAAGAGAAAGCTGGTCACTACCGCTGTAGCTTCAGCTATTTCTGGATTGCTATTGCTGGTTATTACCCTAGGGATTACAATATGGAAGAGAGGAATGAAAATAGGAGGTAAAACAGTATGTAGCCACATAGTGATCCAGTTTATTTCTTTCAATTATATTAGGTTAGGTCTACTGATGGCAATAATTGTGTTACTAGGCTTGAGGAATGACATTGACCTACCACTTTTCAATCTTGATACCATTACTGCTGCTACTACCAATTTCTCTTCCAGAAATTTGATTGGAGCTGGGGGCTTTGGTTCAGTCTACAAGGTAACATGATCCATGCGACAATAAATTAAGTTCATATAAAAGTTGGCCTATTCTGAAAGCAAATTATGCAGGGAAATCTTTCCCCAGACCAAGAAATAGCAGTGAAAAGGTTGTCAAAGGATTCTGGGCAAGGACTGGAAGAGTTTAGGAATGAAGTAGCTTTGATTGCCAGACTTCAACACAGGAATCTCGTCAGCCTTCTTGGCTGCTGCATTGACAGAGACGAGAGAATGTTGATTTACGAATACATGCCAAATAAAAGCTTGAATAACTTTATCTTTGGTCTGCGCCTCTTAATTCTTTTTGGTTTTTCCCTTCACATGTGATTAGTTTGTAAAGATTGACACCTTTCATTAGTCTTATAACTATGTGGCGCGTATATCAATGCAAGGGATCGAACACTTGAAGCTTATATGGGGTTGTTGAATGTGCACAGATCACGACAAACGCTCCTTGTTGGCGTGGGATCGGCGTTTTGAGATTATTATTGGAATTGGACGTGGAATTCTCTATCTCCACCAAGATTCGAAGCTAAAAGTCGTTCATAGAGACCTTAAAACAAGCAACATTTTACTGGATGCCGACCTAAATCCCAAAATATCTGATTTTGGATTAGCAAGAATTTTTGGAGGTGATGAAAAAGAGGCAAGAACAAGAAGAATAATCGGAACATAGTAAGTTGATTATGTTAGTTTTGTGTCCAAAATTTTTAATGAAATGGGATAGATGGGCTAATTGAGATATGATTTTCTTAATGCAGTGGGTACATGTCCCCAGAATATGCCTTGATGGAAAATTCTCGATTAAATCTGATGTGTTTAGCTTTGGAGTGCTATTATTGGAGATAGTTAGTGGGAAAAAGAACAGGGGATTCTGTCATCCAAGCCACCACCACAACCTTCTTGGACATGTAAGTTAAAGCGTGTGACTAGTAATGCTGCCTGATACGTAAAATTCACTTTGATAAGCTGGTAATTTGAGATTGCATTTCAATTCTATTGTCATGGTTCATTGAGCAAATTGGTTCATCCGCTACTTTGTTGCAGGCATGGTTGCTTTGGAATGAACGCAGGGCATCGGAGCTTATGGATGATTCTATGGCTGATTCCTCCAATATATCTCAAGTAGAGAGATGCATACATGTGGGTTTGCTGTGTGTCCAAAAGTTTCCTGGTGATAGGCCAACAATGTCTTCTGTGGTTTTCATGTTAGCAAATGAAGAAGCAATATTGGCACACCCTAAACCGCCCGGTTTCTTCATGGAAAGAAGTCCAACAAACTCAGGTGAAACTTCACCGAGAGAACTCTATACAGACAATCTCGTTACCATAACAAGGCCAGAAGGTCGATAGAGACACTAGTGATTAGTATCTTTGTCCGGCTCCTTTCTCTTCGAGTGGTTTTAGCAAGGAAATTCTCGCACTTAAATTCAGAACACAAAGGATGACACCCGACGATAGCAAATAAACACAGGGACATCTTGGCACAATGAGGTTTGTACCTGTTTGCAGCTGAGGAAAGCATCTAATGGGTTCTTTTAAGTTTATGGACAGATGCTATCTATGGCAAATGTTTAATCAAAAGACTTGACGTTTTCAAGCATCCCACTAGTCCCAGCTTCATTTTCTTGTGTGTCGAAAATCTGGTACGATCTCCCTATGTGTGCATTTCCAGCATGTGCAACAAAGGTTGAAGCAGACTGAGCCCCACAGAAAGACAATGATTAGAAATTTGTTATTTCTTTGTTAATTATGCTTGGTGAACAGTGTGGTAACAGGGATTAGCTTGTGAAAAAAGAGCATAGGGCCTGGTAAATTGATTTTGTATCCAAGACATACTTTTTTGCATGTGCAATTTCCTTGCTCGAGACAAAAAGGTGTCGGAGCTAAATTGATGAACAGAGCATCCGGAGGATGATCTCCCATTTTGTCATTCAAAAAGTGAAATTGTCTCGGAATTGCATGATTTACCTATCTCCCCCGAGAGTCAAAATTTCTAGCCATTCAGAAGGACCTGAAAACAAGCAATGTTCTTTCTGGGCGCCATTCTAAATCTTAAAGTTTCAGACTTGGGATTGGCAACGAGAAAGAAGCAGAAACGAGAAGTACCCATAAGAACACTTAGAAAGTCTGCAATCTTGTTTCTTAGATGCTCGCAGGTCAACTTTAAGACAGTTTCGAGACATGATTGTTTGATAGTGGCTATGCCACCAGCGAATGCCTTTAATGGGAAACTTAGTATGAAATCTGATGAATGTGGATCTGGATTGCTTTTGTTAGAGATAGTGCTAAACGGAATAAAGGAGATCTATAATCAGAGTCACCATTGAGACCATTTTGGACATTTACGTAGAAGACTATGATAATAATGTTCTTTCTTCTGATATGTCAATTTTTTTTTAATTTTGTTAATCTCTAGGGATTTATTCTCAAACTATAGCTTCTGCTGCTGATTTTGAATAAAATGGGACAGTATTAAATGTAAATATAGGAGAAAGAAGAGTTAACAAAAATATGGAAACTTTAGATTTGGAAGGGAAATAACCTTGTTTATAATAATAAATAGACTACCTGAGATTTATGCAGACATAGCATCACATGAAGACAATACTGTAGGAATGACATTGTTCTTTCTTCCTTGGAAATCATAGTAATAACCATTCTAAAATTTGCACCATCCAAAGACAAACTTAACCAGCACACATGAAATTAGAAAAATGAGCAAGACGTCAGTACATTCATAGTATTCAATATCGCTTGCGACAAATCCAATTGTATGAAAGCGCATCTCGCAGTAGATTCTGAGAAAATAGAGACTGGAGTGATAATAGGACATGGTCAATAGCCTTGGAACCATCCAGGTCAAACTGAGATTGTATACTTTGGCTGCTACATCACAAGAAGGTGGATGTTAGTTGTAGAAAAAGATAGCGCGGATATTCTTGCTCTGACTTTTGTTTCGTCTGGACGTGTAATACTTCAAATTTTTTCAAGTGGTGGGACCCACTTAAAAGAAAAAAAATAAGAAGAAGCGTTGAAAAGTCAAAAAGAGGAGGAGAGAGAGTTAGTGGGTGTTGCGGCTCTTTCGGGGTGGTTGAACCCGAAGCAGTTCGGGAAGAGAAAGGGAAATATGGGAGGGGATTTCTCAGTACGCACCGCAGGAGCCTCGTCAAGCCAATTCTATTACATCACGCAACATTCGGTGAGTGTTCGTGACCTTTATTCGTCTAATTAAAGTATTTTTCAGGTTTAAAATTCAAATTCAAAATTTTGGGAAAATTGAGCTGCAAAGTTCAATTTTTGAGTCGTCAAGTCACTTATATTTATCGGAATGATAGTTTATGATGTCGTTGAGCTGTAAGATTTTACAGAACTGGATTTGAGCTTGCAGTTTGCTCGAAAGAAAATTTCAAACTTTCCCACGCGTGATGAATAGTACATGCCCAGCCATTTCGAGACCTTACTTCGTCGATTTCGGCTCAAGTTTGAGTTGTCCAAGTTATAGGTCCTCTAGTGCTTGGAATGATCTTCATTTTAACTATAAGATCACTTGGAACGGGGTTCGGATAAGAAAGTTTTAGCGTGACCAAGTTTCACACTCAAGACCCGCATTGCAAATAATCACTTCAAATAGACAACTTGTTAGATCGTAGGGTCATTTTATTAGTGTTAAGGTTTAATTTAGTTATTTCATAGTTGAGGTAGAGTTTTATTTGATTGTATCATTATTCCTCGATTATTTGATAGGGCAGAAATTTTGACAATATGAATATCGTTTTATTTGATCGTAGGCAACGAAATAAGTGATATTATATCTTCTTTGAATTTAGAAAATTTATTTTCCGAAAATTATGTGGATTATTGTATAGTAGGATTATGAAATAGCATTGTTATTGCATAAAAACCGGACCAGCCATGTACTACTCTTTATTGTTTACGAATGTTTAAAAAGTATGTTATGCAAAGTATTAGCTTTGCTACTGTTTATGAAAAGGTAAATGATTAATTTGAGAAATGGATGAAAAATGACGAATGATTATGTTGCAAAAAAATATTTACATGGTTTATGATATTGATTTTTAGATTGAATTTCTCGTATTGGAGGATGGTCATTTATGATCATTATTACAATGAGCCCATTGATGGGCATATGGATATGCATTAGGTATTCTTTTGGACCAAGCCATCGGCAATGTAGATGGAAATCTTGTCAAAGGAGGAATCTTGATTGTTTTATCACAAGGCACATGAGTTAGTAATTGGTTGAGCTATTACTTTTACATTTTGCTATCTGCCTGACAAGGCAGATGTGCTTTCACTATGTGAAGGAAATTGCCATTTGTTTACCTCGTATTCTCGATACTCTCTTCCAGGTTATTGTTACAGTCCAAACGATAATAACCAGCAAGAGCAACCCAGAAATGACTGAAGTCACTGCGATAATCACCATACTTTTCCTTTCGGCGGATATTTGGATCAAATCTGGAGTACCAAATCATAATTAATTTTAACATATCTAGTAGACATTCTCACTATAAGCTGAGAAATATGTAATAAACTACAACTTTAATCCGTTATCAGGGCGGAATTCCCTATGAAACAGTTTTTTTTTTGCCTTAATTTCTTCATGTTCTGTTATATTCAATAAGCTGTGTTTGTAGACTCGAGGCATGCAAAGGATGACATTGACCTCGCATTGTTTGATTTGGATACAATTGCTGCTGCTACTAACAATTTCTCTCCAACATATGTGATTGGCTCAGGAGACTTTGGTTCAGTCTACAAGTTATCATGATGTTAATTTAGTTCATAAAAGATTGCAAACTCTGAAAGCTAACCATGCAGGGAAATCTTTCAAAGGACCAAGAAATAGCAATGAAAAGTTTGTCAACAATTCAGGACAAGGTCGCAAAGAGTTCATGAATGAAGTAGCTTCGTTTGGCCAGACTTCAAAGCAACAATCTTACTGGGCTTCTTGGCTGCTGCATTTGGAAAGAAGAAAGAATGTTGATTAACAAAAAAATGCCGAATAAAAGCTTGGATAATTTTATTTTTGGTTCGATCCTCTTGATTCTTACTGCTTTTTTTCACTGCACAAAGATATTAGCCTTTCAAAATTAATTCCTTCCATGAGTTACATATATATATATAAAACAGCAAGGAACAAAAACCTGAAGCTTGTATAGAATTTGAATGTCTGCAGATTGCAACAGATCCTTCTCCTTTGAATGGGAAAAGCACTCTGACGTTTTAATTGAAATTGGACGAGGGCTCTTTTATCTCCACCAAGATTTGAAACTTCAAGTCATTCATAGATCTCAAAACAAACAACATCTTTTTGGATGCCAACCTAAATCCAAAATTTCTGATTTTGGATTAATATTTGGAGGTGATGTAAAAGAAGCGAGAACGAAAAAGAATAATTGGTACTCTGTAAGTTAACCATCTTGCTTCACGAGTTCCAAAGTTCATACTTTCCTCGGCAATGGGAGAACTGAAATGTGATTTTCTTAATACAGTGGCTACATGTCCCCAGAGTATGCCACTGATGGAAAATTCTAGGTGAAATCTGATGTATTTAGCTTTGGTGTGCTTTTGTTAAAGACAGTGAGTGGGAAAAGGATCAGAGGATTTAGCCACCCAGTCACCACCACAAACTTCTTGGACATGTAAGTTGAAGCTTACATTAAGTGATGCTGTTTTCCTAACACTTCGATCGTCTTCGATGTCCAAGTCATTTCTTATTGAAGTTGAGTCGTCTACTGTGATTGGAGAGTGAGCTCATCTGTTTGTGTTCTTAGGCATGGTTGCTGTGGAATGAAGGCAGCGCCTTGGAACTTATGGAAGATTCTTTAGCCGACTCCTACATTGAATTTCAAGTAGAGAGATCTACACAAGTGGATTTGCTGTGTGTCCAGAAATTTCCTGCAGGCAGGCCAACAATGTCTTCTGTTGTTTTCACGCTGTCGAATCAGGAAGCGATCTTCCCACAGCCTAGGAAGCCAGATTTCTTTATGGAAAGGAGTCCAACAAGGTTGGATTTTAGTTCACTGAGGGAACTCTATACTTGTAATCTCGTGACTACAACAACGCCCAGAAGGTAGACAGACACACTATTGATTCAGCATTTTTGTTAATCTCCTGGAGTTCTTTTTCAAGTGGCTTAACAAATAGGATGATGTTTAAGACTTAATTGGCTGAATGAATTCAATTAGTAAAATGCCAAAATATTTAAGACTTAATTGACATAATTAAAAGTTTATGATTGAATTGATAAAAATACAATAAGTTTAGGACTTTTTAGAAATTTTCCCCCAACTAGCTCGGTATGCTATAATTAAAGCTTTGTGGTCATGGACAAACACGAGCAACCTCAAGCGAGTTTGCCTGCTGAACAGATTCGTGTTTCTGAATTAAGACGCATGACGCAACAAGTTCCATCCGCACACCATCGGATGCAAGAATTCCACGAGGACGGGACCACTTGCTCATCTTCTAATCTCTGTGTTTATTTTACCTGTCGAGGAATATAAAAAGGAAGGAGAGAGGCAAAATTGAAGCTTCTCTCTTTAATCCGTTTGATATTCAGGTAAGGATATGGATGATTAAACAGATGATTAGCGCAGCGATTACAGCTTGCCGCATCTGGGAACAGCGTTGTCCCTGGTCGGCTCATACATATGTTAATGGAAGTCGCCCAGAACGATGATAATGCAGTTCGAGCAGCGATTCATTTACTAGTCTCTGACATCGGATTTGATATGTCCCGTTCTCGACATTAGCGATATACCGATGTGGCGCACACACATAAAAAAATAAAAATAAAAAAAAATAAACCATTACCTTCCTCCTAGATTTGCCCTTCGCACAGACATACATTCAACATGAGCTGTAATACTATCTTGAGTAATTGGCTGTTACTAGAGTGAATAGCCCCAAGAAGATAAAAAAGAGGATCTCAATTAACATCAAGATTTCAAGGAACCCTCAATCGATTTATCGATGATGAGCACTCTGACTAGTATCATAACTTTTGGTTTTGCAACTTCCTCGGTCTAATTCGCCAAATCAATTCATAGCAATTAACAAGAAAATATCCAATTTTTTTTTTTTTTTTTGGTCAGATACCACTTCACATTTGAGGTCCATATTAACCGCAGTTTTCAGTTTTCCGTTTTCTCTGTAATTTTGTCTTGGAAATATATCAGTGAACCAAAAACATCTACCAAATTCAATTTCAGATAAATGTGTTAGCCAAAATACTTAAGAATATCTTCTGTTTCTGCAGTCCCTAGCAAGAAGCTAATCGACTAGTCGTACACGTGATTTAGTTACGAAACGAAAACCTGCAAAATTGATAAGCGCATATGAGGGTTTTGTCAAATTCAGTCCATAAAAATGTCGTGCATTTCTTATTGAAATCAACAAAAGATTGCGCTTAAAAATCCTGAGTAAAAACTCGTTACCTATAGTGCCAATTAAGATGGATTCATAGACTTCAATCGAGGGTATTTTGGACCCGGAATAGTTGACAATCTCCCCTCAGCTGCAATGAAAGACAAAGTCCTCGATGTGTTCCTTCAGAGTTGACTACATATGGGCTAGCAGCTGTAAGAACATTACCCGGTCTCCATCATGACTTATGAACTTCACGTGCAGAAAATTCATTGGCATGGATTGCACCACAGAATTGACGGACCAGGTCAATCTAGAAACTCAAGTTATAGAAAAGGTGGGCTTGTACAAGACGTTGACTGAGGATGGGCATGAGTTTCCTTGGGAAGCAGGCAGGGGATTTGACTTCTAGACATTCCATATCGCCCCCATATCTCGACGTTCGCATCTATTCTTCAGCATTTGCAATGTTCTTTATCCTCCTATTGTTGCTGCCAGCTTTGCTCTCTCCATTGAAACGGCCAACAAATAAATAAAAAGTACGAGGTCACATTTTTGTGAACTATATCTGCAATCATGTAGGGGTTGGCGTGAAGACCGTAGACTTCATTGCATAAATTAACCCGGAGTGCTGACCGCAAGAGAAGACTTTAGTTTGGGTCATAATTGGTGGAAAGAACAAAAGAACTATGGCAATAATTTCTGCCCTGTCTAGCTAGTAGATGCTATTTTTCCTGGGTTCTGTTTAGAGGCAAATAATGGTTAATTGAGAGAAAGAAGATTCAAGTTTCACCGAATGTATCTGAACGAGTTGCAGCTCCAGAAGAGTCGAGATAGGAATTGCACTTAATCAAACCAAAACGAGCTTATGGAAAACCAGTTAAATGTACTTGAGCCTGAGGAAGCAATTGTTGTTCATGAGGCCATCAAACTAATCCAATCAGGTAATGGCAGTCTCCCAGTTTTACTAAAACTGGATAGTTTTCGAGATAAAAGTTGCCTTCACTAGGGCTCGAGCCCCTGATCACGATTCATCAAACACAGTTTAGTGTTGAATCATTCATATCCCCAGATGATGATAGTTTTGCTATCGGTCCCTAATACAAGAAAGCATGCAAAGCTACATGATAGAGAGTTCCAATTGCACCAAAAAGGATGGAAGTTAACATGACAACTTATTATGATTTTGTGGAAGCTCTAATTCAAATTAATGTAGCGTGATATGAACACCAGTCAAACAAGGGCTCTTATGAAAACTTCCTTATTGCTACAATAACTTATCCATCCCAAAAATAAATGGATTTAAGATGTATTGTTTACTTCGTCACACGTCTAATAATTGACTATGCTTTCACACTAAAAAATTTTTTTATACCAACATTGTTGACAACTTGAGCAATCAACTGTGACATCCAAAAGCTGCACCAGAATTTTGCATCAGAGCGAAGAGCATGATTAACATTGGGGCAACTGAAATATTAATTTATTACAGGGGGGTCAACTCAACCTATAGCATAAGTTCGCTGGCCTTCTATGTTAGGGAAGGCAGACATATGGGGAAGAGGAAGAGAAGGTCACTGGAAGGCATTGAAATGAAAAGTCATCCTCTCTTCACCTTCTTGTGCCCTTTTATGGTCTTTCTTTCAGTGCTAAGTTCGTCCTATGCAGGTGACTCAATAAGTTCAGGCCAGTCCATTAGTGATGGTGAGACACTAGTTTCCTCAGGCCAAATTTTTGAGCTCGGCTTCTTCTCTCCTGGAAACTCCAAGAACAGATTCTTGGGGATATGGTACAAGATCACTCCCAAGACAGTCGTGTGGGTTGCCAACAGGAACAACCCGCTTGCCAGTACAAATGGTACTCTCACAATTTCTAATGATGGAGCACTTGTTCTTCTAAACCAGTCGAAGAGTGTCATTTGGTCTTCAAATTCATCCAGGACACTTAGGAATCTGGTTGCTCAGCTTTTGGACTCAGGAAATCTCGTTCTTAGGAAAATAGCAGTTTGAGTTCTGATGAATATTCATGGCAGAGTTTCAATTACCCATCTGACACACAATTAGCCGGTATGAACATGGGGTGGAACTTGGCAACTGGTTTAGAGAGGTACCTGACTTCCTGGAGAAGCACAGATGATCCGGCCCCTGGAGACTATATGTTCAGACTAAACATTCAGGGATTGCCACAATGGGAAATTGTCTTGACAGGTTCAGTAATAAAGTATCGGACGGGACCATGGAATGGAGTTCAATTCAGTGGTGCCTCCATGGAACCAAGTTCAGTCTCCAAGCCTGCACTAATATACAACGCGAGCGAGATATATTTCACGTATGAGCCTCCAAATGGAGTCATTACCAGAGTCACGTTAAACCAGTCTGGATTACTACAGCGACTCGTGTATATGAATAGGAGTGCTACATGGGATATTATGTACTCAACTCCAAATGATTTATGTGACAATTATGCCAAGTGTGGTTCCAATGGTTTCTGCAGAATAAATGAGGCTCCCATATGTAAATGCTTACAAGGGTACACGCCCAAGACGCTGGAAGAATGGGATGTGCTTAACTGGTCTTCAGGCTGTGTGAGAATACTACCCCTCAATTGTTCGAAAGGAGAGGGCTTCTTGGAACTTTCTGGGGTGAAACTACCCGACCTGATAGATTTCTGGTTAGACAAGAATATGAGCCTTGATGAATGCAAAGCCAAATGCTTGAGAAATTGTTCGTGTATAGCTTATGCTAATTCAGATGTTAGAGGAGGAGGTAGTGGCTGCATAATGTGGTTTGGCGACCTAATTGATATTAGAGAATTTCACGGAGTTGACTACGACCAGAATATATTCATACGACTACCAGCTTCTGAACTAGGTACGTCCATCTTTAAACTGGCAGAGCTGATCTTGCTGTGAAGTTTAGTCTAGTTGGATTGTTATTTGTGGCTGTTTCATACTCTTGTCACCTGCAATTTGTTCCTGCTTGTTTGAATTCTTTTTGTTTCTTTTTCCTTCCAAAGGATCATGAATGCAGACCCTTTGCTCATGGAATGGAAGCTTAGGTAATATTAACTAAGGTTTTCCATTCTTCTCTATCTAGATGCAATCCAAAGTCCCAACAAGAAGAAAAGATTGATCATAATAGGGATTCCACCCATTTTGGGATTGTTCATTCTGGCTGTGGCAATTTGGGTTATTTACAGGAGGAGAATACTCAAGGGGAGAGGTAAACCTATCTATCAACCAAATCCAGTTTCCTTTCATTGAAGAGGCTATCATCTATTTCTGTGTTTAAGTCTATGTTATATTGTAGTTCTTTTATGTCTTCATATCAATTAGGTTTTTTTTTTTTTTTTTTGGTTGGACAAATCAATTAGATTGGAGGAGTGGAAAAGATGACTTTGACTTGCCGTTATATGATTTTGCTATGATCGCTGCTGCTACCAACAATTTCTCTTCGAGGAATATGATTGGAGAGGGTGGCTTTGGCCCTGTCTACAAGGTAAACTATGTACATTCTGCAGCTAAGTGTTCATGCGAAAGAGGCAAACAAAGAATTGAAATGATGATTATGCAGGGCAATCTTTCAGTGGATCAAGAAATAGCAGTAAAGAGGTTGTCAAAGAATTCGGGACAAGGTCTTGAAGAGTTTATGAACGAAGTAGTTCTGATTGCCAAACTTCAGCACAGGAATCTCGTAGGACTAGTGGGCTGCTGCACCGAGAGAGAGGAAAGAATTTTAATTTACGAATATATGCCTAATGGAAGCTTGGATCATTTCATTTTTGGTATGACCCTCTTCATTTCAGTCTGTTCAAATGAACTCCATAGCTTGTACAGTAAATAGACGTGGCAAGTAGTGCAAAGGTCAGTCATTTGAAGCTTTTGTTTCATTTGGCAATGTGTAGATCAGGATAAAAGCTTCTCATTGACGTGGAAAATAAGATTTGACATTGTTATGGGAATTGCACGAGGACTTCTGTATCTCCACCAAGATTCGAAACTTCAAATTATTCACAGAGACTTAAAGGCGAGCAACATTTTGCTGGATGCCAACCTAAATCCTAAAATCTCTGACTTTGGCTTGGCTAGGATATTCACTGGTGATGAAAAAGAAGCAAAAACTAGCAGAGTTATTGGAACCTAGTAAGTTCATATTTTCACGAGTGCTTGAGTTAGTGCTTTAGAGAACTAATGGATTGATTATTCATGCTTACTGCAGTGGTTATATGTCCCCAGAGTATGCTTTCAATGGAAAGTTTTCTGCGAAATCCGACATATTTGGCTTTGGAGTGCTCCTATTAGAGATTATAAGTGGCAAAAAGAATAGAGGGTTCTGCCATCCAGACCACCACCACAACCTTCTTGGGCATGTAAGTTGAGATAGAAGAGAACATTGCTTGTGCTTTCTAGTGCATGTAACTTTGTCTTTGTCTGGTCCATACGGACATGTTAACATAGTCAGCTTCTTCTTTTTCGTTGACAAGCAATCTACTTTAATGGTATAATTCGATTTGTCATAGGCATGGTTGCTTTGGACCCAAGGCAGGGCCTTGGAACTTCTCAATGAATCATTGCGGGACTCTGCCGTCCAGCCTCAAGTGGAAAGATGCATCCATGTCGGGTTGTTGTGCGTCCAAAAGTTTCCCGCAGACAGGCCAGCCATGTCCACGGTCGCTTCTATGCTGGGAAGCGAAGGAACGGTTCTGCCTCAACCTAAGCAACCAGGTTTCTTCATGGAAAACAGCCTGGAAAACTCTAGCTCAACTTCAAATGGGGAAGACTATCATACAAACAGTGCGGTGAGCATCACAATGCCAGCAGCCCGATAGACACTCCATCATCTTTTAGTGAGGTTTTATCCCTGACATGAGAAAAACGCGACCTAATTAGCATTTCAGTGTCCTCCAAAGTCATTTCTGTATGTCTAGATTTTCTTCTTCTGTATCCTAGATTAGAAGAAAAGGCCTCTTGTTAATACCGCTTGAGTGGGATTAGGTAACCAATAGAGCAATGATAAAAGTGAGTGGATAAATACACTTTTGGATAGCTGGCCACAGAACTGAAAGTCTGATGCAATGGTCTATAACGGTTTCCGCAAACTTCAGTGATAAGATCCCATAGAGTAGTTTTACGTAGATTCGTGGTGACTTTAATTAGATATGTAATGGACTTACTAGTTGTGCTCTTGCTCTCGAGAACAGAGTGCTTCTTTTCCCGCTCAACTCTTTCTGCACCCCGCAATTAGAGGAGGAGACGTTAAAAAGAAGACAATCTGCAAACATGCCAGTAATTTCAAGATAACAAAAGGTTTATCCAAACGTGTGATGAGCCAACAGAGCTCTCCAATTGCCGGAAAATTGTTGCTCATTAATACCATGTGGTCTAAAGACCGGTATTCAATTGCAGAAGTGCAATGTGATCAAAAGACTCGAAATATGTACTAATATGAGGAAATTGCCAAGAAAAAAAGAAAGACAAAAAATCCGCCAATCTAAGAAACGTTAAAGGATAATTTGTTCCCATAGGCAATTGCACTTCAAATGCAATTTTGCCTACTTGTTAAGGGGGAAAAAAAGTCAGGACAGATAGCAATGTTAGCAAAGTTTCCCAATATTTCCATCTCTTGAGAAAGCAAAAGAGAACCACAAAAGGAAGAGATAGGAAGGAGCTTGCTTATCACAAACCAAACGAGGAGACCGGGAAAAAGTCAACCATTGACTTTTTCAATGAACAAGTTCCCATCAGGGCATCCTTGAGATGCGTGAGCTTTCCATCATTGACACATTAAATCTCCGCGGCCCACTTTTAGATGGCAATTGAAACTCATTATAATGCTTCGGCCGACAAACACACAGCCATTAGACTCCAAAGAGGAAAAAAAATCAAGAAAAACCAAAAGAACAAGGAATAGAGGTTTCCACTGAAAATTACTATGTATCTGTTCATGTTAATGTCGGGCAAAAACAGTCCATGAGTCCAACTTGGAGATTCTGCCGAAGTTGGTGGCTATTATCCAAGAAAGTTATATGGAAGTTGAATGGAGATTAGAATCTGGAAGACTATAATTTACCAAATCAAGAGAATAGAGAGAGCCCGACGGTTCTATAAAAGTACAGAAAGAGTGCCCAGTCAATTGTGGAAACAAAAAAACTCTCATGTTAATGGAAGGACAATTCTGGACGTCTGTACCATGTTTCCATTAGCTTGGGATTATTGTTTATTCTTTAAAAACTCATCAACTTATTATATGGCACCAATTCAATCCTAAAATTTTTAATTATGCCAATTTTTCCTTAAACCCTTCATTTATACTAATTTAATCATAAATCTTTTAATGATTTGAAAATTTAATCTTCAACCTTTTTTACATTTACCAATTTAGTCCTAATTTTGATCGAAATCGTTGATATGGTAATTTAGTCAGCATTGGCCATCTTACATGGTATGATTGACGCTGACGTAAACAATTTTTTTAAATTTTTCTTTATTATTATTATTATTTGTTTTGTTTTTGCAATTTTGGGCCCGCAAGAGCCAAAAAAATTAAAAAATATATCCACATTAACATAAATCATATCACGTAGGAGGGCTGGCGCTAACTAATTCATCATGTTAGCAATTTTTGGTTAAAATTAGTCATGAGAACTAAATAATGATCATAATTTATGTGTTTGACAAATAATATGATCCAAAAACTAGCATCACATCCTCTCCAATAGCACTTCTCATTTGAGGTCCATATTGATTGCAATTTTCAGTTTTTTCTGCAATTTTTAGTCTTGGAAGTATATCAATGAACTAAAATCATCTATCGAAATTCAATTTAGATGTATGTGTTACCCACGGAACTTAAGAATATATTCTGTTTCTGCGGTCCCTAATGAGAAGCTAATTGACTATGATAGTTAGATGCGTGATCTAGTTACAAAATCAAAACTTGAAAAATCGATGAGCACATCTTATGTGGATTTTGTGAAACTCAGTCCATGATATTGTTGTACATTTCTTATTAAAATGAACAAAAGATTGCAAATAAAATCTTGATTTGAAACTCGTTACAACTAGTGCCAATTAAGATGGATTCATAGACTTCAATTGAGGGTATTTTGGACACGGAATAGTCGGTCATCTCCCCTCAGCTGCAGAATGAGATATATAGACATAAATGCGTTCCTTCAATGTTCATTACATTTGGGCTAGCAGCTATAAGGACATTACACGAGTCTCTTCTATGAGCACTCCTCGGTTTCTTCATATTCAGCAGATTCATTGGCATGGATTGCAGTCCAGAATTGACAGGCCAGGAACTCATGTCATAGACATTAGTGGACTTGTGTCAAACGTTGACTGAGGATGACCTGGGATTTTCGACGTACAGATCCCTGGAGTGCCAAAACTTGACATGGGAAATACTTAATTGCCAAAAGATACACTGAAATGCTAAAATCGAAGCAAAAGTGATTAGTTAAGTGCCAACGGCGAAAAATTCCGACCAAAATGTCACGTGTCCATTTTCCGACGACTTTATTTGCTGATGAAGCATTTTTTTCAAAATAAAAAATCAACGTGGCAATTTTAACAAAAAAAAATTGCCAAGTCAAACTAATTTTTTTTTAAAATCGATTTTATTAAAAAAAAAAGAAGAAGAAAGAGAAGAAGGGGGTCCAGCAAGGGTGCGTGCAGCCCCGCCGCCGCCGCCGTCGTCGTCGCCCCACCATTGCCGGGAAGGGCCGGCGACGGTGGGCAAGGGTCGGCCGGGGTCGTCGACCAAGGTTGACCGTGGTCGCCGGGCCTTGGTCGGCGACCCCGGCCGACTTGCGGTGAGGGCCCGCAAGCCCTCGCCTAGCCGTGCCAAGGGATTAGCCGCCCAAATCGTAGGCACTGACGACCCTTGGCCCGGGGCTGGCGAGGGCCGGCGACCCGCCGCAAGCCGCCCGAGGTTGTCGGCCATTGGCTAAGGCCTGGCGACCCCAGCTGACCCTCGCCCACTGTCGCCGGCAATGACAGCGGCGGCAAGGGCTGCACAATCCTCGCCAAATCCCCTTCCAGTCCTTCTTCTTCTTCTTTTTTTCTTTTTTAAATAATTAATCAATTTTATAATAATATATTTTTTAATATTTAATATTATTTAATTAATAATTTTTAAAATCCACGTCAGCGCAAAACAACGTTGTTTTAGCTAATTTTTCGCCGGCTCAGTTTTCGGCAAGCCACGTAGGCAAAAAAATTAATAAAAAATTACCACGTAGGATTTTCGGGAGAGTTCTGACGACTTAGCACTGAAGTGATCCATTTGTTTTGAAAAATGGCACTTAAGTGTATCTTTTATAACTTTTGGCATTTGAGTATCTTTTCGTGCTAAGTTTTTACACTCAAACTATACTTATGCCTAGGTTTTTCTTTGGAAGTGGGAACAGGGATTTGACTTTAGACATGTCATATAGCCCATATGGTTTGACATTTATTTCTATTCTTCACCTTTTATCATATACTTTCTTCCGCAGTTGTCGCTGCCAGCTTTGCTCTCTCAACAGAAAATGCCAACGAATAAATAAAAAAGTACTGGGTCGCAATCTTCTCAGTGTACCTGCAGGCATTTGGGAGCTGGCGTGAAGATCAGGGACTTTATTGCATGAATCTACACGGAGTAATGACTGCGAGAGACGACTTAAGTTGGGTCATAATTGGTGATAATGGGTGGAAAGAACAAAATGAACTCTGTCCATAACTTTTTTTCCCGTCTAGCTTGTACGTGCTATTTTATGGGGTTTTGTTCAGAGACATATAATGGACAAATTTAAAAAAGAAAAAAATTAAGTTTCACTGAATATTTGAACGAGTTTTAGCTCCAGAAGATTAGTGTTGAATCATTTAATTTCCCCAGATGATCATAGTTTTGCTATCAGTCCCTAATACAAGAAAGCATCGCAAAGTTACACGATGGATAGCTACAATTGCACTGAAGGGGACTGAAATTAACATGGCAGTTTCCT